>OZ010594.1:74020104-74035104 GCA_963932145.1 Acanthosepion lycidas | reverse complement strand
TCCTAGACTGTATACCTAGCTTCTTTACTATTTATTTCCGTTTTTTCCTAGACTGTATACCTAGCATCTTTACTATTTATTTCCGTTTTTTCCTAGACTGTATACCTAGCTTCTTTACTATTTATTTCCGTTTTTTTCCTAGACTGTATACCTAGCTTCTTTACTATTTATTTCCGTTTTTTCCTAGACTGTATACCTAGCTTCTTTACTATTTATTTCCGTTTTTTCCTAGACTGTATACCTAGCATCTTTACTATTTATTTCCGTTTTTTCCTAGACTGTATATCTAGCTTCTTTACTATTTATTTCCGTATTTTCCTAGACTGTATACCTAGCATCTTTACTATTTATTTCCGTTTTTTCCTAGACTGTATACCTAGCTTCTTTACTATTTATTTCCGTTTTTTCCTAGACTGTATACCTAGCTTCTTTACTATTTATTTCCGTTTTTTCCTAGACTGTATACCTAGCTTCTTTACTATTTATTTCCGTTTTTTCCTAGACTGTATACCTAGCTTCTTTACTATTTATTTCCGTTTTTTCCTAGACTGTATACCTAGCTACTTTACTATTTATTTCCGTTTTTTCCTAGACTGTATACCTAGCTTCTTTACTATTTATTTCCGTTTTTTCCTAGACTGTATACCTAGCTTCTTTACTATTTATTTCCGTTTTTTCCTAGACTGTATACCTAGCTTCTTTACTATTTATTTCCGTTTTTTCCTAGACTGTATACCTAGCTTCTTTACTATTTATTTCCGTTTTTTCCTAGACTGTATACCTAGCTTCTTTACTATTTATTTCCGTTTTTTCCTAGACTGTATACCTAGCTTCTTTACTATTTATTTCCGTTTTTTCCTAGACTGTATACCTAGCTTCTTTACTATTTATTTCCGTTTTTTCCTAGACTGTATACCTAGCTTCTTTACTATTTATTTCCGTTTTTTCCTAGACTGTATACCTAGCTTCTTTACTATTTATTTCCGTTTTTTCCTAGACTGTATACCTAGCTTCTTTACTATTTATTTCCGTTTTTTCCTAGACTGTATACCTAGCTTCTTTACTATTTATTTCCGTTTTTTCCTAGACTGTATACCTAGCTTCTTTACTATTTATTTCCGTTTTTTCCTAGACTGTATACCTAGCATCTTTACTATTTATTTCCGTTTTATCCTAGACTGTATACCTAGCTTCTTTACTATTTATTTCCGTTTTTTCCTAGACTGTATACCTAGCTTCTTTACTATTTATTTCCGTTTTTTCCTAGACTGTATACCTAGCTTCTTTACTATTTATTTCCGTTTTTTCCTAGACTGTATACCTAGCATCTTTACTATTTATTTCCGTTTTTTCCTAGACTGTATACCTAGCTTCTTTACTATTTATTTCCGTTTTTTCCTAGACTGTATACCTAGCTTCTTTACTATTTATTTCCGTTTTTTCCTAGACTGTATACCTAGCATCTTTACTATTTATTTCCGTTTTTTCCTAGACTGTATACCTAGCTTCTTTACTATTTATTTCCGTTTTTTCCTAGACTGTATACCTAGCATCTTTACTATTTATTTCCGTTTTTTCCTAGACTGTATACCTAGCTTCTTTACTATTTATTTCCGTTTTTTCCTAGACTGTATACCTAGCTTCTTTACTATTTATTTCCGTTTTTTCCTAGACTGTATACCTAGCTTCTTTACTATTTATTTCCGTTTTTTCCTAGACTGTATACCTAGCTACTTTACTATTTATTTCCGTTTTTTCCTAGACTGTATACCTAGCTTCTTTACTATTTATTTCCGTTTTTTCCTAGACTGTATACCTAGCTTCTTTACTATTTATTTCCGTTTTTTCCTAGACTGTATACCTAGCTTCTTTACTATTTATTTCCGTTTTTTCCTAGACTGTATACCTAGCTTCTTTACTATTTATTTCCGTTTTTTCCTAGACTGTATACCTAGCTTCTTTACTATTTATTTCCGTTTTTTCCTAGACTGTATACCTAGCTTCTTTACTATTTATTTCCGTTTTTTCCTAGACTGTATACCTAGATTCTTTACTATTTATTTCCGTTTTTTCCTAGACTGTATACCTAGCTTCTTTACTATTTATTTCCGTTTTTTCCTAGACTGTATACCTAGCTTCTTTACTATTTATTTCCGTTTTTTCCAAGACTGTATACCTAGCTTCTTTACTATTTATTTCCGTTTTTTCCTAGACTGTATACCTAGCTTCTTTACTATTTATTTCCGTTTTTTCCTAGACTGTATACCTAGCTTCTTTATCATTTATTTCCGTTTTTTCCTAGACTGTATACCTAGCTTCTTTACTATTTATTTCCGTTTTTTCCTAGACTGTATACCTAGCTTCTTTACTATTTATTTCCGTTTTTTCCTAGACTGTATACCTAGCTTCTTTACTATTTATTTCCGTTTTTTCCTAGACTGTATACCTAGCTTCTTTATCATTTATTTCCGTTTTTTCCTAGACTGTATACCTAGCTTCTTTACTATTTATTTCCGTTTTTTCCTAGACTGTATACCTAGCTTCTTTACTATTTATTTCCGTTTTTTCCTAGACTGTATACCTAGATTCTTTACTATTTATTTCCGTTTTTTCCTAGACTGTATACCTTGATTCTTTACTATTTATTTCCGTTTTTTCCTAGACTGTATACCTAGCTCCTTTACTATTTATTTCCGTTTTTTCCTAGACTGTATACCTAGCTTCTTTACTATTTATTTCCGTTTTTTCCTAGACTGTATACCTAGCTTCTTTACTATTTATTTCCGTTTTTTCCTAGACTGTATACCTAGCATGTTTACTATTTATTTCCGTTTTTTCCTAGACTGTATACCTAGCTTCTTTACTATTTATTTCCGTTTTTTCCTAGACTGTATACCTAGCTTCTTTATCATTTATTTCCGTTTTTTCCTAGACTGTATACCTAGCTTCTTTACTATTTATTTCCGTTTTTTCCTAGACTGTATACCTAGCATGTTTACTATTTATTTCCGTTTTTTCCTAGACTGTATACCTAGCTTCTTTACTATTTATTTCCGTTTTTTCCTAGACTGTATACCTAGCTTCTTTATCATTTATTTCCGTTTTTTCCTAGACTGTATACCTAGCTTCTTTACTATTTATTTCCGTTTTTTCCTAGACTGTATACCTAGCTTCTTTACTATTTATTTCCGTTTTTTCCTAGACTGTATACCTAGCTTCTTTACTATTTATTTCCGTTTTTTCCTAGACTGTATACCTAGCTTCTTTACTATTTATCTCCGTTTTTTCCTAGACTGTATACCTAGCTTCTTTACTATTTATTTCCGTTTTTTCCTAGACTGTATACCTAGCTTCTTTACTATTTATTTCCGTTTTTTCCTAGACTGTATACCTAGCTTCTTTACTATTTATTTCCGTTTTTTCCTAGACTGTATACCTAGCTTCTTTACTATTTATTTCCGTTTTTTCCTAGACTGTATACCTAGCTTCTTTACTATTTATTTCCGTTTTTTCCTAGACTGTATACCTAGCTTCTTTACTATTTATTTCCGTTTTTTCCTAGACTGTATACCTAGCTACTTTACTATTTATTTCCGTTTTTTCCTAGACTGTATACCTAGCTTCTTTACTATTTATTTCCGTTTTTTCCTAGACTGTATACCTAGCTTCTTTAATATTTATTTCCGTTTTTTCCTAGACTGTATACCTAGCTTCTTTACTATTTATTTCCGTTTTTTCCTAGACTGTATACCTAGCTTCTTTACTATTTATTTCCGTTTTTTCCTAGACTGTATACCTAGCTTCTTTACTATTTATTTCCGTTTTTTCCTAGACTGTATACCTAGCTTCTTTACTATTTATTTCCGTTTTTTCCTAGACTGTAAACCTAGCTTCTTTACTATTTATTTCCGTTTTTTCCTAGACTGTATACCTAGCTTCTTTACTATTTATTTCCGTTTTTTCCTAGACTGTATACCTAGCTTCTTTACTATTTATTTCCGTTTTTTCCTAGACTGTATACCTAGCTTCTTTACTATTTATTTCCGTTTTTTCCTAGACTGTATACCTAGCTTCTTTACTATTTATTTCCGTTTTTTCCTAGACTGTATACCTAGCATCTTTACTATTTATTTCCGTTTTATCCTAGACTGTATACCTAGCTTCTTTACTATTTATTTCCGTTTTTTCCTAGACTGTATACCTAGCTTCTTTACTATTTATTTCCGTTTTTTCCTAGACTGTATACCTAGCTTCTTTACTATTTATTTCCGTTTTTTCCTAGACTGTATACCTAGCATCTTTACTATTTATTTCCGTTTTTTCCTAGACTGTATACCTAGCTTCTTTACTATTTATTTCCGTTTTTTCCTAGACTGTATACCTAGCTTCTTTACTATTTATTTCCGTTTTTTCCTAGACTGTATACCTAGCTTCTTTACTATTTATTTCCGTTTTTTCCTAGACTGTATACCTAGCTTCTTTACTATTTATTTCCGTTTTTTCCTAGACTGTATACCTAGCTTCTTTACTATTTATTTCCGTTTTTTCCTAGACTGTATACCTAGCTACTTTACTATTTATTTCCGTTTTTTCCTAGACTGTATACCTAGCTTCTTTACTATTTATTTCCGTTTTTTCCTAGACTGTATACCTAGCTTCTTTACTATTTATTTCCGTTTTTTCCTAGACTGTATACCTAGCTTCTTTACTATTTATTTCCGTTTTTTCCTAGACTGTATACCTAGCTTCTTTACTATTTATTTCCGTTTTTTCCTAGACTGTATACCTAGTATCTTTACTATTTATTTCCGTTTTTTCCTAGACTGTATACCTAGCTTCTTTACTATTTATTTCCGTTTTTTCCTAGACTGTATACCTAGCTTCTTTACTATTTATTTCCGTTTTTTCCTAGACTGTATACCTAGCTTCTTTACTATTTATTTCCGTTTTTTCCTAGACTGTATACCTAGCTTCTTTACTATTTATTTCCGTTTTTTCCTAGACTGTATACCTAGCATCTTTACTATTTATTTCCGTTTTATCCTAGACTGTATACCTAGCTTCTTTACTATTTATTTCCGTTTTTTCCTAGACTGTATACCTAGCTTCTTTACTATTTATTTCCGTTTTTTCCGAGACTGTATACCTAGCTTCTTTACTATTTATTTCCGTTTTTTCCTAGACTGTATACCTAGCATCTTTACTATTTATTTCCGTTTTTTCCTAGACTGTATACCTAGCTTCTTTACTATTTATTTCCGTTTTTTCCTAGACTGTATACCTAGCTTCTTTACTATTTCTTTCCGTTTTTTCCTAGACTGTATACCTAGCTTCTTTACTATTTATTTCCGTTTTTTCCTAGACTGTATACCTAGCATCTTTACAATTTATTTCCGTTTTTTCCTAGACTGTATACCTAGCTTCTTTACTATTTATTTCCGTTTTTTCCTAGACTGTATACCTAGCATCTTTACTATTTATTTCCGTTTTTTCCTAGACTGTATACCTAGCTTCTTTACTATTTATTTCCGTTTTTTCCTAGACTGTATACCTAGCTTCTTTACTATTTATTTCCGTTTTTTCCTAGACTGTATACCTAGCTTCTTTACTATTTATTTCCGTTTTTTCCTAGACTGTATACCTAGCTTCTTTACTATTTATTTCCGTTTTTTCCTAGACTGTATACCTAGCTTCTTTATCATTTATTTCCGTTTTTTCCTAGACTGTATACCTAGCTTCTTTACTATTTATTTCCGTTTTTTCCTAGACTGTATACCTAGCTTCTTTATCATTTATTTCCGTTTTTTCCTAGACTGTATACCTAGCTTCTTTACTATTTATTTCCGTTTTTTCCTAGACTGTATACCTAGCTTCTTTACTATTTATTTCCGTTTTTTCCTAGACTGTATACCTAGCTTCTTTACTATTTATTTCCGTTTTTTCCTAGACTGTATACCTAGCTTCTTTACTATTTATTTCCGTTTTTTCCTAGACTGTATACCTAGCTTCTTTATCATTTATTTCCGTTTTTTCCTAGACTGTATACCTAGCTTCTTTACTATTTATTTCCGTTTTTTCCTAGACTGTATACCTAGCTTCTTTACTATCTATTTCCGTTTTTTCCTAGACTGTATACCTAGCTTCTTTACTATTTATTTCCGTTTTTTCCTAGACTGTATACCTAGATTCTTTACTATTTATTTCCGTTTTTTCCTAGACTGTATACCTAGCTTCTTTACTATTTATTTCCGTTTTTTCCTAGACTGTATACCTAGCTTCTTTACTATTTATTTCCGTTTTTTCCTAGACTGTATACCTAGCTTCTTTACTATTTATTTCCGTTTTTTCCTAGACTGTATACCTAGCTTCTTTACTATTTATTTCCGTTTTTTCCTAGACTGTATACCTAGCTTCTTTACTATTTATTTCCGTTTTTTCCTAGACTGTATACCTAGCTTCTTTACTATTTATTTCCGTTTTTTCCTAGACTGTATACCTAGCTTCTTTACTATTTATTTCCGTTTTTTCCTAGACTGTATACCTAGCTTCTTTACTATTTATTTCCGTTTTTTCCTAGACTGTATACCTAGCTTCTTTACTATTTATTTCCGTTTTTTCCTAGACTGTATACCTAGCTTCTTTATCATTTATTTCCGTTTTT
This sequence comes from Acanthosepion lycidas, assembly GCA_963932145.1. Classification (NCBI taxonomy): domain Eukaryota; kingdom Metazoa; phylum Mollusca; class Cephalopoda; order Sepiida; family Sepiidae; genus Acanthosepion; species Acanthosepion lycidas. Next base: position 74,028,443 of record OZ010594.1, on the reverse strand, counting down.
TCCTAGACTGTATACCTAGCTTCTTTACTATTTATTTCCGTTTTTTCCTAGACTGTATACCTAGCTTCTTTATCATTTATTTCCGTTTTTTCCTAGACTGTATACTTAGCTTCTTTACTATTTATTTCCGTTTTTTCCTAGACTGTATACCTAGCTTCTTTACTATTTATTTCCGTTTTTTCCTAGACTGTATACCTAGGTTCTTTACTATTTATTTCCGTTTTTTCCTAGACTGTATACCTAGCTTCTTTACTATTTATTTCCGTTTTTTCCTAGACTGTATACCTAGCTTCTTTACTATTTATTTCCGTTTTTTCCTAGACTGTATACCTAGCTTCTTTACTATTTATTTCCGTTTTTTCCTAGACTGTATACCTAGCTTCTTTACTATTTATTTCCGTTTTTTCCTAGACTGTATACCTAGCTTCTTTACTATTTATTTCCGTTTTTTCCTAGACTGTATACCTAGCTTCTTTACTATTTATTTCCGTTTTTTCCTAGACTGTATACCTAGCTTCTTTACTATATATTTCCGTTTTTTCCTAGACTGTATACCTAGCTTCATTACTATTTATTTCCGTTTTTTCCTAGACTGTATACCTAGCTTCTTTACTATTTATTTCCGGTTTTTCCTAGACTGTATACCTAGCATCTTTACTATTTATTTCCGTTTTTTCCTAGACTGTATACCTAGCTTCTTTACTATTTATTTCCGTTTTTTCCTAGACTGTATACCTAGCATCTTTACTATTTATTTCCGTTTTTTCCTAGACTGTATACCTAGCTTCTTTACTATTTATTTCCGTTTTTTCCTAGACTGTATACCTAGCTTCTTTACTATTTATTTCCGTTTTTCCTAGACTGTATACCTAGCTTCTTTACTATTTATTTCCGTTTTTTCCTAGACTGTATACCTAGCTTCTTTATCATTTATTTCCGTTTTTTCCTAGACTGTATACCTAGCTTCTTTACTATTTATTTCCGTTTTTTCCTAGACTGTATACCTAGCTTCTTTACTATTTATTTCCGTTTTTTCCTAGACTGTATACCTAGCTTCTTTACTATTTATTTCCGTTTTTTCCTAGACTGTATACCTAGCTTCTTTACTATTTATTTCCGTTTTTTCCTAGACTGTATACCTAGCTTCTTTACTATTTATTTCCGTTTTTTCCTAGACTGTATACCTAGCTTCTTTACTATTTATTTCCGTTTTTTCCTAGACTGTATACCTAGCTTCTTTACTATTTATTTCCGTTTTTTCCTAGACTGTATACCTAGCTTCTTTACTATTTATTTCCGTTTTTTCCTAGACTGTATACCTAGCTTCTTTACTATTTATTTCCGTTTTTTCCTAGACTGTATACCTAGCTTCTTTACTATTTATTTCCGTTTTTTCCTAGACTGTATACCTAGCTTCTTTACTATTTATTTCCGTTTTTTCCTAGACTGTATACCTAGCTTCTTTACTATTTATTTCCGTTTTTTCCTAGACTGTATACCTAGCTTCTTTACTATTTATTTCCGTTTTTTCCTAGACTGTATACCTAGCTTCTTTACTATTTATTTCCGTTTTTTCCTAGACTGTATACCTAGCTTCTTTACTATTTATTTCCGTTTTTTCCTAGACTGTATACCTAGCTTCTTTACTATTTATTTCCGTTTTTTCCTAGACTGTATACCTAGCTTCTTTACTATTTATTTCCGTTTTTTCCTAGACTGTATACCTAGCTTCTTTACTATTTATTTCCGTTTTTTCCTAGACTGTATACCTAGCATCTTTACTATTTATTTCCGTTTTTTCCTAGACTGTATACCTAGCTTCTTTACTATTTATTTCCGTTTTTTCCTAGACTGTATACCTAGCTTCTTTACTATTTATTTCCGTTTTTTCCTAGACTGTATACCTAGCTTATATACTATTTATTTCCGTTTTTTCCTAGACTGTATACCTAGCTTCTTTACTATTTATTTCCGTTTTTTCCTAGACTGTATACCTAGCTTCTTTACTATTTATTTCCGTTTTTCTTAGACTGTATACCTAGCTTCTTTACTATTTATTTCCGTTTTTTCCTAGACTGTATACCTAGCTTCTTTACTATTTATTTCCGTTTTTTCCTAGACTGTATACCTAGCTTCTTTACTATTTATTTCCGTTTTTTCCTAGACTGTATACCTAGCTTCTTTACTATTTATTTCCGTTTTTTCCTAGACTGTATACCTAGCTTCTTTACTATTTATTTCCGTTTTTTCCTAGACTGTATACCTAGCTTCTTTACTATTTATTTCCGTTTTTTCCTAGACTGTATACCTAGCTTCTTTACTATTTATTTCCGTTTTTTCCTAGACTGTATACCTAGCATCTTTACTATTTATTTCCGTTTTTTCCTAGACTGTATACCTAGCTTCTTTACTATTTATTTCCGTTTTTTCCTAGACTGTATACCTAGCTTCTTTACTATTTATTTCCGTTTTTTCCTAGACTGTATACCTAGCTTCTTTACTATTTATTTCCGTTTTTTCCTAGACTGTATACCTAGCTTCTTTACTATTTATTTCCGTTTTTTCCTAGACTGTATACCTAGCTTCTTTACTATTTATTTCCGTTTTTTCCTAGACTGTATACCTAGCATCTTTACTATTTATTTCCGTTTTTTCCTAGACTGTATACCTAGCTTCTTTACTATTTATTTCCGTTTTTTCCTAGACTGTATACCTAGCTTCTTTACTATTTATTTCCGTTTTTTTCTAGACTGTATACCTAGCTTCTTTACTATTTATTTCCGTTTTTTCCTAGACTGTATACCTAGCTTCTTTACTATTTATTTCCGTTTTTTCCTAGACTGTATACCTAGCTTCTTTACTATTTATTTCCGTTTTTTCCTAGACTGTATACCTAGCTTCTTTAATATTTATTTCCGTTTTTTCCTAGACTGTATACCTAGCTTCTTTACTATTTATTTCCGTTTTTTCCTAGACTGTATACCTAGCTTCTTTACTATTTATTTCCGTTTTTTCCTAGACTGTATACCTAGCTTCTTTACTATTTATTTCCGTTTTTTCCTAGACTGTATACCTAGCATCTTTACTATTTATTTCCGTTTTTTCCTAGACTGTATAACTAGCTTCTTTACTATTTATTTCCGTTTTTTCCTAGACTGTATACCTAGCTTCTTTACTATTTATTTCCGTTTTTTCCTAGACTGTATACCTAGCTTCTTTACTATTTATTTCCGTTTTTTCCTAGACTGTATACCTAGCTTCTTTACTATTTATTTCCGTTTTTTCCTAGACTGTATACCTAGCTTCTTTACTATTTATTTCCGTTTTTTCCTAGACTGTATACCTAGCTTATTTACTATTTATTTCCGTTTTTTCCTAGACTGTATACCTAGCTTCTTTACTATTTATTTCCGTTTTTTCCTAGACTGTATACCTAGCTTCTTTACTATTTATTTCCGTTTTTTCCTAGACTGTATACCTAGCTTCTTTACTATTTATTTCCGTTTTTTCCTAGACTGTATACCTAGCTTCTTTACTATTTATTTCCGTTTTCTCCTAGACTGTATACCTAGCTTCTTTACTATTTATTTCCGTTTTTTCCTAGACTGTATACCTAGCTTCTTTACTATTTATTTCCGTTTTTTCCTAGACTGTATACCTAGCTTCTTTACTATTTATTTCCGTTTTTTCCTAGACTGTATACCTAGCTTCTTTACTATTTATTTCCGTTTTTTCCTAGACTGTATACCTAGCTTCTTTATCATTTATTTCCGTTTTTTCCTAGACTGTATACCTAGCTTCTTTACTATTTATTTCCGTTTTTTCCTAGACTGTATACCTAGCTTCTTTACTATTTATTTCCGTTTTTTCCTAGCCTGTATACCTAGCTTCTTTACTATTTATTTCCGTTTTTTCCTAGACTGTATACCTAGCTTCTTTACTATTTATTTCCGTTTTTTCCTAGACTGTATACCTAGCTTCTTTACTATTTATTTCCGTTTTTTCCTAGACTGTATACCTAGCATCTTTACTATTTATTTCCGTTTTTTCCTAGACTGTATACCTAGCTTCTTTACAATTTATTTCCGTTTTTTCCTAGACTGTATACCTAGCATCTTTACTATTTATTTCCGTTTTTTCCTAGACTGTATACCTAGCTTCTTTACTATTTATTTCCGATTTTTCCTAGACTGTATACCTAGCATCTTTACTATTTATTTCCGTTTTTTCCTAGACTGTATACCTAGCTTCTTTACTATTTATTTCCGTTTTTTCCTAGACTGTATACCTAGCTTCTTTACTATTTATTTCCGTTTTTTCCTAGACTGTATACCTAGCTTCTTTACTATTTATTTCCGTTTTTTCCTAGACTGTATACCTAGCTTCTTTACTATTTATTTCCGTTTTTTCCTAGACTGTATACCTAGCTTCTTTACTATTTATTTCCGTTTTTTCCTAGACTGTATACCTAGCTTCTTTACTATTTATTTCCGTTTTTTCCTAGACTGTATACCTAGCTTATTTACTATTTATTTCCGTTTTTTCCTAGACTGTATACCTAGCTTCTTTACTATTTATTTCCGTTTTTTCCTAGACTGTATACCTAGCTTCTTTACTATTTATTTCCGTTTTTTCCTAGACTGTATACCTAGCTTCTTTACTATTTATTTCCGTTTTTTCCTAGACTGTATACCTAGCTTCTTTACTATTTATTTCCGTTTTTTCCTAGACTGTATACCTAGCATCTTTACTATTTATTTCCGTTTTTTCCTAGACTGTATACCTAGCTTCTTTACAATTTATTTCCGTTTTTTCCTAGACTGTATACCTAGCATCTTTACTATTTATTTCCGTTTTTTCCTAGACTGTATACCTAGCTTCTTTACTATTTATTTCCGATTTTTCCTAGACTGTATACCTAGCATCTTTACTATTTATTTCCGTTTTTTCCTAGACTGTATACCTAGCTTCTTTACTATTTATTTCCGTTTTTTCCTAGACTGTATACCTAGCTTCTTTACTATTTATTTCCGTTTTTTCCTAGACTGTATACCTAGCTTCTTTACTATTTATTTCCGTTTTTTCCTAGACTGTATACCTAGCTTCTTTACTATTTATTTCCGTTTTTTCCTAGACTGTATACCTAGCTTCTTTACTATTTATTTCCGTTTTTTCCTAGACTGTATACCTAGCTTCTTTACTATTTATTTCCGTTTTTTCCTAGACTGTATACCTAGCTTATTTACTATTTATTTCCGTTTTTTCCTAGACTGTATACCTAGCTTCTTTACTATTTATTTCCGTTTTTTCCTAGACTGTATACCTAGCTTCTTTACTATTTATTTCCGTTTTTTCCTAGACTGTATACCTAGCTTCTTTACTATTTATTTCCGTTTTTTCCTAGACTGTATACCTAGCTTCTTTACTATTTATTTCCGTTTTCTCCTAGACTGTATACCTAGCTTCTTTACTATTTATTTCCGTTTTTTCCTAGACTGTATACCTAGCATCTTTACTATTTATTTCCGTTTTTTCCTAGACTGTATACCTAGCTTCTTTACTATTTATTTCCGTTTTTTCCTAGACTGTATACCTAGCTTCTTTACTATTTATTTCCGTTTTTTCCTAGACTGTATACCTAGCTTCTTTACTATTTATTTCCGTTTTTTCCTAGACTGTATACCTAGCTTCTTTATCATTTATTTCCGTTTTTTCCTAGACTGTATACCTAGCTTCTTTACTATTTATTTCCGTTTTTTCCTAGACTGTATACCTAGCTTCTTTACTATTTATTTCCGTTTTTTCCTAGACTGTATACCTAGCTTCTTTACTATTTATTTCCGTTTTTTCCTAGACTGTATACCTAGCTTCTTTACTATTTATTTCCGTTTTTTCCTAGACTGTATACCTAGCTTCTTTACTATTTATTTCCGTTTTTTCCTAGACTGTATACCTAGCATCTTTACTATTTATTTCCGTTTTTTCCTAGACTGTATACCTAGCTTCTTTACAATTTATTTCCGTTTTTTCCTAGACTGTATACCTAGCATCTTTACTATTTATTTCCGTTTTTTCCTAGACTGTATACCTAGCTTCTTTACTATTTATTTCCGATTTTTCCTAGACTGTATACCTAGCATCTTTACTATTTATTTCCGTTTTTTTCCTAGACTGTATACCTAGCTTCTTTACTATTTATTTCCGTTTTTTCCTAGACTGTATACCTAGCTTCTTTACTATTTATTTCCGTTTTTTCCTAGACTGTATACCTAGCTTCTTTACTATTTATTTCCGTTTTTTCCTAGACTGTATACCTAGCTTCTTTACTATTTATTTCCGTTTTTTCCTAGACTGTATACCTAGCTTCTTTACTATTTATTTCCGTTTTTTCCTAGACTGTATACCTAGCATCTTTACTATTTATTTCCGTTTTTTCCTAGACTGTATACCTAGCTTCTTTACTATTTATTTCCGTTTTTTCCTAGACTGTATACCTAGCTTCTTTACTATTTATTTCCGTTTTTTCCTAGACTGTATACCTAGCATCTTTACTATTTATTTCCGTTTTTTCCTAGACTGTATACCTAGCTTCTTTACTATTTATTTCCGTTTTTTCCTAGACTGTATACCTAGCATCTTTACTATTTATTTCCGTTTTTTCCTAGACTGTATACCTAGCTTCTTTACTATTTATTTCCGTTTTTTCCTAGACTGTATACCTAGCTTCTTTACAATTTATTTCCGTTTTTTCCTAGACTGTATACCTAGCTTCTTTACTATTTATTTCCGTTTTTTCCTAGACTGTATACCTAGCTTCTTTACTATTTATTTCCGTTTTTTCCTAGACTGTATACCTAGCATCTTTACTATTTATTTCCGTTTTTTCCTAGACTGTATACCTAGCTTCTTTACTATTTATTTCCGTTTTTTCCCAGACTGTATACCTAGCTTCTTTACTATTTATTTCCGTTTTTTCCCAGACTGTATACCTAGCATCTTTACTATTTATTTCCGTTTTTTCCTAGACTGTATACCTAGCTTCTTTACTATTTATTTCCGTTTTTTCCTAGACTGTATACCTAGCTTCTTTACTATTTATTTCCGTTTTTTCCTAGACTGTATACCTAGCTTCTTTACTATTTATTTCCGTTTTTTCCTAGACTGTATACCTAGCTTCTTTACTATTTATTTCCGTTTTTTCCTAGACTGTATACCTAGCTTCTTTACTATTTATTTCCGTTTTTTCCTAGACTGTATACCTAGCTTCTTTACTATTTATTTCCGTTTTTTCCTAGACTGTATATTTAGCTTCTTTACTATTTATTTCCGTTTTTTCCTAGACTGTATACCTAGCTTCTTTACTATTTATTTCCGTTTTTTCCTAGACTGTATACCTAGCTTCTTTACTATTTATTTCCGTTTTTTCCTAGACTGTATACCTAGCTTCTTTACTATTTATTTCCGTTTTTTCCTAGACTGTATACCTAGCTTCTTTCCTATTTATTTCCGTTTTTTCCTAGACTGTATACCTAGCTTCTTTACTATTTATTTCCGTTTTTTCCTAGACTGTATACCTAGCTTCTTTACTATTTATTTCCGTTTTTTCCTAGACTGTATACCTAGCATCTTTACTATTTATTTCCGTTTTTTCCTAGACTGTATACCTAGCTTCTTTACTATTTATTTCCGTTTTTTCCTAGACTGTATACCTAGCTTCTTTACTATTTATTTCCGTTTTTTCCTAGACTGTATACCTAGCTTCTTTACTATTTATTTCCGTTTTTTCCTAGACTGTATACCTAGCTTCTTTACTATTTATTTCCGTTTTTTCCTAGACTGTATACCTAGCTTCTTTACTATTTATTTCCGTTTTTTCCTAGACTGTATACCTAGCTTCTTTACTATTTATTTCCGTTTTTTCCTAGACTGTATACCTAGCTTCTTTACTATTTATTTCCGTTTTTTCCTAGACTGTATACCTAGCTTCTTTACTATTTATTTCCGTTTTTTCCTAGACTGCATACCTAGCTTCTTTACTATTTATTTCCGTTTTTTCCTAGACTGTATACCTAGCATCTTTACTATTTATTTCCGTTTTTTCCTAGACTGTATACCTAGCTTCTTTACTATTTATTTCCGTTTTTTCCTAGACTGTATACCTAGCTTCTTTACTATTTATTTCCGTTTTTTCCTAGACTGTATACCTAGCTTCTTTACTATTTATTTCCGTTTTTTCCTAGACTGTATACCTAGCTTCTTTACTATTTATTTCCGTTTTTTCCTAGACTGTATACCTAGCTTCTTTACTATTTATTTCCGTTTTTTCCTAGACTGTATAC
>OZ010594.1:73956393-74019904 GCA_963932145.1 Acanthosepion lycidas | reverse complement strand
GTGTGTCGAGGGCTATACGTTCCCCTTCAGTAATATTGTCACGTGGCAGCTTACGTGCTATTGTTTTCTTTATGCCATTTGCTACGTCTATTTCAAATGTCTTTATAGTAATGTCTGTGTTTTGTGGGGTGTAGGTAGTATCCTTCTCTTTTAATGTATCAAGTATGGAAGATGTGTGATCATTGTCCCCGTATTGAGCTTTTAACCGTATTCTTCTGAAGAAGGATTTCAGGTCGTTTGCCAAGGTGTCTTTATCATACCTTGGGGGACTACGTCAGAAGCGTAGTCCTTTATTTAATAAACTGAATGTGTTGAGTGAAAATTTATTGTTACTTAAATTTATAACTCGCCTGTATGGGTCAAGTTTGAATTTGCAAGCATGGCGAAGTTCTTTCGTAAAAGCTCGAAAGCTTGCATCATATCTCCTATTAGGGATGCCTATAACCCCATCCAGGTGTCCTGGTTGGGGGCTTATTCCGTTTTTTTTTTTTTTTTTTTTTGAAGGTTGAGTGTGTTTGATGTTGATTGTCTACTAGGGGCTAATCTAGGTGGTCTGGGATGTCTAATGGGGTTAGGCGTTCTGTATATATCGTCATCCACAGATAGTCGGTTTCGCTGTATCACAGCGCATCAGTGTGTCTAAACAACCGATTGCCTCAATATATATATATATATATATATATATATATATATATATATATATATATACAAATGTGAGAAAGAAAAGATGTAGTAAAATTCCACTGTTCGTAGCATTTACCTTTAAGAAAGTGATCAATACAAAGTAGAGAAATATATTATTTTTTTAAAGTAAAAGATTATAATAAAAAACATATTGAAATTGCTACACAAAAGCTTTCATGTTTCAATAATTTGATTGTACTTCTTCAGGTAGAATTAGTTACCATCCCCTGAAGATGTATTAGGTTGGTGCAAAAATAATGACGTAGTAATGTCGTTTTTTGACGTTTTTTGACGTTAAAAAATACGTCAAAAAACGACATTATTGCGTCATTATTTTTGCACCAACCTAATATAATCGAAGTATTGAAACATGAATGCGTTTGTGTAGCGATTTCAATATGTTTTTATTACAATCTTTTATGATAATAATATTAGTAATATATATATATATATATATATATATATATATATATATATATATGACACTATTTAGGGTTGCGTGAACAAAAAGGGGCGAGAATTAATTAAGGTGATAAGAAGCTATCACGAAAATACACTGAGCGATGTTATTTTTCTAACAAATAAAAGTGGTAAAGATTTCATTTTCATTAGCGAAGAAAGTAAGATCTCGGATCTGTCAGATTTAATTTGATTTATGTTACGACGGAGCGAATAAAAGATAGCCATGGCAATAATGAAAATTTCAAATTGGTCAAGTGGCCTACAAAACAGAATGCTAAGAGATAATATTAATCAGGTCGCGCACTGACCGAGTAAAAAGTTCGCTGGACCACCCACAAGTTAAAAAGAAGGAATGATTAAACCATTAACTATCCTTATTTGGTTTTGGGAAAAACACCTGTTTTATGTCATAGCTGGCCATGATAAAAAAATTTTTTTTCTCGGAACAGATAATTGGAAGCAGGGTGCGAAGTCGTCCAGATGACCACCCACCAGTTAAAAAAAGAAAAGAAAGAAAAAATAAGGCAAGATATTATTTTCCTTTGAGCGATAATTGCAAACACTCACGCTGCTCAGCCTTCATTGGCTGAAGGGTGGCGTGAGCGGTAGGCGAAGGTAAACTATGAAGAAGGAGGGGAGGCCTGTTGATACCCCCTGAAGGGATTGGTGTGAGATGCCACTGTGAGAGAGAGGGGAACCTGTTGACACCCTCTGAGGGGAATGGTGCGACATACCAATATGAGAAAGGAAGAATTTGGGAGGACGTTTCCCTTTAAGTAGAAAGTAAGGACTTCCAAAAATGGAAAGTAATAAATTTTCCTGTCCGAGAACAAAGAAAATCCTTATTGTGGATTTAGAATTATCAAGGAACCTCAAATCCCGACAAGCCCACCCCGGTTTTGGTCGGCGTCCATATAAGTAGAGTCGTAGCAAGTGGACACCAGTAAGTAAGTAAGTAAGTAAGTGAGTAACACAGAAAGTAGTTGGAGAGAGAGACGCAGACAGAGTTGAGCTGCGAGTTCTGAGACCCGCCTCGCAGGAAGCTGACTGAAAGATATCCACGCATTTTGACTTCAACTTCTAACCAAGAACAATTTATTTTTGAAGAACGACTTAGACTCACACCACCAAAACAAGTTTTACGAATATCGCCTGAAGATACAACAAAAACCAGTTTCTTGAAAAGATAACTTAAAATGTTAAGACTCGCCTAACAAACGCAAAGTGTCACGTATCCATATAAGCGGTTTGGGAGAAAGACGCAGTCCTTTTTTTTAACACATTTGAACTTTTCGAGTTGTTCCTTTATTTTACATATACTTGTGTGGTGTAACCTTTGCTCGGACTCGGCTTGCATTGCGGCCCGGCGACTGACTGATTTCCTCTACCTAAGATCAAATCACAACGTGGATAGGTTAGACTAGAAATCAAAGCAGTTACTTCGGTAACCAGACGTTGGGGGCGAGCTGGGAACGTCAAGGCTTATACCGAATCTAACCAGATTCCCATCCGAATCAGCAAAGGGTTAGAACGTCACATCTAGTGCCGCGACCAATACCAAGTCGCATTGGTCGTCACAGGATAGCACGGTGGTGGGCTCGAACAGAGGCCGGAGTGACGTCATATATATATATATATATATATATATATATATATATATATATATATATATATATATTAGGTTGGTGCAAAAATAATTTCGTTTTCTAACATATGTTACTATGTGAGAAAACGAAATTATTTTTGCACCAACCTAATACAATCTTTGTCCAAAAAAGAAACCTTTTGTTCGAACACAAGAAAAATTAAATAAAAAGCTTAACAGTATTACCCTGTTTGTCATTTTTAATTAAACATGCATATATATATATATATATATATATATATATATATATATATATATATATATATATGCATCCTTCTTGCCTTATCGTTGTTCCCAGTATCCGTTACAAATGATGTCACTGTAGACTACTTCAGATTTCCAAAAGGAAATGGGATTATTACCTGTTTCCTTATAAGAAGCATTCTAAGAAAATATTCTCTTAAAATAATTTTTCAAGGAAATACGTCTTTCAATCCCAGCGGTTGTTATAGCTCTTTCCAGGATTGAAATGGAGTTTCTTTACTAAAGTTTTTATGAAGTAGTATGAAACGTTAACTTCTTGATTTTGTCAATCTTAGCGTTGTATTTGAATGCATTTTAGCTGTTTCTGTTGTGTTGACCAAATGTGGTCTTCACCAAGATCCATAGGATTTACTCGCTTCAAGCCATTTTTTTTATCATTTATCTTAGAATGCTCTCTACGACACAGGCACCGCATTGACTCTCTAACATGACTGGGACGATCGGGAGGATTTGATGAAACAACAACACAAACATGAACTTATCCACAAATCTTCAGTTTAGATCACCTTATTAGAACACTGGAAAAATACAATACTAACACACAGACACACACACACACACACACACACATATATATATATATATATATATATATATATATATATATATATATATATATAAACCTAGTGAGCCAGACAAACCTACCCAGGTTTCACCTAAGCGTATCGTCAGAGAAAGCTGGCTAAAGTGTCAAAACAGAAACAGCATATTTATAGGCGATAATCAAAATCATACCATGTGACCAAAGAAAAAGAAAAACAAGAACACTGGTGGGGGGTTATAAATTTATTCAACGACTAAAAGGGGAGGGGATAATAGCACGAACAATAAAGGTGGAATGACAATACAAACGGGGAGATTCGACCCAATTCAATAACCAAGATTTTCTATGCCTACATATGTTAAGAATCTCGGTTTTAGAGTTTAATAGATCGTTAGGTTGATTATATAAAGCTATGGCTAATTTCTCCTCTGTACATAGTTTACAAAATTTTTGGCCTGCTTTATATTTGGGATATTTTTTTAATATTTCCCATTTAAGGATGATATTGTTTTCTTGTCTAGTTTTCCATACATAGGTGGATAGCGTGGTACTATGTTTAGTTTTTTCCTTTTTAAAACTACTCGTGTGATTATAATATCTTTTTTTTTAATATCCTGAGTAGCACCTATAGAGTTTGTATCTTCCATATCCTTATAAATTTTCGCCTAGTAAACCACGCATTCTTGTTGACATTTTCCCTGTAGGGGACAGATATTAATGTTTCTCTTTCTTCTATACCCTGTAGACACTTGTAAATTACTAGTTTTACTAGCTTTCATGGGGTGATTACGATTAAAAAAATATTATAATTATACATGAAAAAAAATTATTAAATAGTTATTTAATTGTTATATATGCTGTTCAAAATGTACTTTTGCCCGCATGGTTCATTAACACGCCCGAAAGTTTCTTCTGACATTTTGCTGCATTCATATTGAATTCTTTCTTTAATTGCTCATATTTCTAGGACTTGACTGATAAACAGCTGATTTCAAATGACCCCACAGAAACAAATCCAAGAGTGATCTCAGTGTCCGCTAATCTTATTCTGCCTATCCACTAACCCGTATGGTCTGCGACTTTGCCGCACCCTGTATATGAAAATGTAACAAAGGACTGAAAATGCGACACTAAATCCGTAGGCACATTAAAAGATGCATTCCAAACGGTAAACAATGTATTACGAAACAGAAAATTTCGTTAGAAACAAAAAACACTGTATTACCTAAAGTTCTAGGACAGATGCGTACTGGACATTTAAGTCCTGGACAATTGCGTAGCAGACAGTTGTGTCTTTGGACATTTGCGTTCCTGGATATTTGAGTACCTCTGCTAATTTTTTAAAATTTTTAAAGGCAGTTGCAATATTTTTTTTTAAAGGATAGGTAGTAATCATATTAAAGATTAAAAGGAATAAAATATAAAATTAAAAGTTTATTTTTGTTTAAACTGCAATGACAGATTAAAAGTGTTGCATGATCGCTTTACACATTACCAGTATGTTTTTGTTTCATCGGCGTTTTTATCTTATGATAGTGGTAGCTGTAATTTTCCTCGTCCACATTTTTCCACCGGTTTTTGATTTTTGAAACTAAGCCATGGGCTCGAAATAAGAATATAATCTATAAAATTCAGAATCTATTAGATGTTTGTGGTACGAACTGCTGGAGTGAACTGAAATTGCTAGCTTAAATTTTTCTTGCTTTCAAAAAAAAAAATTTTTCTCTCTTTTTATTCATGGTAACTGCCGCTCTGCTTGTTTAGGGCAATTAAAGGTATCTGTGTACAAATTCCTATATTAAACATCTCTTTTAAAAAATGGTAACTTCAAAAAATTATCAGAGGTACCCATCCAGTAACGCATTTTTCTAGGACGCAATTGTCCAGGGAGGCTATTGTCTGGCACGTAACTGTCCGTCTACCTACATATGTATTATGTATTATATTGCCGTAAATGCTGGAAAATCTCATCACAGATTAAATGTGACTTGTGAAGTGTCTCTGCAAACAAGTAATGAGAAGACTGTAAATTGAGCCTGTTAGCCATGTCGGAATTTTAGAAAAATCAAAACAAAAAAAACACTTATTCTTAACATAGCAGATCGTTGAAATTTCTAACGAATATAATGAGGAAAAAGAGGTTAGAAAATATGATACTCACAGGACATATAAAGACAACAAAGACAGAATAAATTAGCAGATAACTTACCTAACGAGCTTGGTAGAATTGGGATTAGGAGAGATAGCGAAAAGACATTTACTAACAACTACAAACTACTGGAAATTGTGGAGAGCTATGATCGCCAGCGTTCTGAGGGTGCACGGTACATAGAAAAAGAAGAATTCATAGTAAATGTTTATTTGCTAATTTCAGATAAAGTGTGCCAAGTGTGGTGAGAAAAAGCCAAAATGGAAACAAATTTGCGCAAAGTTATTGAGTGATGGGAACACAACAATGGAAACTTCAAAAAAGTTGAACAGAGATTAGCGAACATTCAAAAAAGGAAATTGAAAATATTGGAAAGATAAAAACAAGAAAAAAATGGCTTTAGGTTTATCAGCAAAAAAAGAGATCTGACAAACTTTTAAAGTTAATACGCAAGTCGGCTGACCAGCAAGAAATTATTTGAAGCTGGAGTTGCGAATATAAACCGAGATAAAAAAAAAAATAAATAAATAAAACGATGAGAATATTAAGAAAAATGGGTAAAGACATCAAAGGGGCTAACCTACTACAATTAAGCAAACATAATAAAGAGAATCGTGTAAGTTAAGCGAAGAAATACGTAAAACTTAATTTCATAACATATTTTTTTAATGTAAACCTAAACTGGTATTATCTGACGGCGAGGTAGACTTTGGAAAGTCAATAGAAATAATTAGCTACTATGACTTATGTTGGTATTATAGGAACCAACGACTATATGCCCCTTCAGTAATGATAAAGGTGTCAAATTATTACAGAAAATAATTCTAAGTTCTAGGACAACATGTGCTTTGAGACTCACTAAAACTAAACATACTCTAAGCTAAAATTACATTCCTGCAAGACAATGAGCCCTCATTTCCTGTATCTTTAACGCTTAGGTGTAAGCTGTAACCGACATTTGTTGTTTCCCTCTCAAATTCTCCGGTCTTTTGCACACACATACACAAAAACAAACACGCACATACACACACACACACACACACACACACACACACACATATATATATATATATATATATATATATATATATATACATATACATATATATATATATATATATATATATATATATATATATATATATATATATATATACATATATACACACACACACACACACACACACACATATATATATATAAATATTGGTGATGCGTTTAAGCATGAAGCAGACTGGTGTCGATTAGTGTTGACCTCAGTATCAACATTTATATTTACATATACTCTAAATATTGAACAATTTTACACACACACACACACACACACACACACATATATATATATATATATATATATATATATATATATATATATATCCAAGTGTAGAAGAACGAAAATAATATAAATTTTAACGTACATAACATTAATTTAAAAAAGGGCTCAGTACAAGAGTAGAACAATAGATATTTATTATAAACTGTTACACTGTTACCACGACAAAAATACATATTTGTTTCGATGCCTATTTTAGGCATCTCATCAGGTGGTTAACATTCGTGGTAATTACCACCTGAGAGAGAGAGTGAGAGAGAGCGAGATAGAGAGAGAGCGAGATCGAGAGAGACAGAGAGTGAGACAGAGACAGAGAGTGAGACAGAGAGAGATAGAGAGATAGATAGAGAGAGAGAGAGAGAGAGAGAGAGAGAGAATATATGTAAAAGAGAGTCACTTAGCTGATTGATCCTTCCTTCAGTATGCCGAATCCAGAGTTTCGTAGAAAAACCCGTCCATCCACAATTGACTTCTTATATTTCTCAATTTTCCTTTTTTATTACGGTGGAGTAATGGATAAAGGCCCGGAATGAGGAATCATAGAGCCAAGTTCGAATTTTCAACTCGATATTCACTTATTACCATTGGGAAAAGGTATGAATCCTCTTCTTCTCCCCCACCACTTCAGCTAACAGACTGAGTTCTATAGCTTTGTATATGTATGTACTGGTCTACCGCTGAAACAAATGACAATCTACTACGGAAAAAATATGCCTCGTCAGTCATGTATCCAAAGATGAATGATCACCTAAGTGTGTATTACGTTCGGAACACAACTTACCGATCATTTTTTACTGTATCGTTTACTATTTATTTCCGTTTTTTCCTAGACTGTATACCTAGCTTCTTTACTATTTATTTCCGTTTTTTCCTAGACTGTATACCTAGCTTCTTTACTATTTATTTCCGTTTTTTCCTAGACTGTATACCTAGCTTCTTTACTATTTATTTCCGTTTTTTTCCTAGACTGTATACCTAGCTTCTTTACTATTTATTTCCGTTTTTTCCTAGACTGTATACCTAGCTTCTTTACTATTTATTTCCGTTTTTTCCTAGACTGTATACCTAGCTTCTTTACTATTTATTTCCGTTTTTTCCTAGACTGTATACCTAGCTTCTTTACTATTTATTTCCGTTTTTTCCTAGACTGTATACCTAGCTTCTTTACTATTTATTTCCGTTTTTTCCTAGACTGTATACCTAGCTTCTTTACTATTTATTTCCGTTTTTTCCTAGACTGTATACCTAGCTTCTTTACTATTTATTTCCGTTTTTTCCTAGACTGTATACCTAGCTTCTTTACTATTTATTTCCGTTTTTTCCTAGACTGTATACCTAGCTTCTTTACTATTTATTTCCGTTTTTTCCTAGACTGTATACCTAGCTTCTTTACTATTTATTTCCGTTTTTTCCTAGACTGTATACCTAGCTTCTTTACTATTTATTTCCGTTTTTTCCTAGACTGTATACCTAGCTTCTTTACTATTTATTTCCGTTTTTTCCTAGACTGTATACCTAGCTTCTTTACTATTTATTTCCGTTTTTTCCTAGACTGTATACCTAGCTTCTTTACTATTTATTTCCGTTTTTTCCTAGACTGTATACCTAGCTTCTTTACTATTTATTTCCGTTTTTTCCTAGACTGTATACCTAGCTTCTTTACTATTTATTTCCGTTTTTTCCTAGACTGTATACCTAGCTTCTTTACTATTTATTTCCGTTTTTTCCTAGACTGTATACCTAGCTTCTTTACTATTTATTTCCGTTTTTTCCTAGACTGTATACCTAACTCCTTTACTATTTATTTCCGTTTTTTCCTAGACTGTATACCTAGCTTCTTTACTATTTATTTCCGTTTTTTCCTAGACTGTATACCTAGCTTCTTTACTATTTATTTCCGTTTTTTCCTAGACTGTATACCTAGCTTCTTTACTATTTATTTCCGTTTTTTCCTAGACTGTATACCTAACTCCTTTACTATTTATTTCCGTTTTTTCCTAGACTGTATACCTAGCTTCTTTACTATTTATTTCCGTTTTTTCCTAGACTGTATACCTAACTCCTTTACTATTTATTTCCGTTTTTTCCTAGACTGTATACCTAGCTTCTTTACTATTTATTTCCGTTTTTTTCCTAGACTGTATACCTAGCTTCTTTACTATTTATTTCCGTTTTTTCCTAGACTGTATACCTAGCTTCTTTACTATTTATTTCCGTTTTTTCCTAGACTGTATACCTAGCTTCTTTACTATTTATTTCCGTTTTTTCCTAGACTGTATACCTAGCTTCTTTACTATTTATTTCCGTTTTTTCCTAGACTGTATACCTAGCTTCTTTACTATTTATTTCCGTTTTTTCCTAGACTGTATACCTAGCTTCTTTACTATTTATTTCCGTTTTTTCCTAGACTGTATACCTAGCTTCTTTACTATTTATTTCCATTTTTTCCTAGACTGTATACCTAGCTTCTTTACTATTTATTTCCGTTTTTTCCTAGACTGTATACCTAGCTTCTTTACTATTTATTTCCGTTTTTTCCTAGACTGTATACCTAGCTTCTTTACTATTTATTTCCGTTTTTTCCTAGACTGTATACCTAGCTTCTTTACTATTTATTTCCGTTTTTTCCTAGACTGTATACCTAGCTTCTTTACTATTTATTTCTGTTTTTTCCTAGACTGTATACCTAGCTTCTTTACTATTTATTTCCGTTTTTTCCTAGACTGTATACCTAGCTTCTTTACTATTTATTTCCGTTTTTTCCTAGACTGTATACCTAGCTTCTTTACTATTTATTTCCGTTTTTTCCTAGACTGTATACCTAGCTTCTTTACTATTTATTTCCGTTTTTTCCTAGACTGTATACCTAGCTTCTTTACTATTTATTTCCGTTTTTTCCTAGACTGTATACCTAGCTTCTTTACTATTTATTTCCGTTTTTTCCTAGACTGTATACCTAGCTTCTTTACTATTTATTGCCGTTTTTTCCTAGACTGTATACCTAACTCCTTTACTATTTATTTCCGTTTTTTCCTAGACTGTATACCTAGCTTCTTTACTATTTATTTCCGTTTTTTCCTACACTGTATACCTAGCTTCTTTACTATTTATTTCCGTTTTTTCCTAGACTGTATACCTAGCTTCTTTACTATTTATTTCCGTTTTTTCCTAGACTGTATACCTAACTCCTTTACTATTTATTTCCGTTTTTTCCTAGACTGTATACCTAGCTTCTTTACTATTTATTTCCGTTTTTTCCTAGACTGTATACCTAACTCCTTTACTATTTATTTCCGTTTTTTCCTAGACTGTATACCTAGCTTATTTACTATTTATTTCCGTTTTTTTCCTAGACTGTATACCTAGCTTCTTTACTATTTATTTCCGTTTTTTCCTAGACTGTATACCTAGCTTCTTTACTATTTATTTCCGTTTTTTCCTAGACTGTATACCTAGCTTCTTTACTATTTATTTCCGTTTTTTCCTAGACTGTATACCTAGCTTCTTTACTATTTATTTCCGTTTTTTCCTAGACTGTATACCTAGCTTCTTTACTATTTATTTCCGTTTTTTCCTAGACTGTATACCTAGCTTCTTTACTATTTATTTCCGTTTTTTCCTAGACTGTATACCTAGCTTCTTTACTATTTATTTCCGTTTTTTCCTAGACTGTATACCTAGCTTCTTTACTATTTATTTCCGTTTTTTCCTAGACTGTATACCTAGCTTCTTTACTATTTATTTCCGTTTTTTCCTAGACTGTATACCTAGCTTCTTTACTATTTATTTCCGTTTTTTCCTAGACTGTATACCTAGCTTCTTTACTATTTATTTCCGTTTTTTCCTAGACTGTATACCTAGCTTCTTTACTATATATTTCCGTTTTTTCCTAGACTGTATACCTAGCTTCTTTACTATTTATTTCCGTTTTTTCCTAGACTGTATACCTAGCTTCTTTACTATTTATTTCCGTTTTTTCCTAGACTGTATACCTAGCTTCTTTACTATTTATTTCCGATTTTTCCTAGACTGTATACCTAGCTTCTTTACTATTTATTTCCGTTTTTTCCTAGACTGTATACCTAGCTTCTTTACTATTTATTTCCGTTTTTTCCTAGACTGTATACCTAGCTTCTTTACTATTTATTTCCGTTTTTTCCTAGACTGTATACCTAGCTTCTTTACTATTTATTTCCGTTTTTTCCTAGACTGTATACCTAACTCCTTTACTATTTATTTCCGTTTTTTCCTAGACTGTATACCTAGCTTCTTTACTATTTATTTCCGTTTTTTCCTAGACTGTATACCTAACTCCTTTACTATTTATTTCCGTTTTTTCCTAGACTGTATACCTAGCTTCTTTACTATTTATTTTCGTTTTTTTCCTAGACTGTATACCTAGCTTCTTTACTATTTATTTCCGTTTTTTCCTAGACTGTATACCTAGCTTCTTTACTATTTATTTCCGTTTTTTCCTAGACTGTATACCTAGCTTCATTACTATTTATTTCCGTTTTTTCCTAGACTGTATACCTAGCTTCTTTACTATTTATTTCCGTTTTTTCCTAGACTGTATACCTAGCTTCATTACTATTTATTTCCGTTTTTTCCTAGACTGTATACCTAACTCCTTTACTATTTATTTCCGTTTTTTCCTAGACTGTATACCTAGCTTCTTTACTATTTATTTCCGTTTTTTTCCTAGACTGTATACCTAGCTTCTTTACTATTTATTTCCGTTTTTTCCTAGACTGTATACCTAGCTTCTTTACTATTTATTTCCGTTTTTTCCTAGACTGTATACCTAGCTTCTTTACTATTTATTTCCGTTTTTTCCTAGACTGTATACCTAGCTCCTTTACTATTTATTTCCGTTTTTTCCTAGACTGTATACCTAGCTTCTTTACTATTTATTTCCGTTTTTTCCTAGACTGTATACCTAGCTTCTTTACTATTTATTTCCGTTTTTTCCTAGACTGTATACCTAACTCCTTTACTATTTATTTCCGTTTTTTCCTAGACTGTATACCTAGCTTCTTTACTATTTATTTCCGTTTTTTCCGAGACTGTATACCTAACTCCTTTACTATTTATTTCCGTTTTTTCCTAGACTGTATACCTAGCTTCTTTACTATTTATTTCCGTTTTTTCCTAGACTGTATACCTAGCTTCTTTACTATTTATTTCCGTTTTTTCCTAGACTGTATACCTAGCTTCTTTACTATTTATTTCCGTTTTTTCCTAGACTGTATACCTAGCTTCTTTACTATTTATTTCCGTTTTTTCCTAGACTGTATACCTAGCTTCTTTACTATTTATTTCCGTTTTTTCCTAGACTGTATACCTAGCTTCTTTACTATTTATTTCCGTTTTTTCCTAGACTGTATACCTAACTCCTTTACTATTTATTTCCGTTTTTTCCTAGACTGTATACCTAGCTTCTTTACTATTTATTTCCGTTTTTTCCTACACTGTATACCTAGCTTCTTTACTATTTATTTCCGTTTTTTCCTAGACTGTATACCTAGCTTCTTTACTATTTATTTCCGTTTTTTCCTAGACTGTATACCTAACTCCTTTACTATTTATTTCCGTTTTTTCCTAGACTGTATACCTAGCTTCTTTACTATTTATTTCCGTTTTTTCCTAGACTGTATACCTAACTCCTTTACTATTTATTTCCGTTTTTTCCTAGACTGTATACCTAGCTTCTTTACTATTTATTTCCGTTTTTTCCTAGACTGTATACCTAGCTTCTTTACTATTTATTTCCGTTTTTTCCTAGACTGTATACCTAGCTTCTTTACTATTTATTTCCGTTTTTTCCTAGACTGTATACCTAGCTTCTTTACTATTTATTTCCGTTTTTTCTTAGACTGTATACCTAGCTTCTTTACTATTTATTTCCGTTTTTTCCTAGACTGTATACCTAGCTTCTTTACTATTTATTTCCGTTTTTTCCTAGACTGTATACCTAGCTTCTTTACTATTTATTTCCGTTTTTTCCTAGACTGTATACCTAGCTTCTTTACTATTTATTTCCGTTTTTTCCTAGACTGTATACCTAGCTTCTTTACTATTTATTTCCGTTTTTTCCTAGACTGTATACCTAGCTTCTTTACTATTTATTTCCGTTTTTTCCTAGACTGTACACCTAGCTTCTTTACTATTTATTTCCGTTTTTTCCTAGACTGTATACCTAGCTTCTTTACTATTTATTTCCGTTTTTTCCTCGACTGTATACCTAGCTTCTTTACTATTTATTTCCGTTTTTTCCTAGACTGTATACCTAGCTTCTTTACTATTTATTTCCGTTTTTTCCTAGACTGTATACCTAGCTTCTTTACTATTTATTTCCGTTTTTTCCTAGACTGTATACCTAGCTTCTTTACTATTTATTTCCGTTTTTTCCTAGACTGTATACCTAGCTTCTTTACTATTTATTTCCGTTTTTTCCTAGACTGTATACCTAGCTTCTTTACTATTTATTTCCGTTTTTTCCTAGACTGTATACCTAACTCCTTTACTATTTATTTCCGTTTTTTCCTAGACTGTATACCTAGCTTCTTTACTATTTATTTCCGTTTTTTCCTAGACTGTATACCTAGCTTCTTTACTATTTATTTCCGTTTTTTTCCTAGACTGTATACCTAGCTTCTTTACTATTTATTTCCGTTTTTTCCTAGACTGTATACCTAGCTTCTTTACTATTTATTTCCGTTTTTTCCTAGACTGTATACCTAGCTTCTTTACTATTTATTTCCGTTTTTTCCTAGACTGTATACCTAGCTTCTTTACTATTTATTTCCGTTTTTTCCTAGACTGTATACCTAGCTTCTTTACTATTTATTTCCGTTTTTTCCTAGACTGTATACCTAGCTTCTTTACTATTTATTTCCGTTTTTTCCTAGACTGTATACCTAACTCCTTTACTATTTATTTCCGTTTTTTCCTAGACTGTATACCTAGCTTCTTTACTATTTATTTCCGTTTTTTCCTAGACTGTATACCTAGCTTCTTTACTATTTATTTCCGTTTTTTTCCTAGACTGTATACCTAGCTTCTTTACTATTTATTTCGGTTTTTTCCTAGACTGTATACCTAGCTTCTTTACTATTTATTTCCGTTTTTTCCTAGACTGTATACCTAGCTTCTTTACTATTTATTTCCGTTTTTTCCTAGACTGTATACCTAGCTTCTTTACTATTTATTTCCGTTTTTTCCTAGACTGTATACCTAGCTTCTTTACTATTTATTTCCGTTTTTTCCTAGGCTGTATACCTAGCTTCTTTACTATTTATTTCCGTTTTTTCCTAGACTGTATACCTAGCTTCTTTACTATTTATTTCCGTTTTTTCCTAGACTGTATACCTAGCTTCTTTACTATTTATTTCCGTTTTTTCCTAGACTGTATACCTAGCTTCTTTACTATTTATTTCCGTTTTTTCCTAGACTGTATACCTAGCTTCTTTACTATTTATTTCCGTTTTTTCCTAGACTGTATACCTAGCTTCTTTACTATTTATTTCCGTTTTTTCCTAGACTGTATACCTTGCTTCTTTACTATTTATTTCCGTTTTTTCCTAGACTGTATACCTAGCTTCTTTACTATTTATTTCCGTTTTTTCCTAGACTGTATACCTAGCTTCTTTACTATTTATTTCCGTTTTTTCCTAGACTGTATACCTAACTCCTTTACTATTTATTTCCGTTTTTTCCTAGACTGTATACCTAGCTTCTTTACTATTTATTTCCGTTTTTTCCTAGACTGTATACCTAGCTTCTTTACTATTTATTTCCGTTTTTTCCTAGACTGTATACCTAGCTTCTTTACTATTTATTTCCGTTTTTTCCTAGACTGTATACCTAGCTTCTTTACTATTTATTTCCGTTTTTTTCCTAGACTGTATACCTAGCTTCTTTACTATTTATTTCCGTTTTTTCCTAGACTGTATACCTAGCTTCTTTACTATTTATTTCCGTTTTTTCCTAGACTGTATACCTAGCTTCTTTACTATTTATTTCCGTTTTTTCCTAGACTGTATACCTAGCTTCTTTACTATTTATTTCCGTTTTTTCCTAGTCTGTATACCTAGCTTCTTTACTATTTATTTCCGTTTTTTTCCTAGACTGTATACCTAGCTTCTTTACTATTTATTTCCGTTTTATCCTAGACT
The DNA here is from genome assembly GCA_963932145.1 of Acanthosepion lycidas. Taxonomy (NCBI): domain Eukaryota; kingdom Metazoa; phylum Mollusca; class Cephalopoda; order Sepiida; family Sepiidae; genus Acanthosepion; species Acanthosepion lycidas. The sequence continues at coordinate 74,004,646 of OZ010594.1, read as the reverse complement.
GTATACCTAGCTTCTTTACTATTTATTTCCGTTTTTTCCTAGACTGTATACCTAGCTTCTTTACTATTTATTTCCGTTTTTTCCTAGACTGTATACCTAGCTTCTTTACTATTTATTTCCGTTTTTTCCTAGACTGTATACCTAGCTTCTTTACTATTTATTTCCGTTTTTTTCCTAGACTGTATACCTAGCTTCTTTACTATTTATTTCCGTTTTTTTCCTAGACTGTATACCTAGCTTCTTTACTATTTATTTCCGTTTTTTTCTAGACTGTATACCTAGCTTCTTTACTATTTATTTCCGTTTTTTCCTAGACTGTATACCTAGCTTCTTTACTATTTATTTCCGTTTTTTCCTAGACTGTATACCTAGCTTCTTTACTATTTATTTCCGTTTTTTTCCTAGACTGTATACCTAGCTTCTTTACTATTTATTTCCGTTTTTTCCTAGACTGTATACCTAGCTTCTTTACTATTTATTTCCGTTTTTTCCTAGACTGTATACCTAGCTTCTTTACTATTTATTTCCGTTTTTTCCTAGACTGTATACCTAGCTTCTTTACTATTTATTTCCGTTTTTTTCCTAGACTGTATACCTAGCTTCTTTACTATTTATTTCCGTTTTTTCCTAGACTGTATACCTAGCTTCTTTACTATTTATTTCCGTTTTTTCCTAGACTGTATACCTAACTTCTTTACTATTTATTTCTGGTTATGTTATTAATTTCAGTTATTTTTTTCCTAGACATCTTAACGTTTTTAATTTTTGTGCGTTCTAGTCTTTTCTTGAGTTAAGAAAGTTGATGTTCGTTATTTTCATAAATAATTATTTTTAATGCTTAGATGGTAAAGTAAATATTTATATATGTGATATTATTTCGTTTTCTTATCTAGTTTCATGGTATCTTAAGTATTATTATGATCTTAACTGAAGGAGGTTATGTTTATAATTAAATTTTTATTTATTATTGTTTGAATTTTGTGCATGTGCCTGTATTCGTACGTTTACGCACACGCACACGCATACACACAGATATATGCATATACGTATATAAATATACACACGTGCACATATATACACATACAAACTCGCATACACAGGCACGTTCATTTTTGTGTCTGTACTTTGTTATCAGTAAACTAGTACTTAAATGGTAATTTTTTTTAGTTTTTTTTTTCTATATGCAACATTGGTAGAACTGAGACTTTCTTGGTGCAGTCATAACTTCACTCGGCTGGTCATGTTACAAGGTTGAGTGGAACACAATAACTAAGGTCCTCCTGTATACCTAGCTTATTTGCCATTAACTTACGGTTATGATATTAAATTCCGTTTTATTTTCCTAGACATCTTAACGTTTCGAATTTTTGTGCGTTCTACTGTTTTCTTGAATTAGGAAAATTTTATTTCGCTTTTTTTTTTGCATAAACAATTGATATTAATGCTTAGATGATAAATATTTTAATATTTTTTCACTTGACTCTTCTTTTGTTTTCTTATTCGGTTTGGGGCCATCTTAAGTATTTAAAGTATTAACTGTAAAGACGATGGACATAAGAACAAGACTTGTTCTTATGTCCATCGTCTTTATCATGTTGAATTGATAATGTTAATTATATTTTATGAATATGTCCTGAAGATGGTTTATTAGACCGAAACGTCCGACGTTGACATTATATTAACATTAAAACAGCATAATTGCATATAAGGATTTTTGTTTGTTTTTTTCCGTAATATATATATATATATATATATATATATATATATATATATATATATGCAATATTAGTGGAATAAAAACAAAAACTTGAGCACTGGCGCCCAACTTCCAAAATGAGAAACTTCCACGTTGTTTATATTGCTATATATCCAGTTGTATGTGACCTTCTAATTAAAAACCACCGCAGTCAACCTGAATAGCACTTTTGAAGCGTAGACAAAGCTTCTTGGCTGTTTTTTGAAACTGAACAAAAACTCCACAAAGAATCAATTTCCTACTTCTCTCATACAAAACAGTATAGGTACCAACACACATATCCTAACAATCTCCATCACGATAATTAAAAAAAGAAACAAATGATGATAGCTAATGAATTATCCGAAACTGCTCTGTCCAATGGAATTTACGTATATTTAAATACAGTCTTCTAAAAAGAAAATATGCAAAGAAACAAAAAAGCAACTTAATAAAAGATCTATTTGCTCTATATTGTAGGTTACAACATATAATGAAAAATAAAATCTCATTTATCAGTAGTGTTGGAGCATACATACAGACGATAATGGGTATGTCCCCATTCACATAAATATAGTAGTAAATACTGTATGTTGGTCTGCAGTTGGAGATTCGTCTCCAGCTGTCAACTCTCTGGAGGACAGAGAGGATCCACGAACGAGGTTATGTCGAAGGGTATAGTCTCGTCTCTGGAAATAGCTACTCGACCCCGTTTTATACGGGGTCTACGGGAATTTTGGGCCAAGCATATCGGCTCGGATACCCCACATTAAATCCGGCTTTTGCCGCATCTGACCGCGTGGTACATATCCTTCAGTTGGAGATTCATTGTGGAATTCACTTGACTCACTTCTAGTAGTTGACTACTTCTACGCGACGCTTGCGAATCTTATATATGTTGTTCTTGTCCTAGGTATTATCGTTCATTACCAACCTTCGTTTTATTATTCTATTCAGCAATCTTCCCTATGTTACAAGAAGCAGAAACTTAAAGAAAAATACATGTACTATGCAAAATTTATAAATAAAAACTAATGCATTAACAGATATCACGCACTGTCTACAGTTCCTGCCAACGACGGGTCACAAAGTAAGAAATGAATACCCACAAACCTACTATTTTCTCATTATATAATTATTTTCTGAACTTATGCATTCCGTGGCAGTAAAAAGTATATTGTGATTTAGTTGATCTGAAAATCTAAGTACACAAAAGCTCAAGTAAATTGTGACTAGAGTTGAACATCTGCCGAGTTTCCCATAATAAAATAACATGCTCAGTAAGATATTTTTGCTCTGCATCATTTTGTTAGGATTTGGGATTGGCTTGGTTTATTTTTCTCGTTTTAATATTTTGCCTAGAGGATTAATTTCTGAGCAGATGTAACTAGATTTAGGATCAAGGATGGGGAACGTCCCGAGCGTAGCAGTAAGGAAAGAAAAAAGAATTCGAACAATGGATGGTATGGAAGAAATTAATGATAGGAATGGAGGGGAAAATGCAATGGTTTAAGGGCATAATACAAGAGAAATTATAGAAAAGCAGAAGAAAGAAAGAAAGAAAGAAAGAAAGAAAGAAAGAAAGTGATATGAGAGAGAGAAATAAAAAAGGAAATCAAATCAATGCCAATGAAAGCTAGAAAGAAAGAGAGATGAGAAAAATGTAGAGAGAGAAGGGAAAGATAAAGCAAAGAAAGACGAAGATTAAAGAATGAAATAGAAATAAAGACATATCAATGAGAGAAAGAAAGATAGTGATGGAAAGAATCAAAGAAAGAGGAGAGAAAGAAAAAACGAAGAAAATGTAAGCAATGAAATAGAAAGATTAATAAAGAAAGGAAAGTTAAAGAAAAATTAAAAAATGCTCAAGAAGAAAAATAAAAAAAGACAGAAAGAAAGAGACATCTGAGTAGAAAGAGAAGAATCAAAGAAAAATATACAAAGAAGAAATGAAGAAGTATAAAAGAAAAGTAATGGAAAGAAAGAACGGTATTTATAACGATATTAAAAGTTTAATAGATATTTTGAAAACAAAAATAGGAAATACCCAAGAAAAATGAAAGGCAAGCATATATTTACCCTCCCCACCCAAAAAAAAGAATATATATATCACAATTAAATCGGGTTTAGATGAAATACGGAACTGTCTTGAAACGTAAAACAATGTCTAAAATTGAAAACTTAAAATATTCGAAAGTAATTTAGAAAAAAAACAAGAAAATATCATTCGAGAAGGAAAGATAGAAAACACATTTACGTAAAGCGAAAGAACTTTATTGATATCTGGAAAAAAAAATCAAACAATCAGAGAAGACTTACTGGGAATAAAGGACTATTCAGCATGAAAGAAAGAAATTCCTTTCCCTCCATATCTTAATATTGATATTCTGTCCAGCTGAATCTCTCTCCATGAGAACATTAGTATGTTTACGTGAAAGCTTTGGGTAAATTAAACCCCTCTTGAGAAAATCTTGAATCTAATTACATTCATTTTAACCGCGAGCAAACAGCCGATCGACCGGAGGCGAAGCAGAGGAGTGGCTGTGAGAAAAAAAAAAAACTGCATTAAATCTCATGGTTTATTGATAACGTCAATTTTAAATTCGAATAGTAAGCTTTTTTTAAAAAAAAATCCCGGAGTTACGAGATGAAACTCTTTAGGAATTGAAAATGTCGCTCAGAATAACATGATTTGCATATATACGTCGGAAAATAGAACTAACACTGTGGCTAGCAGCAAAAGAATTGGGATTAGCAAAATCAGTTCAAACACTTGTCACCCATAGAAAAATATCCTTAGTGAAAATACTAAGAAGATACATTCTCTTTACAGTAGCTAAAAACCTCACATCTGTATTGTTACGACGTTGTTTCCTGGCTGAGCTGGTTCGTTTGGGGAATAAATAGATATGTTATTCCGCTTAGAGGAGATAAATGACTACAAAAACGCCGACGGTGATTTCTCAGAGGCTCCGCCATTTTGATTTCTGCAGCTAGCCGCTCGTATCTGGGTATGCCGGCTTGCTAGGGCGGCTAGTCAATCCCTATTGCAGACACCCTTCAGACACATTTGTGTTTTCTCAACACCCACAGATCCCAACTGTGGTTTATACTGACACTATCCTGAGCGGACCTTAGTTACAGTGTCGGGAGAGAGCGCATTATCTGATGTGATCAACAGTCTGAACAAGGCCAGTACTCTCAAACCCTCGGTGACGATTACCTATAAGTTTGTGCTGGCACATCCATCGACCATGGTGAGATTCGAACCTTGGTCACATGTTGGGAAAGCGAACATTCTGACTGTATGTATACAACGAACGACTAATTTATTTATTTTACGGCATATCAACTCCATTAAAAAAAAATTATCAACACGTAAAAAAAGATAAAATTCATTACTGGTTGTAAATGAAACAATTTGATGTTCAAATGATGTCAGTTGGCCTTGTTCATATTAAAAATAAATATCGATGTAAATCTAAAAAATATTTAACGTCTCGATAATCAATGAAAACATAGTTTAAAAGTATAACAATAATCGAAAGGCAGAATAATGAAGAAATTATAGGAATGGAAGGAGAAATTAAGCAAAATAAAAGAAAGACAGAAAGAAAGACAGAATAGGATAAAGAAAGAAACAATGATAGAAAAAGAAAAAAATGAAGAAGATAAAAGAAAAGAAAAAATAAAAGAAATATAAATAGATTGAAAGAAAGAAAAAGAAAAAAGAAAAGAAAAAAGAAAGAAATAAAAACTAAAATGCAAGAAGTAAATAGAAAAAGAAAGGAACGAAAAAGAAAAAAAGAAAGGTGGAAGAAGAGATGAAAAAAAGAATAAAAGAAAGAATAAAACAAAACGAGCATTAGATAAGCTTTTTGTTCGAAGAAATTAATAGGTTTTTGGCGATAATTTCGCAACTCTTTTTCACGAGAGTCATCTTTAAGAATATATTTCCCAAATGAAACTTAGTCTTTAAGCGAGGAAAAGCTGCTCTCTTTCGATATAGGAGCTTCCATCTATTTCTCATACTGTAACAATAAAAACGACATATCTCCCCAAAGGTTTGCTAAGTGTGTCTTTCAATAGTTTGTTATTACACTTGAGTATACGCCAAATTTGTTTTGGTTACGGTGATTTCTTAATAATATAGGTCTTGGGAAAAATTCCAGTATAAAAATCAAACCATGAAAAATACCACTGAAAACATACAATAGCTTTAGTCATGTTTTGTGCGTGAGATTATTCAACTATTGTTCACGTCAGGTTATGCGCTCAAAAAAATGGAAACAATATAAATAAACAACAAAAATTATTAAAAATTTGAAAAAGTATATTCTTTTAAATTAAAAATTAAAAAAAAATAAAATAAAAATAGCATTTTTTTTTCTTTAAAAATGATACGCATGTACACACATACGCACACACACGAACAAAAGAACGAACATGCATTATCATCCGCATCCCTCATGAACAAACTAGAATTATGATTCACATACACACACGAATTATAGCGCTGCTTGACAAGACAGATGCAGTGAGGTCTGCTTAACCAATGAAAAACAAAACACAAAAATTAAAAATAGATTTTATCTCCATTATATTTCATTCTCTAGTGAAACTGTAGTAAAAGCAATATATATATATATATATATATATATATATATATATATCTTTTGCTGGATAAATATATATATATGAGTGTGTGTGTGTGTTTGACTGAACAACATAGATATGTCTATTTTTATTTTAATCCTCTCACGTTCATGTAAGAATATGTTAGTGTCGATATAACATTGATCGAGAGACGACGTAGCCGTATTTACATTTTTTTTCACCAAGTACTTTCAGTCTCATCCAAGATCATTTTCATGTGCGAATTTCATTTTTTTATAACTCACATTTATTGAATTAATGTGAGTTATAAAAAATGCGTGAGCATGAATTCTAAAAATTTATCTCTATGTAAGGAAGGTAACTTAATTTATGTAAATTCTTATTGAAAATTGTAATTACGTGTTTTAAAATATTGTGTTTAATTGTACATTTTAACAATTAAATTCCAGGATTTTTAAAACATTACTGTTATATACATTTTAGATATTTGTTGCTATACCCATAATTGATTTCATCTATTTTACAAGTATTTTTTTATATATATAAAAGGTTTCGAGAATTTGATTTTTTTTTTTCATGGTGGAGTATACATGTATTGTTGATTGATATTTCTCTAAATCGTGAATGTGGACATAAATTTTCCTTTAAATGTTGAGAGATTGAACTATAGTTATTCATATGAAATGTAAGACTTGATAGATAGATAGATAGATAGATAGATAGATAGATAGATAGATAGATACAAATTTCCAAGATTTCAGAAACTGTTATATCGTTCTTATACTGATGGTAGTTACTTACCAAATTTATGGTAGTGTAGGTATTTATGGTAGTGTAGGTACTGATGGTAGTTACTTAACAAGTTTATGGTAGTGTAGGTATTTAGTGTTTACGCATATCAGCATCTTCTCTTCTAGTGACATGTACTTCCATTTTTTTCATTGCTTTTGGAAGTGTCCACGTGATTTTGTTATTTAACAAAGCTCATTGTGAGCGCGAGGCTATGGAGTTTGATGAAGAATCGTATTCTTTAAGGCGAAAATGATTTTTGAAGGCATTTTAAATCTTTGATTTGAGACAATGGTTGTTAGAAATATCTAAAAGCTCATTTCTAAACGAGTTGAAACGCCAAGGACCATATTCATATTAAAGGCTAGATCTGACTCAGCTAATTAAGAACATGACTCATTTTTTCAGGTTAATATTCGGATGAAAGTACGCCTAACGCAATCTGCTGCATAACCAGTGCATTTTTTTATCTTCTATACTAAATCTGTTATAATTGATCCATACATTGTTGAAGAATTAACTCCACATTTTCAATATTTTTTTATATATTCAGAGTATTCTCATTTCCAATAGCTAGATACATATTTCTATATTTACACTTACCATGCAACTTTGTCACACAATACACATATGAAATGATAGCATATGTGATCATTCAGAAAATGCTTTAGAATCATATCTATGTTTATTTTTGTCTTCTCCTGGAAGTTTACCATAATGTTGTGTCTATAACTAATTATTGACATCTACTTCATGTAAGATGCTGATATTGGAGAGAGTTTAAATAAAAAATAAAATTATGCACGCACAAAATGCGCAAGACTTTACTAGAAAAAAAAAAAAAAAAATATATATATATATATATATATATATATATATATATATATATATTTCTTTGGATTAATGTAAGTTTGTGACCCTGGGTTCCACACTTTTGCGTATATAATATATAAATAATTATATATATATATATATATATATATATATATATATATACAAATATATATATAAAATTCCAAGAGGACAGAATCCAGGTGGAACTCAATGTCCAGGACAGAGTAAGAATATAATAAAAAGACTTAAGCACTAATATTCCATGGTTATAATTCCATTGGAATCGTAATTACAATCCAATTCATCAGATCTAAAAATTCAAAAAGAAATTTCCGTTGAATTTGTAGGTCTGATGAATTGGATCGTATTTACGATTCTAATGCAATAAATTACATCGAAGGAATATTAGTGTTTAAGCCTTTTTATGATATATATATATATATATATATATATATATATATATATATATATATATATATCGCTACTCCGTCAATGTGATCAAAGGCAAATGTTATATATCTTCACGATGTTGACATTTTCTTCATTACGTTTCTTCACTCCCTTCTATTTCATATAGCAAGTTCATTTAGTTTTTATAATAAACCTAATATCTTATTAGATATTTCAATATTACCATTTTGTCTAAATACTCTCTGCGAACATTTCCATACTTTTTATATATTTTATGCAACTCTGAATTAATTTTCTTGAGATTTAAAGTATTTGCAGGTCCATTTACTGTTATTGCATTCCCTTATCATATAACCCGGCAACTTCTCGCTGCACGGAAGGCGGTCGAGGAGGTGGCGAAATGCAGGGACCCAGGCCTTTGTGACCAGAAAGCCTGGACGGCTGATGTATTGAGTTACATGCCCATTTACTTTTATTCTGCCAACTGGATGCTAGTTGGGCTTTCCTATCCATTCTTACTTCCGCCGCTCTTGTCCTTTATTATTTCCGGCTACCACAGACTCTACTTCTGGCATTCCTACCTTCTTTTTTATTTCTGGTTACTACAGACTCTTACTTCCGGCATTCCTGGCCTTTATAACTTCCGGCGACGCATTAGTCTCTACTTACGGCATCTCTACCCCAATCTAACTCACCTAGTTGATCGGCGTTAAGGAGCATGCTTACAACAGCCCTGAACTTCCGCCTACACTAGGTACCTGCTTCCGGTTTTCCCGTGGTTTAGGAAATTGCTGCACGCCTATCGTCCAAACTCAAACAACTTACTCCGTACCCTTCGGTTAAAATACTACTGAAGGGTCACCATTGAACTTAACCAGCAGCATTTTAACCCTTTCGCCGGGCATGTGAACTGAACTTTCAAACTGTGGACTTACATACCCAATTAATTTACATGGACTACATTTATTCAGTTATATTATCTAGATCTTCTAGCTGGTCAGTATTCATCAATTTATTTCATTCTGCCTCCATTACTCGATTCATTGTTCATGTTCCTTTAAACGAATCACTAATATTTTATACGATGTAAATAAATTTTCTATTAATTTTTAAGTTTTGAATATCGAATTTTCAGATAGAACTCACAAGTCAATCGTAACTGAATTATCATTTCGCCTTAAACCACATCGAAATGCTCACGTCTTATTTTTAGACGCAAACTTTCTCTTTGTAAGGAAAATGGTTTCCTTTGTTTTTATAGTTGATTTTTATTATGGGAATCTTGTTTTGTTTTTTTCCCGTTAGTAGATTAAGATCATATTCTGTTTTGATCGTGGAGAAAATAAAAGACAAAAACACTATAAAGTTTCAGTGAAAAAGAAAGAAGTGATTAACGTCTGTTTCAATGAAATGGAAAAAGTTATCAATTACAATTATCATTCATTTGTAGCCACTTTTTAAAATAACAAACAGCATTCATATTTATGATTGTTATTGCAATATTCTGTTAAAGATGTTAAGCTCAAATATTTAACAATACGATTTCTGTGGAGATTTTTATTGTAATAGAACTCGCAAAGAGCGTATTCAATCATTAACTGAAGAATTAACATTCATCAATCAGAAAAAACGTGAAATTTTCACAGGTAAAATATAGTAAACTTAAATGGTGGAAAATGTAATGAAGATTAAACCAGAATGGCGCATAGTCTGTTTAACACATTCTGTTAGAGATCAAGTATGTCTATTTCCCAGGAGACGCTTAATGGTTTTTAATCATTCAAAATTACTAAGGATATCGTCGGACACGACACTACCCGACACTAATTCATTTGATCTTGTCTTTTCTCAATGTTTGTTTTATTTTGTTAGCTCTCATTCGTTTATTTATTTATTTATTGTAAAAACCCGAACATTTTCTTTCATGTGTCCTGTCCCTTCAAGACGTGGGCGATTATTGCTCTCCAGAGCTTCCTGTCTTTTGTACTCTAAGCAAATGTGTCTGCTGACTCTTTCCATTCATTTATTATTATTTTTTTTTGTCGTCGTTGTTGTTGTTGCTGTTCTTGCTGTGATTGTTGTTTCTACTGTTGTTACTGTTGTTGTTTTCGTTATTACATTTTCCAATTCTCTTGATTTGCTGTTACCAAAAGATCATAGCTGAAATGAAAAAAGTTTTTTCTTAGATCGCCATCGGACATATTAGATTTATTATCATTATTATTATTATTATTATTATTATTATTATTATTATTGAGTACTGATATTTAGAGAACTGGAAACAATTACTTGGTTACTTATTTTATTGCATCAATTTACTTAAAATTATTGCGACTTGACCCAAACAATAGTTAGTGTATTATTTAAGGAAACAGTAAATAAAGGTCACGGGTCATTTATAGTATTAGGAATAATGACGATTTTTACATTTACATAAATAGTAAAGTAATAGTTTTAAGTAAAGGGGTTAATCAAAATAATGCTGCCTAATTAGTTCCGTTATTATTATTATGATTATTTTAATTATTGCATCACTTAGAAAACAGCGCGGTTTAAAAAAAAAAGAAAAGACTATTTAACCATCATTAACAATATTTTGACATTGTGTCTGACTTCAAGTTATGTTTAAACATTTTATGCAAGTACACAAATTATATAAAAAAGTACGTCTTTGTATAAATGCCTTGAGAAAAACGGTTGCACTGGTAATCAACGCGGCAAAGCGCTTGAAACTCATCCAGCGTGAATGGAATACAACTGAGCATGCGTAAAATGATGGGAATCTTGTTTTTTTTTCCGTTAGTAAATTAATTAGTAATAGTAATTAATCAAATAGTTTGGTATAAATCTTATGGAATTCTCTTGTTATTTTGTTTATTCCCCCGGATTTGGGATATTATTAGTTTGCATATGTAATTATCTTCACGCGTTTTAAAGGTTGAAAGTTTGATGAATTCTGGATGAGTAGTAGTAGTAGTAGTAGTAGTATGATTATTATTATTAAATTTCGATTTCTGCCATGGCCATACTACCTACCAAGTCTTCGAAAAGAGCTAAGGTAGGCAGTGGTGTGTTGTTATGGTTACATTTCATGATTTGTTATTCTAACTCCTGTAACATCATAGTGTGTGGGCTGCACTTCACAAAGCAATATTTTGTATTTCTCTTAAGCTGGAATTTCCATAGATTTTTTCAGTATGCTGTTATGTTCTTTTTACATAATTCAAAGCGCAACTATTGTGACTAGTATTATTGTAGTTTTATTATTATTATTATTATTATTATTATTATTATTATTATTATTATTATTATTATTTTCTTTGATTTCTGGCGTTTACATATTTCTTAGCGGGTCCCGGCCAGGGATCTAAGTTAAGAAATTGCATCATGACACTTTCCACTGACAAAAAATATATTACATAGATAAAGCTCTTCGTAAAGTGTGGGCTATACTTGTCAGAACAATTTTTTGTATCTCCTTGAGGCATGGACTTCCTGGAATCCCTGCAATTAGTCTACTGCAATCTTTTCCAACCAGTCCTAGTATTCTAACTATAACAGGGATTGTTGATGTTCCCATATGCCACATTTTTTAGATTTCTATTTCAAGATCCTTGTATTTTGACAGCTTTTTTGAATATCTTCAAAGATACATTGCAGTCAGCAGGGACTGCCATATCAATAAGGAGGCACCGTTTTTGTTTGTGATCTTTAATAACAATATCTGGGCGGTTGGCTTTGATTGTTCTGTCACTGTGTATTGTGTAATCCCATAGAATTGTAACAGGTTCTATTTCCGTAACCGGGTCTGGGTGGGGTTCATACCATTTTCTTTCAGTCTCCTTCCCGTAGAAGTTGCAGATTTTCCAATGCAGATATTGGCCAACTTTGTCATGCCGGGTTTTATATTCAGTGGGTGCCAATATCGTACAACAAAATGATCAATCGTTTCTGGATATTTATCACAGAATCTGCCTTTTGGGCTAACACAATATTTTAGTATATGTGCTTGATAATTCCTAGTTAGCAAGCATTGGCCCGGTGCCGCAATTATAAATCCTTCAGTTTCAGCTTTCAACCCTGCACTACGTAGCCACTGATGGGTACGGGTTTTGTCTACGTCAGCTTGTTTGGTTATTATAAATTATTTATTATAAACAGAGCATTTACTTAAATATTCGTATATATAAAAAGAATGTATAAACATAAAAATGTCTTTATATATATATATATATATATATATATATATATATATATATATATATATATATATATATATATATATATATATAAAGATGAAATGGCATCGGAAGCAACCACCACCCATAATTTGATAAAATCATTACACATCAAATGTTTTAATATTAATCTTGATTGGACTGAAAATCATTCTTCACACGCTCATAGGCAGATGGATATGAACAGATAGATAGATAGATAGATAGATAGATAGATAGATAGATAGATAGATAGATAGATAGATTGTGCTAGTTAGCTAGATAGATAGATAGACAGATAGTAGTTAACCATAGACGCTTGTGTCTATCTATTTGACTGAGCGCTCGCGATCAGGCAAAACCTAGAACTTCACTTAACCAATTCTGTCAATATCGGCCAATTGCAACACTCAGTAACTCTAAAGTCTAAATAAATGAAAATCACAAGAATCTTGCTTGAAGTTTCAAGATTAAACTTTCTGACTCAAATATAAAATGCATTGGGCACGAATCCCTGAAGCTAATAGATTGCATGTTCCACATATCCTTGAAGCAAATTTTATGCTCGTCATAAAACGCCGATATTGCAGTAACCTTGGAGATCGGATCGCATTTAGTTCCTTTAAAATGAGAAGAAAGCATAATAAACTTTTCCAGTCACGCTTCTAAAATATACGTTCCTTAGAATATTTACAATGCATGCGACATTGTTTATTTTTTTTTTTTATAAAAAGCGGTTGAATATGTCTACCCACCCTCATTTATCTATCTTAATTATTTTATACCACAATTTGTCAAAGGCTTTTAGAAATCTAATCGGAATGCTCTTGAGATGTATTTGTTGTTTCACGCCTTACTGATTCTGTGAATATTGTAATTTAGGATATCAGCAGTGCACTTGGGCGATAGAAATCTGCACCGTTTATCGCTCAGGAGGTCGTTCTGATTGATGTGATCAACAGACATCTCGGTAATTATAGCTTCTAAAAGTTGGCTAATGATACTATGGAGACTGGTAGCGCTATACCAATCGTTCCCAATCTTCTCTTCTCTGGGCCACATTTTCGAAATTAAAATTTGCTCGCGGCTCACCAATTTTTATGCGACGAAAAGTACATTTAAAAATAATAAAGAAGATAGATAGAGATTTCAAGGAGGAGATAACTGTAGATTCGTAGTTAGGTCATTATCATTGATAACTCTCTTCTCCAATTTACGGAGCCAAGTTACTATATTCTTAATATTTGATAAACTGCAAAAATAAAAATGATAAAATCGGTTAATAATTATTTATAACTATTTATAATGGGACTCATGCATGCAATTGAAAGTAATCCATAATAATATTTTAAAATTTGAAATCATATTTATTTTTGGGATATGATTTATTTAAAACTGTTTCTAAATCTTTAATATTATTTTAATCATTCAGCCTCACCTGCTATACTATTCCGCCACAGCTATAAAGCTCACCTCTGTTCTATACTGTGATTGGGATAAGTTTGTTTATTTTGGTTAGTGGCACATCAATCTGTATGGGCTATATAATGCCGAAATCTAAATATTTTGAATGTAATTTTATAGCTTCAAGTGAATATATTTTGTACATAATTTGAGTAATTTGTAGTGTAATCTCCGCGTTTAGTTTCCATTAAAAATTTTCCGAACACTTTCATTTAGCTGAAAATAACGAAAGAATTTTAATAAATGTACCGTTTTGGAGTTATCAGCAATAAAATTTCGGACTCATTCGCATCGCACCTCCAGCACGGCAGCCATTACTGACGTTGTTTACTTTAATTTTCCTCGGAGCAATCATTTGCAGAAGCTTTACTTGTCTTTATTAATGCACAAACAATGCGTAAACTTTTTCGTGAAATTTAAAAATAGCATGAATATTTAAAAAAAGAAAGGAAATAATGATACCAAGAACAAATTTAAGGTCCTTACCTTAAAATAAGATTTCATTAGGATTACAATTTGTTTTATTATTTAATTAATTATTATTTGTTTTATTGTTTAATTATAAAAAAAAAACAACAACAACACTTGTCATTGGTTTTCTAAATAACTTAAACAAATTTATCAAAATCCCTAACGCTACGCCTAACACTAACCCTTGCACAGTAATTGAGACGAGTAGGATCAGTAAAAAGGCCGTTAACTAAGTAAGCTTCTGCGAATAACAGCTCCGAAACGAAAGTATGTAAACAACGCCAATAATGGCGGACGCGAATGAATCTGAACTTTTATTGTTGATAACTTCAAAACGATAGATTTTAGCAAAATACCTTTGTTATTTTCGAAAGAAGCATGTAGGTTTACACCTAAATGTAAACTATTCGGGGAATTTTCATAACAGACTGAGCGCGTGGATTACACTGCAAATTACCCCATAATTTTATACTTTGAGTAAAGTTATGTTATTTTATATATATAGTTTGTAGACCATAAAATGTGTTGCTGGCAAGTTTACAATAAAAATGTATTTTGGTGTTTTTTTAGTGTTGCATTGATTGACAATTTGCTATAAAAATATATTATTTCTCATTTTATTATAAAAATGTACTGATTTTTTTTTGGGAGATAACTTTTTGCCCATAGCTGAGACCCTAACAGGGTGGACCTAGGAACAACAGCAATTAAGAAATTGTTCCTGGCTCCTGAAACCTCCAATCTCCCGATCAGAGGCCTTGCTGCCGGATGTATTTTATCGTCATACCCAGGACGAATGAGATAAGCGCTCATCATCATTCTTTAAAATCGTACCAGAATGAGCAACTTATGTGTATATCCTTGCATATGAAGCAATGTAATTGCCTATGTTATATCAAGCTGTTCACCTTCTATGTCTCATGGCATTTCAAGACTTGCGCGATAGTGGCTCTCCACAACTTCCTGTTCGTTCTAGCTCTTTACAATTCCACCCTATTTCCGTTCCGTTATCCATTCTCGTAAAGCCTGATAATGGATTTGAAAATACATCTATATCACAGCGGTGTATAAATCTTAAACATTATTTTATGATGCTCTTTTAGGTTGTCCAATCACTAAAATCTAGCGAGGTCTGGTTTGATTTGATTTGTTTTGTTTTACGGCATATCAACCTCAATGGGTTATTTAATGCCAACAAGATTTTTATTGCTTCTAATATATTTTTCCAAAAATGTATTGCTGTTATCATATTCTTCTTTCCTCAAACATATATTGCTGCTAATATTCTTTCCTTCGAAAATATATTGCTGCTAATATTTTTTCTTCCAAATTTCATTACTGTTAATATTTTGTTTTAGAAAAATGTATTGATGGTATTAAAATGTATTTTTACACTTTCATAGTGGTTTGATAACAGTTTGGGGTCAACTCATATGTGCTACCACCCCAGGTCAGGGTGGAATTAGAAACATCAGCAATTAAGATGCGGTTTCCCGCTCCTCAAAACCTCCTGATTAGAGGTCTTGCTGTTTAACATAGTTTATCGTCTTACCTAGGAAGCCTCATTTATTTTGTGGGGTGGGGGTCTAACCCCTCTGCAGAGGTGCAATCGACCTATTCTGAAGGTCCAACCGATTGGGATGCTAGTGAAAAGGGTAGGTAACTAAAGAAACGAAAATATGTGATATTAAATTATTATTTGTTTGGGTGCTCTATGTAGAAAAATGTTTCGTTCGAAATGGATTTAGATAGAAGTGTGCAGAAAGAAAAAATAAACTGGATGTCTTTGAGTGAGTGTGTCTTTACGTGTAACAATTCGCATCTGTGTTCTTATTCTAAGTATATAGTCCGATACAGGCAATACTTTCTTTGTTTCTTCTTTCTTTTTTCCTTCCTTCAATCATCTCTATTTTATCTGGTACGCGTTATCTCCATTCTGTTTATCTTCTTCCGTAAATCTTGTTCTTTGTGTGTTTAGGCAATTATATTATGCTTTTTTTTTTCTCTCTCCTAGGAAAAGACATAATCTATTCATTCCTTTCCAACTTTAAAGCACGCGGCTTATTTTCTTCTCTAACTATTATTCTGTATGATCATGACATTGATGTTCTTTTTTTTTTCATCATTATTCGTTAAGGTCTCGTCATTATCTACAACTGATAAAGAAAACGAGATAAAAAATGTTACTAAATTATAGATAAGTGTGTACAGTTTTATTAGTGACAGCTGAATAGATAAATATATACATACCTTGTCGGTGGGGAAAAGTTAATTTTAACGAAATTGAAAAATTGGTAAAAAGGGACGAGTGAAAGTTTCTGCAAAATAGATTTGCCAAAGTCACGTTTTGTTTGAAAAAGACGTGTTCGGAATTTTTTTTTTTTTTTTTAAATTTATGATTCAAAATTTTTTTTTTTTTTTTCTGCAAAGTGGCATTTTAATTTAATTATACTTCTAGCATATAAAAAACTGAAAATTAACCGCGAGTTCCTTATAAAACGGATTTTCAAACTGCAGATTTAGTAAGGCAAACTGACTCACTGAAGGAGGACACCCTTTTTATTACAGTTGCATTAATTGTTGTACCCCTATAACGGTTCAGTCAGTCAGCTATGTGCCATGTGTGATACACGCTTAGGCGATCATGTATATTTTAATATATGACTGACGAGGCAGTTTTATTTTCTTTTTACATTAGTCCAGTTGCCATACAAGGCTATAGAACCCGGTCTGTCCTGCTATTTACCCACAGCTGGGGAGAGAAGAAAAGGATTCATATCATTCACAAGTTTATTAGCACTTAAGTGAATGTAATGGTTTTCACTGGAATTCGAACTCGGCTCTGCGATACTTCAATCCGAGCCACTATCCATTACTCCAACTATAATGGTTACAGGGTTTTAAGACACGATCCCTTTAAACTAACGTTCACAAGAATTTGACTAAAATAAAGTTTTCATTTCGTCCTTGCGCTTACTCAGATGGAAATATCTAAAACCTTCAAAAAGTGATGATTAGATTTTGTTGTTTTTCGATTTACTTTGTCTTTGTATTATTTATTTATTTTTAATGCGATAACTAAATCTCTTTTGATTCCCTTTGTGATGATTTCAAGATATTCTTTTAAAATGCGACAAAGATAACTTCTTTTTTTCCAAATCTTATTTCTTTACAAATTTGTAATTGTAGCCGCTGTTATGGTTGTTTCTCGATTAAATCTACTTACTAACGGTCGCTAGATGTCGTCACTAAATATTGTATAAAAAAAACTCTCTCTCTCTCTTTCTCTTTTTCGCTCTCTTTCTCTACACAAGGCGTATCTCATTTCAGCTCCGAGGAACTTCTTAATCCCCAGCGAACCACGTGTCGCATTGTTCATAACAGAACACCCAAATGTCCTCGCCTGATAAATCTATCAAGACAACAAGACCACTTCTCAAATGTCAGCCTCAAGAAACAAATAGATTTTTACATGAACGGACGTACGAATGACGATATCACAATATACGAACATGTAATAAAATATTGTTATGAAATGTACAATATTATTTGTAATTTATACTTAAGTCTGATTAAAGAAAAGAGATCATGCGACCACAGAACTATTTATATTCTTATTCTTTCACACACGTAAATCTCCACATGCTATGAAACACTTCCACAAAATGAGTAACCCGACATGATTATCTAATTATCAACAAATAATAATAGCAATAATACATGGATCAGCCTGCTACATATTTCATTGTAACACATGTAAATATAGAAACGGTAAGCCCCTGAGAGGTGCTAGGAGCTTTATTAATGAATAAATAATAAATTCAATGTCGTACAAATGCTTTCGAGGAGGCCCTTATTCACGAGCATTGACTAAATGACATGACATCTTTGGCTTTCTAGCTGTGATTGTTAAGTAGCCTAAGAGCAAAGCAAATGTGAAGAAATGGAAAAATGACGTAGTTTTTGTAGCGTTCATAGGCACGGATGGTGTGATGGGTGAGGACAGTCCAGAATTAAGGCAAATAATCTTTCTAGCTGTGCTTGGCAAGCAGTCTAGTAGAAGGACAACTATGAAGAAATACAAACTTGATGTGGTGTATTGTAACGTTCATGGGCACGTATTGTGTGATGGGCAAACCCAGTCCAGAATTAACACAAATACTTTTTCTAGCTCTCCTTAGGAAGCAGTCTAAGACAACTGTGAAGAAAGAGAGTCTTGACGTAGAGTATTATAGCGTTCTTTGGTAAGCATGGTGTGATGGGCAAACACAGTCCAGAATTAAGACAAATACTTTTTCTAGCTTTCCTTGGGAAGCAGTCTAAGACAACTGTGTAGAAATAGAGTCTTGACGTAGTGCATATTTAGCGTTCTTCGGTAAGCATGGTATGATGGCAAAAGCACAACTGTTGAGGGGTTCTCCCCTTTTTACACAAATGGACTCACCCAGTATATACATATACAACTACTACGTGAAGACCCGTGAGACGAGAGCAACAGAGGGTGAAGGTAACAGACAGACAGACAGACAGAACGAACATAGCGATCAAGTGTCAGAGTGAGCGAGCACGTAGATTCAGTAAGAAGTCATACAGCGACACTTCAATACCAAAGACTGTATAGATATTTGGCTACTAACCCGTATTCCTGGAACTACTAACCTGCATTACCAGTTTGTATTATTACATTAATACATTATTTTCCTATATTCATTCTTGGCGTTTGGTATTTATTGTTACCGGATTTCAAACCGGAATCCACAACAACTTGGCGACGAGGATATCGAACTCACACGGGAAGAACAAAAAAGACAAAATTCTCCCTCATCAACTTGGCGCCGAGGACTTCGAACTCACACGGAAGAAAAAAAATTATCTCTCGTCGACCACAACAACTTGGCGACGAGGATATCAAACTCATATGGGAAGAACAAAAAAAAAGACAAAATTCTCCCTCGTCAAATTGGCGACGAGGAAATTTGAACTCACACAGGAAGAGAACAAAGAAAAATTCTCCCTTACTGACCACAACTTGGTGACGAGGAATTGGGACATACACGGAAAGAAAATAAATCTCTCTTCTCACCATAACAGCTTGGGCGACAAGAATTTTCATTTTTCGGAGACTCAAATGAGAAAATTGCCGTTTATGCCAGTATCCACAACAACTGGATAACAAAGAGTTACGAGGATTAAAATACGGAAAATCGAGTTTTTCGTAAGCTTCATATCATGGAGGATTTTAGAAGTATTTTAGTAGAACTTGTAAAATATCAAAATGAACAGCATATACAACTTCAAGACAGACAAAATAAACAGCAATTCCAATTCCGAGAAATAATGGAAAAAATTATTACTACAAATGCAGAAGGAAAATCATGAAAGACAAATGCAAAATGAAGAAAGACAAATAAACCTCCAGGAGGAAATTGTAAAAGTAGCGAGTAATACACAACAACAAAATATTGAAAAAGAGGCTACTTTTTCCCAAGACGCAGTATGGAACACGATAGAAACATTCAAATATTCCCTAGAAGAGGATAAAAATTTCAGGGACTTTTTCAGACGTCATGGAGACATCTTTAACATCGATTGTCAAAACTGGACGGAAGCAAAGAAGCTACGACTATTACTCAGAAAATTAGGAACTGAAGAATACATAAAATTTGTGGATTACATTTTGCCAAAGAAGACAAATGATTTAACGTTGATGAAGCAGTTACATGCCTGATGGAGTTTTTCAACCTGAAAACGTCAGTTTTTCACAAAAGGTGGAAATGTCTTAACCTCATAAAGAATGAAAATGAGGACTATTCCACGTTCGCCGCAATCGTGAATAAACATTGCGACGACTTCAAGTTGGCAGAATTAACCCCGGACAATTTCAAGTGTCTTATTTTTGTACAAGGGTTAGTCTCAGCAAAGGATAGCGAAATGCACAAAAGAATGCTTTCAAAACTGCAAAATGAACCTGGATTAACACTACAAAAATTATCGGAAGACTGCCAAAAATTTCTGAATATAAAGAAAGACTCGAAGGATATTGAGGTGTCAGGAGTATCACATATACGTAAGTTAAACAAAAGTTTACGTTTTTCACCCTCCCCGGAAAAAAAACAAAAATTCTATAATAATGAAAAAAGTACAACATATAGGGCAAATAATGACGAAAATAAAAGCAAATATAAGCCCCCCCCCATCTGCCTATTATCGATGTGGAGGGCTACACTGGAATAAGGATTGTCGTTTTAAATATAAAAACTGTCTTGCGTGTGGAAAAATGGGTCACAAAGTATCCCAATGTAGGAACAGAAAATCCTCTAGTAGGATAAGAGCTACTAGATGCATGACAATACTAACATAAGGAAATATGTGGAACTTGAAATCTTAAATAAAAAGATAAAATTGCAACTAGATTCAGGATCAGATCTGACGATAATTAACCTACAGACATGGAGAAAGCTTAATAGACCAACAATGTTCCATACGCAGAAAATTGCTAAGTCTGTTACAGGAAAGCTTATAGAATTCGAAGGAGAAGTAATCCTAAATGTAAAATTTCACGGAAAACAAGAAAACTCAAAATATTCGTAATGAAGGATACAGAAAATCTGGTGGGCACAGACAGGATGCAAAAGTTCGATGTATGGGATTTACCTATCAGCTCTTTTTGTAAAAATTTAGACTGAGAACCATCAGAAGAGACAAAGTAAAGGGAAGAATTGCATAATCAATTTCCCGTGTTTTTTTCGAATGGGTTGTGAAGATGCAACAAGTTTGCAGCTAGAATTGAATTCAAAGACAATGTCCAACCAGTACTTTAAAAGAAGCGGAACGTGCCGGTTATTACCATAGAGAAAATCGACAAAAAATTAGAGAGACTTGAACAAATTGGGATCCTTTCAAAAATTGAGTTCTGTAAATGGGCGGCATTGGTAGTCTATGTAAAAAAAAAAAAAATCAGGAGAAATCTGTATTTGCGCACATTTTTCTACTGAGCTAAATAAGGCTATAAATGATCATCATTACCAGTTATCAAGCCCAGAGGAAATATTTACCAAGCTTAACGGCGTTAAGGTATTTTCCAAAATAGATCTAAGCGAAGCTTATTTACAGATTCCAGTAGAAGAGAGTACAAAAATTCTATGTATTAATACGCAAAAAGGACTGTACAAATTCAACAGATTACCATTTGGTGTAAAGGTAGCACCGGCAATTTTTCAACAGACGATGGATTCAATGCTCACTGGTCAGAACTTTGCCACCGCTTACTTGGATGGCATTCTAATTAAAAGCGACAATGTTAAAGATCACGCATCGCACATAAAAGAAGTTTTTAAAAGACTTCAAGATTTTGGGTTTGAAGTAAAAGAAAAAAAATGTGATTTTTTCCTAAATGAAATCAGATACTTAGGCCATATAATTAATGAAAGTGGTAGTAAACCAAACCCAGAGAGGGTATCTGCAATTAAAAATATGCCTGAGCCAAAAAATGTCGCAGAATTGCAAAGTTTCCTGTGTCTAGCAAACTACTACGGGGAATTCGTTGAAAATATGCATAAATTTAGGGCCGCCCTAAATTAGTTAGTGAAAAAAGAGAGCAAATCGAATTGGACGGAAGACTGTCACAAAGCGTTTAAGGAAATAATACAAAAATTAACTTCGGAGCTAGCACTGACACATTTCGACCCCAAACTAGAAATTATTATTGCTAGCGTCGCGAGATAACACGGAGTAGGAGCTTGTATTGTACACAAGATGGGGGATGACTAAAGAAGCCTATAGTGCACGCATCGAGATCATTATTACCAGCAGAGAGGAATAATTCACAAATTGAAAAGGAAGCGTTAGGCATAATATTCGTCATAACTCGCTTTCACAGATGTTATGGAAGAGAGTTTACTCTACAAACGGACCACAAAACCCTTCTTACGATTTTTGGATCGCAAAAAGGATTACCAATATACACAGCCAACAGACTTCTAAGATGAGGAATTATTTTATTGAACTACAACTTAAAACTTGAGTGCCTTCCATCGAAGAAAATTGTGCCTGCTGATGGACTATCGCGTTTGGTCCCTACGAAAGGCAAACCTCTGGAAGACTCGGTAATGGCGGCGTTGCTAGCCGAAGATGAGATCAGTATAGTATTACATAATACAGTAAAAGGAACTTCCTGTGACTTTGCTAGAGATCAGAAGAGAAGCAGGAAAAAAGATGAATTTATTCAGAATACCAAGAAAAATATAGAAGAAAAAGAAAGGAGCTTAGCGGACAGCTTTTCAATTTGTGAACACATATTATTGTATAACGGGAGAGTGGTAATACCGAAATCGTTACAAAGGAGGATCTTGAAGTACTTTCATTTAGGACATCCAGGAAAAAAAAACGGATGAAAGCATTAATGAGGTTTTGTTTACTGGCCAAATATGGACAATGATCTTACGCAAATGGTGGAAAGATGTAAAGGCTGTGCGGCTGCAGCAAAAGCACCACCGACTATACAAAACCATGGCCTAAGGTGGACAGAGCATGGTCCAGAATTCATGCGGACTAAGCAGGACCCATAAAAGGTTACTACTATCTAATATCGGTAGATAGCTTTAGTAAGTGGCCAGAAGTCTTCAGATTTAAAAACCCGACAACGGAAAATACTATAAATTGTCTGCATGAATTATTCGCGAGATTCGGCGTCGTGGACTGCTTAGTAACTGATGATGGCACACAATTCACCTCAAATGACTTCCAAGAATTCTGTGAGACTTACCAAGTAAAGCATATTAAGATAGATCCGTATCACCCGCGGTCGAACGGGCAAGCTGAAAGATTTGTAGACACACTAAAGAGAACTTTGAAAAAAGCAGAAGACATACCATCAGAAAAAGCTATACAGCAGTTCCTCCAAGTATACAGAATAACAGCAAGCGTGAACACACCATCTGGTCTTTCACCAGCAGAAGTGATGTCTGCCCGAAAAATAAGGTCTGGGTTTGATAAGTTATTACCTAACAAGAATAAAAACCGACATACACCTATAGTACTCAAGAGATCATTCAAACCTGGAGAACCGGTCTATTTTAGGATGTTCAGGAACAATATGGCGTATTGGGAACCAGGTAAAATAATTAACAGACTAGGAAACGTGATGTACACAATACAAGGAGAAACATTTACCCACAGGGGACATATTGACCAAATACAAAAAAGACGGGTTGAAGAGCCAAGCTCGTCACCCGCTGAAAATGATGATTCGATGGAGGCGATATTTGAAGCTTTTGAGATTCAAAGACCACAAGAAGAGAGAGAAATTAGAAGGACTAGCAGGAAAAGAAAATTTACAGAGCATCTGATTATTGATCATAAAAGAAAAAGATATTAACTCCCGCCAAAAAGGGATCTAAGGAGTGGGAGTTGAGGGGTTCTCCCCTTTTTACACAAATGGACTCACCCAGTATATACATATACTACTACTACGTGAAGACCCGAGAGACGAGAACAACCGAGGGTGAAGGTAACAGACAGACAGAACGAACGTAGCGATCAAGAGTCACAGTGAGCGAGCACGTAGACGCAGTAAGAAGTCATACAGCGATACTTCAATACCAAAGACTGTATTGATATTTTGCTACTAACCCGTATTCCTGGAACTACTAACCTGCATTACCAGTTTGTATTAGGTTGGTGCAAAAATAATGACGTAATAATGTCGTTTTTTGACGTTAAAAAATACGTCAAAAACGACATTATTACGTCATTATTTTTGCACCAACCTAATATTATTACGTTAATACATTATTTTCATATATTCATTCTTGGCGTTTGGTATTTATTGTTACCGGTTTTCATCCCGGAATACACAACAACAATCTAGAATTTACGCAAATACTCTTTCTAGTTGTGTTTGACAAGAAGTCTAGGAGGAAGGCATCTGTGAAGAAATAGAAACATGATGTTATATGTTATCGTTCATCGGCATGAATTGTGTGATGGGCGAACACAGTCCAGAATTGAGGCAAATACATTTTCTTGCTGTATTTGGCAAGCAGTCTAGGAGAAAGACAACTGTGAAGAAACAGAATCTTGACCTAGCATATGTTTGCGCTCAACGGCTAGGATGGTGTGATAGGCGAGGCCAGTCAAGAATTAAAACAAATACGCTTTCTAGCTGTCCTTGCCAAGCACTCTAAGAGGAAGACAAATATGAAGAAACAGAATATTCAGTTAATTTCTTGTAGTGTTCATCGATACGAATTGTGTGATGTGCGACACAATCCAGAATTCACGCAAATACTCTTTCTATCTGTCCTTGAAAAGCAGTCAAGGTGAAAGACAACTGTAAAGAAATATAATCTTGTCGTAGTGTATTACTGCGTTCATTAGTAATTTATTATTTAATATTATCCATAACCACATGTACAAGAATGTCGTTTTTGATAAAAGTTAAAAAATAACGTAATAATACATAAAAATGCGTATATTGTCAAAATTTCCTTTTTCCATAATATAGCTATTTGTGTTTAGTTATAATGCTTATTACCTCAACTATAATAATACTAAATATTTTTTTGCAAACATTAAAGTATATTTAATCACATCTTTCTTAACAGATCTCTCGATCTTTAAATAAAAATATCAAAATGAGATTTACTTAACTTTATATTATTTTGGAAATTTAAGATATACTTATTTGCATAAACTTTTTCAAAGATAATGTCTTGAATATGGTCATTCCGTCTGGTATTGGATAATGTGTCGAACTGAGAACTGCTAAGCGCTTTGGTTAATTTGCGGTTTTGTCAAAGCCTAAATTAGAACTGAAAATACTGTTGCGTAGGTGAAAAGATCACTTCTGAGTTATACAAAAAAAAAATTCAGACATCTTTTTTTCAAGCGAAGCGTAAAATTCGGCAAAGTAGAAGTGTTCATCTATTTTGTAAACGTCTCCTTACGAAGTTTTTGATTTCAGTAAAACAGAAAATTAGTGATTCCCTCAGATCTCTGATTATCTACAATGCCGATAAATTGGCACAGAATTTAGGTAAATCGATTGTGTTTCTTGAACCGGTTCGATAAACATCTGCAACGATTTCTCTTATAATTCGCAAAGTAATTTACAAAGAGACTGCGTTGAAAATTTGGAGACGAAAGCTAAGCCAAAAATATTGTCTTCGATTGCATGAAAGGATGGAATGAACGCGGATGAAAGCTTTTTCCCATAAGAAACCATTATTTACCACTAATACCGAAAACAAAATAAGAAAGTAAGAAATGGAAGATTATAGGCAATGAATGCATTTTCCGAAAAAGAAAGATTAAATCCCTTAAACTGAACACTCGGTGACACCTGCTAATAAAAGATAAAAATATTTAATCTAAACGTAGATATCCAGGAGGAAATAAAGCAAAATTGAAAGCCAACATGAGTATGTGAGGGTTGATATAATTCAGTCTTAATGGAGAGTAGAGAATCTCGCCAAGTTTTCTCAGAATTAAGGCGGAAATGGCTGCAAGAATAGATAACTGATTTTGAGAAACGAGGATTCCCGAAGATGAGAAAAAAAGCCCAAGTATTATAAGTCCATGTTCATCAGAAAAGTGGATAAGATGGTAAAAGTATTTACATTAATTCGATGAGTATATTTTGTTTAGGCGGTGGGAAATAAATGATTAAAAAAAATATAAATAAATCTAGGACAGCTTATGAAAAGCTGCCAGGAAAAAATATCTTAGCAAAGGGAGATAAATGTTAGTAATTCCAGAGAGCTTTAATCAAAATCTCGAAATCTAAGAAATTAGATTAACATTAATCGAAGCATAATAAAAAAGAATGGAAAATGAATATAGGTATTTGTTGTTTAATCTTTTTAGATACGACGTTATTATCATTATTCAATGTTACTTTCTAAAATGCAGCCTCACTTTGTTTTCTTGCAATATCTTCGTTATTCTAGACATCGACCTTTGTCAAGTGTCTGTGGTATCGAATCGATATAAACATGAAACATTAGAAACATTTCATTCACTGAAGGATTTATTTCTAATCCTTCTCTGTAATATTGTTTACTCATTACAAGGCTCAATAGTCACTCAAGATATAGGCGTACTAAGTCAGGTTGCTGTAAGTGTGTAGACGGAGGAAGTACATATTGGGAAAATATGTAGGAGAGATAACGGCTGACCATAATCTTGAAGCGGTTATGATTGTAGTGATCAGGGGATCAACTTCTAGAGAGTCTTTTACCCAAAGCAGTAGCTCTTAGGAAGAAGCAGTCCAAATCGAATTTCTTTCTTATCAATTGATTATGAAAGGAATGACAGTCCTGGATATGGCGATAAACTACATCTGGTAGCAAGGCCTCTAATCAGGATGTTTTGAAGAGCGTGGACCTACCTCTTAATTGCTGCTGATACCAGGTACGAGGAATCAAGGAGCCTCATCAGGACTGTGTCTGTCCAGTAATGACAAAACGTTACTAGTTTTTTATTTGGAATTTATGAATGGTACAAAATGGTCTTCCCCCTTTGACCTCATTGATCAGCTATCGAGGTTTGGTCTGCTAGAGCGGCAACATTAACCCGTGGTATTGTCAGCGCATACGAAGGTGCACTGAAATGTTCATCGGCTGACATTGAACGAGTGATGCTAAAGTTGTGAAATATTCCATGTATTAATTTCATCTTTTCTTATTAATAACTGCATTGATTGTCATGGGTCCTTACCTATAACTACAGAATGAACTCTTCCTAACACTATGTATACTACGCCTCTCAAGAGAGAGACAGTCGAATTGAGTCGAGCCGATAAGTGGTTCACTCCAACCCAGACCTTCCTCATCTTGTATTATTATTTCGTGTAATATACCTTCGTTATTTCTACTCTTCTGTTCGTGTTGTTCTTCCTTGGTTCTAACTTGGACCATAACAGTTTCCTTCCAAGTAAACTGACTTCATCCTGCTGGTAAAAATATCTTCAGCGGCAGATATGACGTCATCATCACAGCGGCAATGGTTCCCAGATGATAATCAAATCAGGAGAATATGGAAAGCGATCACCCAGTTGAAAGCCACTCTCACGGACGGCATCTATTGAAACCAATGAATTATGTGCTCAAGCATTGTCCTGATAAACCACAAGCCCTTCTGCCAGTTTATCTGTGCGCTAGAGTTTAGATAGTCTTTCGTAACTGCCGCAGCATTAATGGTGTAACTCGCTTGACTATAGTAAATAAAAAGAATACATTTTGCAGCCAAAAACCTGCGACTGTTACCTTCCCTGCACATAAGATAAACTTGGTCTTACTGGAGCAGGTGAGGCGGAGGTGTTTTTCACTGCATAGATAACGGCCGCAAACAACAGGAATATTATTTTTCTGGTACAAACTAGTGAACCAAACATTCAAGGAAACCTGCTGAATCTGCCTCAAACAATTTCAATTTTCCAGTGATGTGATCAGCCTTGTTCGCTTCTTGATGAGGTGTCAGACGACGTGGCACCTGCCGGCAAGAGATTTCCGTCATTAATATTCTCCACTTTCGCACTGGATACGCTGTTAACTTCTACTATTTGATTTATAGTCAATTGCATCTCACCCACCAACATATGGTGAACAAGACCATTTTTTCTTCAGTGGTTGTCAGTTGAAGGAAAGTTCAGACTTTGGCTTGTCTTACTCCTTTCCTAAATTCTGCTCCGAAAAGGTCAGGATCTGATCTGGTGGAACTAAGAAATGTAACTTTTGTTTTGAACATTTTGCACAGAGCAGTGAGAGACAAGCAACATTTTGTGGAATATAGGTTGCAGGGTGAAAAATAATCAATCACCCACAAGGCAGCGTAATTCTTTTTAACTGTCAAAGCTGGACTGAGAATTGGTTAACACCAGACCAGATATGGCAGAAATACTCCTTTATTGCATTTATCTTACGCTTGTAAAGAAAAATAAAATAAATATTCCTACATTTTCATTTTTTTTTTCAGGAAAGTAATTAAGTAAAGACACAAAAATAGCAAGAGGCGGAAGACAAGGATGTATCGTCTAACCGAACGTATTCATCATTTTACAGTGTGGGAATATCCTGAGATAATAATATATGCTTCCAGGAACCATCTTTGGTAGCCACATAACATAAGATATTCAGATGATATAACACGGACTGCAGACATAAATTTCGAGAGAATATAGTAAAGGAAAGCAAGAAGAAAAGACTAACCACCAATTGTAAGAAGATAGAATGAATGGTCTGCAGAAGAAAAGAATCACCTACAATGTAAATTACAAATTGGATGCACCAAAAATCAAGCAAATACGAAAATTATATCTCGGTATTGGTTTAACAGAGTACGGCAAATGTAACACAGAAATGTATGGGTACTTGAAAATAGCGAAAGAGGCCATGCAAACGCTAAGTAAAGTATAAAGAAACAAGGAAATTTTGTTAAAAAGTCGAACAAGATTCTGAATTGTTTTATAATATGCAAAATATTTGAGGTTATCATCAGTAAGAAAGTTTTCGATCAACTCAACAAAACCAAGCACCTGACTGGCAAACAGTATGGTTTTAGCTCTTCTAGGTCCAATCCTGATTTCATAACTATCCTTAAGCATAGATTCAGTGAAAAAATTGATAAGTCCTTCTCATACCTGCTGTAAATGAATAGTGAATATTTCCTTGTAAGCGCAAGACAAGATTGGCAGCCAGGTCCCATTATTTTACAGTAGAAACGGTTAGATATTACCGTAAGTTTTATGCTAACAGTTTCTTCTATCTTCTCGCTTGTGGAACACTCTTACGAATCCTTCTTTCCCACTCAACATTGATCTTCAAAGATCTAAATGAAATATCCATCGTTATCTTCTGCCTTCTTAATTCTTGAACTTGTATTGTTATCTCTCTGTAATATTTTTTTCTCATATTCTCTAACCCTCAGTAAATTTTGCGTCCTAGTGACTTTATTTCCTTGCTTAGGGTGAAATGATTTTAAAAAAAGTTAACTAAGTAATAAAAAAGAAAAGCTAAACCCGAATATGTTAGTCTCAGTAATGGGATATTTTTAGAATTATAACTAAAATTTTAGAAGATTCTAACAAGGCAGGTCAAAAGAAAAACTGTCGAAGAGTGAGGAAAAAAAAGTTTTAACGCAAGAAGTATTAGTCACGTGTGGAAGAAAATGAGGCGGCAATTGAAAAGTTTACAACCTCTTTTAAAGCATCTGCGTCAGTTTTGTCGGCACCTGCAAAGAACAGAAGACAAAGAAGTCTGTAAGCTTCAGAGGAGTGAGAACTTTATAGAATCACCTTGCTGTTTGGTGAAGTATTGCTTGCGAAGACGTAACAGCAAACACCATATGGTGACTGTATGAAAGGCTTTAAAAACCTCATCTGTCAAAAAAGATTCAAATAAGGAAAGCTAATCGTTTCAGTTACACCAATGACAAAAAATGAACACACACACACACACACACAAACATATATATATATATATATATATATATATATATATATATATATATATATATATAAGGTAGATAAACAAAAGAAAAAGTTTGTCAATTTTGCATGTTAGATTCATTAAAGCCTAGTTAGAGAATCTCGTTTCCCATGTGTCCTTTATCTCTTAACATTCTGTCGGATTCATATTAGCTCTGTATATGATCCGAACACATATATATATATATATATATATATATATATATATATATATATATATATATATATATATATATATATATGTATGTGTGTGTGTGTTTGTCTGCGTCCGTACGTGTGTGTGTGTTTCTGTGTACAGGAATACATACTGAATTGAAAAGTTCTATGTATGTCTCGACCCACATTTCAAAATGTGATAACATTGCATAATATTAATTTTTTGTATACTTTCTTCATTAAACGTAAGCCATTTACTACATTCATATATATATATATATATATATATATATATATATATATATATATATATATATATATATATATATATATATATATATACTTTACGGAATCCAACTTTGGAGTAAAAGTAATGCTCAATACACAGTTGTCAGAGTTATAATAATGTATTGCGCATTTCTATATGTTGTATGTATTGTGTACAGTTATATGTGCGCGTACGCATATTTATACATACATATGATTATGTGTGTGCGCATATATATATATATATATATATATATATATATATATATATATATATATATATATATATATATATGGGTGTGTTTGTGTGGGGGTTCCGTGTGCTGTAATATCAGTTTTATAGCAGAAATAAGAAAAAAGAATTACAGATAAAATGATGCAAAACTTTAATATCAAATACTCATTGAACAATATCCCCTTCCCTACGAGATATGAATACATGTTCCATTAACTGCATAAAATAGAAGAGTTCCTTGGAAGAATGAGATGGAAAGCACTGTTTTCTGTTTCAAGATAGCAACGATGAAAATGAGAATAAATTCTTCTCTTTCAGAAAGTGAAAATACCTACCGCTCTTTCGTTGACGATTTACTGAGCTTTAAAAAAGATATCTTGGTTTCATAGATAAAATTTAGGACTATTAATAGTACTTTTCACAAACACCTGGTAAATGATATCAGAAAAATAAAAAAAGTCATCGTAAGTAAGATTGTTTGAGACAGAACAGCTAATTTTCTGCATGATCATCGTAGACTTTTAGAAACCATGGTAATTATTTTATGTCATCAGGTCTCTGTCGCCTCTGAGTGTTGACTTCAATATTCACTTTTATATTTATATACGCTGTATCTCTGATATTGAGCACTTTATCCTATAAATATAGTATACCTTAAAACTGTATATATATATATATATATATATATATATATATATATATATACATATATATATATATATATATATATATATATATATATATATATATATATATATATATATTTCCTTCCCCCATGTAAAATAATCTTATTTCAAAATTTGTTTTTCCTCTCTCATTTCTGTAGCTCTTTTCTTTTTTTTCTCGATTTTTATGAGTTTTCTTTCTTTCTTTTTTTTTTCTTACTCTTTTCTTTTTTTTTTTTTTTGCTTGTGTCTGGATAAATTTAAAATCCATTTATGATTGTAAAACATTTTGGACTGAAAAGCTGGGCGTCTGATCCCGTGAAATAAATTATTACCAATGCATTTCTAAGGACTCCGCTCTCATTACATTATTATATTTGCTCTGTTCTTACATTGAGCTCACTTTGGATTCATCTCCACTTTGGAATTATCCCTAATAACTATCAAATATTATATATATATATATATATATATATATATATATATATATATATATATATATATATATATATATATTACAAAACAAAATACCTATTATACGAAACTAAATAAACCGTGCAAAATCAAATTTCTCTTTATATAAGAGAGTTAAAGCCCATACTAACGTCAACTATGAGTATAGTACTAAAGTCCTTGAATACTTATGAGAAAAATTATATAGTTATGAACAAGGACAAAGTTACATACGTATGTGTAAAAGCAAAAATGTTGCTTCCCTTAAACTGGAACTCAAACTTTGAACTTTGAAATCTAGAACGCTAAATAAGAAAAAAATAGTTAAAGTGTTTTAAATTAAGAGAAATATATATACAGACAACTACGATGAGATTGAAAGTATCGCTTTTCCAAGCGTAGCTCAGATGTGACATAAGGCAGAAAGTATGGGGCACCCTGTGAGGATCGAACTCACTATTTAGTCGTAATTCTTCTAGCGTGACAAGTTTGCTAACCATTGCACCACCGAGAGGATTCCAAGACGTGTTTGAAAATATTTGGAAATATAAAAATTATTCGTCAGAAAATGTTGGTATTTTTCTAACTCAATTCTGTTAGTCTACCAAAAAAGTTAATCAGCGAACTTAAAAGGATCACAAGGCAAACTTTATACTGTCTTTTAGATGATTAAGTTGAGGGAGGGAGAAACTAGTTCTTCCCAGTCTTTTTGTTTACGGTGAGTGTTTGGATTATTTGGTGTCATGAACCATTGTTTTGTTATCATATATAAAACACGTTATTCTTTAAATCAAAGTCTGTCATTTTAAATGGTATTATATTCGCCAAATTTACAAAGAAACTGTTATACATCCAGCATCAGATTATTTAAAGTTGCGTATAAAATAATTAAAATATATATAAAAAAAAGTTGATTACTTTACATCCGATCACAATTTGGAATATAGAATTCTTGAAGGTGCTAGACTGAAGATAATAAAATAATTTTAAAAAGATATTGATAACATTAGATTTTTGATAACGACAGAATATATTGATAACATTAGGTTTATGATAACGACGGAAGATATTGATAACATTAGGTTTATGATAAGGACGGAAGATATTGATAACATTAGATTTATGATAACGACGAAAGATATTGATAACATTAGATTTATGATAAGGACGGAAGATATTGATAACATTAGGTTTATGATAACGACGGAAGATATTGATAACATTAGGTTTATGATAAGGACGGAAGATATTGATAACATTAGATTTATGATAACGACGAAAGATATTGATAACATTAGATTTATGATAACGACAGAATATATTGATAACATTAGGTTTATGATAACGACGGAAGATATTGATAACATTAGGTTTATGATAAGGACGGAAGATATTGATAACATTAGATTTATGATAACGACGAAAGATATTGATAACATTAGATTTATGATAACGACAGAATATATTGATAACATTAGGTTTATGATAACGACGGAAGATATTGATAACATTAGGTTTATGATAAGGACGGAAGATATTGATAACATTAGGTTTATGATAAGGACGGAAGATATTGATAACATTAGGTTTATGATAAGGACGGAAGATATTGATAACATTAGGTTTATGATAATGACGGAGATATTGATAACATTAGGTTTATGATAAGGACGGAAGATATTGATAACATTAGGTTTATGATAAGGACGGAAGATATTGATAACATTAGGTTTATGATAATGACGGAAGATATTGATAACATTAGGTTTATGATAAGGACGGAAGATATTGATAACATTAGGTTTATGATAACGACGGAAGATATTGATAACATTAGGTTTATGATAAGGACGGAAGATATTGATAACATTAGATTTATGATAAGGACGGAAGATATTGATAACATTAGGTTTATGATAAGGACGGAAGATATTGATAACATTAGGTTTATGATAATGACGGAAGATATTGATAACATTAGGTTTATGATAAGGACGGAAGATATTGATAACATTAGGTTTATGATAAGGACGGAAGATATTGATAACATTAGGTTTATGATAATGACGGAAGATATTGATAACATTAGGTTTATGATAAGGACGGAAGATATTGATAACATTAGGTTTATGATAAGGACGGAAGATATTGATAACATTAGGTTTATGATAAGGACGGAAGATATTGATAACATTAGGTTTATGATAACGACGGAAGATATTGATAACATTAGGTTTATGATAAGGACGGAAGATATTGATAACATTAGATTTATGATAAGGACGGAAGATATTGATAACATTAGATTTATGATAACGACAGAATATATTGATAACATTAGGTTTATGATAACGACGGAAGATATTGATAACATTAGGTTTATGATAAGGACGGAAGATATTGATAACATTAGATTTATGATAACGACGAAAGATATTGATGACATTAGATTTATGATAACGACAGAATATATTGATAACATTAGGTTTATGATAACGACGGAAGATATTGATAACATTAGGTTTATGATAAGGACGGAAGATATTGATAACATTAGGTTTATGATAAGGACGGAAGATATTGATAACATTAGGTTTATGATAATGACGGAGATATTGATAACATTAGGTTTATGATAATGACGGAAGATATTGATAACATTAGGTTTATGATAAGGACGGAAGATATTGATAACATTAGGTTTATGATAACGACGGAAGATATTGATAACATTAGGTTTATGATAAGGACGGAAGATATTGATAACATTAGATTTATGATAAGGACGGAAGATATTGATAACATTAGGTTTATGATAACGACGGAAGATATTGATAACATTAGGTTTATGATAATGACGGAAGATATTGATAACATTAGGTTTATGATAAGGACGGAAGATATTGATAACATTAGGTTTATGATAATGACGGAAGATATTGATAACATTAGGTTTATGATAAGGACGGAAGATATTGATAACATTAGGTTTATGATAAGGACGGAAGATATTGATAACATTAGGTTTATGATAATGACGGAAGATATTGATAACATTAGGTTTATGATAAGGACGGAAGATATTGATAACATTAGATTTATGATAAGGACGGAAGATATTGATAACATTAGGTTTATGATAAGGACGGAAGATATTGATAACATTAGGTTTATGATAATGACGGAATATATTGATAACATTAGGTTTATGATAAGGACGGAAGATATTGATAACATTAGGTTTATGATAAGGACGGAAGATATTGATAACATTAGGTTTATGATAATGACGGAAGATATTGATAACATTAGGTTTATGATAAGGACGGAAGATATTGATAACATTAGGTTTATGATAATGACGGAAGATATTGATAACATTAGGTTTATGATAAGGACGGAAGATATTGATAACATTAGGTTTATGATAATGACGGAAGATATTGATAACATTAGGTTTATGATAAGGACGGAAGATATTGATAACATTAGGTTTATGATAATGACGGAAGATATTGATAACATTAGGTTTATGATAAGGACGGAAGATATTGATAACATTAGGTTTATGATAAGGACGGAAGATATTGATAACATTAGGTTTATGATAAGGACGGAAGATATTGATAACATTAGGTTTATGATAATGACGGAAGATATTGATAACATTAGGTTTATGATAAGGACGGAAGATATTGATAACATTAGGTTTATGATAACGACGGAAGATATTGATAACATTAGGTTTATGATAAGGACGGAAGATATTGATAACATTAGATTTATGATAAGGACGGAAGATATTGATAACATTAGGTTTATGATAAGGACGGAAGATATTGATAACATTAGGTTTATGATAATGACGGAAGATATTGATAACATTAGGTTTATGATAAGGACGGAAGATATTGATAACATTAGGTTTATGATAAGGACGGAAGATATTGATAACATTAGGTTTATGATAATGACGGAAGATATTGATAACATTAGGTTTATGATAAGGACGGAAGATATTGATAACATTAGGTTTATGATAAGGACGGAAGATATTGATAACATTAGGTTTATGATAAGGACGGAAGATATTGATAACATTAGGTTTATGATAAGGACGGAAGATATTGATAACATTAGATTTATGATAAGGACGGAAGATATTGAT
Organism: Acanthosepion lycidas; assembly: GCA_963932145.1. Lineage (NCBI taxonomy): Eukaryota > Metazoa > Mollusca > Cephalopoda > Sepiida > Sepiidae > Acanthosepion > Acanthosepion lycidas. Next base: position 73,968,680 of record OZ010594.1, on the reverse strand, counting down.
AACATTAGATTTATGATAACGACAGAATATATTGATAACATTAGGTTTATGATAACGACGGAAGATATTGATAACATTAGGTTTATGATAAGGACGGAAGATATTGATAACATTAGATTTATGATAACGACGAAAGATATTGATAACATTAGATTTATGATAACGACAGAATATATTGATAACATTAGGTTTATGATAACGACGGAAGATATTGATAACATTAGGTTTATGATAAGGACGGAAGATATTGATAACATTAGGTTTATGATAAGGACGGAAGATATTGATAACATTAGGTTTATGATAAGGACGGAAGATATTGATAACATTAGGTTTATGATAATGACGGAGATATTGATAACATTAGGTTTATGATAAGGACGGAAGATATTGATAACATTAGGTTTATGATAAGGACGGAAGATATTGATAACATTAGGTTTATGATAATGACGGAAGATATTGATAACATTAGGTTTATGATAAGGACGGAAGATATTGATAACATTAGGTTTATGATAACGACGGAAGATATTGATAACATTAGATTTATGATAAGGACGGAAGATATTGATAACATTAGGTTTATGATAAGGACGGAAGATATTGATAACATTAGGTTTATGATAATGACGGAAGATATTGATAACATTAGGTTTATGATAAGGACGGAAGATATTGATAACATTAGGTTTATGATAAGGACGGAAGATATTGATAACATTAGGTTTATGATAATGACGGAAGATATTGATAACATTAGGTTTATGATAAGGACGGAATATATTGATAACATTAGGTTTATGATAAGGACGGAAGATATTGATAACATTAGGTTTATGATAACGACGGAAGATATTGATAACATTAGATTTATGATGACGACAGAATATATTGATAACATTAGATTTATGATAACGACAGAATATATTGATAACATTAGGTTTATGATAAGGACGGAAGATATTGATAACATTAGGTTTATGATAATGACGGAAGATATTGATAACATTAGGTTTATGATAAGGACGGAAGATATTGATAACATTAGGTTTATGATAAGGACGGAAGATATTGATAACATTAGATTTATGATAACGACGGAAGATATTGATAACATTAGATTTATGATAACGACAGAATATATTGATAACATTAGATTTATGATAACGACAGAATATATTGATAACATTAGGTTTATGATAAGGACGGAAGATATTGATAACATTAGGTTTATGATAACGACGAAAGATATTGATAACATTAGATTTATGATAAGGACGGAAGATATTGATAACATTAGGTTTATGATAACGACGGAAGATATTGATAACATTAGGTTTATGATAAGGACGGAAGATATTGATAACATTAGGTTTATGATAAGGACGGAAGATATTGATAACATTAGGTTTATGATAAGGACGGAAGATATTGATAACATTAGGTTTATGATAATGACGGAGATATTGATAATATTAGGTTTATGATAAGGACGGAAGATATTGATAACATTAGGTTTATGATAAGGACGGAAGATATTGATAACATTAGGTTTATGATAATGACGGAAGATATTGATAACATTAGGTTTATGATAAGGACGGAAGATATTGATAACATTAGGTTTATGATAACGACGGAAGATATTGATAACATTAGGTTTATGATAAGGACGGAAGATATTGATAACATTAGATTTATGATAAGGACGGAAGATATTGATAACATTAGGTTTATGATAAGGACGGAAGATATTGATAACATTAGGTTTATGATAATGACGGAAGATATTGATAACATTAGGTTTATGATAAGGACGGAAGATATTGATAACATTAGGTTTATGATAAGGACGGAAGATATTGATAACATTAGGTTTATGATAATGACGGAAGATATTGATAACATTAGGTTTATGATAAGGACGGAAGATATTGATAACATTAGGTTTATGATAAGGACGAAGATATTGATAACATTAGGTTTATGATAACGACGGAAGATATTGATAACATTAGATTTATGATAACGACAGAATATATTGATAACATTAGATTTATGATAACGACAGAATATATTGATAACATTAGGTTTATGATAAGGACGGAAGATATTGATAACATTAGGTTTATGATAATGACGGAAGATATTGATAACATTAGGTTTATGATAAGGACGGAAGATATTGATAACATTAGGTTTATGATAAGGACGGAAGATATTGATAACATTAGATTTATGATAACGACGGAAGATATTGATAACATTAGATTTATGATAACGACAGAATATATTGATAACATTAGATTTATGATAACGACAGAATATATTGATAACATTAGGTTTATGATAAGGACGGAAGATATTGATAACATTAGGTTTATGATAACGACGAAAGATATTGATAACATTAGATTTATGATAAGGACGGAAGATATTGATAACATTAGGTTTATGATAACGACGGAAGATATTGATAACATTAGGTTTATGATAAGGACGGAAGATATTGATAACATTAGGTTTATGATAATGACGAAAGATATTGATAACATTAGATTTATGATAAGGACGGAAGATATTGATAACATTAGGTTTATGATAAGGACGGAAGATATTGATAACATTAGGTTTATGATAATGACGAAAGATATTGATAACATTAGATTTATGATAACGACGGAAGATATTCATAACATTAGATTTATGATAAGGACGGAAGATATTGATAACATTAGGTTTATGATAACGACGGAAGATATTGATAACATTAGGTTTATGATAAGGACGGAAGATATTGATAACATTAGGTTTATGATAATGACGGAAGATATTGATAACATTAGGTTTATGATAACGACGGAAGATATTGATAACATTAGGTTTATGATAAGGACGGAAGATATTGATAACATTAGGTTTATGATAAGGACGAAAGATATTGATAACATTAGATTTATGATAACGACGGAAGATATTGATAACATTAGATTTATGATAACGACGAAAGATATTGATAACATTAGATTTATGATAACGACGAAAGATATTGATAACATTAGATTTATGATAACGACAGAATATATTGATAACATTAGGTTTATGATAATGACGGAAGATATTGATAACATTAGGTTTATGATAATGACGGAAGATATTGATAACATTAGATTTATGATAAGGACGGAAGATATTGATAACATTAGATTTATGATAAGGACGGAAGATATTGATAACATTAGGTTTATGATAAGGAAGGAAGATATTGATAACATTAGGTTTATGATAAGGACGGAAGATATTGATAACATTAGGTTTATGATAATGACGGAAGATATTGATAACATTAGGTTTATGATAAGGACGGAAGATATTGATAACATTAGGTTTATGATAAGGACGGAAGATATTGATAACATTAGGTTTATGATAACGACGGAAGATATTGATAACATTAGGTTTATGATAATGAAGGAAGATATTGATAACATTAGGTTTATGATAATGACGGAAGATATTGATAACATTAGGTTTATGATAAGGACGAAAGATATTGATAACATTAGATTTATGATAACGACGGAAGATATTGATAACATTAGATTTATGATAACGACGAAAGATATTGATAACATTAGATTTATGATAACGACGAAAGATATTGATAACATTAGATTTATGATAACGACAGAATATATTGATAACATTAGGTTTATGATAATGACGGAAGATATTGATAAATTTAGGTTTATGATAATGACGGAAGATATTGATAACATTATATTTATGATAAGGACGGAAGATATTGATAACATTAGATTTATGATAAGGACGGAAGATATTGATAACATTAGATTTATGATAAGGACGGAAGATATTGATAACATTAGATTTATGATAAGGACGGAAGATATTGATAACATTAGTTTTATGATAAGGACGGAAGATATTGATAACATTAGGTTTATGATAAGGACGGAAGATATTGATAACATTAGGTTTATGATAAGGACGGAAGATATTGATAACATTAGGTTTATGATAACGACGGAAGATATTGATAACATTAGGTTTATGATAATGAAGGAAGATATTGATAACATTAGGTTTATGATAATGACGGAAGATATTGATAACATTAGGTTTATGATAAGGACGAAAGATATTGATAACATTAGATTTATGATAACGACGGAAGATATTGATAACATTAGATTTATGATAACGACGAAAGATATTGATAACATTAGATTTATGATAACGACAGAATATATTGATAACATTAGATTTATGATAACGACAGAATATATTGATAACATTAGGTTTATGATAAGGACGGAAGATATTGATAACATTAGGTTTATGATAACGACGAAAGATATTGATAACATTAGATTTATGATAAGGACGGAAGATATTGATAAAATTAGGTTTATGATAACGACGGAAGATATTGATAACATTAGGTTTATGATAAGGACGGAAGATATTGATAACATTAGGTTTATGATAATGACGAAAGATATTGATAACATTAGATTTATGATAAGGACGGAAGATATTGATAACATTAGGTTTATGATATGGACGGAAGATATTGATAACATTAGGTTTATGATAATGACGAAAGATATTGATAACATTAGATTTATGATAACGACGGAAGATATTGATAACATTAGATTTATGATAACGACGAAAGATATTGATAACATTAGATTTATGATAACGACAGAATATATTGATAACATTAGGTTTATGATAATGACGGAAGATATTGATAACATTAGGTTTATGATAATGACGGAAGATATTGATAACATTAGATTTATGATAAGGACGGAAGATATTGATAACATTAGATTTATGATAAGGACGGAAGATATTGATAACATTAGGTTTATGATAAGGACGGAAGATATTGATAACATTAGGTTTATGATAAGGACGGAAGATATTGATAACATTAGGTTTATGATAATGACGGAAGATATTGATAACATTAGGTTTATGATAAGGACGGAAGATATTGATAACATTAGGTTTATGATAAGGACGGAAGATATTGATAACATTAGGTTTATGATAACGACGGAAGATATTGATAACATTAGGTTTATGATAATGAAGGAAGATATTGATAACATTAGGTTTATGATAATGAGGGAAGATATTGATAACATTAGGTTTATGATAAGGACGAAAGATATTGATAACATTAGAATTATGATAACGACGGAAGATATTGATAACATTAGATTTATGATAACGACGAAAGATATTGATAACATTAGATTTATGATAACGACGAAAGATATTGATAACATTAGATTTATGATAACGACAGAATATATTGATAACATTAGGTTTATGATAATGACGGAAGATATTGATAACATTAGGTTTATGATAATGACGGAAGATATTGATAACATTAGATTTATGATAAGGACGGAAGATATTGATAACATTAGATTTATGATAAGGACGGAAGATATTGATAACATTAGATTTATGATAAGGACGGAAGATATTGATAACATTAGGTTTATGATAAGGACGGAAGATATTGATAACATTAGGTTTATGATAAGGACGGAAGATATTGATAACATTAGGTTTATGATAAGGACGGAAGATATTGATAACATTAGGTTTATGATAACGACGGAAGATATTGATAACATTAGGTTTATGATAATGAAGGAAGATATTGATAACATTAGGTTTATGATAATGACGGAAGATATTGATAACATTAGGTTTATGATAAGGACGAAAGATATTGATAACATTAGATTTATGATAACGACGGAAGATATTGATAACATTAGATTTATGATAACGACGAAAGATATTGATAACATTAGATTTATGATAACGACGAAAGATATTGATAACATTAGATTTATGATAACGACGAAAGATATTGATAACATTAGATTTATGATAACGACAGAATATATTGATAACATTAGGTTTATGATAATGACGGAAGATATTGATAACATTAGGTTTATGATAATGACGGAAGATATTGATAACATTAGATTTATGATAAGGACGGAAGATATTGATAACATTAGATTTATGATAAGGACGGAAGATATTGATAACATTAGATTTATGATAAGGACGGAAGATATTGATAACATTAGGTTTATGATAACGACGGAAGATATTGATAACATTAGGTTTATGATAAGGACGGAAGATATTGATAACATTAGGTTTATGATAATGACGGAAGATATTGATAACATTAGGTTTATGATAAGGACGGAAGATATTGATAACATTAGGTTTATGATAAGGACGGAAGATATTGATAACATTAGGTTTATGATAATGACGGAAGATATTGATAACATTAGGTTTATGATAAGGACGGAAGATATTGATAACATTAGGTTTATGATAAGGACGGAAGATATTGATAACATTAGGTTTATGATAATGACGGAGATATTGATAACATTAGGTTTATGATAACGACGGAAAGATATTGATAACATTAGGTTTATGATAAGGACGGAAGATAGATATTGATAACATTAGGTTTATGATAAGGACGGAAGATATTGATAACATTAGGTTTATGATAATGACGGAAGATATTGATAACATTAGGTTTATGATAAGGACGGAAGATATTGATAACATTAGGTTTATGATAAGGACGGAAGATATTGATAACATTAGATTTATGATAAGGACGGAAGATATTGATAACATTAGATTTATGATAAGGACGGAAGATATTGATAACATTAGATTTATGATAAGGACGAAAGATATTGATAACATTAGATTTATGATAACGACGGAAGATATTGATAACATTAGGTTTATGATAATGACGGAGATATTGATAACATTAGGTTTATGATAACGACGAAAGATATTGATAACATTAGGTTTATGATAAGGACGGAAGATATTGATAACATTAGGTTTATGATAATGACGGAAGATATTGATAACATTAGGTTTATGATAAGGACGGAAGATATTGATAACATTAGGTTTATGATAATGACGGAAGATATTGATAAAATTAGGTTTATGATAAGGACGGAAGATATTGATAACATTAGGTTTATGATAAGGACGGAAGATATTGATAACATTAGATTTATGATAAGGACGGAAGATATTGATAACATTAGATTTATGATAAGGACGGAAGATATTGATAACATTAGGTTTATGATAATGACGGAAGATATTGATAACATTAGGTTTATGATAAGGACGGAAGATATTGATAACATTAGGTTTATGATAAGGACGGAAGATATTGATAACATTAGATTTATTATAAGGACGGAAGATATTGATAACATTAGATTTATGATAAGGACGAAAGATATTGATAACATTAGATTTATGATAACGACGGAAGATATTGATAACATTAGGTTTATGATAATGACGGAGATATTGATAACATTAGGTTTATGATAACTACGAAAGATATTGATAACATTAGGTTTATGATAAGGACGGAAGATATTGATAACATTAGGTTTATGATAATGACGGAAGATATTGATAACATTAGGTTTATGATAAGGACGGAAGATATTGATAACATTAGGTTTATGATAATGACGGAAGATATTGATAACATTAGGTTTATGATAAGGACGGAAGATATTGATAACATTAGGTTTATGATAAGGACGGAAGATATTGATAACATTAGATTTATGATAAGGACGGAAGATATTGATAACATTAGATTTATGATAAGGACGGAAGATATTGATAACATTAGGTTTATGATAATGACGGAAGATATTGATAACATTAGGTTTATGATAAGGACGAAAGATATTGATAACATTAGATTTATGATAACGACGGAAGATATTGATAACATTAGATTTATGATAAGGACGAAAGATATTGATAACATTAGATTTATGATAACGACGGAAGATATTGATAACATTAGGTTTATGATAATGACGGAGATATTGATAACATTAGGTTTATGATAACGACGAAAGATATTGATAACATTAGGTTTATGATAAGGACGGAAGATATTGATAACATTAGGTTTATGATAATGACGGAAGATATTGATAACATTAGGTTTATGATAAGGACGGAAGATATTGATAACATTAAGTTTATGATAATGACGGAAGATATTGATAACATTAGGTTTATGATAAGGACGGAAGATATTGATAACATTAGGTTTATGATAAGGACGGAAGATATTGATAACATTAGATTTATGATAAGGACGGAAGATATTGATAACATTAGATTTATGATAAGGACGGAAGATATTGATAACATTAGGTTTATGATAATGACGGAAGATATTGATAACATTAGGTTTATGATAAGGACGAAAGATATTGATAACATTAGATTTATGATAACGACGGAAGATATTGATAACATTAGATTTATGATAAGGACGAAAGATATTGATAACATTAGGTTTATGATAAGGACGGAAGATATTGATAACATTAGGTTTATGATAATGACGGAAGATATTGATAACATTAGGTTTATGATAAGGACGGAAGATATTGATAACATTAGGTTTATAATAAGGACGGAAGATATTGATAACATTAGGTTTATGATAATGACGGAAGATATTGATAACATTAGGTTTATGATAAGGACGGAAGATATTGATAACATTAGGTTTATGATAATGACGGAAGATATTGATAACATTAGGTTTATGATAAGGACGGAAGATATTGATAACATTAGGTTTATGATAATGACGGAAGATATTGATAACATTAGATTTATGATAAGGACGAAAGATATTGATAACATTAGGTTTATGATAAGGACGGAAGATATTGATAACATTAGGTTTATGATAATGACGGAAGATATTGATAACATTAGGTTTATGATAAGGACGGAAGATATTGATAACATTAGGTTTATGATAATGACGGAAGATATTGATAACATTAGGTTTATGATAATGACGGAAGATATTGATAACATTAGGTTTATGATAAGGACGGAAGATATTGATAACATTAGGTTTATGATAATGACGGAAGATATTGATAACATTAGGTTTATGATAAGGACGGAAGATATTGATAACATTAGGTTTATGATAAGGACGGAAGATATTGATAACATTAGATTTATGATAAGGACGGAAGATATTGATAACATTAGATTTATGATAAGGACGGAAGATATTGATAACATTAGGTTTATGATAATGACGGAAGATATTGATAACATTAGGTTTATGATAAGGACGGAAGATATTGATAACATTAGATTTATGATAACGACGGAAGATATTGATAACATTAGATTTATGATAAGGACGAAAGATATTGATAACATTAGGTTTATGATAAGGACGGAAGATATTGATAACATTAGGTTTATGATAATGACGGAGATATTGATAACATTAGGTTTATGATAACGACGAAAGATATTGATAACATTAGGTTTATGATAAGGACGGAAGATATTGATAACATTAGGTTTATGATAATGACGGAAGATATTGATAACATTAGGTTTATGATAAGGACGGAAGATATTGATAACATTAGGTTTATGATAATGACGGAAGATATTGATAACATTAGATTTATGATAACGACGAAAGATATTGATAACATTAGATTTATGATAAGGACGGAAGATATTGATAACATTAGGTTTATGATAAGGACGGAAGATATTGATAACATTAGATTTATGATAAGGACGGAAGATATTGATAACATTAGGTTTATGATAAGGACGGAAGATATTGATAACATTAGATTTATGATAACGACGAAAGATATTGATAACATTAGATTTATGATAAGGACGGAAGATATTGATAACATTAGGTTTATGATAAGGACGGAAGATATTGATAACATTAGATTTATGATAAGGACGGAAGATATTGATAACATTAGGTTTATGATAAGGACGGAAGATATTGATAACATTAGGTTTATGATAATGACGGAGATATTGATAACATTAGGTTTATGATAACGACGAAAGATATTGATAACATTAGGTTTATGATAAGGACGGAAGATATTGATAACATTAGGTTTATGATAATGACGGAAGATATTGATAACATTAGGTTTATGATAAGGACGGAAGATATTGATAACATTAGGTTTATGATAACGACGAAAGATATTGATAACATTAGGTTTATGATAAGGACGGAAGATATTGATAACATTAGGTTTATGATAATGACGGAAGATATTGATAACATTAGGTTTATGATAAGGACGGAAGATATTGATAACATTAGGTTTATGATAAGGACGGAAGATATTGATAACATTAGGTTTATGATAACGACGAAAGATATTGATAACATTAGATTTATGATAAGGACGGAAGATATTGATAACATTAGGTTTATGATAAGGACGGAAGATATTGATAACATTAGGTTTATGATAATGACGGAGATATTGATAACATTAGGTTTATGATAACGACGAAAGATATTGATAACATTAGGTTTATGATAAGGACGGAAGATATTGATAACATTAGGTTTATGATAATGACGGAAGATATTGATAACATTAGGTTTATGATAAGGACGGAAGATATTGATAACATTAGGTTTATGATAACGACGAAAGATATTGATAACATTAGGTTTATGATAAGGACGGAAGATATTGATAACATTAGGTTTATGATAATGACGGAAGATATTGATAACATTAGGTTTATGATAAGGACGGAAGATATTGATAACATTAGGTTTATGATAATGACGGAAGATATTGATAACATTAGGTTTATGATAAGGACGGAAGATATTGATAACATTAGGTTTATGATAAGGACGGAAGATATTGATAACATTAGATTTATGATAAGGACGGAAGATATTGATAACATTAGGTTTATGATAATGACGGAAGATATTGATAACATTAGGTTTATGATAAGGACGGAAGATATTGATAACATTAGGTTTATGATAAGGACGGAAGATATTGATAACATTAGGTTTATGATAACGACGAAAGATATTGATAACATTAGGTTTATGATAAGGACGGAAGATATTGATAACATTAGGTTTATGATAAGGACGGAAGATATTGATAACATTAGGTTTATGATAAGGACGGAAGATATTGATAACATTAGGTTTATGATAAGGACGGAAGATATTGATAACATTAGGTTTATGATAATGACGGAAGATATTGATAACATTAGGTTTATGATAAGGACGGAAGATATTGATAACATTAGGTTTATGATAATGACGGAAGATATTGATAACATTAGGTTTATGATAAGGACGGAAGATATTGATAACATTAGGTTTATGATAAGGACGGAAGATATTGATAACATTAGGTTTATGATAATGACGGAAGATATTGATAACATTAGGTTTATGATAAGGACGGAAGATATTGATAACATTAGGTTTATGATAATGACGGAAGATATTGATAACATTAGATTTATGATAACGACGAAAGATATTGATAACATTAGGTTTATGATAAGGACGGAAGATATTAATAACATTAGGTTTATGATAAGGACGGAAGATATTGATAACATTAGATTTATGATAAGGACGGAAGATATTGATAACATTAGGTTTATGATAAGGACGGAAGATATTGATAACATTAGGTTTATGATAATGACGGAGATATTGATAACATTAGGTTTATGATAACGACGAAAGATATTGATAACATTAGGTTTATGATAAGGACGGAAGATATTGATAACATTAGGTTTATGATAATGACGGAAGATATTGATAACATTAGGTTTATGATAAGGACGGAAGATATTGATAACATTAGGTTTATGATAACGACGAAAGATATTGATAACATTAGGTTTATGATAAGGACGGAAGATATTGATAACATTAGGTTTATGATAATGACGGAAGATATTGATAACATTAGGTTTATGATAAGGACGGAAGATATTGATAACATTAGGTTTATGATAATGACGGAAGATATTGATAACATTAGGTTTATGATAAGGACGGAAGATATTGATAACATTAGGTTTATGATAAGGACGGAAGATATTGATAACATTAGATTTATGATAAGGACGGAAGATATTGATAACATTAGGTTTATGATAATGACGGAAGATATTGATAACATTAGGTTTATGATAATGACGGAAGATATTGATAACATTAGGTTTATGATAAGGACGGAAGATATTGATAACATTAGGTTTATGATAAGGACGGAAGATATTGATAACATTAGGTTTATGAT
>OZ010594.1:73831393-73951393 GCA_963932145.1 Acanthosepion lycidas | reverse complement strand
GTATATTTGTTTGTAAGAGCATTAATTTTGTTAAGAAAGGTGATATAGTGAAAAAACCTGGGCGTAGATTAATATTTGGGTAATTTTCTATGGCGGCACTCTCCAGAATTTTCCTTCTGAGTGAGTTATTTTCTTTTTTATGAGTGTAGCATTTTTAAAATCAAAATTATGGTTGAATTTATTTCTATGTATGACTAGTGCATTAGCTAAGTTGTTTTTTGTGAGGCCTCTTTTGTGCTCATAAATGCGTTTTTTCAAACTTCTACTTGTTTCTCCAATATATTGAGAGGAACAGTTTTGGCAATTTATTCTATAAATACCTGCTTCAGATATATTAGTGCTAAAGCAGGTATTTATAGAATAAATTGCCAAAAAATATTGTTAAGGGTTGGCTTTTTTTGTTTTTTATTATTAGGGTTTCCATTATATTTAACCTTTTATTACAAGTTTATGTCTGTGTTTTCTACTAGTATGTTTCGAATTAAGTCTGCTAGGTTTGTGTGTGTGTTAAATGTGTTCTAATAGAGCTCTGGTCAGATAGGAAACTGTTATTTGTATTAGGTTGGTGCAAAAATAATGACGTAATAATGTCATTTTTTGACGTATTTTTAACGTAAAAAACGACATTATTACGTCATTATTTTTGCACTAACCTAATATATTGCCCTTCTTTTTGTTCTCCACCCTGTTTAAATATATATATATAGAGATAGATAGATAGAGAGAGAGAGAGAGAGACTTTCGCTGTATCACAGCTGCTCAGTGTGGCTAGACGTCCGATTGCTTGAAGCCGGGATCGAAACATGACTGACTTGACAGTAGTGCATATTTTATCCCTAGGCTATCGACGCACGGCAGGAAGGACAGGAATTTTATCATTTTTCTCTATACGAAATAGGCCAGCGGCTCGGAGAACTCAGTTCATTCTTGAAGAGTAAATGCTTAATAGCACGATATATATATATATATAAATATATATATGTGTGTGTGTGTGTGTGTGTGTGTGAAAATATATAGAAAATAGGAAAGAACTGGTTAGGTAAATAATCACAAAACTCTTATGTAGCGTGTTGGAATCATATTTTTAAGTAAATAATTATATATATATATATATATATGCATATACGTTTTTGGGATCTGATATGCCGTGTATATTGTTCTCTACATTGCTCCACTCACATGAAGCGAGATAATTTGTCCAAGGAAAGCGGAAACCATTTTACATGAGTCGTCTAAATGTTCACCAACTCACAATTGAGAATAAAAAGCCAAAAAAATGAAAAGTCAGATTCAGAGATGTATATAAATTATTATTTAAAAAGTGACATTTGTTTATAGATTACTTATTATTTTTGGTGTCTTGTCTAAAAATAATTAATTCCCTGATAGAGGCAGAAAAAATAGTATCTATCATTTTTTTTAATTCATCACACCCCACCCCAACCTGATTAATTTGGAATATGTTTACCAACTTTTATTTAACAACGCTTAAAAATTTAGTTAACATACCAACCTTCTCGTTGGGAGTAGACATCAGAAATTATATTAAGTCTTTTCTTAATACGAATTCTTTCACATTTCCTTATAGCTTAATAAGAATAAATAGGCTTACCTATCGTCTGTCCCTCGCTTTTTGCATGTTTATTGAATAGGAGCAGTGGTTCATCCCTTCTCCTTTGTTCAGGCCGTAGTTTACCGGTCCTTTTTTCTTTCTCTTACCAGGGCCACATTGATTTAACAGTCGTAACCCTTTGGTGATATGACTAAGCAGTGGATGTGAATTTCCATTATGATAGTCCAGGCTTAGCAGTCTGTTGCTGCTGCTTCTTACTGAGCTTTAAGTGCCTGAACATTTTGGAGCGCTTACCACGCAACAGGCGCATAATATCTGGGTATGTCGCGCATAGGTAGTGTCTCTGCATGTATTTGTGGTTGGTGACCCAGAAGCCTCGTTATGCTCTTTCACGCACTAGATGGTTTGTATTGCTATTGACGAGAGACAGCGAAAATAATGGTGATTTTTCGCCCCAACTCAGAATATATCTCATGGAAAAATAAACCAGCTCATAAAAAAAACCTACTCCCATCATAATATTTCTTTCTTCAATATTTGAGTTATCTATTTCAACTTCTGGAATATAGAATCTTTTCTCCTGGAATTCTTGATTTCAAGTTATCTTCCCCTTTGCTGAAAAGATTGCAGCATTCACATGCATCGCCTTGGTGTTTCCATTCAGTATAATCTTCCCATGGTCAAGGAATTGTCTCTTGAGGCCGTTGACTAATCTTTCATATTCTTCTGTTTTTTGCTACTGAACTCTGTCAACTACCTCTTTTTCCTTTATCGCTCTCTTCTTCCCACGACTGCAGTATATTAGACGCAATAACTGACAATATAGAAAAGCATTCCCCTCACCACCCATTTGCGAACATCTTTGTAATATGTGACTTTAATGTTCACCACGATACATAGCTGAAACATTACTGATATTACCGGAATACAGACAATAAATGTTTCTATTGTCCAATCGCTCACTCAAATCGTGTTCCTATTTCTTATCTCCTCTCCTCGCTCTTGCCGACCTTCACAATACCGACCTCTTCGCAACTCGGACTACTCTATGGTAGCTAATGATATCTCCTTCTAAGCATCCACTAAACAGGAACCTACAACAGATTTCCGTTACCAGCACACTGATTGGGATTCATTCCTGGATTTCCTTTGTGACGCCCCTTGGACTGACATCTTCAACCACACAAATAAAAATTACGCTCCATAAAGTTTCTTCTTGTGTCAAATTCAGCATGAACGCTTTCATCCCTTCTCAGAAATACCAGATGAAACCACAATCCACTCCATGGTTCACACCAGCATGATCTTCCGCGATAACATATTGGAACAACTATTTCCGGCTATACCAGCGTGACAGCTCTCATCATAACATCTATCTATTTGTTCCTGCTCGAAATAAATGTAAGCGAGTTCTCGAAGGAGTGACGTCCATAATTGCTGAGAGAATGAAGTACTGCACAACCTCGAAAAAACTCCTTTGACTGTTGGTGTAGGAGGATATTAAATAAACTGCAAAGTCTCTACCCCTGTCCTTTTCGATCAATTTGAGATGTTATCATCCTCTGTTGATAAAGCTAAATGCTTTCCCCGTAAATTCTCCACCAAATCTACTCTAAACATATCTGGAGCATCCCTTATAACTGATTCTCTTTTGAGTGATATGGATATACCCTCTTCCATGGTTTCAGCTATCATCTTTAGCCTTCTTTATACCCACAAAGAATGTAGACCCGATGGCATCGCTGTAAGAGTGATTAAGAAGTAATTAACTCGTCTTCTCTTTAAACTGTATAATAAATGCCTCGCTGCCTCTAGCTTTATTCGCGGTAGGAAGTCATCGTCTGTTGTTCCAGGTTTTCAGAACCCAATTGAAACGCCCGACCCATCCAATTATCGACTTATTAGCTTTCAACCTCATTTGGAAATCTCCTTGAGGCCTTACGGCTCAATTGCTTCATCCGCTCTCATCACAGTGCCATTTCACAGACAAGCAATGCGTCATCTTTCTATATTTCTGAGATGAGGTATTGAGATGAGGTATTATATACATTATTTACATTATTCGGACTATTGTCCTCATCTTTGTCACCATATTTATTACAACGTTTCAGCCGTTGTACGCTCCGGCCTTCTTCAAGTGGTTGGAATGTCGAAATGTACCCTTTATTTCCCTCACTGGGTTAGACTGTCCTAATTCTATGATTAACTGTCCCGTCGATCTCGAAATAGGAAGATCCAAAAACTAATATATATATATATATATATATATATATACATATATATATATATATATATATATATATATATATATATTAAATATTCGTCTTCCGGCAGGATATTTTCTATGAAAATGTCTCGGACATTCAGGCCGGTAAATGTTGTTTAATTCTGTTTATTATAAACAGAGCATTTACTTAAATGCTCTGTTTATAATAAACAGAATTAAATTAGATTCTATAAAAAGAATGTATAAACATAAAAAAGTCTTAAAATAATTGTCGGATTTTGTCCATTTCATAATATATATATATATATATATTGTGTGTGTGTGTGTGTGTGTGTGTGTGTGTGTGTGTGTGTGTGTGTGTGTGAAAATATATAGAAAATATGAAAGAACTGGTTAGGTAAATAATCCAAAGTTCTTTAGTATTTTTGTCATTATTCTAAAAAAATAGTGCTCGGTACAAAAATAGAGCATAAATAAAGAGGTTACTTTAATTCAATTTAATTCAAATAATTATATTGAAGTTTTCGGGTCTTGTTTCGAAACATGAGAACTCTTATGTAGCGTGTTGGAATCATATTTATATATATATATATATATATATATATATATATATATATATATATATATATACGCAAGTATTTTCGACTGTATATTCAGTCATCTTCAGGCATGGAAATTATATTGCTTTTGGTAAAATTCTCATTATATTTTTTCGTCACGGATGCTACCTGAATTTTACCAAAACAAAATTATTTCCATGCCTGAATATAACTGAAAATACACTCTAAAATACTTGCGTATAAAAGAAAGACCTTATATAGCTTATAATTTTAACAAAACAAGTATCATAACATTCATCGAGTGATTGGTAGACTAATGCATCTTTAAAAAATTTTGTAGCGAAGGGATTTCGCCATTTTCTGTCATTAACTTTACTAACACACACACACACACACATATATATATATATATATATATATATATATATATATATATATATATATATATATATATATATATATATATATATGTGTGTGTGTGTGTGTGTGTGTACGCGCGTTTATGAATGTGCGTGTTTATTTTTTATTGTCTTGGCTTTTTATGTAAAATATTGTCTGTGTACAGTATAACAGTTTGCCAACTTTCATCGAACAAAATTCAAATGAGATTTGTTTAGTTTCATTTATTCAGTCCTCAGAACAAATGTTTTGCTTCAGCAATTTCTGCAATACCACTCAACATACGCTTGAAAATTCTTCCCTACAGTGCTTCCATAGTCTATTCGCTCAATTATATAAACTATGGGAGAACCGTACTGCATAATGCACGTAGCTAAATTTAAACCTGCAGTGAACACCACTAGAAAGTTGAAGAGATCAAGCGAGTGTGTTTCACAAAATGTGGCAGGTGGTCATTTCGCCTGTAATGTGCAAATTATATATGTAGACTAAACTGAAAAAAATGACCATGTTGTATTTCCTAGCAAAGCACCCAAGAGGATTCATCATTTTAAATCCAGTCACGTGAATTATCCTCTCTTTATTATTTTTTTTTCTTTTCTTAAAACTGTCTTTTGAGACGAAAACATTAAATCTAGTGTTCGCGTCTCCAATCGCGTTAATCTCAAATGTCTGTTGAATTTAAAACTTCACCACAGAAACGGTCAATAATTAATCATCTATCAAACGACGAAAGAAGCCGGTTTACCAGACCAGATAAAAGAAAAATCTTTTCTCTGTGAATGTTTGTTGATTCTTGCTCGGTTACTTTCCACAATACAAACAATGAAACAAAAATTATTTTATTACAAGCCAATAGACGCATCTGTAAATATAGCAACGGTGTTGAAACCAAATGACAACATAGCAATTACAAGTTCTGGTGGTTCAATTTATTCCTTCATATTTTTTTTAATCCCTATCTTTTTCAGTGATGTTACAGACAAGAATATACATCATTTATCCTTAATGTAATTTTTGTTCTAAACTAAACTTACTTATATATGTATACACCGAAATTCTGAGACCAAACTTTAGACTAAAAGTGTGTATTAGTATGGCCAAAAATGCATTCCAAAGTCTAAACAGAGTATTAAGAGACTGTCCTGGGTATGACGATAAACTACATCTGCGTCCTGGGTAAAACGATAAACTACATCAAACAGCAAAGCCTCGGATTAGGAGGTTTTGGGGAGGATGTACACCACCTCTTAATTGCTAGTGTTCTCAAGTTCAACCAGACACAGGGTGGTTGAAACTGTTAGGGTCCAGCAAATAGTTAATCTCCAAACTGAGGTCAAAACACTATGAAAGTTTAAAAATCGGTTTTGATACCAGTAATACTTTTTTGTAAAAATATTACTAGCAACTAATTTTTGAAGTAAAAATATTATCAGCAATACATTTTTGAGAAAAATTATTACTAGCAATAAAAGACTTGTCGACATCAATTAACCTGTTGAGGTTGATATACCGTAAAATAAAACAAAAGATAACAGAAAATTATTAAGAAACAGGAAAATTTCGTTACAAACAGAGTACTAAACGGATAGCGGTCCTCCTATATGGAAATGAATCCTGGACAATCTCTTCAAAGATGAAGAAGTGACTTGAAGAATCTTTTAATTAGGATTGTTTAATTAAGGGGCACTGTGATACGAAAAGATGCCTCCCAAAATCTAAGCAAATTATTAAGAAAAATCCTAAAAAAAACTAAGAAAATATTACTGAACTGTTTGTCCTATATGGCAGAAAATTCTGGACAATCTCCTCAAAGATAAATAAAAGACGTGAGGCATGAGTAGAAAAGTTTTACAGAAGGATTTTGAGGATACCATGGACCAAACATGGGAGCAACGACGAGGTTTTAGATAAATTAGAAACGAAATGTATACCTATAATTGACATCAGGATGAGACAGTTGAAATTTCTGGGGCTCGTAATGAGGAAGAACGACTTGGAAAATTTGATACTCACAGGACTGACGGTGTGAAAGATAGACTGAGGAAAGCAGCGCGTAACATAATTGATGGGCTTTAGTAAATAGGGTTTGGGAGAAATAATAAAAATACAAAATTTATTAAGAGCTGTTGTAGGACAGGAGGATGTGGCGGGCCATGATCGTCTACGGCCTGAAGGGACACGGCACAGAAAAGAACATTTGCTGAATTATTTTTATCACTCAAATTTCCTAAAATCTCGAACCGTTCGACGCACGAAACATAATAATTTCTAAACCAGATATTACATCGAGTGATTCATTCATTTACTATGGCTTATCAACGCATTGCAGGTTATTTAAAGCCAGAAATATTTTAAATTGTAAGGATATTTTTTAGCTCCATTTCATTTGCCATTTTGATTTTCTACGACTTACTTTAATGGTCGGAGAGTTGTCGGCTTAGAAAGTTACAAAAACAAGAAGATATATGCCGAAGAAAAAAATTAGATACAGAGTATAATGAAAGTATTTAATTTCAGAATGTAAAACTTGACTACGCATATTTATTGCAAATAGTAAGGAGACATGTGTTCCGACTGAAGCTCGTTTTGCTCTCACGTCTATAACTGACTTTTTTACACCATAGTAGCAGTTTTCAACAGCTAAAGTACATTTTCTCATGTTACAATCTTTGAGCATAAAAAGCGATTAATGTAAAAAAGTTAATTTCTTACAAATATAAATGATGAAATTTATAATCATTATAAGATTTATTGAGTTTTTTTTTTCTTTTTATTCTCATACTATATATGGTACAAATATTTCGTTAAATCTAAGAATAGAACAGATATGGACTGGTAGCAATTGGATTGATTCAAATCGATCTTTTCTTTTTCTCATTTGATCATTTTGTATCGTCTATTTTTTTAATATACATTAAACATTCTAAATTAAATTACAATTATATACAATGAAAATTCTAAATTAATGTGTATTTATATACAGTAAAATTTATAAAATAAAGTACATTAATGTATTCAAACCTGTGAATTAAAGTACATTAATATACATTAAAAAAACGAATTAAAGTACATTATTATACATTAAACTTTTTAAATAGAAATAAATAGACATTAAACAAGAAAGATGCGTTTATTTATATAAATGTTTATTTATGAAACATATTAATTTCATTCTGTTACATCCCATCATGATATTCTATTAGGGTATAAGGGAAATCATATGTACAGTGTAACCCGGATATAAGAGACCCGGATATAAGAGAAACCCGGATATAAGATATATTTTCTCTGGTCCCAAATTAGAGCCTGTGTTAATGTATATATAATAGACCAAACCCGGATATAAGAGAAACACGGATATATGAGACTTCTTCTCCGGTCCTGACAACTCTCTTATATCCGGGTTACACTGTACTTCAATCGTATCATCAGTGTTGTGTCCAGAGTAAAATAGCTTGACAGAGGCCATGTCCTCCCTCTTATGGCGGGGTTTGAATCGGTGTTTCCCTTCTCAAGAGAAGAGAGTTCAGATTGAATTACTATTTTGTTTTCTTACGGATAATACTTAGTCTTTCCTTCTTGCTTTCCTTTACTGTTTATTTTAACACTTGATTGCTATCTCCGTTAAATGTGAATGTTGTCAACCATTCGATTTGTATGCTGACTTTAATTCCGACATCCACATTTTTTACATGCGTTGATGTTGAGCAGTTTAGCCCATAAATATAGCATACCATAAGACTATATTTTTATCATATATAAAGTACAATATTTTGACTGCGAATTCTTGCGCCCCGAGCGGTTAAAAGTTCAGGAAACTCAATTATGAACTACGATTTTATTATTTGGAGCATACTCTATATTGATTTAGAGCGAGAAAGTAGAATTCATACAAACAGATATATATATATATATATATATATATATATATATATATATATATATATATATATATATATATATATCGGTAAAAAATCCGTCGGTAAGTAATCCAAGAATATCTTATTAATAGAAAATTTTAAAGCTGATCCGAAAAGAAAGCTCAATATATTCATTATAGTGCATATAAGTGATTTATAAATATATTAGTAATAAGTAATTAAATTACTATTTACAATTTAGTAGGTGTATAAATTTAACTTAATAATAAATTTTCCTAATAATAATTTCATATAAATATGTAATAATTTATGATGGGTTATTAGTATTAGTTTTTCTTAATTATTATTTTTTTACAATAATTATATAATTGTATTAATTTTAAATTCATATTTTCCTTTATTATTTTTTAAACTGCTCTTTTTCTTAACTTTTATGTAATTTTTTTTAATGAAATGTTTAACACCTTTGTACAAGAGTTAATATGTTAAATCTAGATCTTTGTTCATCTTTGACGGATTTTTTTTTTCTGTCTAGACTTCTTCCGGTCACTCCGACCACCTTATTTTCTTTGTCTCTCTATCTCTCTATAAATGCCATTTCCCTTACATGTTTTTGTTCCTCTTCTTTCTTCTTTTTCCTCCTCCTTTTTTCTTTCCTTCTTTTTCAATTTGCTTAAAGAAATGTTATGGGTTGAATTCTTTAACAAAGGGGACAGAATGGCCATATGAATGGTGTAATTTGGGTTTCAATTTGCAATATATATATATATATATATATATATATATATATATATATATATATATATGTCGTCAACCACAGACAGACTGTTTCGCTGTATCACAGCTCATCAGTGTGATTAGACATCCGATCTCTTCAAGCAGGGACCGAAACACGTCCGATTTCGTATCAGTCGGAGATTCTAGCCCATAGGCTATCGGTGCCCTGTAGAGAGAAAGGATAATTTTTTACATAAAGACGCCAGTGACCGAGATGACTCAATCCTTTAGTAGAATCGTGCATTATTTGCAGTAATAGTCACTGTTTACAATTTTGCGCTTTCTCCCGAGACTGCTTCACCGATTTTTCTTTCCGGGCGGGAGCTAATACACACACACACACACACACACACACACACACACACACACACATATATATATATATATATATATATATATATATATATATATACAGAGAGAGAGAGAGGATTGTTTCTGAGAAATCGGCGAGAATATTATTATATTAAAAAAATAAATTTTAGTATATATAAGAGTATACAAAAGAGTTGCAATGCGTAGGTTGCCATCAAAATAATTACGCAATTATGCGCAAGGCCATCTTTTATTCAATATCGGCAGAAACATCTGTCCGTTTGTGGCAAATACATGATTTTTTACCATAAAGTTCGCACCCATTGATTTATATCTGGTTATGCCAGCATTTCTTGTGCTGCGGTCATTTGACTATCCTGATTTTTTTTTCCGAGGCTTTTCCGTTGAAACCTTCTCCTGATCTTCATGGAACAGTGTAAGCGAAAATGTAATTCAAAAGAAAGTGAAGAAATATACTTGTAAAAATCCAACTCGGTAGCAAGCACATGACTTGCGCTTGTGGATTTGTGGTGATTCCAATGCTCACTAAGTGCCCCATAATTGTGTCAAAACAAAGTGATGATTAATAAATAGCAAACCATAATATTTATTTTATGAGATGAAGTACAGAGCAACCTCGGATCTCGAACGTGTCGCTTGTCGAACAAATCGATTTTCGAACAGAAAATTCGCGTGGAAAATGCTTCATTTATCGAACAAAATATCGGTTCTTGAACAACATTGCCGAACCGAGTTAACCCCAACGGAATCATTTCTGTGTCGATCGCCTTGTTACATACATTCGTGTATTGTGCTGTGCTTTTCTTTTCAGATTTCATTTTACTGTGACTTTTTTTCTCTTTATTAGTCCTTAGTCATGGATGCAAAGAAAGCCAGCATGACAACGGAAAAAAAAAAGTTGAGAGAAAAACAATTGTTGGTGATGTCTCTTCCTACTCACGTTCATATGGCAAATCAACGATCTACACCATTCTTATAAATAAAGAGATGATCATGTCTTTCCTTCCCCTTTTCCAAACAATAACATCTCTTTCCTTCTCCTTCCACACATCCTTCCTCTTACGTCATCAACTCTCTTACTTACAGGTACGGTAAAATTAAAGTGTTCATCTATATTTTATCTATTTTCTATTAGGTTTATTTATTTTTCCTTAGATGTAATGATTTTCATTGGTTTTGTGTATAAACTTGTGCACAATGCACTGCTGTAAAAGTTTAAATAAGCAATCATGTTGGAACTAGGAACGGATTAATCCATTTTACATTGATTCATAATGGAAAAATAGCTTCGGTTTACGAACATTTCGGGTTACAAACGGGCTTCAGGAACAAAGTAATTTCGTTATCCGAAATTCCACTGTATTGTGAGTCGTTATTTATATTGTTAGCCATTATTATTTTATATTAGTACTTATTTGCATCTAGTTGAACTTCGTAATGACGTTTTTTTAATAATGTTAATCGTTTAATGTTCATCCAATAAAAGGCCCGAAATCCACCTAAGGTAGATTGTTACGGAAGAGGATGTTGTATGAGCGTTAAGAGTAAAATGTAAAAAATTAATTTCATGGAGATATGTGAGAAAGTTAGCGGTTAAACCTTGCTTTGAAGAGGTTAAGCCTTGTTTGAAGAGGTTATGCCTTGCTTTGAAGAGTTTAAATCTGCAGTGGCCTTCAAATTCTCTTCACTAGAATCTGTCGCACAAGATGGAAGCTCTTGGGAAGTTACTTGAGCCTGGATCTCACATTTATCTTATCATTTCTCTCAGCTCTCTACGGTTTTCTTGCGACTTCATTAAAGCATGAGTAAAGTTTGAATAAAATGAAACTAAATTTAAGGCAAAAAAAAAAGGAAATATAGCTATCTGTAAACTGATGGGTTCATTAAAATACGCACTAATTTAAAACGCATTACTTGAATATATTAACTTATGGGAAATGATGTCATTTGTATCTCAAATTTTAGTCTCACTCACAAATAATTTCTAATTTCCAAACTTTTTAATTAATATATAGATACTTATAAGAGGACATGGGTACATGGCCGAGTGGTTAGAATGTTCGCCTTCTGACTATTGGACTATCGGGTTCGATTTTCACGGTGGTTGATTTGCCAGGGAAGAGATCTTTAAATATTTAAAATATCTGTTCTAGGACGAAGTCGCGTGCTGGCCACGTGACTTTCGTTCAGATTGTTGATCACGCTAGATAACAAAAACTGTACCGAAGGTCTGCTCATTATAAACTAGAGGTGGGCTCTGTGGGTGTTGAATAAACACAAATGCACCTGAGCAAGTGTCTACAATAGGGATTTGATAGCCGACCTAGTAGACAGGTATCCTCGAATACGAGTGACCTGCTATACTTATAAGGAGATACAATAAAAATGCTATGAATTAATCTGATGTTTTATGAAAAACTTATTTAGAGTGGTTTGCCGCATAGCATTCTTCTGTTCTTCATATAATTGGCTGAGATATTGCCCCTTCAATTTTTCCAAACATATCATAATATAGTATTTTTTTAACATGAAAATGTTATTTATAATCTTTCTAACGTAAATAGATACATATTTCATATTTCGATATTTTGTAATAAGTGTAAATTTCTGTATATATTAGGTTGGTGCAAAAATAATGACGTAATAATGTCGTTTTTTTTTAACGTCAAGAAACGACATTATTACGTCATTATTTTTGCACCAATCTAATAATTAAATCGTCCATTTTTAAGAAGAAAATCAGAAATTTCATTTTAAGACTTGAAGGTCATAAAATGAAATTTCAAATTTAGATTTTCTTAAAATGAAATTTCTGAAATAAAAATGTAAAAAAAGCAAAACATTCCAAAAATTTTAATAGTGACAAATATTCAAATATGTATTTTTATTATCGACCTATAAAATTTATCGTGTTATAACCCTCCATTTTTTTTTACACTAATGTGATTACTTAGATAACGTAATACTTGACAAAAAATATAGTTACCCATTTTAGAATTTTTTTTAATTAATCGGTATTTGTAAAAAAAAAAAAAAAAATCAATTTCCAATAACTATGGTTAAATTGAATTTTTTTTTTTTTAATTTTAGCGCACTAATCGAAAACGCATTAGCCGAATCTGCATTAATCGAGGGATTCCTGTATAGGTAAATAATGACAACAAATACCAAGTAAAAAGTTTTGTAGGAAATTATGATCCAATGTAACCAGAAAATATTGCACAGAAAAAGTGACATTTTCATAATACACGGTTGTGAAAATTAATAGAAATAACGGCCTTAGTTTCCTTTCTTTCACTATACGGTAAGTTTTAGATCCCCTGGAGTGACAGTGTGTAATCAATTTCTATTTTTCCTCAGATTAGGTCATTTTCAGTGGTGTACATTAATATGAATCTATGTTCGGGGTGTATGATGAAATTTGTTTGGCCTTGAAAAATATTGCATCATCCGAGATTTTTGTCACATGTCGATTAGTTGTACTACGGCCTTTGTCTGATATGGACGTTACTCCACAGAAGCGTAACAACATTTTAACGCAGCCCGAAAACAAGCCTTACCAGTGAGCAAATCAAAGTACTATATACTGGCTCGGGTACTCTCCTGATTTAAATCCAATCGTGAATCTGTGGTCAATATGCAATGAACGACTTCGTATAATGGACATATGAAGTACTAACATGAGCATTGGGTCATGTTTCATTTGAAAAATACGAAAAATATATAACAACGGAATTATTCGTTTTGTTTCAATTAATTTGCACAAGTGTGTATATAAATTAACAAAAGAATATGCAGCATCATGGATATTGCATAAGGAGATTAATCGACATAGAATAAAAGCAGGAAAATTATGATAGTTTAAAATGGGAAATATACAAGATGTGATTTGTACAGGCTAGTAAAGGTTTTCTGCACTGATGTTGATGTTCCGGCCACTATATTTGCTGACCTCGCTGGAATAGATTGTGATCAATGACATATTTGGACAGAAGATTGCACCCTTTTGAACTACGCGTATATTCCGAAATGTCATTAAATCAGGATGAACTTGTACCATCTAAGTGCAATGGTTTTGGACATCTAGTATTTTAGTTCGATCTCACTTTGTCTTTGTTAATCGATTAATCCCTACCGTGGCTACGACGCCATATAAAATGCAAGGATTTATTGTGTGTGAGAGGATCTAGGAAAAATAAAACATTATTAAGGAGAGAGATAATAAAACAACAGAAATTAACGAGACAGGAGATGACGATTGGCATTCCTTTAGCATTTATGAAGATCAAAGTTGATTAAAAAACAAGGAAGCCGGAAGATATTTGCACAAGCAAGATGTTCGATCAGAAACAGTTAACCTAGAATTTCCGGTTATATCTTGCAATTACAAGCGTAAAATGATAAGGTCTTGCAACTTAGTGCGCTTAAATTCATAAAGTATAGATCCAAAAGACGAAATCTTATTAGAACAATTAGCATGAGCATATTTATGGAAAGGGAACAATGAATCTACGTTAGGGTGAGAAAAGTGGGTGAATATGAGATTACAGATTCCTCTTTGGATATGTAGACTTATATATGTGTAAGACAAATTCTGGCAAGAGATAAAAAAATCTGTTTCCTGCAAAATCTGCTGTATTTTCAGATCAAACAATAATAACAATATAGAAAAGAAATCATAGAAGATGAAAATTTAAACGGACAAGATGTTTAAAAATTCGCGAAATGATATTGCTGTTCTAAGCAAAGAAAATCGAGTTTGTTATCTTATTGGCATTGCTTGTCTGTTTGATACTAAGTGTTGTCGAGACAAAAGGAGATAAAAGTGAGGAGTATATAGAAATGAAGTACGAAATCAAAATAATGTGGAATTAACGAAAGATAGAAGCTGTACCTATTGTATTCGGAGCACTAGGTACGGTCTCAGATAAAAGTGATTGACCTGTGAGTTTTATGTGTTACAGAACGTCTATTTACTTAGCGAAGCATGAGCATTCAGAAAAAAGTATGGCGGGACTAAGAATCATAGCCAATAACTGTAAAATCAGCTAATAAGAAAAAAATAATTTATGTAAAACGACCAATAATAGGAATAAATTTCCTGATTTTGCACTGTTATGCTTTTTTATGTTCTTAACTCTACCTGTTTTTCCTTGACTACAGTAAGTACCCCGTACAGTATCACAGATTTGCTGGTCAATTTCAAGACTTTAAATAGTTGGGTATATTACCTAGCGTCTGAAGTACTGTACATTTCCGGTCATGAGCTTAACTAGTGAAGGATCATCATAGTCGAGTATCGAGAGTGTTCTATGAGGGTTTGATGGAAGAGGCAGAAAAACTGATTTGAGAATCCCATATAAAGATACGGGTATCGGAATGCTTAACGGAGCATATCAGCGACTCAGGGGTTGATGTGTGTGCCGTGTATACACTTATTAAATAAGGGTGCCATGATGGTTACACAGTATGTTATTATTTATAGCAGCGTTACTATTTAAGTGTGCTACACTCTCACTCAATAATAAGAAGAAAAAAAGAAGGAGGAGAAGAAGAAGAAGAAGAAGAAGAAGAAGAAGAAGAAGAAGAAGAAGAAGAAGAAGAAGAAGAAAGATGAGGAGGGTGAGAAGAAGTAGAAGCAGAAGTCGGAGAAAATAAAGAATTAAGAAATTTCATTCATTAATAAAGGGAGACAACTAACTCAAAATGGAATTGAAGTGCATTTGAAGTAAACCCTAATACATCTACTGCAATGACATAGAACCTAAAAAAGAAGGCAATAGCAAATGGAGGAGACCAAAGTCAGAATCGATGTCTACCTACTTCAATCCAATATTCTGTTCATGCTAAACGACTAGATGTAGACAAACCCCATAACCATCATTGGTTATGTAATACCGGATTAAAAGCTGAAAGGAAGGTTTTATTCTTGCTACACAGAACCAATGATTGCTAACGAGAAATTATCAAGCAAACATACTGAAAATGTATGTTAACCTGAAATGTGGATCATGTGATGAATATCAAGAAACAAATGATACAAATTGTATCAGGTTGCGCGTTATTAGGATCCATCAAATATAAAGCTCTGCATGACAGGGTGTGCCAAATATCTGCACAGGAAAATCTGCAATTCTAAGGGAAGGAAACTGCAAGAATTTGATACAAACACCACCCAGACACGGTTAGAGACATAGAATCTGTAAGAAATGGGACTTTAGAATACAGACAGTCACATCAATCAAATCTAATCGCCCAGAAATCGAGATCAAATCCCGTAAAAGCAGAATTTACTTTTTTTACCAGTAAACTTCCTGCAGGTGTAATATAGATCTAAAGGCCTTAATCACTAACAAAATAAAAGAATCTTGAAGTGGACATTTCAAACATATAGCACATGAAGATATCAGTAATTCAAGTTGTTGGTTGGAGCACTCGGTTTAATTGAAAAATGTTCAGGTAGACTCGTTGAATGGAATCCAGGTAGCCGATGCCTTAAAGAAATACATACAATTTTTTCCACAAGTACAGCTCAAACCTTACAAAGGGCTTTATTATTGTAAAATGTGCTCATAAGTTCAAAACTGTTCAGTAAAAACGTCATGATGACATTTCTGAACTTTGGTCACTGGTTGGAATCCGGAAAGAAATGAGAATACAACTGAAATCAAAAGAAATAATAATAATAATAATAATAATAATAATAATAATAATAATAATAATAATAATAATAATAATAATAAGCATACAACATACCCAAATGAAGGAGAAGGTAAGAAAGGAGTACTACAGGTGTGTACGTCTGGTACTAAATACCGAGCTAAACTCACAAAACAGAATATCAGCCATGAACACCTTGGCTGTCCCTGTGGTGCAATACAGCTTTAATATCCTTAACTAGACCATAGCTGAAATTAAGCGAATGGACGCCAACACGAGAGAACTTCTCTCGTGCTACCTCATGTATCATCCCAAAGCGTTTGTATGTGCTCAGATCCGAAGGAGGCAGAGGATTAATTCAATTAGAACTGTTCTAAAAAGCTACAACATTTGGCCCCCAAAGATACTTGGAAACTACAGAAGACTGGATGATGGTATGTGTCAAAGAACATGGAAGTAGTAAGCGTTTTTACTTCGTAATAAAAGAAGCCAACAAGTTCAAAATGGAGTTTCAAATAAAAAGATAGCAAAGACAAATTTAACCGATCAGATACAGAAACAATGGCAAGATAAACTGCTTCATGACCAATACTCTGCCCGTACCAAACAAGCTGACGTAGACAAAATCCGTACCCATCAGTGGCTACGTAGTGCAGAGTTGAAAGCTGAAACTGAAGGTTTTATCCTTGCTGCACAGGACCAATGCTTTTTAATTAGGAATTATCAAGCACATATACTAAAATACTGTGTTAGCCCAAAATGCAGATTCTGTGATAAATATCTAGAAACGATTGATCATCTTGTATCAGGTTGCACGATGTTGGCACCCACTGAATATAAAACCCGGCATGACAGAATGCGCCAATATCTGCACTGGAAAATCTGCAACTTCTACGGGAAAGAAACTGGTATGAATACCACCAAGACTCGATTACGGAGATAGGACCTGTTACAATTCTATGGGACACACAATACACACTGACAGAACAATCAAAGCCAACCTCCCAGACATTGTTATTAAAGACCACAAAGAAAAAAGTGCTTCCTTATTGATATGGCATTCCCTGCAAACTAAAATGTATATTTGAAGATATTCAAAAAGTTGTCAAAATACAAGGACCTTGAAATAGAAATCTCAAAAATGTTGCACATGGGAACATCAACAATCCCTGTTGTAGTTGGAGCCCTAGGACTGGTTGGAAAAGATTGCAGTAGATTAATTGAAGGGATTACTTGAAGCCTATGCCTAAAACAAATTCAAAAAATTGTTCTCACAAGTACAGCCCCCACTTTACGGAGGGCTTTATCTATGTAATATATATATATATATATATATATATATATATATATATATATATATATATGTTGTCAGTGGAAAGTGTGATGATGCCATTTCTAACCTTAGGTTTCTGGCCGGGACCCGGAAAAAATGTGTACACACCAGAAATGAAAGGAAGTAAAAACAATAATAACAATAATAATGGTAGGACGAATGCAGCCAATAAAAAAGAGAACATTGAAACTACCAAACATAATATTGCCATTTATGGACCCTGTTCGTTTTGTGACGGATGACAATAGATTTTAAATTAAGGCAAAGAACATTTTGTTTAGCATTCAGTCTAATCGTTTTAAAATTTTCAGTAACTCTGTAATGGGGTTATCTCTAAACTCTCTTCATCCAGGTCACTTTACGGGGGCGAGAGTGAAATATATTTATTTCTGTGGCGAATCGATTTGTAGTAAATTTTATCTGCAGAATACGTAAGATTCCAGAGCAATTAAATTATTTGAACCACAAAAGCCAAGCGTCAACGGGCCTTACGGCGCGTTTGCAGAAACTCATTAATAACTTTTGAAATTTGAAATTTAATTAAAAATTTCACTTCGTTTAATCATCAAGGTAAGCCCTCAGAGAATGCAGTTGGTTTTATGGAAGAGAAATTAGATTTTTCACGAAGTTGTTTCTATGATTCTTTTGATTACATAAACACGGAAATTTAATTCGGAATATGCGTTCACATTCTTATGACCTTTCTTGTACCGTAAATAAATCGGTTCTTTATTCTATAATGTAATCGATCCTGAACTAGCGTCTTGATTTCATTTTCTCACCACCATGACGTGGCTTCCTTCTGTCTTATCTATAAATATTAAAATGGCAAGAGTTCTGCTAAGCTTTTTTTCCTTTGTGCCTCGATTGCATGATTTAAATGTGCTACTGGATTTGCATTTAGGTCTCATCGATTTATTTTTGTATTAGCTAGATGCAGTCGACTGTTCTGTTCTAAAAGTTTCTTTTCACGAACTTCTCGCCAGTGAAAATACCTTCAGATTTCTTTCCTTCGTGCCATCTGAAATGGAAATGCAACTCCAATCGCCATATTCTCTCTTCCTAAAACCTGTTCATTTATTGTCCATGTTCTCACATCTCTTCACTAAAATCTTCTAATTCTATTTCAATCCCTGTTTCCTAGTGACATTATCCCCTTGCTCGTGGCAAAATGATAAACATCAGTAGTTTTTGCTTTGAATTTATAAAGAAATTGCTACATTTTATGCCATCTGCTGTGCAACAGAGTCGCTTCTACTTGTATCATTGGAATATCAGTGAAAATAGAAAGGCAAAAGTTAGCCAATCGACTGACCTTCTCTTTTAAAAAATAAGATTATATAATATAGTGATTTTCCAAGCACAACTTAGATATGGCACAAGGCCGAATGTTGGGGGCATCTAGAGAGGATCGAACTCTCCCCTTAGTCTTAATAAGCTTGCTAACCATTAGACCACATCAAGGTGCCCTATATGATTTTCTAAGCGCAGCTTAGATGTGGTACATGACTGAGAGTGTGGAGCACCCAGTGAGGTCTAACTCACTATTCAGTCGTAAATGTTTTAGCGAGACAAGCTTGCGAAACCATTACACCACGCCGAGGTGCACATGTGATTTTCCAAGAGTAGATTAGATGTGGCACAAGGCCAAAAGTAGGGGTCACTCAGTGAGAATCGAAATCCTTACTCAGTCGTAATTGTTCTAGCGAGTCAAGCTTTCTAACCATAACACAGCGTCGAGGTGTCTCAAAGATTGTTCAATATATATATATATATATATATATATATATATATATATATATACATATATATATAGGGATATTACATAATGCCAATGGCCATGCTTTCGATAGGGAAAATTAAAATGAATCGATTTAAAGAATCGACAGCTGAAATTTAGAACAATTGTTCATAGTATGTCTTTCGAAGGACTCCTCAATTCTATTATTTTGCTCTTATTTTCACCGCTGGTATGAAAGGTCGGAGTGACGTAGAGATTACTAATAATAAAAACGGAAACAGTGATAAGGGTTCAATATTCAGTTCGGGTCATATCGGCTCATATAATCCTAACAGCTTTGGGAAGAATATCAATTTTCCGTATGAGGCATCACAGACATGCTGGGAGTGGAATTATTTGGATTATGCCTTATCTTTCCATCCAGTATTAGTAAGAACCTCTCATACATGAGTATATATATATATATATATATATATATATATATATATATATATATATATATATATATATATATATATATATTGAACAATCTTTGAGACACCTCGAAGCTGTGTTATGGTAAGAAAGCTTGTCTCGCTAGAACAATTACGACTGAGTAAGGATTTCGATTCTCACTGAGTGACCCCTACCTTTGGCCTTGTGCCACATCTAATCTACGCTTGGAAACTATAATATTCGAGACAGAATAGATTCTATTGTCCAAGCTCAATTCATATATATAGTGTATCTAAAAGAAAATGTCGATACACTAAATACTTATAAAGTCAGTGTTTATCAAAATACATTACAGTACATTTTCAAAATTTAATCGAATTTACAGACATTAATTTATTGCTTCGTCAACGCCTGTTTTCAAACTGACGTTCATTTTGGTCCTGGCACTGTTGACAACGCGAAGCAAAGAAATAATCATTATTCGGTTGGGATCATCGTCATTAATAGCATGTACTAATCTTAGAATATGATATTTCTATTGACAATGCTTCAAAATGCATTGGACAGCCGATTTTGAAATATCTACCTCAAGACTTGCTTGCCGCACACGTTTTTCTTGGACATTGGTGATACGTTTCCAGTAATCTTTCTTGCTTTGTGGCACTTGTTGATGTCCGTGGTCTTCCGGAACGCTTCTCCTGGATATTATGAATAGTTGCATCGATTTCAAAATTAACTCTTATTCGAGTGATGGTAAGTTGCGTTGGTGGAACTGTTTGAAACTCGCTCCTAAACTGCCTTTGCACTTCAACTGCGTCTTCACACATTCAGTATCATTTTATAATGAATTTAATTTGTTCAAAGTTTAGTTTGACGGCCATCATTAACTTTAATGAGTTTAAACAGGAAAACAAAAACTTCAATAAAGCTATCAGCTATTAAATTGTGTATTATTTTGTTTTGTGGGGACGCCCTGTATACACACAAACACACACAAATATATATATATATATATATATATATATATATATATATATATATATACTCAATCGTCAGGCGGCCTGACGATTGCGTCTAGCATGAAACAGCCTGTTGCCTCTGAGTGTTGGCTTCAATGTTCACTTTTATATTTATATTTACATACGCTCTATCTCTAATATTGAGCACTTTATCCCATAGAGATAGCACACCTTAAAACTATATATATATATATATATATATATATATATATATATATATATTGAGGTAATGATAATATTAAATTCCTCTATAGAGAAATATTCGACATTCACTGACTGAACAGACTTACAACTGCCGGTTGGAATTTTTAATATTTTCTAGGAATCAATTTTTCAAGAAAATAGGTTTATCAAGTCCAGTGCTTATCGCTTTTTGCAATATTAATGGGAATTTCTTTTCAAATCATTCATTTTAACTAATTTTGGAAATCAACATCTTGTTTATGTTACTATTTTCGCTTCGAGTTAAATATTTCACAGGCTTCATTCTTCTCAGTATTCTTTTGCTTAAAACCATACTTACCCAGTGTTCGTTGTATACATTTGACAGTTTATATATATATATATATATTTAGTTTATGCAAAACTAGGTAATCCGCATGGGTAGACGCATTAATGTCGGTCTTCACCACTTACCCATCTATATCTAGAGACAAGACGTGTTAGGCTTAAGCAACGTCTAGCCGACACACAATGGGGTTAAGAATAAGGAATTGAAATGGTACACCTAACCCACTCATATCTTATCTTCTCTCCCACCTTACTTCCTCACTTCGTTAATTTTACATATGCTAGATGAGGTCCATCAAAAACGTGTGAATTTATTTTCATTTTTCATTTCAACCTTTGGAAGTAAAGTCTGATGATCCAGAGCCCTGTTAAAGGGGTTGTGGTGAAATAACTTATTACATGGAGCCTTAAAGTGGTCTGTTTTTAATCAAACATATATATATATATATATATATATATCATTTACATAATATATATATATATATATATATATATATATATATATATATATATATATATATATATATATATCACCATTACACTGATCACTGTTGCCATAAGTTTGTTTCTGTACTTCACCGCTGAGCTGGTCTTGAAGTATATTGAAATTATTTGGGTAAGAAAATACTACGGCGCTTTCATTGAATAATTTCATCTAAACATTACAAAACTGATTATTAGGGGACCAAAAGGATTATTATAAAACATAAATACACTTAATGTATACATTATTCAATGTAACATGTTTAACTGAAGATATTCTCCGTAAATATATATAAACATACATATGTTTGTCTTTGTAAAAATATAAAAATGGAAGCAAGGCTTATTTTTAAAAAAATGAATGAAACCAAGAAATCTTCATTTGGCAAAGGTTTTTTATCCTTGATAAAATTATTCAAGAAAAAACAAGTGTTGCAAAAGAAAAATTGTCCCCTTTTCATCATATATATATATATATATATATATATATATATATATATATATATATATATATAGTAAATTTGAAACATTTCATCAACCGCTTCGTCTATATCTACATCTGCTACTATTAGGTTGGTGTCGTTTTTTGACGTTCAACTTTATGTGAGAAAACGACATTATTCTTGCACCAACCTAATTCTTGAATTGCTAATGTAAAACTTAGTACCACACCGCCTCCCTCGACGCCTTACTTTGAACGCGTAATCTTCTGTACTTATTAAATTAGTAGAAATCTAAAAAAGTTCTTTTTTTTCATTAACCGTTTTTTTTTTTTTTTAGCCTTTCCCGACTACCCTCTTTACGCAATCTTTACTCTTACTTTCACTCTCTGTAACTCCTTGTGTACAAGTGTCAAACCCGCCTTGCTTCGGGTGAAAAGCTTACAAAAAAAAAATGAAAATTTCTATGTTTATTCATCGTTTGACCTACGCCATTTATTTCTCTTTTGATTAACGCCTGAGAAATATAAAGACGGTATCCAGGAGAGAACAAATCGATGGTCAACCGAAGAATAATCATCATAATCATCATAATCTCATCAAAACATTATAAGAGCATCGCATTAATAAACACTTAAGCGTCAACGATGTGACAGGGAACGGTGCTATAGCCTGTTCAACTGTCGAAATCTCAGCCAAAGCAGAGAGGAACCCGGACGAGGCTTTGCCGAAGGGCAAAGTTTCGTCCGGAGATGTAGACAGATCCTGAACCTGTTTTTGCGGTTACTAAGGGAATATTTTTGGCCGAGCATATGGGCTCGGTAGAACCCACTGTAAACTCAGCCTTGTGCCACACACATCCCTCGTAGGCTCTGTTAAATATTATCAGCTATGTGTCAACGACCAGTCACGCCCATTTGTCTCCAGCTGAGAAATGACCGGACTCAAATTCGGTGAACGAAACTCTTCGGATCTACCGCTTATACGCTTCTTGCCATTGTCAGTTTGTATTGGTTTATTTTTGTTATCAATTTTTAAAATGTTCTTATATGGAAGTTTGATAATTTATGCTGTTATAAATTATTATTTTCTTTAAAATATGGCCTCATTTATATTCTTTATTTTAACACATTCATTTTGTTGGATGTTCCCATGTCTACTCTGCTAAATTTAATAATATATATAAGACTTACAACAACTTCCTGTTGAAACATTGTTTCTGGTGCGATCACCCAAGTTAATCAACGTTAGTCCAGATGGGTGACTGCTTGGAAATACTGGGTGGTGTAACCTCGGAGGTGCCGGTGGTGTAATGGATAACGGCTCGGAAATAAAAATAAGAGATTCGCGTTCAAATTACAGTTAGGATCGTTATATTCACTGACAAGCATATACCCACTGGGAAAAGTGTGAATTCACTTCTTCTTCTCCCTAACTAAAGGTTAATTCTACCCCATAAATTCTTACAGCGTCAAAATACTTTCTGGAAAATGTTTAGCAATAAAAACAAAATCACTGATAATTATAACTATATATATGTGTGTGTGACATGTGTGTGACATGTGTGTGACATGTGTGTGACATGTGTGTGCCATGCGTGATACACGCTTAGGCGACCATGTGCCATTCGATACATGACTAACGAGGCAGATTTCCTGTGTTGGAAGGCACGATGGAGTAATGGATAGCGGCTTCGATTGAGGAATCGGCGAGCCGAATTCGAATTCCAGTCGAATCCACTACATTCACTTACATGCTAATACTCTTGGGAAAGGTGTGAAATCATTTTCTTCTCCCTCCAGCTATGGGCAAATAGGATACACCGGGATCTTTAGCCTTGGGTTGCAGCTTATCTATCGCAGAAAGAAATGTCAACCTACTGGGGGAAAAATCTGCCTCATCAATCATGTATCGTAAAGATGCATGTTCACCTAAGCGTGTATCACGCGTGGCATATAACTGACTGACTGGTTGTCA
Source organism: Acanthosepion lycidas (assembly GCA_963932145.1). NCBI lineage: Eukaryota > Metazoa > Mollusca > Cephalopoda > Sepiida > Sepiidae > Acanthosepion > Acanthosepion lycidas. Next base: position 73,927,042 of record OZ010594.1, on the reverse strand, counting down.
TTTTTACCACTAGGCCAAAAAAGATAAGGAAACCTATAATGCCACCATTACCATGATATATTGTTAATTGGAATACTGTGGAGTAATGAATAGCAGCTTGGATTGAGGAATCGAAGAACCGAATTAGAATTCTTGGCAAATCCATTACATTCACTTATGTACTAATACCCTTGGGAAAGGTATGAAAACCCCCCAACCCTAGTTATGAATAAATAGCTAGACAGAACAGGTTCTATAGCCGTTGATGGAAACTGGTCTACCGCAGAATAAAATGGAAACCTACTGCGGGAAAAATCTGTCTCGTCAGTCATGTATCGAAAAATACATGATCGCCAAAGCGTGTATCATATAACTGACTGATATGTGTGTGTGATTTAAAAATAGGGTATATCATCACAAAAGTTATTTAATTGGAAATATTCATATATATATATATATATATATATATATATATATATATATATATATATATATATATATATATATATATATGTATGTATTAGGTTGCTGCAAAACTAATATCGTTTTTTGACGTTAAAAAATACGTCAAAAAATGATATTATTTTTGCACCAACCTAATATATAATGACGATTCAATAACGTAATAATTCGGGATTTAAGGAAATATATTTTTTTTTTCATATAGTGCTCAATATGAGAAATAGAGCATTGAAAGTATTATTTTATACAGAAAATTATTTTTATGTAATTGTGTATGTAAGTCCTTGGTATTTTTCTTTTTTCCCCAACTCCGAAGTTTAATATTATATAGGGGTACTTTTTTTTAATAATTTCCCATTTGATTTTAGTAGGAATCATATTGTATCGATTCCATATTTTGGGGGAATATAATTGTAATGAATTGACAAAATCAATAATCCACAAATATGCTCGACTTGCAATAGTTTTATTCCTGGAGCTTATTAAGTAATTTTCCGTATAAAATAATACTATTAATGTTCTATCTTTAATGTTGAGCACTATAGAAAAAAACGCCTTTTCTTAAATCTTCATTAATAACCTCCAGGAATAAACACTGTTGTTCTAAGTCGAGATTAAACAAAACGTCACAAAATAACAGGTGACGATTCTGAAAGAGAAAGGTATTGGGACGCTGGGATAATAGTGGGAGATCATAAAGCGGGAACATTATTTTCCTAGGCAGGCTTTTTTCTTTGTATGTGCCATGTCCTTTCAATACGTAGGCGATCATGGCTCTCCAACTCTCCCTATCCTTTTCAGCTCTCAGCAAGCCTTATCTCCCAGACCACGTTCTGCATTCAAATTAAGTGGTTAGAGTGTCGATGGATTTCAAAACAGAAACATGAGTGACAGCACTGGTTAACATCAGGGTGTACACACGTGGACTTAAGACTAAAAAAAATCACTAAGAAATGAAGGCAGAGATATTATAGGTAAATTATCGGAATTGAAACAGCAGCATTCTGAAGTAATATTGATTTGAAAGAAAAATACTTTGATATTATTTAATCAACATTTGATTGTCTGTTCATTTATTTATTATTTTTCGCACTTGCTTACTTATTTTATAGTTGATCAAGTTAAAATGACTTTGCCCCAGTGGAAGCTAACTCAAGTTTCTATTGATTTAAGAGTCTTAGGTGAACTCAGAGAAAATAAATTGTGTTTTATCGGCGTAAAATTTGGAGTTATTTTAGAAAATAAAAAAGTCTCCATTGCTTTTCCAGAATGTACTTTCAACTCCCATCGGCATGTTCATAATTAAAATTATTCGACAAAATAACTTTAGCAAGCTAATTTAAAAGTATTCCAACTTATTCCATTGCTCATTGGTTAGAACCAAAGACTGACAATTGGGATGTCAGAGGTTCCGTTCCAAATTCCTCGTTTAACGTGTGTCGAAGAAAACTACTGACACAAGATACACTTATAGGATAAACAAGTACCAATTATTAGGTTGGTGCAAAAAATAATGACGTAATAATGTCGATTTTTGACGTTAAAAATACGTCAAAAAACGACATTATTACGTCATTATTTTTGCACCAACCTAATAGTACGCTCTTAATACATAGTTCATGATTTTTCCATAACCAAAGCAGGCTGAAGATCGACTGTAAGACCTCACGACCAGTAGGTAGTAATTGGGAAGTTAATCAAAGAATCTAATTATTCTAATATTTATAGTACTTTCAGTCAGTTTCTCTATCATGTATTTTCATTTTAATAGCGAGAACATTCTATCAAATGTGTTTCTGTTTTCTTTTTTTTTTCTCTGCATACAAGGAACTTTAAAAAAGATGCCGAAGAATATATTTGACGATAGTTAAGCTTGGTTTGGTTTTGTTTTGTTTTGTTTTGTTTTACGGTATATCAACCTCAATGGTTTATTTAATGCCAACAAGATTTTTATTGCTGTTAATATTTTTTTTTCAAAAATGTATTGCTGGTAACATTTTTTACAATATTGTATTGATAGTATTATTAAATTCCTGGTACTAATTTTTTCTTCAAAAATTCATTGCTGGTAATATTTTTTTACAAAAATGTGTTGCTAAAATCTAAAATCTAAAAAAATGTGTTACTAAAATCTATTTTTACACTTTCATAGCGTTCTGGCCCCAGTTTGGGAATTGACTATTTGCCCAAAGCTGGGACAATATGAGGAGCTACCACCCCGCGTCAAGATGAAAATGGAAACCAGCAATTATGAGGTGGTTCTCAAAATCCTCAATACCTCCCGATCAGAGGTCTTGCTGTCGGATGCAGCTTATCGTCTTGTCCAGGACGGGGTAGTTAAGAGATCGGAAGACAATGCTTGAACTGGAAATGCTAATTAAATATATCTGTCTGAGATGAGGTATTATGATTACTTACATTATTTGCATTAGTCGAACAGTTATCCTCATCTTCATACCCATATTCACAATGTTTCGGTCGCTGTACGATGCAGTATGAGCACTGATAAAAAATGGCTGCTGACACATTAGGTTTTTTAACTCCTAGAAATTCATGCACAGATGTCCTCAAGGACACAAGGCCTAGTGATGGTTAGATCTAGTGACTATACCCAAAGAGTTGTGATTTCAATACCAGGCTACAGCAGTGGTGAACCAAAACTTGTAGAGTTGAGTTAAAGGGAAATAACTGAGCAATCCGGTAGAGGCATGGAACGTGGAATGAGAACAATCTACTCCGGTGGACGAAACAAAGGGCTCGCTTCGAAATTTCATTCACCTGAAAAAGGCCTCAGCGTACAATGTCGATATGAATAATGTAACTGATTGAATATATATATATATATATATATATATATATATATATAACCAAAGGCGGAATATATTTTACAAATAGATGATAACGTTATATGCATGGTCCCAAACTAGAAAAGACTTCTCAGCGCCAGAACTCTTATTTTTGACAAGGAAAATGATTCCGGTTTAAAATAATAAAACATTTTGGGGGGGGGGCTTCACTGATGAGTGACTAAATACAAACAGTATACATAAGTAGACAAAAAATGCAATAATATTAGATACGAGAGAGGAAGAGCGCGTGTGAGAGAGAACAAGTTCATTCGACTCCAAGTGACGTATAGGGTCATAGCCTCACCACCTGGTGGAGTTAGATCTGGCACCCCCGACATCGAAACAGTTTTAAATTGAGATTTTTTTCTTCTAGAATAGCTGTCAGAAAGTCTAGACAACCTAATTATTTAACCCATAGATTTTGTAGTCTAAGGGGAATAGATCCATACCTTTCACAAGGTATATATATATATATATATATATATATATATATATATATATATATATATATATTTAACGGATGTCAGATTTCATTGAAAAATATATCCCTACCCCTACTAACACGTAACTAATAACTGATACATCAAAATACAGTGATAATGAACACGCAGACACCCCTTGTCTCGTTGAATTGGATTTCTCTGTATACTTGGAAACGTGAATTTTAATTTTTGCTGTGTCTTTAAAACCCAGTAATTTTAAAAGTTACTCCAAAATTCGCTTGAGGATGAAATGGAACTAATGTCTTTAATTTAATTACAAAATTAAATTCGGAGCTTTCAGCGTCCATTTTTGAAACAAGGTGAGAACTGTATAGCGAAAAAACATATTTTAAATCAATTAATTTACAATATTAATGCTCTGTAAATTTACATTGAGCACTATTTTGTAAAAATAAAAATATCTATAAGAACACTGCATTACATATCTTACTGTTCTTTCTTTTTATTTATATATACATACATACATACACATATATATATATATATATATATATATATATATATATATATATATATATATATAGAGAGAGAGAGAGAGAGGAAAAAGAGAGAGAGACATAGAGACATAGAATAGACGTAGCCATATTTGTTACGCTATATCAGAGAACAAAGTGGAAACAAGAACAACCGTTTTGGATGATGTATAATGTTAAGGCAGGACTTTTTTTTATGTATTATTGTATATAGTTTTCCTTCGTCACGTGATCTGTAGTCAACTTTTCCGATCTGTCTCATTACTCGATACTTTATTTTTCCAGTGAACAACATATGCAAATAAGTAAAATCCTATTTGCCGATCTCATTACACCTCCATGAACCAAACAGTTTTAATGACTTTCGTTGTCCTTGAACTTCTACAACCTCTTTCCTCCACTCCACCTTGAAGTTTATATACTGTTCTTTTAATGTATATCTTGGCCTCTTCTCGTCTTCTTAAAAGTCTGAGTTACTCTCGCTATCATTCATAAGTTCGTCTCCTAAAGAGTGTTCCAAAAACTTGGAAGGTATTTTAATGTGAATTAAGTTTAAGTGGCTAATGATTTTTTTCTTTTTCTTTCAGATTTCGCGAACATTTGGGCCATATTATTTTTCGCTCATAATTGCCATGACTTAACTAACATGACCCAATAGAAAAAAAATGACGAATAACAAGGACTTATTTACTGCTGACTTTGATTCGTCTTCATGAAACACCCTTATATATAATCCGTCTTAATGAAACACCCTTTATTGCATTATCCATATCTGAAGAACACATTCTTCTCCTTTATCAAGATCTTCGTCCAACGCAACAATACCGTCTTCAATTCTGTGTCTTAGAATGAGCCATTAGGCTTTTTTTTCTTTTTGGGAGATGTTTTTTCTTTTAATGCAGATGGGCTTTGCAGTCTGTCTGCATGAGGAATCGTTCTATAACTAAACTCTAAGCTTGGTAAGTAACTGTCTATAGTATCCCTAATTGGGGAAAATACTTTCAATCCGATATTTACTGTATATACTTTTTACAATACCATCAGACTGTGGGTGATACGAGATGTTTTGTAAGAGTAGCAGCCAATCCGACCCAGCTAATTACATATATCTTTATCACAAAATTCTTGTGCATTGTTTGATACCAATGGTTTAGGGACCCCGTTTCTACAAAATATCATAATAATATTTGCTTTATTGTAGCCGTTTTTTGATCGTTAAAGAATTGAGGCCATCCAGTAAAGGAGTCTACTAAAATTAGAAATAGGCTCATGACATTAATGTGTGCATGGCCATATGAACCTGGCACCATGTTTCCGTTTCTTAGAGTCTTGGTTATATTATCCTCTGTCAAAAATTCTTTATTTGCGAATATGTTGGGTATTTATGCATATATCTTTCTATATCGCGATAACAGTGTCCGCCATGCTTCCAATTTTAATATCTGTGTAGCCGTTATACAACTATACACATATAATCATGTACAATTTTTATAATATTTTTCGTGTTATTTCTGGCAGTAATATGGTCATTGCATATGACGCCGTTTTCTATCGTTAATTTAGCTTCATTTCCTTATAAAGTACTTCAGCCTTGAAACAATTACTACACCTGTTTCTACTCATTCATCAAGAACCTTCCTTACTTTCGAATCATATAGAATTTCCGATGCCAGTCTTTGTTGGGATAATATGCCAGTTTCAACCCAATGTAATATTTCTTCACTCTTTCACAGCACAAGTCAGTTCCGGTCCCAACAGAACCTCGGCAACTTTGTGCAAACGTTCCTTCAGAATCGTGAATAAAATCTTTTACTACATGTTTGGCAGTGCTATGGGCCTGTAATCGGCTAAATTCTGTTCAACGTACTTGTCCTTTTTCAATAACGTGATCGCAGACTTGGAGATCCGATCAGGGACGGAACCCTACTGGAACCAGTTTTTGAATACCACTCGAACAATCTTGCTACAGCCTCAAGTGCAATTTGTACGGCAAACCATCAAGTTCCGGAGCTTTGTCACTGGCGACTCAGTTCAATGGCTCGTTGACTTCACCCTCTGTGATCACGACCTCGAAGCCAGCTGCTTCTGCAAACGATAGTCCATGAAATTCAGCTTAATAGCTGCGAAACACGTCATCACAGTAAAAATGGTAAAATGGTTCTAGCAAAGATGTTGAAATGGCTCACACATGTTGTTGGCCGACCGCAGAATTCGTCTATCAAGCGCGTATCGACTTGCCAAATAAATCGATCGTAACATCGAAATACTTCCTCCTTGCCTATATTCACGCTGTCATTAGATATTTTGTTTAACCTAAGTCTTACTATTTGACTCCGGTAGTGCTCCCTAGCCGACCGCTCCAGGGCCGGTCTAGCTAAACCCATCTCTAGGGGATTCCCAGCAGCCTCGATCCTGGCCATACTGTCTTTAAGTGGCTTTTGATTTCTTAGCCTCATTCCGTGGTTAAAGATCTAATCCTATCCTTAATGTTCTCCCACCAATTATTCCCAATAACCGCAACTACTAACTTCTGCTGCACTAATGTAATTAGCTGTAACCGGAAGTCCTCCCTTCCCAAAAAGGACACGATAAACTTCCTGGACGAAACCATTCTTAGCCCAACTTCCGGGCACAAAAGTGTTTGTGGTCCTTTTAAACGCGGAGGATCTAGGTGTAGACATCTCCTCCACCTCCTTCTAGAAGTGATAGTTACGCCCCCACTTCTTCCAATTATTGTTCTGGCGACGGCTATTCCTGTCTGGTCCTCGAACTTTTTCTCTAACTCTGCCGTTACTGTTCCGAATGCAGTAGCTGTTTCTGCTGCCGTTGCTTTTCCGGATGCTGCTGGTGACTTTAGTTGCCGATTCTTTGCTTGCTTTTTTTCCCGGGACATCCTGCTGCACCTCACCACATTCTTTAATTCACCGAGGCTATCAGGGGACTTTTTAGGAATTCACTACTGCTTTTATCGAGGTAGTTGGTTTTGGCTGTGGCATGACTCTCGGCCGAGACACACCTTTAATAATCACCCAGTGGCACCACCCTCGGCTATGACGAAAATATTCCGGCCTCTACACGCCAGTGTCTGGAGGATGTCGAGAAACATTTTACGTGTCAGTGTCATCTGGCGAACGAACTTCCCAGTGGCAATGCCGGCTTTCTTAATATGCGTTTGACATAGCTGATTCGTCATTACGATGTAACGAATCCCCGCTAAATGGTTCTCTGTGATATCCATGGGCACCTGGTGCTAAGTCACTATGGTCTGGTCACAAAATATTCGATTTGTAGGCTTATCGGTTTGGTGATGAGGACACTCCCCGCCAATTGTTTTGCTTCCTCGCCCGTTGTCAGAAGAATGTCCTACATGGCATTCGACCTTTTCGCAAGTATCTTGGCTTCAAGTTTCCCAATTTTCAACACTTCTTGCATAATGGTCTCCCTGCTGATAGCAATTAGTTTCCTTTTGTCAGTAGGGGGATGGTCTTAGTCGTTAGGGAGTCAAACGCCGCCTTTATTGTGAGGAGCTCATTATCGTCATTATATGTTAATGCATGTTTATCTTGTCGTAGGCATCATTCTTTTTTGTTCTATTCGAGGTCCATGCTGATGGAGATAATGAGTCCTCCGGCTGCTGGTGAGACTCCGCTATTACGGTCGGCGCCTCCCACACAGAAAAAAAAAAACAGTTAACACGAAACTTTCGGATACAAATGTGGCGAATTTGACAGTAGACTTGGAACAAAAATAAAAGGCAACATTTGTACAAAGAACTTCAATTTGACACAAGAACACTAATCCTAACTGAAATTTGACATTTACTTAAGACTAAACATAATCACATGACGACATTCCAGTCTGTGACATACTGATCAGTGGTTATTTTCTCCCGTCTGACTGTTTAATCTAAATATTATTTCTCCTATAACAAGTATTAGGTTGGTGCAAAAATAATGACGTAATAATGTCGTTTTTTACGTTAAAAAATACGTCAAAAAACGACATTATTGCGTCATTATTTTTGCACCAACCTATTATATGCAAAAACGTAAAACGCTATTTGCCAATCCCATTCCATGTATTTAATAAGATACTGTAGGAAGATTATCAGAATCCGAAATGATGGCTTGGAATTAAACGTTCAATAAGAAATACAAAACAGGCAGGCTGCGGATCTTCGAATAAAGCTGGCATTATGAGGCGAGCATTATGAGTTTACTTATTAAGGTTATTTAATTCTGATGGTATCATTGATTTGAGACTTTTTTTTTCTTATTTCAAAGCTTTCATTTACAAAGACAACTTACTGAAGCAACTGAAAACGTATATCACTTATTCAGAAAGTATAACAAATTCATCTCTTTCTTTCTTTCTTTTTTCTTTCTTTCTGTAGTCACTCTTTCTTTGAGTTATTAGTTATTTCTTTCTTTTGTCTTTATTTCATTCTTTCTCTCTTTCTTCGACGTTCTTTCTTTATCTTTATTTTTTGTTGTGGTGTTCTTTGTCCTTTCTTTCTTTGCTTCGTTATTTCTCTTTTCTATTCTTTCTTTTTACTTTATTTTCTTTATTTAATTATATCTCTCTTTCTTTTGTTCTTATCATTTCTTCTTTCTTTCTGTTGAGTTTTATTCTGCTTCTTTCATTCTTTCAAAAGCGTCACACTCATAAACACACAACTAGAAAATGTGTCTTACAAATTTGTTCTATTGTTTCAATAAATACCATTTGTAAATTAACTTATGTTCTATTTTTTGTTGGCACATTGAAACAGGAATTGTTTATAAATTAAGTCGCTGATGTCAGTTTTGACATAATTTTCCATCTTTTGTATGTTAAGTATGTGTTGCCAAAAATAAAATATAGAAGCCAATATTGAATATTTTTCCTATATTTATTCTGATTCATTTTAATGTCTAAAGAAAATGTTCTTCAGTAATTATTCATGAAAATATGTACAGGGTGAAGCCAACATGAAATATCTCCGAAAAAGAAAATAGTTTAAAAATCATTTTAAAGAATCTCACATGATAAATACTGTTCTGTGTAGGATACAGGGTCGATTCCTGTCGGACGAAATATATTTTCTATGACATTTCTCGGATATTCAGGCCAGAAAATGAAGTTAATACTATTTATTACAAACAGAGCATTTACTTAAATCTTCGTATCTATAAAAATAATGTATGAAAAGAAAATATATTTAGAAATTTGTCCATTTCATAATATAACAAATACAAATCAAATTCGACCTTACCATTTCGCAAACTAAGATTATTGCACCAACTTAATATTGAATTTTGAATGCGAAGCAATATATAGCGAAAATAATACTAAGTAAGGGTTTTGCATTTACATTATTGATAAACTTGTTAAAGGTCCATGAGTTACACGAAGTAGATACTTACGGAGGAACGGTTTTGACTATATGTGTGCAAGGTAGCGGTTAACCCTACATTTGAACACATTAAAATTTTTAGAGACGGTTCACCAAAACGTTTCGTGGGAAGAAGCTACTCGAATGGAATTTACATCTCACCAGTGGAACACGAAGAGGGTGAGATTGGTTCATTACGATGTGCGTGGGATGGCTGGTGGAACTAAGCATTGTGGTTCATCTGAACACTTTCAATGCAAATAGCGATAGAGAAGAGAGAGGCTTGCAACGTTTCGTCTGTGGAAAAAAGAGTTGAAGGGCGGATAATAATTCATCACCAACCAAAACTAGAATTTGAATACTGGGTAGCTCCTGCCCATAATTTGCAACAATATTTCATTTTCGATCTGATTTGGATCTTGTAAAGTCAAAGAATAACAGGAAGAGTCAGGTACCTAGTGATGTGGTAGAGGGAATCAACCATTTTTCCATCCTCCTTAGCATTGGATCGTCTGTACAACTTCCATTTCGGATTTCGGGTAAGCTTAAATCCCAACAGGCGGTCAAGGTATATGGCCTCCTCGAGAGAACACCCGTATATCGCGATATACGAAAATTCAGTGTCCTTTCGGTGATTATCGAACGTCACTAATTTTGTTTTCCGAGACCTATTGAGCTGTTAGTGTTTGATCAGAAGAGAAATCAGCTGCCAGGCTATAGTCATCTAGATTTCTTGAGGCGTACCCATATGCCGTTGTTTATAGTTACTCAGTATTCTCAGCATCCTTCTGTAGAACTACATTTCTCTTGCCTCAATAACATCTTCATCTGTGAAAATATTTTCTTACATTCACTGCCATAAAAAGAGCACTGTTATTACAGAGCACAGAAGTAACCTTTTCTTTGTGTCTATCAAAGAATTTCTGTTTCTTAATATTTTGCTTAGCTATCGGAAGGCCTCTTTCCCTATTCCAATGCACTTTCAGAATGCAGTGCCACAATTAGGTCTTATTGCACTTTCCTTTATTCACAAAGTGAAAAAGGGTTAAATCATCTGGAGAGGTGAAAAATAATGCTATTATAATCCTTATACATAATCAAGTCGGGGGAAAGACTTTACTAGATATGTAAAGTAAATAATATTCATCAATGTTTTCTGCCTAAATAAAAATGTTTATGGCCATCCCCTTCTTTTATGTGCTATGTCATTTCAGGTGATTTATTTCTCTCAGAACCGCCTGGCTATTGATTACGTCCGGTGAGACGACTCATCTGTGTCTTACAACCCTTCGCGCTCTCCAAAACTTCCTGGTCTTTCGTTGCTGTAACTAACCTTTAAGTAAACTTTGCTCGAGTGCTATTTTTGCTTTCTTTTTTTTTAATCTCAACGATATCTCGTGAGGCTGGGATTTAATAAGAAAAAGTACATGTAAAAGTTTAACGTCTACACAAATGCCGCCCTTATTCCAAACTATTATTTGGAAGAGTGATTCAAAAATCTGCATATATTTCATCAACTGCAAACTTTCTAACGCCCAACTTTTGAAAGTGAAAATTAGTTTGAGAAATTCATTATAAAAGAAGTAAATTTTTTAAAAATTATTTTTTTTTACCTATGTGGTGCTAGATGCGTGTGTATGTAGGAACTGTATCATATATATATATATATATATATATATATATATATATATATATATATATATATATATATACGCATGTTTTTTTATGTATATTCGTTTATGTATGCATTGCTTTTATGTGGAAGTAATTTTCTTCCTAAAAATTCATGTTTATTTTTTAGTTTTTTTTTTTTATATTTTCCCTTTGCGTTTACTGGTCTTTTTTGCATTCGAGAATATTTTTAGTGAATCAATATTGGAATATTTTTTTAAGGAAGTATTTTTTTTATGTGTAATGGCGAAGTGCATAATTTCAGCTCATAATATTAGTCTCTATTGACCCGTCAACGCGCAGCAGTTTCCTTCTTGTTAGCTAAAGGCATACTATGATCGGCACTAATTTTCCTCAGATTGTTCATGTAACAATTGTCTCATTCAACTTTTCAGAGGAAAATTGCAAAAAACCCAAATATATGAAAATAAATCCTTTCCCAGCACATTTTTGTTATGCAAAATATTCGGTGATCAATCAGAAACATATTTATTTATTTTTGTTCCGGATTCAGTATTTTATTTAAAATTTAAGACTTAATGACATCAGTACAAACTCCTAAAACTTAAAACTTATTTATCTCTCTAAGAATACAATATTTCTCACAAATGGTTTTGGCGCGTGTTCGATTCCGAATGCTGCTATTGAAGCTAGACAATTTCTTCCTAATGGGAAGATTAAAGAAATAAACTATATATTTTCTCCTATTTAGATACTAGACAAAGTATGCAAGATTTACAATATTTCTCCAAATTTTCCAGTTATACAATCTGTATTTGATTTATACATTATTTCCCCGGCTCATTGTATCGTTACAGAAAGTAACTGACTCCTTCCATCATGGTTTCTCTTTATACGAATCAGTTTAGACTAAAAATGGAGGACTGCTTCCATGTGTTACCTGGAACTATCCAGACCTTACTTTTGAGGCTTGAAACTGTTCAAAGCCTTTTAGCTGTTCTGCTGGGGATGGCTGACTCTGCAGCCTTTTTGCCAACATATGCAACATCAACTACGAGTCGCTATTCTAATGAATTTACAAATGTTTAGATGATCTCCATTCTTTTGTTCTAGAAGTTTAGATATTTGACAGCTAGGGGACACCATGCTACATCCATGGATTTGAATCACCCTTATTTACTCCGCTTTTCAAAAGTAATAAGGAAATTCCACGCAGACATTTTTTTCCAAGAACACACTCGCGCGTGGACATTTCTCAAATTTTCGTCAAGATGTAGGAAATTTCCTTTCTGCATCTTCTATCAATATTGTGTCATCTGCATACTTTATGTTGTTACTGCGTTCGCCAATAACAAGTCCTGATAGGACCAAGTTCTTTTGTGATTGCTTTGGTTTAAAGGTTACCGTATTCAGGTCATGGGTCAATTGCAATCTATCATTCTTATTATTATATCCTTCACTTCTTCTCACCTAATATTTCATTTATATCACGCAAATCATGACTATTTCAACAGGAACGCTCTAACTTGAGTGGCTTTCTGGCTTTATAATCGCTTAATTTTGATATTAAAAATATAGGAGCGCAAACTGACAGAATCGAATCTACATAATAAACAGATTTTTTTTATTTGGTTTGCTTGTTTAGTTAGCTGAAGGCGTGTGTATTTAAATATTTCAAGCAGAGATTTGTCTTTTAGCTTTTTAACCTGGAATCAAATCTGAAACTGAAGAATTCTTATTGTTATCAAAATAAGAAATATGGATCAGTTAGTCTTTGGAGTAATTCATTATGCTTTGACAAAATGTCTAGCTATCTTCTTTTATGTGCTGATTTCCTTCAGGACGTGGGCGAATATTGCACTCCACAATTTTCTATATTTTTCATCTATTCGTAATATTTGTTTTTTATCACTGTACATCATATGCCCTGTTTTGCTATTCATTTATATAAGCTTAGATTACTCGTTGATTCCAAACCTCCGTCTTGCCTTCAATATTTCCTTTCTCACTAACTGTGCAAGAAATTACAATTTTATCACTTTGATGCTAAATATAACCGTCATTTTGTTGGCTTTTTCTTAAAAAATGTCCACGTTACTCAGTTCATGGTATTCTCGGCATCGTTCTGCAAAACTAAATTTCTATTGCCCCAATCACATTTTTCATCTCTGAAGAGATTCTCCTTAATTTACTGCCATATAGTAATACCAATCCTATTGCATGGCATAGAAGCACCCATTTCATGGTTTCTAACGAGTTTTTCCTGTTTCTTATTATCTTGCTTAGCTTTTGGAAGTCACCTTTTAATATTCCAATGCAGCTTCGAATTGCTGTGTCACAACTGATTTCACAGTTTTTCTACTATTTCTTACAGTATTTTTCTACATCTTGTATCAGCACTCTGTCATCTGCATATATAATCTCGTCATTGTTTTCGCCAATAATAAATTTTGGTATGCCAGAGTTCTTCTACAGGTAAAATATTATTTGATTTCTACAAATTAATCATCGCAAAACTGGCCTAAACAGAAAGTATTATCCAAGGAAGAGTTTTGCTCTCTAAGCCACACTTTTCGTGGGAAAACAGTTCGATAGAACGCCTTAAACAAAAGTTCTATGTAGTTCATAATCGATCGATAAACGCTGGACCCAGGCACTTGAAATATTCTTATTTCGACAACATATCGAAAATCTTTCGTGTCGGAGAAAGAAAGTTATAAAAAGTGCCCTCAAGGAATATTTCTTGTATTGTTAGTTACTTTTTTGGCTTCTTTTCTTTTAAAACTACTGAATATTAAATGACACTTCTACTATGCGATGAAAAAACAACCATCCTAGTGTTAATTATCCAAACAAATCAAAAATGAATGCTAGAAAAAGAATCTATATCAGTAATCAATCGAACAAAATAAAACTGGAGGTATAAAAGGTTTTTAAAAATAGTCACAGCATCTTTCTATGAATAAATAAATTGAAATACTTTTAACGTTTAGAAGGAAAATAGCGGTGTGGTCTTTAACCCCCGTTTATTTCTGCTTAAAGCCAGTCATTAAAACTTCTAATTTTTATATATTTATTTCTTTTACATTTTACTCAAGATAGAGGCAATAAAGTCACTAAAATGCAAGGGTTTACTGAGTATGAGTTTTGTGACGTGCGGTGGCGGTTAATAATTAAGCACAACTCAATACTTCTATGCTAAATAAAAACAGTATTTAATTACAACCGTAAATACATACTTAACAAGAACAAAGCATTAAAAGTCAACCAAAGATAATTAACCATTTCAGTGAATACCTTGTTAATCGCACGGCTCGGGTTAACGTCCGGTAAATTCTAAATCGATACACAAATCCTCGACGCACAATAATCACCCTAAATTGCCTGGATAGTTCCACTCAGCAGTCATTCAATAATCACTACAGCCAGTAGCCTGACACCACGATTTATACACCTGACGGAAAACATATATTCATAAGTCCAGAGTGTCACTGTCGAACCTCTGTGTTGGTAGTTACTCATTTTTTCTTATATGACAATGAGAGAATACAAAAAAAGACATTGTTAAATAGAAATAACAATAAAAGAACAGGAATTAATAAGACAATGGATAAAGATTGATTGTGTATTTAAGTTTTGTAGGTCAAATTTAAACTGCAAAGCAATAGCTTGAAGACAGTTCCAGCGAGATGTTGGAGAAAAGAAACTGATATCACAAAACATAGGATTAGACCTATAGCCATGTCAAATGTAAAACGATGATCCCTTGATGCCACCCTAATACTGAGCTTAAAAATCCTAGTCTAGATAGCAAAGAAGAAGTCAATCATAACTTTGATAGAGAGAGAAGAATTATTATTATGGAGACTTAAGTATTATTATTATCAGCATAGCCTCTGATATGGAGACTTAAGTATTATTATTGAGGAGATTTAAGAATTATCATTATGGAGTCTTAACAATTATTATTATCAGCCAGACCTCTGATATCGAGACTTAAGTATTATTATTGTGGAGATTTAAGAATTATCATTATGGAGTCTTAAGTATTATTATTATCAGGCAGGCCTCTGATATGGAGATATAAGTATTATTATTATGGAGATTTAAGAATTATCATTATGAAGTTTTAAGTATTATTATTATCAGCCAGGCGTTTGATATGGAGACTTAAGTATTAAGATTTTAGAATTATTATTATGGAGTCTTAATTGTTATTATCAGCAAGTTCACTGATATGGAGACTTAAGTGTAATTATTATGGAGATTTAAGAGTTATCATTATGGAGTCTTAAGTATTATTATTATCAACCAGGCCTCTGATATGGAGACTTAAGTATTATTATTATGGAGATTTAAGAATTATCATTATGGAATCTTAAGTATTATTATTATCAGTCAGGCCTCTGATATGGAGACTTTAGTATTATTATTATGGAGATTTATGAATTTTCATTATGGAGTCGTCATTATTATTATTATTATCAGCCAGGCCTCTAATATAGAGACTTAAGTATTATTATTATGGAGATTTAAGAATTATCATTATGGTGTCTTAAGTATTATTATAATCAGCCAGGCCTCTAATATGGAGACTTAAGTTTTATTATTATGGAGATCTAGGAATTATCATTATGGAGTCTTATTTATTATTATTATCAGACAGGCCTCTGATATGGGCACTTGATTATTATTATTATAGAGATTTAAGAATTATCATTATGGAGTCTTAAGTATTATTATTATCAGACAGGCCTCTGATATGGAGACTTGATTATTATTATTATTATAGAGATTTAAGAATTATCATTATGGAGTCTTAACTATTATTATTATCAGCCAGGCCTCTGATATGCAGACTTAAGTATTATTATTATGGAGATTTAAGAAGTATTATCAGCCGGGCCTCTGATAGGGAGACAGGTTATATCATTATGGAGGTTTAAGTATTATTATTATTATTAGCAATGCCTCTGATATGGAGACTTAAGAATTATTATTATGGAGATTTAAGAATTATTATTATCAGCAAGGTTTCTGATAGGGAGAGAATTATTCTTGTGGAGATTTAAGTATTATTATTATCAGCAAAGCCTTTGATATGGAGACTTAAGAATTATTATTAAGGAGACTTAAGAATTAATACTATCAGCAAAGCCTCTGATATGGAAACAAGAATTATTATTATGGAGAATTAAGAATTATTACTATCAGCAATAATGTTAATATTTTTTCCTCAAAAATGTATAGGTGATAAAATTATTTTAAAAAATATATTGCTGGTAATATTTTTTTTCAAAAACTTATTGCGGGTAATAGTTTTTTTCTTCAAAAATTTTTTTCTGGTAATATTTTTTTTAACAAAGTATTTCTGGTGTTAAAACCTATTTTTACACTTTTATAATGCTTTTTCACCTCAGTTTCAGGGCTAACTATTTGACCATAGCTGGTATCATAACAGGTGCTACCACCCCGTGTCAGGATGGACCTGGGAACGCCGGCAATTAGGAGGTGGTTCCACGCTCCTCATCGTCATACCCTGGCCGGATCAATATTTTTGCAAACGTCGCTGTGATACAAAAATTTCGCTTTTTTTCACATCTAAAATATTGGCATATCTTAATAGCAGCCAAATCATTGCGTTTCTTAAATCTCCATAATAATAATACTTCATACGTCTCAGCGTTTTGATAGCTCATATTTTTTTCCTGAGCTCGCTATTATCAATATTCTATTATCCGTTCATTTTAGATTTTAATTGTTAGAAAGCAGAATATGTGAAAATAAAGCGTGGAAATGTATTCGAATGCATTTGCAAGAAGTTAGTACCACATGACACTATTCTCATTTCAATTATCCATTAAGATGACCAATGCAACACGGATCTAACCGGGAGATAAATGCTTCTAATTTGATTTGTCTTGTTTCGATTTGTTTAAAGGGATATCAACACCTTATAGGTTATTTAATGCTGACACGTGATTCGCTTACAGATGTATGATTTCGAACATAACTATTAATATTTCTAATGATCCACTGCATTCATTTTCTTTTCTTCGCACTTTGTCAATATTCAAATGATGTAATTATATCGTGTCAGCGTTTATAAGCAATCTCATTCGGTTTCCTTATTAAATGTTCAGGCGTAAATGACTAATAATCTCAGAGACGATGTGGACATAACAAGAAACATGAGAACCAAGGTCCGAGTCGTTTAAGGAATGTAACTAATAATACCGTATAAAGAGTTGAGAGTTAACCAACAAAGTTGAGGACAATGATCGGAGATGTGCAAATTATGTAAATATTAATTCTATATCAGAGAAGTGTTGTGAATGCAACAGGCAAGATGATAACGAGTATTGGTGTTGTGTAAATAAGTTAAATAATAAATATTTTTTGCAGTAGTGTTGAGAATAGACCAATCAATGATCGTATTTGAGCAAATACTGTAAAAAATATTTCTTCATCACAGAAATGTTGCGAATATGCCAATCAAGATGAGAATAATGATCGTATGTGTAGAGATAAAATTAAAAAATTCATCATCTCACGACTGTTGCGAATAAACCAGTCAAGATGAGGACAATGATTGTATTTGTACAGATAAGATTACAAAAATTCATCTCACAATTGTTGCGAATATAACAGTCAAGATGAGGACAATGATCGTATTTGTGCAAACAAGATTAAAAAAAAATTCTTCATCACAGAAGTGTTGCGAATATGCCAATCAAGATAAGGACAATGATCGTATTTGTGCAAACAAGATTAAAAAAAAATTCTTCATCACAGAAGTGTTGCGAATATGCCAATCAAGATGAGGACAATGATCGTATTTGTGCAAACAAGATTAAAAAAAAATTCTTCATCACAGAAGTGTTGCGAATATGCCAATCAAGATGAGGACAATGATCGTATTTGTGCAAACAAGATTAAAAAAAAATTCTTCATCACAGAAGTGTTGCGAATATGCCAATCAAGATAAGGACAATGATCGTATTTGTGCAAACAAGATTAAAAAAAAATTCTTCATCACAGAAGTGTTGCGAATATGCCAATCAAGACGAGGACAAAGATCGTATTTGTGCAAACAAGATTAAAAAAAAATTCTTCATCACAGAAGTGTTGCGAATATGCCAATCAAGACGAGGACAAAGATCGTATTTGTGCAAACAAGATTAAAAAAAAATTCTTCATCACAGAAGTGTTGCGAATATGCCAATCAAGATAAGGACAATGATCGTATTTGTGCAAACAAGATTAAAAAAAAATTCTTCATCACAGAAGTGTTGCGAATATGCCAATCAAGACGAGGACAATGATCGTATTTGTGCAAACAAGATTAAAAAAAAATTCTTCATCACAGAAGTGTTGCGAATATGCCAATCAAGATGAGGACAATGATCGTATTTGTGCAAACAAGATTAAAAAAAATTCTTCATCACAGAAGTGTTGCGAATATGCCAATCAAGACGAGGACAAAGATCGTATTTGTGCAAACAAGATTAAAAAAAAAAATTCTTCATCACAGAAGTGTTGCGAATATGCCAATCAAGACGAGGACAATGATCGTATTTGTGCAAACAAGATTAAAAAAAAATTCTTCATCACAGAAGTGTTGCGAATATGCCAATCAAGATGAGGACAATGATCGTATTTGTGCAAACAAGATTAAAAAAAAATTCTTCATCACAGAAGTGTTGCGAATATGCCAATCAAGACGAGGACAAAGATCGTATTTGTGCAAACAAGATTAAAAAAAAATTCTTCATCACAGAAGTGTTGCGAATATGCCAATCAAGATAAGGACAATGATCGTATTTGTGCAAACAAGATTAAAAAAAAATTCTTCATCACAGAAGTGTTCCGAATATGCCAATCAAGACGAGGACAAAGATCGTATTTGTGCAAACAAGATTAAAAAAAAATTCTTCATCACAGAAGTGTTGCGAATATGCCAATCAAGATGAGAACAATGATCGTATTTGTGCAAACAAGATTAAAAAAAAATTCTTCATCACAGAAGTGTTGCGAATATGCCAATCAAGACGAGGACAATGATCGTATTTGTGCAAACAAGATTAAAAAAAAATTCTTCATCACAGAAGTGTTGCGAATATGCCAATCAAGACGAGGACAAAGATCGTATTTGTGCAAACAAGATTAAAAAAAAATTCTTCATCACAGAAGTGTTGCGAATATGCCAATCAAGACGAGGACAAAGATCGTATTTGTGCAAACAAGATTAAAAAAAAATTCTTCATCACAGAAGTGTTGCGAATATGCCAATCAAGACGAGGACAATGATCGTATTTGTGCAAACAAGATTAAAAAAAAATTCTTCATCACAGAAGTGTTGCGAATATGCCAATCAAGACGAGGACAATGATCGTATTTGTGCAAACAAGATTAAAAAAAAATTCTTCATCACAGAAGTGTTGCGAATATGCCAATCAAGACGAGGACAAAGATCGTATTTGTGCAAACAAGATTAAAAAAAAATTCTTCATCACAGAAGTGTTGCGAATATGCCAATCAAGACGAGGACAATGATCGTATTTGTGCAAACAAGATTAAAAAAAAATTCTTCATCACAGAAGTGTTGCGAATATGCCAATCAAGACGAGGACAAAGATCGTATTTGTGCAAACAAGATTAAAAAAAAATTCTTCATCACAGAAGTGTTGCGAATATGCCAATCAAGATGAGGACAATGATCGTATTTGTGCAAACAAGATTAAAAAAAAATTCTTCATCACAGAAGTGTTGCGAATATGCCAATCAAGATGAGGACAATGATCGTATTTGTGCAAACAAGATTAAAAAAAAATTCTTCATCACAGAAGTGTTGCGAATATGCCAATCAAGATAAGGACAATGATCGTATTTGTGCAAACAAGATTAAAAAAAAATTCTTCATCACAGAAGTGTTGCGAATATGCCAATCAAGACGAGGACAATGATCGTATTTGTGCAAACAAGATTAAAAAAAAATTCTTCATCACAGAAGTGTTGCGAATATGCCAATCAAGATGAGGACGATGATCGTATTTGTGCAAACAAGATTAAAAAAAAATTCTTCATCACAGAAGTGTTGCGAATATGGCAATCAAGACGAGGACAATGATCGTATTTGTGCAAACAAGATTAAAAAAAAATTCTTCATCACAGAAGTGTTGCGAATATGCCAATCAAGACGAGGACAAAGATCGTATTTGTGCAAACAAGATTAAAAAAAAATTCTTCATCACAGAAGTGTTGCGAATATGCCAATCAAGACGAGGACAATGATCGTATTTGTGCAAACAAGATTAAAAAAAAATTCTTCATCACAGAAGTGTTGCGAATATGCCAATCAAGATAAGGACAATGATCGTATTTGTGCAAACAAGATTAAAAAAAAATTCTTCATCACAGAAGTGTTGCGAATATGCCAATCAAGACGAGGACAATGATCGTATTTGTGCAAACAAGATTAAAAAAAAATTCTTCATCACAGAAGTGTTGCGAATATGCCAATCAAGACGAGGACAATGATCGTATTTGTGCAAACAAGATTAAAAAAAAATTCTTCATCACAGAAGTGTTGCGAATATGCCAATCAAGACGAGGACAAAGATCGTATTTGTGCAAACAAGATTAAAAAAAAATTCTTCATCACAGAAGTGTTGCGAATATGCCAATCAAGATGAGGACAATGATCGTATTTGTGCAAACAAGATTAAAAAAAAATTCTTCATCACAGAAGTGTTGCGAATATGCCAATCAAGATGAGGACAATGATCGTATTTGTGCAAACAAGATTAAAAAAAAATTCTTCATCACAGAAGTGTTGCGAATATGCCAATCAAGATAAGGACAATGATCGTATTTGTGCAAACAAGATTAAAAAAAAATTCTTCATCACAGAAGTGTTGCGAATATGCCAATCAAGACGAGGACAATGATCGTATTTGTGCAAACAAGATTAAAAAAAAATTCTTCATCACAGAAGTGTTGCGAATATGCCAATCAAGATGAGGACGATGATCGTATTTGTGCAAACAAGATTAAAAAAAAATTCTTCATCACAGAAGTGTTGCGAATATGGCAATCAAGACGAGGACAATGATCGTATTTGTGCAAACAAGATTAAAAAAAAATTCTTCATCACAGAAGTGTTGCGAATATGCCAATCAAGACGAGGACAAAGATCGTATTTGTGCAAACAAGATTAAAAAAAAATTCTTCATCACAGAAGTGTTGCGAATATGGCAATCAAGACGAGGACAATGATCGTATTTGTGCAAACAAGATTAAAAAAAAATTCTTCATCACAGAAGTGTTGCGAATATGCCAATCAAGACGAGGACAAAGATCGTATTTGTGCAAACAAGATTAAAAAAAAATTCTTCATCACAGAAGTGTTGCGAATATGCCAATCAAGACGAGGACAATGATCGTATTTGTGCAAACAAGATTAAAAAAAAATTCTTCATCACAGAAGTGTTGCGAATATGCCAATCAAGACGAGGACAATGATCGTATTTGTGCAAACAAGATTAAAAAAAAATTCTTCATCACAGAAGTGTTGCGAATATGCCAATCAAGACGAGGACAAAGATCGTATTTGTGCAAACAAGATTAAAAAAAAATTCTTCATCACAGAAGTGTTGCGAATATGCCAATCAAGACGAGGACAAAGATCGTATTTGTGCAAACAAGATTAAAAAAAAATTCTTCATCACAGAAGTGTTGCGAATATGCCAATCAAGACGAGGACAAAGATCGTATTTGTGCAAACAAGATTAAAAAAAAATTCTTCATCACAGAAGTGTTGCGAATATGCCAATCAAGACGAGGACAATGATCGTATTTGTGCAAACAAGATTAAAAAAAAATTCTTCATCACAGAAGTGTTGCGAATATGCCAATCAAGACGAGGACAATGATCGTATTTGTGCAAACAAGATTAAAAAAAAATTCTTCATCACAGAAGTGTTGCGAATATGCCAATCAAGACGAGGACAAAGATCGTATTTGTGCAAACAAGATTAAAAAAAAATTCTTCATCACAGAAGTGTTGCGAATATGCCAATCAAGACGAGGACAAAGATCGTATTTGTGCAAACAAGATTAAAAAAAAATTCTTCATCACAGAAGTGTTGCGAATATGCCAATCAAGACGAGGACAATGATCGTATTTGTGCAAACAAGATTAAAAAAAAATTCTTCATCACAGAAGTGTTGCGAATATGCCAATCAAGACGAGGACAATGATCGTATTTGTGCAAACAAGATTAAAAAAAAATTCTTCATCACAGAAGTGTTGCGAATATGCCAATCAAGACGAGGACAAAGATCGTATTGGTGCAAACAAGATTAAAAAAAAATTCTTCATCACAGAAGTGTTGCGAATATGCCAATCAAGACGAGGACAATGATCGTATTTGTGCAAACAAGATTAAAAAAAAATTCTTCATCACAGAAGTGTTGCGAATATGCCAATCAAGACGAGGACAAAGATCGTATTTGTGCAAACAAGATTAAAAAAAAATTCTTCATCACAGAAGTGTTGCGAATATGCCAATCAAGACGAGGACAAAGATCGTATTTGTGCAAACAAGATTAAAAAAAAATTCTTCATCACAGAAGTGTTGCGAATATGCCAATCAAGATAAGGACAATGATCGTATTTGTGCAAACAAGATTAAAAAAAAATTCTTCATCACAGAAGTGTTGCGAATATGCCAATCAAGACGAGGACAATGATCGTATTTGTGCAAACAAGATTAAAAAAAAATTCTTCATCACAGAAGTGTTGCGAATATGCCAATCAAGACGAGGACAATGATCGTATTTGTGCAAACAAGATTAAAAAAAATTCTTCATCACAGAAGTGTTGCGAATATGCCAATCAAGACGAGGACAATGATCGTATTTGTGCAAACAAGATTAAAAAAAATTCTTCATCACAGAAGTGTTGCGAATATGCCAATCAAGATGAGGACAATGATCGTATTTGTGCAAACAAGATTAAAAAAAATTCTTCATCACAGAAGTGTTGCGAATATGCCAATCAAGATGAGGACAATGATCGTATTTGTGCAAACAAGATTAAAAAAAAATTCTTCATCACAGAAGTGTTGCGAATATGCCAATCAAGATAAGGACAATGATCGTATTTGTGCAAACAAGATTAAAAAAAAATTCTTCATCACAGAAGTGTTGCGAATATGCCAATCAAGACGAGGACAATGATCGTATTTGTGCAAACAAGATTAAAAAAAAATTCTTCATCACAGAAGTGTTGCGAATATGCCAATCAAGATAAGGACAATGATCGTATTTGTGCAAACAAGATTAAAAAAAAATTCTTCATCACAGAAGTGTTGCGAATATGCCAATCAAGACGAGGACAAAGATCGTATTTGTGCAAACAAGATTAAAAAAAATTCTTCATCACAGAAGTGTTGCGAATATGCCAATCAAGACGAGGACAAAGATCGTATTTGTGCAAACAAGATTAAAAAAAAATTCTTCATCACAGAAGTGTTGCGAATATGCCAATCAAGACGAGGACAAAGATCGTATTTGTGCAAACAAGATTAAAAAAAAATTCTTCATCACAGAAGTGTTGCGAATATGCCAATCAAGACGAGGACAAAGATCGTATTTGTGCAAACAAGATTAAAAAAAAATTCTTCATCACAGAAGTGTTGCGAATATGCCAATCAAGACGAGGACAATGATCGTATTTGTGCAAACAAGATTAAAAAAAAATTCTTCATCACAGAAGTGTTGCGAATATGCCAATCAAGATGAGGACAATGATCGTATTTGTGCAAACAAGATTAAAAAAAATTCTTCATCACAGAAGTGTTGCGAATATGCCAATCAAGATGAGGACAATGATCGTATTTGTGCAAACAAGATTAAAAAAAAATTCTTCATCACAGAAGTGTTGCGAATATGCCAATCAAGATAAGGACAATGATCGTATTTGTGCAAACAAGATTAAAAAAAAATTCTTCATCACAGAAGTGTTGCGAATATGCCAATCAAGACGAGGACAAAGATCGTATTTGTGCAAACAAGATTAAAAAAAATTCTTCATCACAGAAGTGTTGCGAATATGCCAATCAAGACGAGGACAAAGATCGTATTTGTGCAAACAAGATTAAAAAAAAATTCTTCATCACAGAAGTGTTGCGAATATGCCAATCAAGATGAGGACAATGATCGTATTTGTGCAAACAAGATTAAAAAAAAATTCTTCATCACAGAAGTGTTGCGAATATGCCAATCAAGATGAGGACAATGATCGTATTTGTGCAAACAAGATTAAAAAAAAATTCTTCATCACAGAAGTGTTGCGAATATGCCAATCAAGACGAGGACAAAGATCGTATTTGTGCAAACAAGATTAAAAAAAATTCTTCATCACAGAAGTGTTGCGAATATGCCAATCAAGACGAGGACAATGATCGTATTTGTGCAAACAAGATTAAAAAAAAATTCTTCATCACAGAAGTGTTGCGAATATGCCAATCAAGACGAGGACAAAGATCGTATTTGTGCAAACAAGATTAAAAAAAAATTCTTCATCACAGAAGTGTTGCGAATATGCCAATCAAGACGAGGACAATGATCGTATTTGTGCAAACAAGATTAAAAAAAATTCTTCATCACAGAAGTGTTGCGAATATGCCAATCAAGATGAGGACAATGATCGTATTTGTGCAAACAAGATTAAAAAAAAATTCTTCATCACAGAAGTGTTGCGAATATGCCAATCAAGATAAGGACAATGATCGTATTTGTGCAAACAAGATTAAAAAAAAATTCTTCATCACAGAAGTGTTGCGAATATGCCAATCAAGATAAGGACAATGATCGTATTTGTGCAAACAAGATTAAAAAAAAATTCTTCATCACAGAAGTGTTGCGAATATGCCAATCAAGACGAGGACAATGATCGTATTTGTGCAAACAAGATTAAAAAAAAATTCTTCATCACAGAAGTGTTGCGAATATGCCAATCAAGATGAGGACAATGATCGTATTTGTGCAAACAAGATTAAAAAAAATTCTTCATCACAGAAGTGTTGCGAATATGCCAATCAAGATGAGGACAATGATCGTATTTGTGCAAACAAGATTAAAAAAAAATTCTTCATCACAGAAGTGTTGCGAATATGCCAATCAAGATAAGGACAATGATCGTATTTGTGCAAACAAGATTAAAAAAAAATTCTTCATCACAGAAGTGTTGCGAATATGCCAATCAAGACGAGGACAAAGATCGTATTTGTGCAAACAAGATTAAAAAAAAATTCTTCATCACAGAAGTGTTGCGAATATGCCAATCAAGACGAGGACAAAGATCGTATTTGTGCAAACAAGATTAAAAAAAAATTCTTCATCACAGAAGTGTTGCGAATATGCCAATCAAGACGAGGACAATGATCGTATTTGTGCAAACAAGATTAAAAAAAAATTCTTCATCACAGAAGTGTTGCGAATATGCCAATCAAGATGAGGACAATGATCGTATTTGTGCAAACAAGATTAAAAAAAATTCTTCATCACAGAAGTGTTGCGAATATGCCAATCAAGATGAGGACAATGATCGTATTTGTGCAAACAAGATTAAAAAAAAATTCTTCATCACAGAAGTGTTGCGAATATGCCAATCAAGATAAGGACAATGATCGTATTTGTGCAAACAAGATTAAAAAAAAATTCTTCATCACAGAAGTGTTGCGAATATGCCAATCAAGACGAGGACAAAGATCGTATTTGTGCAAACAAGATTAAAAAAAAATTCTTCATCACAGAAGTGTTGCGAATATGCCAATCAAGACGAGGACAAAGATCGTATTTGTGCAAACAAGATTAAAAAAAAATTCTTCATCACAGAAGTGTTGCGAATATGCCAATCAAGATGAGGACAATGATCGTATTTGTGCAAACAAGATTAAAAAAAAATTCTTCATCACAGAAGTGTTGCGAATATGCCAATCAAGATAAGGACAATGATCGTATTTGTGCAAACAAGATTAAAAAAAAATTCTTCATCACAGAAGTGTTGCGAATATGCCAATCAAGACGAGGACAAAGATCGTATTTGTGCAAACAAGATTAAAAAAAAATTCTTCATCACAGAAGTGTTGCGAATATGCCAATCAAGACGAGGACAAAGATCGTATTTGTGCAAACAAGATTAAAAAAAAATTCTTCATCACAGAAGTGTTGCGAATATGCCAATCAAGACGAGGACAAAGATCGTATTTGTGCAAACAAGATTAAAAAAAAATTCTTCATCACAGAAGTGTTGCGAATATGCCAATCAAGATGAGGACAATGATCGTATTTGTGCAAACAAGATTAAAAAAAAATTCTTCATCACAGAAGTGTTGCGAATATGCCAATCAAGATGAGGACGATGATCGTATTTGTGCAAACAAGATTAAAAAAAAATTCTTCATCACAGAAGTGTTGCGAATATGCCAATCAAGATGAGGACAATGATCGTATTTGTGCAAACAAGATTAAAAAAAATTCTTCATCACAGAAGTGTTGCGAATATGCCAATCAAGACGAGGACAAAGATCGTATTTGTGCAAACAAGATTAAAAAAAAATTCTTCATCACAGAAGTGTTGCGAATATGCCAATCAAGATGAGGACAATGATCGTATTTGTGCAAACAAGATTAAAAAAAAATTCTTCATCACAGAAGTGTTGCGAATATGCCAATCAAGATGAGGACAATGATCGTATTTGTGCAAACAAGATTAAAAAAAAATTCTTCATCACAGAAGTGTTGCGAATATGCCAATCAAGACGAGGACAAAGATCGTATTTGTGCAAACAAGATTAAAAAAAATTCTTCATCACAGAAGTGTTGCGAATATGCCAATCAAGACGAGGACAATGATCGTATTTGTGCAAACAAGATTAAAAAAAAATTCTTCATCACAGAAGTGTTGCGAATATGCCAATCAAGACGAGGACAAAGATCGTATTTGTGCAAACAAGATTAAAAAAAAATTCTTCATCACAGAAGTGTTGCGAATATGCCAATCAAGACGAGGACAATGATCGTATTTGTGCAAACAAGATTAAAAAAAATTCTTCATCACAGAAGTGTTGCGAATATGCCAATCAAGATGAGGACAATGATCGTATTTGTGCAAACAAGATTAAAAAAAATTCTTCATCACAGAAGTGTTGCGAATATGCCAATCAAGATGAGGACAATGATCGTATTTGTGCAAACAAGATTAAAAAAAAATTCTTCATCACAGAAGTGTTGCGAATATGCCAATCAAGATGAGGACAATGATCGTATTTGTGCAAACAAGATTAAAAAAAAATTCTTCATCACAGAAGTGTTGCGAATATGCCAATCAAGATAAGGACAATGATCGTATTTGTGCAAACAAGATTAAAAAAAAATTCTTCATCACAGAAGTGTTGCGAATATGCCAATCAAGATAAGGACAATGATCGTATTTGTGCAAACAAGATTAAAAAAAAATTCTTCATCACAGAAGTGTTGCGAATATGCCAATCAAGATGAGGACAATGATCGTATTTGTGCAAACAAGATTAAAAAAAAATTCTTCATCACAGAAGTGTTGCGAATATGCCAATCAAGATGAGGACGATGATCGTATTTGTGCAAACAAGATTAAAAAAAAATTCTTCATCACAGAAGTGTTGCGAATATGCCAATCAAGATGAGGACAATGATCGTATTTGTGCAAACAAGATTAAAAAAAAATTCTTCATCACAGAAGTGTTGCGAATATGCCAATCAAGATGAGGACAATGATCGTATTTGTGCAAACAAGATTAAAAAAAAATTCTTCATCACAGAAGTGTTGCGAATATGCCAATCAAGATAAGGACAATGATCGTATTTGTGCAAACAAGATTAAAAAAAAATTCTTCATCACAGAAGTGTTGCGAATATGCCAATCAAGACGAGGACAAAGATCGTATTTGTGCAAACAAGATTAAAAAAAAATTCTTCATCACAGAAGTGTTGCGAATATGCCAATCAAGACGAGGACAAAGATCGTATTTGTGCAAACAAGATTAAAAAAAAATTCTTCATCACAGAAGTGTTGCGAATATGCCAATCAAGACGAGGACAATGATCGTATTTGTGCAAACAAGATTAAAAAAAAATTCTTCATCACAGAAGTGTTGCGAATATGCCAATCAAGATGAGGACAATGATCGTATTTGTGCAAACAAGATTAAAAAAAAATTCTTCATCACAGAAGTGTTGCGAATATGCCAATCAAGATAAGGACAATAATCGTATTTGTGCAAACAAGATTAAAAAAAAATTCTTCATCACAGAAGTGTTGCGAATATGCCAATCAAGATGAGGACAATGATCGTATTTGTGCAAACAAGATTAAAAAAAATTCTTCATCACAGAAGTGTTGCGAATATGCCAATCAAGATGAGGACAATGATCGTATTTGTGCAAACAAGATTAAAAAAAATTCTTCATCACAGAAGTGTTGCGAATATGCCAATCAAGATGAGGACAATGATCGTATTTGTGCAAACAAGATTAAAAAAAAATTCTTCATCACAGAAGTGTTGCGAATATGCCAATCAAGATAAGGACAATGATCGTATTTGTGCAAACAAGATTAAAAAAAAATTCTTCATCACAGAAGTGTTGCGAATATGCCAATCAAGACGAGGACAAAGATCGTATTTGTGCAAACAAGATTAAAAAAAAATTCTTCATCACAGAAGTGTTGCGAATATGCCAATCAAGATGAGGACAATGATCGTATTTGTGCAAACAAGATTAAAAAAAAATTCTTCATCACAGAAGTGTTGCGAATATGCCAATCAAGATGAGGACAATGATCGTATTTGTGCAAACAAGATTAAAAAAAAATTCTTCATCACAGAAGTGTTGCGAATATGCCAATCAAGACGAGGACAAAGATCGTATTTGTGCAAACAAGATTAAAAAAAATTCTTCATCACAGAAGTGTTGCGAATATGCCAATCAAGACGAGGACAAAGATCGTATTTGTGCAAACAAGATTAAAAAAAAATTCTTCATCACAGAAGTGTTGCGAATATGCCAATCAAGACGAGGACAATGATCGTATTTGTGCAAACAAGATTAAAAAAAAATTCTTCATCACAGAAGTGTTGCGAATATGCCAATCAAGACGAGGACAATGATCGTATTTGTGCAAACAAGATTAAAAAAAATTCTTCATCACAGAAGTGTTGCGAATATGCCAATCAAGATAAGGACAATGATCGTATTTGTGCAAACAAGATTAAAAAAAAATTCTTCATCACAGAAGTGTTGCGAATATGCCAATCAAGATGAGGACAATGATCGTATTTGTGCAAACAAGATTAAAAAAAAATTCTTCATCACAGAAGTGTTGCGAATATGCCAATCAAGATGAGGACAATGATCGTATTTGTGCAAACAAGATTAAAAAAAAATTCTTCATCACAGAAGTGTTGCGAATATGCCAATCAAGATAAGGACAATGATCGTATTTGTGCAAACAAGATTAAAAAAAAATTCTTCATCACAGAAGTGTTGCGAATATGCCAATCAAGACGAGGACAAAGATCGTATTTGTGCAAACAAGATTAAAAAAAAATTCTTCATCACAGAAGTGTTGCGAATATGCCAATCAAGATGAGGACAATGATCGTATTTGTGCAAACAAGATTAAAAAAAAATTCTTCATCACAGAAGTGTTGCGAATATGCCAATCAAGATAAGGACAATGATCGTATTTGTGCAAACAAGATTAAAAAAAAATTCTTCATCACAGAAGTGTTGCGAATATGCCAATCAAGACGAGGACAAAGATCGTATTTGTGCAAACAAGATTAAAAAAAAATTCTTCATCACAGAAGTGTTGCGAATATGCCAATCAAGACGAGGACAAAGATCGTATTTGTGCAAACAAGATTAAAAAAAAATTCTTCATCACAGAAGTGTTGCGAATATGCCAATCAAGATGAGGACAATGATCGTATTTGTGCAAACAAGATTAAAAAAAATTCTTCATCACAGAAGTGTTGCGAATATGCCAATCAAGACGAGGACAAAGATCGTATTTGTGCAAACAAGATTAAAAAAAAATTCTTCATCACAGAAGTGTTGCGAATATGCCAATCAAGATGAGGACAATGATCGTATTTGTGCAAACAAGATTAAAAAAAAATTCTTCATCACAGAAGTGTTGCGAATATGCCAATCAAGATGAGGACAATGATCGTATTTGTGCAAACAAGATTAAAAAAAAATTCTTCATCACAGAAGTGTTGCGAATATGCCAATCAAGACGAGGACAAAGATCGTATTTGTGCAAACAAGATTAAAAAAAATTCTTCATCACAGAAGTGTTGCGAATATGCCAATCAAGACGAGGACAATGATCGTATTTGTGCAAACAAGATTAAAAAAAAATTCTTCATCACAGAAGTGTTGCGAATATGCCAATCAAGACGAGGACAAAGATCGTATTTGTGCAAACAAGATTAAAAAAAAATTCTTCATCACAGAAGTGTTGCGAATATGCCAATCAAGACGAGGACAATGATCGTATTTGTGCAAACAAGATTAAAAAAAATTCTTCATCACAGAAGTGTTGCGAATATGCCAATCAAGATGAGGACAATGATCGTATTTGTGCAAACAAGATTAAAAAAAAATTCTTCATCACAGAAGTGTTGCGAATATGCCAATCAAGATAAGGACAATGATCGTATTTGTGCAAACAAGATTAAAAAAAAATTCTTCATCACAGAAGTGTTGCGAATATGCCAATCAAGATAAGGACAATGATCGTATTTGTGCAAACAAGATTAAAAAAAAATTCTTCATCACAGAAGTGTTGCGAATATGCCAATCAAGATGAGGACAATGATCGTATTTGTGCAAACAAGATTAAAAAAAAATTCTTCATCACAGAAGTGTTGCGAATATGCCAATCAAGATGAGGACGATGATCGTATTTGTGCAAACAAGATTAAAAAAAAATTCTTCATCACAGAAGTGTTGCGAATATGCCAATCAAGATGAGGACAATGATCGTATTTGTGCAAACAAGATTAAAAAAAAATTCTTCATCACAGAAGTGTTGCGAATATGCCAATCAAGATGAGGACAATGATCGTATTTGTGCAAACAAGATTAAAAAAAAATTCTTCATCACAGAAGTGTTGCGAATATGCCAATCAAGATAAGGACAATGATCGTATTTGTGCAAACAAGATTAAAAAAAAATTCTTCATCACAGAAGTGTTGCGAATATGCCAATCAAGACGAGGACAAAGATCGTATTTGTGCAAACAAGATTAAAAAAAAATTCTTCATCACAGAAGTGTTGCGAATATGCCAATCAAGACGAGGACAAAGATCGTATTTGTGCAAACAAGATTAAAAAAAAATTCTTCATCACAGAAGTGTTGCGAATATGCCAATCAAGACGAGGACAATGATCGTATTTGTGCAAACAAGATTAAAAAAAAATTCTTCATCACAGAAGTGTTGCGAATATGCCAATCAAGATGAGGACAATGATCGTATTTGTGCAAACAAGATTAAAAAAAAATTCTTCATCACAGAAGTGTTGCGAATATGCCAATCAAGATAAGGACAATAATCGTATTTGTGCAAACAAGATTAAAAAAAAATTCTTCATCACAGAAGTGTTGCGAATATGCCAATCAAGATGAGGACAATGATCGTATTTGTGCAAACAAGATTAAAAAAAATTCTTCATCACAGAAGTGTTGCGAATATGCCAATCAAGATGAGGACAATGATCGTATTTGTGCAAACAAGATTAAAAAAAATTCTTCATCACAGAAGTGTTGCGAATATGCCAATCAAGATGAGGACAATGATCGTATTTGTGCAAACAAGATTAAAAAAAAATTCTTCATCACAGAAGTGTTGCGAATATGCCAATCAAGATAAGGACAATGATCGTATTTGTGCAAACAAGATTAAAAAAAAATTCTTCATCACAGAAGTGTTGCGAATATGCCAATCAAGACGAGGACAAAGATCGTATTTGTGCAAACAAGATTAAAAAAAAATTCTTCATCACAGAAGTGTTGCGAATATGCCAATCAAGATGAGGACAATGATCGTATTTGTGCAAACAAGATTAAAAAAAAATTCTTCATCACAGAAGTGTTGCGAATATGCCAATCAAGACGAGGACAATGATCGTATTTGTGCAAACAAGATTAAAAAAAAATTCTTCATCACAGAAGTGTTGCGAATATGCCAATCAAGACGAGGACAAAGATCGTATTTGTGCAAACAAGATTAAAAAAAATTCTTCATCACAGAAGTGTTGCGAATATGCCAATCAAGACGAGGACAAAGATCGTATTTGTGCAAACAAGATTAAAAAAAAATTCTTCATCACAGAAGTGTTGCGAATATGCCAATCAAGACGAGGACAATGATCGTATTTGTGCAAACAAGATTAAAAAAAAATTCTTCATCACAGAAGTGTTGCGAATATGCCAATCAAGACGAGGACAATGATCGTATTTGTG
This sequence comes from Acanthosepion lycidas, assembly GCA_963932145.1. Lineage (NCBI taxonomy): Eukaryota > Metazoa > Mollusca > Cephalopoda > Sepiida > Sepiidae > Acanthosepion > Acanthosepion lycidas. Next base: position 73,894,189 of record OZ010594.1, on the reverse strand, counting down.
CAAACAAGATTAAAAAAAATTCTTCATCACAGAAGTGTTGCGAATATGCCAATCAAGATAAGGACAATGATCGTATTTGTGCAAACAAGATTAAAAAAAAATTCTTCATCACAGAAGTGTTGCGAATATGCCAATCAAGATGAGGACAATGATCGTATTTGTGCAAACAAGATTAAAAAAAAATTCTTCATCACAGAAGTGTTGCGAATATGCCAATCAAGATGAGGACAATGATCGTATTTGTGCAAACAAGATTAAAAAAAAATTCTTCATCACAGAAGTGTTGCGAATATGCCAATCAAGATAAGGACAATGATCGTATTTGTGCAAACAAGATTAAAAAAAAATTCTTCATCACAGAAGTGTTGCGAATATGCCAATCAAGACGAGGACAAAGATCGTATTTGTGCAAACAAGATTAAAAAAAAATTCTTCATCACAGAAGTGTTGCGAATATGCCAATCAAGATGAGGACAATGATCGTATTTGTGCAAACAAGATTAAAAAAAAATTCTTCATCACAGAAGTGTTGCGAATATGCCAATCAAGATAAGGACAATGATCGTATTTGTGCAAACAAGATTAAAAAAAAATTCTTCATCACAGAAGTGTTGCGAATATGCCAATCAAGACGAGGACAAAGATCGTATTTGTGCAAACAAGATTAAAAAAAAATTCTTCATCACAGAAGTGTTGCGAATATGCCAATCAAGACGAGGACAAAGATCGTATTTGTGCAAACAAGATTAAAAAAAAATTCTTCATCACAGAAGTGTTGCGAATATGCCAATCAAGATGAGGACAATGATCGTATTTGTGCAAACAAGATTAAAAAAAAATTCTTCATCACAGAAGTGTTGCGAATATGCCAATCAAGACGAGGACAAAGATCGTATTTGTGCAAACAAGATTAAAAAAAAATTCTTCATCACAGAAGTGTTGCGAATATGCCAATCAAGATGAGGACAATGATCGTATTTGTGCAAACAAGATTAAAAAAAAATTCTTCATCACAGAAGTGTTGCGAATATGCCAATCAAGATAAGGACAATGATCGTATTTGTGCAAACAAGATTAAAAAAAAATTCTTCATCACAGAAGTGTTGCGAATATGCCAATCAAGACGAGGACAAAGATCGTATTTGTGCAAACAAGATTAAAAAAAAATTCTTCATCACAGAAGTGTTGCGAATATGCCAATCAAGACGAGGACAATGATCGTATTTGTGCAAACAAGATTAAAAAAAATTCTTCATCACAGAAGTGTTGCGAATATGCCAATCAAGATGAGGACAATGATCGTATTTGTGCAAACAAGATTAAAAAAAAATTCTTCATCACAGAAGTGTTGCGAATATGCCAATCAAGATAAGGACAATGATCGTATTTGTGCAAACAAGATTAAAAAAAAATTCTTCATCACAGAAGTGTTGCGAATATGCCAATCAAGACGAGGACAAAGATCGTATTTGTGCAAACAAGATTAAAAAAAAATTCTTCATCACAGAAGTGTTGCGAATATGGCAATCAAGACGAGGACAATGATCGTATTTGTGCAAACAAGATTAAAAAAAAATTCTTCATCACAGAAGTGTTGCGAATATGGCAATCAAGACGAGGACAAAGATCGTATTTGTGCAAACAAGATTAAAAAAAAATTCTTCATCACAGAAGTGTTGCGAATATGCCAATCAAGATGAGGACAATGATCGTATTTGTGCAAACAAGATTAAAAAAAAATTCTTCATCACAGAAGTGTTGCGAATATGCCAATCAAGATAAGGACAATGATCGTATTTGTGCAAACAAGATTAAAAAAAAATTCTTCATCACAGAAGTGTTGCGAATATGCCAATCAAGATAAGGACAATGATCGTATTTGTGCAAACAAGATTAAAAAAAAATTCTTCATCACAGAAGTGTTGCGAATATGCCAATCAAGACGAGGACAAAGATCGTATTTGTGCAAACAAGATTAAAAAAAAATTCTTCATCACAGAAGTGTTGCGAATATGCCAATCAAGACGAGCACAATGATCGTATTTGTGCAAACAAGATTAAAAAAAATTCTTCATCACAGAAGTGTTGCGAATATGCCAATCAAGATGAGGACAATGATCGTATTTGTGCAAACAAGATTAAAAAAAAATTCTTCATCACAGAAGTGTTGCGAATATGCCAATCAAGATGAGGACAATGATCGTATTTGTGCAAACAAGATTAAAAAAAAATTCTTCATCACAGAAGTGTTGCGAATATGCCAATCAAGACGAGCACAATGATCGTATTTGTGCAAACAAGATTAAAAAAAATTCTTCATCACAGAAGTGTTGCGAATATGCCAATCAAGATGAGGACAATGATCGTATTTGTGCAAACAAGATTAAAAAAAAATTCTTCATCACAGAAGTGTTGCGAATATGCCAATCAAGACGAGCACAATGATCGTATTTGTGCAAACAAGATTAAAAAAAATTCTTCATCACAGAAGTGTTGCGAATATGCCAATCAAGATGAGGACAATGATCGTATTTGTGCAAACAAGATTAAAAAAAAATTCTTCATCACAGAAGTGTTGCGAATATGCCAATCAAGACGAGCACAATGATCGTATTTGTGCAAACAAGATTAAAAAAAATTCTTCATCACAGAAGTGTTGCGAATATGCCAATCAAGATGAGGACAATGATCGTATTTGTGCAAACAAGATTAAAAAAAAATTCTTCATCACAGAAGTGTTGCGAATATGCCAATCAAGACGAGCACAATGATCGTATTTGTGCAAACAAGATTAAAAAAAATTCTTCATCACAGAAGTGTTGCGAATATGCCAATCAAGATGAGGACAATGATCGTATTTGTGCAAACAAGATTAAAAAAAAATTCTTCATCACAGAAGTGTTGCGAATATGCCAATCAAGACGAGGACAAAGATCGTATTTGTGCAAACAAGATTAAAAAAAAATTCTTCATCACAGAAGTGTTGCGAATATGCCAATCAAGACGAGGACAAAGATCGTATTTGTGCAAACAAGATTAAAAAAAAATTCTTCATCACAGAAGTGTTGCGAATATGCCAATCAAGATGAGGACAATGATCGTATTTGTGCAAACAAGATTAAAAAAAAATTCTTCATCACAGAAGTGTTGCGAATATGCCAATCAAGACGAGGACAAAGATCGTATTTGTGCAAACAAGATTAAAAAAAAATTCTTCATCACAGAAGTGTTGCGAATATGCCAATCAAGACGAGCACAATGATCGTATTTGTGCAAACAAGATTAAAAAAAATTCTTCATCACAGAAGTGTTGCGAATATGCCAATCAAGATGAGGACAATGATCGTATTTGTGCAAACAAGATTAAAAAAAAATTCTTCATCACAGAAGTGTTGCGAATATGCCAATCAAGACGAGCACAATGATCGTATTTGTGCAAACAAGATTAAAAAAAATTCTTCATCACAGAAGTGTTGCGAATATGCCAATCAAGATGAGGACAATGATCGTATTTGTGCAAACAAGATTAAAAAAAAATTCTTCATCACAGAAGTGTTGCGAATATGCCAATCAAGACGAGGACAAAGATCGTATTTGTGCAAACAAGCAAAATAACAATTCTTAATCGCATAAATATATTTTGCAGTAGTGTTGAGAATAGGCCAATGAATGATCGTATTTGAGCAAATATTGTTAAAAATATTTCTTTATCACAGATGGGTTGTTAATATGCCAATCAAGATGAGGATAATAATCGTATTTGTGCAGATAAGATTAAAAAAAAATCTTCATCTCCCAATTGTTGCGAATAAACCAGTCAAGATGAGGACAATGATTGTATTTGTGCAAATAATGTAAATAATATTTTTTCATCACAGAAGTGTGGCGAAAATACCAACCAAGATGAGGACATCAGTTCATGTCGAGAAATAACGTAAATATTATATTCCCCTTTAAGAATCATTATCACATACCTAATAATTCTTCATCTTGAAAACGTAGTGTATATAAAAAGGAAAAGGAAAATAATTGTCTGATTTCTTTTAAATCAAATTAAATAGTAACTTTAAATCATATAAAATTTTGTAACTATAACAACGGGGATGTGAGAAATGCTCAACATTGTTAAATTATATAAAAAATAATAATAATAAGTTCTCATCTCAGAATCATTGTGAATATAACATTGCCAATAAGACAACAGTGCGTTGCTAATTAGGCATCTTTTAATATAAATAATCATACGAAGTATATACCTTAGGTGTCCCTCAATATATTAAAATCTTTTCAGACATAGTAATATGTATACTTGTAAGTATATTAAGTCATCGTAATTCGTTGTTGAAATAGTTATATATCCCCATCTGTGCCAGAGGTCTGTGTTTCTATCTCGAATGCTAATTTTTAACTATGGTATCTCCAACTTGGGAATATTGGCGGAGTACAGTCTTTCTCTCACTCCCATACGACAGAGTTCTGTATTAAGCTACGTTTATTAAATACTGATAGTTTTAAGCAGGAACAAGCGCGATGAAGGCAAGTTGCCGAATAAATATCATTAGTTCCTTTTAAATATTTATAGCCATATATTTGTGAGTAGATGTGTGCCCGCTAAACAAACTGATTAGCATATATTCACCTGATATGAAAGCCATTATTTGCATCCAATATTCTATGTGTGCCTGTGTGTCCGTGTGTCACTCTTCTTCAACTGAAAGCCAGCTGATTGGATAATATAAAATGAACAATATAATACATATTTTTTCAGAAATATTTGCAAAGATATAAAGGTTGGTGTGAAAAAATGATTACTTTAGTAAATTAAAAAAGTAAATAATTCCTCTCCGCAAAAATAAAATAAAAAATATATTAAATAATGGAAAATACAAGATATAGATTTATTTTTTCGCCATTTTCAGATTTTTCTTGTGTTTTTTTCTTTCGATCAATGATTCGTTCTGTCACAGAGAAGTTATTTTAATATACAGTGGGTTGTCAATTAAGACGTCGAGAGAATATCATTCTGCTGACAGATGATGATGCTTAATTAATTTGAATGTATTAATCTCAACTTCATTTCCGTCCTCTAATCTATAATAAAACAATAAAAGTGTCCGAAATTCTTTAATGTCCTGTGTTCTCTTTCTGGCAAAGTATTTATCCAGAATCTTGAAAATTTTAGAACAAAATAAGTGTTAGAACTGGCGAGAAATATGAAAGTTCTTTGAAATAGCGAACGATTGTGAGTTCAATGCCTGGGTCAGACTAGAATGACTAAGCCAAACAAAATAAAAATAAAAACTAGACGATATTTCTAGATATGATCAATGAAACCAGAACAGTCTAAACCGGTTGATTAAATAAAAGGTTCAGTTAAGATTTCCCTTTATGGTATCCAGAACAATATACACCTGAGAAAGACCAGAATGAGCAACGGCTAAACATGAGGACAATAGTTTGAATATAAATGTTGTAAACAAAGAAAAATCTTATTTAATTGCTCTATGTTATAAATTATTCTACAGCGGGGTGAATAGTGAACAATTCAATCACTGACGAAATCTCGTGAAAATAGAGATATGGTTCAACAAAATGAAGTCAAGGGTAACATGAAAATACAACAAAAATGGCACTTTTATATAATGTTATAAGAAAAAGGAATTTAACGTTTCTGAGTACCCATAATGAGAAAAGGGGGATTGCAGAATTTCAGCTTCACAGGATATATTTTGAAGCCAGCATGGCAGAGGGAAGCAATAAGAAACCTATCTAATATAGTTGTGTAAATAGATGGTATTACATGAACTGGAACTGATGAGAACAATAACATTGATAGGAGCAAGAGCTACAAAGGAAAGGCTGATAGGAATATGATTGCCCACGTTTTAAATGGAAAACGGCTTATAGAAGAATAATCATAATTTAGTAACTGCAATATCACTAATTTCTCCTCAATGTATATTTCTGTAGAGCTGCCACTTCACGAAGTATCTTTTAGTATAATTTTCCTGAAAATCTCTGGTGATTTGCACAATTCCTCCTTGATATATAGGAGGACAAGCTGCAATGTTCATAGGTGGACAGATTAAGAAAGAGTCATGTTAGAGCTGTGAAATCTTGAATGCTTAATCTGAACTCTTTTTTCTAATAAATAATTGCATTTCAGGTAAACATCTGACTGTTCAAAGAAGACTTAAAAAAAAAAACTAGTAGCATCTTCTTTTGAAAATTGGACAACGTCCTGTTAGCAAGTACATACAGAAAAATGTTTGAGTCCCCAAGGATATAATTGCTACATTAGGTGATGACACTCCAGCGTTATCAAAAAAGCAAAATTGGGCAACTCAATTTAGAAGGGGAAAGGGGGGTCTTGAAGATGCCCCACGGTCTAAAACGCCCTGATACTGCCAACCCCGAAGAAAACACTGATCGTTTTCACCACATGTTTATGGTTGGCAGGCGATTGACTATAAATCAATAGGCCAATGCTAATAGCACATCCATTGTGAAAGTTGAGAACATTCCATAGAGTGAACTTCACATGACGAAGATTTCTGATCGGTGGCTGGCACGTCTTTTGACATTTGATCAAAAGTACATCAGGGAAACATCACGGTAAACTCTTACATTGTTTGAGGCAGATCCAGCTGGTTTCTTTGAACATTTCTTAACCCAGGAAAAACACTTGAGCCAGAGACAAGGAGATAATCCATGTAGTAGAAACACCTCTCCTCACCAGCTGTTATTCAGCTAAAAAGAGAACAAGTTAAAATCATTTTCTTTCAGCCCCACTGTCTTCTCAAATGAGCAATGTTGAAAGGAAAAAGATAATACAGGCCTTCATTTATAGTACAAACATTAATACTCTCGCTTCCATCTTCAAAGTCTATTCAAGAACCCTGAAGAGAACGGTAAATAAGTTTAAAAAAGAGGTAACAATAGTGAGGAAAACTGGATAGATCAGGAGGTTACAACAGGAAGATGGATCATTATTCCAACTTAGAGCTAAAGACATCAATTAGAAAAGATCCAACTCAATCCATAAGATGTTTGGCACATGAGAGGGGACTTTCAGCTAGGACTGTCCAAAGAAGAGTGAAAAAGAACTTGAAAATCAAATCGTACGTGAAACCTGTGAGGCACCTTGTTACTCCAGGAAAGAAAGAAGGTTAAGGCGGGTAAAGATGATGTTCAATAAGTTGGAAAATGATCCTGAAATAATATATATATATATATATATATATATATATATATATATATATATATGTGTGTGTGTGTGTATGTGTGTGTGTGTGTGTGTGTGTGTGTGTATTAACTTTATTTCAATTCTTCATGAGATTCGGATCCTTAGTTATACTTAATTAATGATGGACATGTCATTTTCCTTTATTATCGATTACATCACGATTCTTCTAATAATTTTGGAGAGTAATTATACTTTCTTATTGCTAAAAGTAGAGTCCAATAGCGTTATAAAAACCTCGGAGAATTCCTGTAAAATTTCTTTAATCATTTCTAAGATACAACGCTAAGAACTTAATCTAACAAATGGACAATTTTGCTTTTACACTATTTGGACAATTTTAATGTTACACTCGGTATGTCAGAAATCATACGCTATTCTTAGGTCTGGAGAATGCCCTTAAATTCTCTTAGGAGCGTCCTAACAATTCGAAACAAAGACATGAATGATATCCTAATTATTCGATTAAAAATAAAAATAATTTAGTATATAAATGAATTAAATTAATTTGTTTTCTACGTGTCTACGTACTTACACTGTTTATAAACCTGACTATCTGATTACGCAAAAGTCCTACGAGCATATCACGTTGAAACACCGGTTCCCGTATGATTACTGAAGTTAAGCAATGTCGAGCCTTGTCAAATGTGTTACCACATGGGAATATCAGCATTTTTGAGCTTGGGTAATGGCTCAGCATTGTTAAACCGGGAGCCGCGTTCCAATTCCAGTTAATTTCGTTATATTCACTTACACGAAAATAACATTGTGAAAGTTATAAACCCACTTCTTTCTCCAAGTCAGCTATGGTTTAATTGGTAAGTAAATGATTATTACCTAAAAAAAAAATTCAAATATTTTCTGGACTTAAATAACGTGCTAACGGTTGATAAGCCGTAGAAAACGAATCAGCCAATCAATCATTATGCAAAGATCTATACTAAACCATTATCTCAAGCAACCATCTGTCTATATAATCGTCTATGTTTTGAAGAAAGATAATCCTATCATTTACAGACTAAAGTTCATACTGTATATAAAGTTTATGCATAATATACAGTGTAAGTACGTATATATATAGAAAACAAATTCATTTCATATTAATTTAACATATATAATTACTTATACTCTTAATGGAATAATTAAAATATTTCTAATCAGTCATGGCATTGTTCAGAATGGGTAGGCTGCCTCCAAGACATTTTTAAGGGTTTCTCCAGACGTAAGAACAGCAAATGATTTCCTGATATCAGTCTCTCTAAAAGCGCAATTTCTTTAGATGAACTTTCTTATTGAAAGCGGAGACAATACATATGAATAAAAGCTGTAATATATTATTTCATTATTTTGTTGAGTGGCTTTTCTAACAGTCACGAGAACTTCCGTCATTCTGGGGTATTTTTCGTTTCTCTTGCACTGAAATATCTCGTTCCTCATGTTCTGCTTTTTGTCAAAAATTTAAGTTTTAAAAGCTTGCGGTTTTAGAAGTACTTAAATTAAATAATGAAATAATGAGTTGGAGTTTGTTAACAAAGGTAACGACTTCAGAAACCACTTAAAAATCAAGTGGCAAAATTTAGTGACTGAATTATGTTTCATACTAATGTTATTACGGGATTATAAAGCCTAATGTTTGGCTCCTTCTGGCAATAATAATTTGACACTGTCTCTAGAAAAGGAAAGCCAGAAGAAAGGACTAAACACGAAAACAGAATGTATTGTTGCCAGCAAAAGGAACAGCTCAACATACGAATTACGAACTGGAAACAAAAAATCAATCATGCAAAACAATTTAAATATCTAATATTCTTTAACAGAGAACGGAGATTGCGACACTGAAATCTGAACTGCCATTGGTATAGCGAAATATGACTAGCAAAAGCCAAGCAAAGCAATAAGAAATTGGAAAATTTAGTTAGGATTAAAGAAAAGGGTACCGGACTGTAATGTAATATCGATACCCCTATATAGCAGAGAATACTAGTGTTGTGGATTCCCGGATGAAATCCGGTCTCAAATGAATGACAAACGCAGCAATGAAATACAGCAAATAAATGTATTGACGTAATAATACAATTGGTAATACGGTTAGTAGATCCAGAAATGCGGTTAGTAGCAATAATAATATATATATATATATATACAGGCTGGGAAATTCAGTATTGAAATACGACTTCCTTCTGAGTCTACGTGCTCGCAACTGTGACTCCTACAAAGCGGTTACCTCACACTCTCACTCTCTCACTATATCACTGTATCACTGTCACTGTATCACTCCCGGGTATTCACCAGCAGCAGTACAAGTACACACTGGGCGAGTTCACTTCTATGGAAAGGGGTGGACCGCTTAACACCCCCCTACTTAGATCCCTTTTTTGGGGGGAGTTAGTATTTTTTTCTCTTATGGTCGATAACCAGAGGTTCAGTAAATTTTATCTTCCTGTTTTAAATGATCTCTTGGGTACAATAGTTGTATACTGGTTTTTGTTCTTGTTTGGTATTAATTTGTCAAACACAGACTGTATTTTTACCTTCGTCTTCTGCATAAATTCATCCTTTTCCGCTTCTCTTTTTATCTCTCGCAAAGACACAGGTAGTTCCGTTACTGGCTTGTATAACTCTTTACTGTTTTCATCTATGGTAGCAAATGGCACGTTTCGCTTCTGTTTACATACTGGTTGGACGTTTTCTTTTAATTCTATTTTGGCCTTGAGTTTGTTGCATCGTCTCAACCCGCTCGAAAATACCACAGGAAATTGGTTATGTAATTCTTCCTTTAACTTTATAGCATCTGATGGTTCAACCTCTAACTTTTTGCCAAAAAGAGCTGATAGGTAGATCCCAAACGTTGAACTTTTGCATCCAGTCGATCCCTACTAGATTTTCAGTATCTTTCATGACGAATATCTTAAGGTTTTTGTTCTTCCGTGAAATTTAACATTCACGATTATTTCTCCTTCGAATTTTATTCGCTTGCCTGTAACCGACTTGGCAATTTTTTGTGTGTGTAACATGGTTGGTCTGTTAAATTTTCTCCATGTCTGTAGCTTGATTATCGTGAGGTCGGAACCCGAATCCAGTTGCAATTTTATCTTTTTATTTAAAATTTCAAGTTCCACATATTTCCTTATTTTGGTGCTGTCTTCGTTATGCATCCTAATAGCTATTATTCTACTAGTATATTTTCTGTTCCTATATTGGGATGCCTTGTGGCCCTTTTTTCCACACTCAAGACAGTTTTTATATCTAAAACGGCAATCCTTGTTCCAATGTAATCCTCCACATCGAGAACATGATGATGGGTGGGGACCTTACATTTGCTTCGATTTTCTTCATAATTTGCCCTGTATGTTGTACTTTATTCTCTTATTATAGAATTTGTGTTTTCTTTCCGGGGAGAGTGAGAATACTTTTTCATTATTATAGAATTTTTGTTTTCTTTCCGGGGAGGGTGAAGAACGTAGACTTTTGTTTAACTTACATATATGAGATACAGCTGACTTCTCAATGTCCTTCGTGTCTTTCTTTATACTTAAGCATCTCTGGGATTCTTCCGATAATTGTTGTAGTGTTAGTCCAGGTTCATTTTGTAATTTTGAAAGCCTTCTTTAGCGCATTTCACTATTTTTTGTTGAAACTAACCTTTGAAAAAGATGAGACACTTGAATTTGTCCGGGGTTAATTCCGCTAATTTGAAGTCGTCGCAATGTTTATTTACGATTGCAGCAAACGTGGAATAATCCTCATTATCGCCCTTTACCAGGTTAAGTAATTTCCACCACCTGTGAAAGAGTGATGTTTTTGGACTAAAGAGTTCCTTAAGACATGTCACTGCTTCGTCAACTGTTAATTCGTTTGTCTATTTTGGCTCCATATAATCCACGAACTTTGTCGATTCTTCAGCTCTTAATTTTCTAAGCAATAGACGTAGCTTTTTTGCTTCTATTCAGTTTTGACAGTCGATGTTAAAGATGTCTTCATGTCTTCTGAAATAATCTCCGAAATGTTTGTCCTCATCTAGAGAATATTTGAAAATCTCTATGGTATTCCACACTGCATCTTGCGAAAAAGTTGCCTCTTTTTCAATATCTAATTGCTTGTTACCCGCTACTTTCAATATTAGTTCTTGGAGCTCTATTTGTCTTTCTTGATTTTCCTTCTGTGTTTGTAGTAATTGCTTTTGCCATTTTTCTCCCATTCTTTCTTGTAGTTGTAATTGTTGATCATTTTGGTATTTTATCAGTTCTACCAAAATATTTTTAAAATCATCCATGTAACTCAATTTTACGTATTTTTACTCCTCGTAACTCTTTGTCGCCCATTTGTTGTGCACGACGAGGGAATTTTTTTTTGTTGAATGTTCTTCCTGTGTGAGTACAAATCGCTCGTTGTCAATTTGTTGTGGACGAGGGGAGGATTTTTCTATTTCTTCTTCTCGTGTGAGTTCGAATCGCTCGTCGCTAATTTGTTGTGGACGATGAGGGAAATTTTTTTGTTGTTTGTTCATCCCGTCTGAGTTTGAATCGCTCGTCGTCAATTTGTTGTGGACGACGAGGGAAATTTTTTTTGTTGTTTGTTTTTCCCGTGTGAGTTCGAATCGCTCGTCGCCAATTTGTTGTGGATTACGGGATGAAATCCGGTCTCAAATGAATGGCAAACGCAGGAATGAAACATAGCAAATAAATGTATTAACATAATAATACAATTGGTAATACGGTTAGTAGATCCAGAAATGCGGTTAGTAGCAATAATAATATATATACAGTCTAGGAAATTCAGTATCGAAATATGACTTCCTTCTGAGTCTACGTGCTCGCAACTGTGACTCCTACAAAGCGGTTACCTCACACTCTCACTCTCTCACTATATCACAGTATCACTGTCACTGTATCACTCCCGGGTATTCACCGGCAGCAGTACAAGTACACACTGGGCGAGTCCACTTGTATGAAAAGGGGTGGACCTTTTAACAACTAGGCAATCCCATCACTGATGAAGAAGTCACGTGAGGCAACAGCAGAAAGGATTCTGAGAATACCCCGTGAGGAACGATGAAGTTTTAGAGAAGATGGTAATAAGAAGGAGACATAGTTAAAATCAGAGACAGTCGGAATATCTGGGGTGCATAATGAGAATAGATCGCTTAGATAATTTAACACACACAGCGCATGGCAGAGCTAACTAGCTTTTTTAAATCACTGTTAGAACAGCGATTGGGATAAGTGGCAAAAAGATTTTATTAAGAGCTACAAAGAACAAAAATGTTGGGGATCAATGCTTGCCCATATCCTGAAGGGACAGAATACGTAGAAGAAGAAATACGAGGAGTGATATGTATTTAATTTAAAAAGATTAGAATCGCAATGGTATTTTTTAGATGGTTCCTCACCAGATAGTTATTGTGTTTGCCGCATCGTTTAATTTAAATTGACTTTCAAACAGAACAGTTACATTCGATAAGTATTTTGGTTTTTCTCATCCTTGCTAGGTATTCTGAAATTTCCTATATGAACATCTAATCACACCGAATGCATATTTTATTGATCCTAAAGCCTTCTTCTAAGAGCTAATTTTAATAGCAAACTGATATACTCGTAACATTTCCATCTAAAAGTTTGGCACGAAGACCTTAGGTCCTGGAATTAGATCGATAATTATTTTTCAGGAATTACACAAAGGAAATTTCTATTGAAATATTGGAAACATATTGAATTACATGGGAAGCCTATTCGACTGGAAACAAACAGCTTGTATGCGTATAGAGGAGGAGTTAGAGAATTCATAAAACTAGATAGATGAATAAGTAAAGGATACATTTTGTATTATTAGGTGCAAAAATAATGACGTAAAAAACGACATTATTACGTCATTATTTTTGCACCAAACTAATAGATTAAATTAACCTGAGTGACTTAACAAAGCTACCGAGCAGACTTTGAATCTACTCCATCCTGATGTACCTTCAATAAGGCTTCTTGACTCGAACATCTTTAAATATGGTATGAATACACGCAGTCTGGTCTATAACGAATAAAGCTCACCCCCGTAGATCAATACGGATATTCGTATATTCGTACCCCCGCGAAAGATATAGCGAAAAATGATTGATGTCTTGATCTGACGCAGAAAGTACCTGACTCCTACGGCCATAGTTCATCTTTGCAAAAGTTATTTCAGATCAAGAAATGAATTAATGCCGCCGCTCCTGGTCTAGAGATACCCAATCATCAGTTTCCAGCTTTCAGAGTTCAAAATCATTTATTTCCCAACCTACAAACACTTTCAAACAGACGAAACGTTGCTAGACTTTCAATATTCTATCGCTAATTTCCTGACAGATGTTCAGACTAGCTAAATTCCATAGTTGCACCATTACATACATCTAAGTATAGGATCGGGCATGTAAAGTGCACAGTGTACAGTCATCTTCATTCCCTTCGTATTCCATTGTTAAGAAAAAAAATTCTCGTCAGACAGCGTCTTACACGCATTACTTTGTAGAACTGACTCCCAAGAGGATACTTCCCCTATAACTTAAATTTTAATCGCTTCAAGTTTAGGGTCAACTGTTATATATCGTATATAACACACACTCTCTTTTCACGTTTTTACAAAAATCTTGTTCGGTAACCCTCTACCTTAAGCGGCTCTTGGGCCTATTGTTGTGTTGACAGTCGTATGAAATACAAAGTTGGCAGAAATTAATCTGCAAGAAATAGTAGAGAAGATCTTCATGAAAATATAATGCACGGTTCTCACACACACAAAAAAAAACATAGATCCCAATCTGTATACCACGCATTGTGACGTCAGAATCAAGAATCTAAAGTAAGATGGAGCCAACGAACAACTGAAAATGTGATAAAGGAACCCGAAGGCGCGTATGACTTGTCAGAATGTTAACAAATTAGTAAGCGATAAGAAAATATCTTTCGAAAAATTACATAAATCAATACTGAACTGTTACGTAATATCTAATTTTCTATATGATAGTAAATATATGACAATTTCTTCGCTGATGAAATATAGATGTCATTTTACTGACCAATGTGAAGAATACCATTGGCGTAAAGAGGAAGTATGAAATAAACAGGAAAACAAGGAAAACATTACATTCAGAAAAATCTAGATAGAATTTCTAAAAAATAATGAATGAAGAAAGTGCGATGGCATGCTAGATAAAAAAAAAAAAGAAAGAAAGAAACATCCCGGAGACATAGACTACAAGTAACAGTCTAAACATGACACCTCTGTGACGCATACACATGAAAGAAGATTCGGGATTAAACACTCCTAAGATGTATTGCCGGAAAAAGGAACAGAAACAAAGAAATTGATTGATTTCATTTTCTATGCATTATGAAACTTTTGCAGGTTATTTAAAGCCAGAAAATAGTTTTAGATTGTAAAGTTTGGGGTTGGGGAAATAATAATGTTTTTATTATAAAAGCAACATTAACTAATTAACCTATAGCTGGGGTAAAAGTGTTGGATTCATAACTTTGCGTGTAACTGAACATAATGAATCCAACGGGAATATTGAATTTATCAATTCTGATCCATTATCCATTACACCACCGGCAAGAATCAGCTTACATCACCTGGTATTCCCAAACGGGCAACTATCCAGTTACTAACCAGTGTCGACGTTGCTTAACTTCGCTGATCGCACAGAAACCGGAGAACAGAAGAAACGTAGAACATGGGTAAGAGTTATTTAAACAACAACAATAGTACATTTGGGAGAACCATGGCCGCTAACATCCCGAATAGATATGGCATATAGAAGAATAATAAAAACCAGTAAGAACCTACTAATGAATAAACATTCATATAATTAACTGTATACAAATGCATAATAACTAAATATACATAGAAAACAGAAAACCTTTTGATTTAATAGAAATACATCCAACTTATTCATTATTAATGGGTGCAAAATGTATTTGTAGAATGCAAATTTCAGATTTTAAAGCATTTAAATGGATTTAATACTCTAGGTTATTCAAGGGGAATATTCTGGGATGTTCTAATAATCTTATCAGTAGTTATTTTAAAAGAATATATAAACAGAACATTCTGTAATTTACATTCGTGCAAAAAGTTTATCATCATTGCAAGAGAACTGACAAATTCGATAGAAAAATTGCTTGTTAAGCTCTGGAAAGAAAATAACCGTTACAGGAAAATCTCAGACAACGTGAATATTCCATTTATTAACATTATTTCAAAATTGTTGAAAACCAAACAGGTGCTCAACG
Organism: Acanthosepion lycidas; assembly: GCA_963932145.1. Classification (NCBI taxonomy): domain Eukaryota; kingdom Metazoa; phylum Mollusca; class Cephalopoda; order Sepiida; family Sepiidae; genus Acanthosepion; species Acanthosepion lycidas. The sequence goes on along the minus strand of OZ010594.1, from coordinate 73,878,685 downwards.
AGAGATTTTTTCAAGATCTTCGAGAAAATTAATGCTTCAAATTAAACATAAGACAATGGTTACTCTTTAATAGTTTCCGGATGATTTACTTTCATCAGGAATTTGTGTCACTAAACAGACAATAGGAAATGAAATTCATAGGAACAATCTAAAGTTACTCTCCCCTTGGAAGACTCCACTGTTATTAAAAGCACGCAGACATGCCAGGTTGAAATTCGTTCGTGAACATAAGGTTAAAGACAAATCGTATTGAGAGAGTATTATGGACAGACAAAACAAAAATTGAGTTGGTTTGACGTACTTCTAGAAATTATGAATAGAGGAAAGATGGCGATGTCTTCAAATAAAAAAAGCACAGTTCTAATAGGGAAATTTGGTGATTGCAGCCTCATGGTTTGGGGAATTTTTTCGGCAAAAGGTACTGGCAATATATCTGTAATAAATGGTAAAACTTAATACCGCAGCATCTCAAAATATTTTAGAAGGAAATTTAATGATTTCGGTTGAAAATCTTGAACTTCCTCCTTATTGGATCTTCCAAAAAAAAAATAACGATCCTAACCACACTGCAAAATGTACGAAGAAATGTCTTGCTGAATATAATGTAAATAAACTGAAATTACCAGATCAGTCCCTAGATTTAAACACAATCGGGAATCTGTAGCGTTATTTGAATATTCAAATCCAATCGAGAGCTCCAAAAATCAAGGATCTGAAGACCATATGCGAAGATGAATGGAACAAAATACCTACTAAAATTCGTAAATCATTAATTGAGAACTACAAGAAAAGGTTGGTTGCTGTAGAAATAATTAATGGCTCTTCTACAAAGTAGTACACGAAGATTATATGTTCCTTATGGAATTTACTCTTTTCACACATTAAAATTGATAAATGGGAGATATTTCTATTAAACTAATTTTTTCTTGTTTTCTATACGTATTTAGTTATTATGCAGCTGTGTACAGTGTACAGTTAATTATATAGAAAGTATATTTATTCATTACTTGGAAATACAATAAATTAAAAATTTGTATGTGTACGAATATTTGTTTTGCTCCACTGTATCTCCTATTAAAACGAAGCAGTTCACATTCTTCTCTTCAAGATGTTATCAGTAACATAATATTCCCTTATCTTACCACAGACCATTCTTTTAGAATTTGCTGGTTTCACTCTCAAAATTATTGTCTCGACTTCATGGAAATTTGTAATACAACTCTTGATCCTATTTTTTATGCGAAAGCATGACTTTTGGGATTAAGGCGGTCGAGGCATTTGCATTTAAATAAAAATGATGAGAATCATAGATATAAAAACATGAGCTGTAAAGTAATTTTATTTCAAATTCTGGTAAAAAACACCAAGTGCAGATTTAATTGACAATACGCAGACAAGTTGGGGAAGACGTATTATTTTAGCAAATATAAGCCAGTATTGGATGTGAACCTCGCGTTGTTTAATGTGCCAATCAAAAAATGAATCAAAGTCTGAATATTACAAATGTTACCGCTACACATATCAAAAGTGTTTTTCTTCTGGTTTGGTTTGTTTTACGGTATATCAACCTCAATGGGTTATTTTATGCCGACAAAATTTCTATTGCTGATAATATTTTTTTTTCTTCAAAAATGTATCGCTGGTAATATTTTTTTTCAAAAATGTATTGCCGGTAATAATATATTGCTGGTAATAATTTTGCAACGTATCTCTAGTATTAAAAATTATTTTACACTTTCAGAGTGTTTTGAACCCAATTTTGGGGTTTACTATTTGCCCATAGCTGGGGCCCTAACAGGTGCTACCACCTCGAATCAGAGTGGATCTAGGAACTAATTAAGAGGTGGCTCCACGCTTTTCAAAGTCTCTTGATCTTGCTGTTGGATGTATTTTATCGTTTTACCCAGGACGCGGATGTAGTTTGCCGTCATACCCAGGACGGTCGGCTTCGAGTGTTTTGAATGCAATAAAAGTAACATTTCTACACACATGCCAAGTGATCAACTTAATTGAGAATCCATTTTACATGCCTTTTGACTCATTTCCGCGACTTGAGTTTTAATTAACACTTTACCCTGATAAATTACAATGTACGGGTTTGCGTCTATCTGTTTTTCCGCCGAATCAAAAGTGGGGATATATATATATATATATATATATATATATATATATATATATATATATATATATATATATATATATATGTGTGTGTGTGTGTGTGTGTGTGTGTGTGTGTATACCACTTCAAACGTTATTGTTTCATATTTTCTCGTATTTGAAAAAGACGCCCCATTTTTTACTTTAAACACCGTGTATTGCGTCTATCGGCCGACTCGTTAGAAAAAAAATAATAAAGAAAATGAGTCCTCAGGCAGGGATCATAAATGCGTCCCGTTTTTTAGTATTCGGTTACAGAGAATGTCATTCGGAAGAGGCATAGCACGTGGAACTAGAACAATCTACCCCCGGATGACGAAATAAACGGTTCGGTCCGAAATTCCAATCACCCGAAATGTTGTGAATATTGCAATGAAGATGAGGATAACTGTCCGAATAATATAAGTAAAAGCTTGATGTTTTGTCATGTAGTTGCATTTCAGAAAATATGTTCTATAAAACCTGACAGTCTGAAATTTACGTATTTGTCTGTCAAATATACGAGGATAAATAATCATGCTGTTATATCTGGATAGCAAAATTCTACTACCCAATACAAAAATCATATTTTGTATGGTTGCAGTATTTTTATGAGTTGGGAACTTATTAGTGGTATTAAAGTATTTCCTATTTTTTCCATTTTTGTGCTCTTGATTATTTAATAAAGATAGCCTTTTTTCCGGCTTTTACACGACAACGTGTCTTATTTGACAGTAAACATCACAAGATATGGATTTAAAAAATATATTTCATCCTTGCACGCATTTTCAGTACAAAGAAACTATATTTAAAACAAACTTTTAAAAAATACGTCTTTTTTATACTACGTATATTTATGAAAATATATATTTTTTTTATTTCTAATCTTGTTTGGGATTTCATATATAAAAACTGTTTTGTATCTCTTACACGATTTTTATTTCATACTGAGTTAGCTACCCTTTGTTGTTATTTATTTATTTATTTTTTTTATTTTTTTTTATTTTTTTAGTAAACATAGAGGTTTCCTTCCTCTCTCCATTTCCTCTTGGAGAGTTTTCTTTCAAACATCTAACAAAGAAACGTGTTCGATTAAGATGAAAAGGAATATACTTTTGCAAAGAATTCTTTATTCTTCCCACCCCCCGATACATCCTAGACTATCATTTGTGTGGCACGATCATGCCAGCGTCTTTTGTTAGCAAATCTCATAGCATAAAGAAATAGATATATAAATTTATACTATTTTTAACAAAGTATTCACACTCCTTATTTAGGAATGTAAATGACGCCATCAACCAATGCTAGCAGCTACTCTACCGTATGTTTGTCAGTTGAAGGCCACAGATAGGCAAGTTGTGTTTCCTTTTCTACGTAATCTATTCTTTTTCATTTTGTACGAATGAACGTAGATCATCTCAGTTAGAAGTTTATATCAGAAATATCAAATGGACCGCTTTCGCTTGTGATGACCAAAGATACAAGAGCTTATTTGATAGTTTTAATAACTGCGGTTGTAGATGTCCTGGTTTCTTTGTTTATTATTCAAATGTTACATGTCGGCAGTAGGAAGCAACATAAAACTAATATTCTTCTTAAGGAAAAAGTCCCACAACCTTCAATGAAATAACAACTTATTTATTTGCGGTTTGTGTTGTGATAATAATAATAAGTTTACGAAAAGGAATCATATTTAATTACTTTTGCTTTGTTTTATTTTTTTTTTTATTTTGGTTTTAGTTTATGCGGGTTGTCATCGTGTATCAATGACAAGAATTTGGCGTTAGTTTGCATATTTATGGCAGTATAGGTAAAGATCGCAGGTTAGTTTAAAAAATAGTTATATATATATATATATATATATATATATATATATATATATATATATTTTGCACCAACCTAATATTTCATATATATATATATATATATATATATATATATATATATATATATATATAAAATATTAGGTTGGTGCAATATATATATATATATATATATATATATATATATATATATATATATATTGCACCAACCAAATATTTTATATATATATATATATATATATATATATATAAAATATTAGGTTGGTGCAAAATATATATATATATATATATATATATATATATATATATATATATATTGCACCAACCAAATATTTTATATATATATATATATATATATATATATATATATATATATATATATATATAATATTAGGTTGGTGCAAAAATAATGACGCAGTAATGTCGTTTTTGACGTTAAAAAATACGTCAAAAAACGACATTATTACGTCATTATTTTGCACCAACCTAATAAATATGTAACAAAACGTAGTTTTAAAGTAAGATATAATAATGGTATAAAAATGGATTAAAGTAGATTAGAGAGTATGTCAGCATCTGGCGGCGAAAACCTGTTTCATGTTTAACAGCAATCGTCAGGCCGCAGGTGTGAATATGAGGTGTGTGGGGGGGGGGCTCCCGTGTGTGTGTGTGTGTGTGTGTGTGTGTGTGTGTGTGTGTGTGTGTGTGTGTGTGTGTGTATAGATGCTTTGGCCGCCTGATGATCGCGGTCGCGTAAAGCCTAAGTAGCGATCCTAATGTTGTGTCTTTCTTAGTTGACATCTTAGTACCTTAGTTTCTACATCGTAGTAGCTTAGACAGAGAACACTCTTTATTAGTGTTAAGGTAGGTGCCTGTATTTTGATCTTTTTTCTTCTCTTACTTTATGTTTTCTTTTTCTCGTTTTCTTCTATCGCATTTTTTATCGTTTTCTGGTGGTTGGTGATCCTCTTCAGGTGGTTGGTGATCTTCAGGTTGTTGGAATGTCGAACTGAACTGTCACTGGATCTAACCAATGCCTTTATCCACTGTGACATGTATCCTTGAGGACACAGTGACAGGACCCAAAGTGTATGAGTTCAATACCCGGTTAAGGCAGTAGAGAACTTGGAGATCGGAATTAGCAGGAGATAACAGATAACTGACACCCACATGAACATGGCACGTGAAACTGGAACAGTCTACCCCACTGAGTGAAATAAAGGGTTCAGTTCGACATTCCAACCACATGGGTTCTCTCCTAATACAACATTTCCTCAGTTCTCTCCACTCTCAATAACCCCTTTCGTCTAGTTAACTTTATCAGATTGCTCGGGTCGGAAGAATTAAACGAAAATGATTCCACGTGCACCAATAATGATGGGAAAATTATTACCTTCAATTACCACAATTATTTCAAACCACAGACATGGTCTAAATCGTGTGAGTTGTCAGTATTTGGAGTCTCGGAGAGATTAGTGAAGCTTTATATATTCCGCAAAATTGGATTTGGCAAGTTAACAAGAAATAGCCGTAAAGTTATTCTCTCGAAGAGTTTTGGATTCATCATAAAAAAGACTCTTCACTTGCACTTATTCAAATAACAGAAGTATTGTTAGGAGCATTTGATGCGGTTTTTTAAATAAATTTTGAGGATTTTATCAGCGAACAAGGAATGGTCACACTTCATTCTTCCCTTAAAACTTGGTTGGATATTGTGAAGGCCGTTAGTGCAAAAAACACTTTTTAGCAATTTATAGTAAATTAATTCGGTTTTAAAACGAGCTGTTATTATAACAGACGACCATTTATTAAGTTTTGTGTGGCTCTAACAGAAATGTTGAAAATAGCATTATAGCATTCTTCTCTCATATAAAAGTTATAAAGAACCATGACCAAAAACGCAAATTTAAAATTAAATATTCGGGCAAGAAAAATATGGAATTTTGTTCGTACTTTTTTTAAATACCAAAACATCAAGCCGAAATCTGGAGTCGTTTTCTTAAATAGCCTTTTCATATCTTCACTGTCATATGCATGTCATGCTGGCGACAAACCCGTTCAGAAATATCTATCCTGTCAGCTGTATACAACCGCTGGCTAAGATCAATGGTAAAAAGGGAGAGAAAATCCTGAGTATTTTGGCAAAGATCATCTTTCTTGGAGTATTGTAGACTGGGGAGCTAGCTTTTACAAAAATATAAAATATACAGAAACCTATACAGAATCGAGCTAATATCGGTAAACATTTATATTAACCAATTAATCTCTTTACATGAATATATTCTCTGTAACAAATGGAGGGGAACTCTGGTTCAGAGTTTTACTGCATGTTTAGAAATACCACTGTGTTAAGAATGGTTTAACTACAGCAGAATACCTTAGGATGAGTTGAAGCGGGAAATACATAAAATGGAATAGAGGAAAAGCTCAGGGAAACTAATTAAATGTCGAGGAGAATAAAGAAATAATGTATTGAATATAATTATTACACGCAGTAAAATGTGTTCGTGAAGGACCTAAGAAGAAAAAAGCCAGAAATAAATCGAATATAATTCATTAAGATTTGTGAACCTCGGCGTGGTGTAATGGTTAGCAAGCTTGTTTCGCTGAAACAGTTATGACTAGAGAGTGAGTTTGATCCTCACTGGATACCCTTATTTTGGGCCTTGTGCCACAACTAAGCTACGCTTAGAAAATCAGTATAATTCATTAAAGATTTAGCACGTCTAAATAATTCTAAACCTGTACAGATCCCTTTGAGGAAATATCCCAACGGTTCATGGTTTGAATTTTCCCCAAATTTTAGTGATTAATTCTTATGTTTCCGCAACTGTTCATCATTTTAACAAAATTCAAACCAAACTCTAGTTTTTCACTTTGATGTTTTGCTATTTAAAAAGTACGAACAAAATTCCATATTTATTTATTTTCTTTCCCGAATATTTAATTTTAAGTTCTTGATCATGATTCTTTATACATTTTATATGAGGGAAGAATGCTATTTTCAACATTTACGTTAAACCCACACAAACCATCATAAATGGTCGTCTCTTATAAAAAAAAAAAAAAAAATGATTGTGAAACCGAATTTTAGCCGGACCGCATTCCTATATTTATTTTCTAAGCGTAGCTTAGATATGGCACAAGGTCGAACGTATGGGGCACCTAGTGATAATCGAACTCATTTTTCAGTCATAACTGATCTAGTGAGACAAGCTTGCTAACCATTACACTACCTCGGGGTTCCTTATATGATTTTCTAAGCGCAGCTTAGATGTGGCACTAGGCCGAAAGTTGGGGGCATCCGGAGAGGTTCGAACTCTCTCCTTAGTTTTAATAAGCTTGCTAACCATTAAACCACCTCAAGGTGCCCTATATGATTTTCTAAGCGCAGCTTAGATGTGGCACACGACTGAGAGTGTGGGGCACCCAGTGAGGTTCGAACTCACTCTTCAATCGTAACTGTTTTAGCTAGACAAACTGGCTAATCATTACACCACGCCGAGGTGCCCAAGTGATTTTCTAAGCGTAGCTTAGACGTGGCACAAGGCCGAAAGTAGTGGGAACTGAGTGCCCGCATTCCTATAAGTGCTATCTGTTACTAAAAAAAACAAAAAAAACTAAGGCCATAAATATTTTATCAAAAAAAATTACAGGCATTACATACAAATGCCTCACATTCTTATAGGGAGAAATGCCTAAAAGTACATACCTTTGATTCAGCTGGCAATTATCTAATGGCGCCCAGAAGTGACGAAACAAATTATTATACATAGAAAACATTCAATCTTGTATTTTGATCAGACGCCACTAACAAATTGCAAGTAGACAGTATTGGTATTGAACCTGGAAGTATCATTACCTTCCCAAAATTTCAACAAATGAGACAATTCAAAGTGCGGCAAATTTTGCTTTGTGGCGCAAGGAAAAAAATTATAGATGTCACAGCCCATTAATTAGAATTTCTCATTTCATACTCTGAAACATGGTTTCTTTTACACTTGATATATTCCAAAATAAATTTTTTTCAATTATTTATCTTTTATTTTAATTTAATTTTTAGTCAAATAGATGGACGCACTTGAAAATCCCATTTCAGAGACTTTATCACCGATCATAAAATATAAAATATTTCAAACCAAGGTCAGATCACACACCACTCACTTATATGTGGGGTACCTCAAATCGCGCTTCACACTTGTTAGATTTCAGAACAACCAAGTATACGAAGACGAAAATATCTGCATAAAAACTTCGTTTGATGCCATCTTGTCTGAAGAAAATATTTTTAGTAATATAAAATTGAGAAAAAGCTAAGTTTTATTAATCATGGTCAAATACAGGAATTCACGCTTCTTGTTATTTGGGACTTGGTAAAATTCCTCTATCTAATTGGTAATCTTCCAGTTCTTTCCTTGCTTTTATTCGTTTTCTGCTTAGACTTATAGTACAGGTCACTCAAGTATTTTAAAGCTATTGACTGTCTCGACAGAATAAAATCTCCCGGGTAGGGTGAAATATATTCTATATGAGTAACAAGCTTACTCGATACCTATTAACCTTTGTGATCCAAAAACTTCAATAGACACTCGAAAAAATGTATAAACTACAATGTTATCGCGTAAATTTCAGTTTTGACAGTATCTTTTTGTTTTTGTTTTTGTTTTTTAAATAAATTCGATATCTAAAGCACTTCTTTGGTTGTAGGCCAAGTTTATGTCAAAGCCTTTTTGATCGACTTAAAGTCTGTAAAGTAACGATTGCCAGTAAGGTTGTGATCTTTGAAGATATCTTGTGGACATGTATCTTTATAGATTGCTAAATTAAAGATTTCCTTCATAACAACCTTTTTTTTAATCCCATCTTTTATGCTTCAACACAATTTGTGGTATGTTTTATTAAATGTAGATACGTACTTCTCATAATATTCCTAACCCTTTAATGTTAATCGTAGGTTATCTAAATTTGTTAACTTTTAAATCCAACCAGTAAATCCTATAAGCAGAAAGGTTGTGTTAGTGTAAGAAAAGTTAACATGGGAATTTGAATTTTTTTAAGCAATTCACTCGAAGCAAGGCGGGAGTGCCACTTGCACGCAAAGGGTTACAGAGGATTGAGACCAAGAATAAAGACGCGTGTTTGAGAAAGGGATAAAGGGAAGGATGGGAAACAAGATAAAATTATCTGAAGATGTCAATGGATATTACACTTGAAGATTATAGTTATCGGAGAATGCAAAAATAAGAAAGGGAATTCCGCAGACAGGGAATGTGTGTGAAATAGCTGTTTGAGTAGAAAAGATGGTTAAATTTAATCATTATGACAGTGAAAAGGTGGGACCAACATGCGAGCCTAGTATCTCGCTTAAATTCATGCAGTCTGGGAACCAGCGAAAGTACCTCGTCGGAACAGTTGCCGTGAAAATACTTGAAGATACAGATGGAAGCCACGGCACTTCAGTGAGAAAATGACTGGAGAAGAATTTCCAGATCAGGTCCTCTCGCACTACATATTCGTTTCTGGATTTTGTCAAGGACATTGAGACATACAACAGGGGCACCAGATCATATATGACAGCAATATTCCCTACAAGGACGGATTGTTGATTTATAGATTTGAAAGATGGACTCAGACAAGAAAAACATTCTGGAGATACAATAAAGCCTAATGTCAAAAGTAGTTTTTAAATGGTCACTCTCTCTTTATTTTTATGTGCCATGTCCTTTCAGGACGTAGGCGATCATGACTCTCCACCTCCTTCTATCACTTACAGCTCTCAACAAGTTTTTCCCTCTGCTTCCTCTTCCAGGCTACGTTCTGTCATTCACTTGCTTAAGCCCACCAAGTATGTCACACGTTGTTTTCCCTTGTCTCTTTTTCCCTCTATTCAACCCGTAAGTATCAGATTCTCCAGACCCTCCTTCCTCATTATGTGTTCCAGAAACTTCAGCTGCCTCTTCCTGATATTACGTATGAGACTCCTTCTTGTTTGCAACCTCTCTAAGACCTCATCGTTGCTCACTCGCTCGGTCCATGATATCCTTAGCATCCTTCTGTAGAACCACATTTCCGTCGCCTCGACTCTCTTCTTCATCTTCGAGGAAATTGTCTAACATTCGCTGCTGTAAAGAAGGACCGATGTCTCGTAATAGATCAGTATTCTTTTCTTTGTTACCAAAGAACTCCTCTTGTCTCGCAGTACTCTTCCCAGCTTTCGGAATGTGTCTTTGGTCATCCCAATACGTCTATGGATCTCAGTGCCGCACTTACCGTCCTCTGTCAAGACGCTTCCCAGATACAGGGTCAAAAAGCCACTTAAAGCAAAGAGTTAATGAACGAGGTCGTTGCATGAACTTTAAGTGTAAATGGTAGGAAGTGCAGTTTATGAGGATACGTGTGAAAGATAACAGTTGAGCCTAGACTTGAACAAGTTAAAATTGTAATGATCTGGAAAGCATCCTCTTAGGAGTCAGTTCCAGAAAGTAGCGGTTCGTGAGAAGAATCTGATCCCGTCGAACTTCTGTCTTAGTAAAGAAATACGAAGAGAATCAAACTATAGTACATAATTCTGCTAAAACTAGATCTAGAAGACCTCGGAATAACGACTGAGAAACGTACCCGGCATGAAAATAATGACCACATTAGCAGAAAATAAAAATAAAACGATAAAAAAGGCGTGGACCCAGATGTTCAACTGTAAGCATCGTATATATAACAAAAGAAATTTGTAGGTAAGATTTGTATGCAATGTATTTCCATGTTAAATATATTGATTGAATGGTTTGTTTTTTACGGTTCAACCACTTGCAGTTTATTTCAAAACAGAAAATATATTTCGCCTGTAAGATGTTTTTGGAGATAACAATGATTTATTGATACAACTTCTACTAATTAACCTATAGATGGATAGAGAAGAGGCGGATTCATACCTTTTCCAGGAGCATTTGTGCGTAAGTGAATATAACAAACCGGACCGGATTTGAAACACGGCTCTCTGATTTCAAATTCCGAGCTGTTATTCATTGCACTATCCGCACACCCAAGCTGCTATTCCAAAAGCGGTCACCCATCTAGGTACTGATCAGATGTTGCTTAACTTCAGTGATCTTAAGAGTACCGGAGTTTCAAGTGGTTAAACAGATAACACAAAAAGTGACACCGAAATCTGAAGATACATGGCTCTAGCAGAAGAAGCTTTCTGAAAATATAGCTGTCTTAAGAAACAAGAAAATTTCCTTAGAAATATGAAATGAGTGCAGAGCAGCTATATGATACCAATCCTTCTATATCTCAATGGCTAATTTCTTCACAGATGAAGATAAGTCTTGAGGCAACAGAGTTTTGATTCTACAGAAGGGTGCTGAGAAATCTACTGATGCAGATTTTAAGGAAGTTTTAAGAAAAATGGAAACAAAAGGTACAATTTTATATAAAACTAGCCGAATTACCCGATGTCTTGCAGATGTGACCTCCATCTTCTGGCTTTCTCCTTCTATATTTTAGATAAGAGTCATTCCCTTGTTCAAATTTAAATTTAATTTAAATTAAATGGAAAAAATCAGTAAGGGTTTGTGACCCCACCACCGGAGGATCCTCTTTGATCAAAATGAAATATATGTATCCAAATACCCTAGGAGTCATTCCATTTGTTCAAACTTAAATTTAATTTATATCAAAGGGAAAAATCAGTAGTAGGTGTTGCGCCCCACTTGAACCACCTTTGATGAAAATGAAATATAGTTATCCAAGTACCTAGGATAATGTAGTTCCAGAATATATATGCTTATGGGGGGTCTTTCTCCAGAACCCTAGGAAGAGTTCGATGACAAATAAACAGAAAAGAGGCAAGAAATATATATACATATATATATATATATATATATATATATATATATATATATATATATATATATATATATATATAAATTGCTATAATATATAATGGGACGTATAATGAGAAAAAAGACTCGGAAAATTTGACACTCGCAGGACATACTGAAGTCAAGAGGGACAGAGTAAACAGCGCATAATCTAGCTAACGGTTGTGTGTAAATGGATCGCAGAACAATGAAGTGGGTGGATAGTAATCAGATAAATGTTGCTTAGAGCTAAGAAAGATAGGATGTTGGGAGAGAGCTGTGATTGCCAATGTAATGAAGGGGATGGCACAGAAAAGATGATATTAAAATTTTTAAAACGAAATTATGTTTACTTCATCTCTACAAACAGCAACACATCATAGTATATAAATATATTACAGCTTGACCTGTGCTATCCCACGTAGAAAATGTTGAAACACCGGGAAAGAAACGAATCCAGCATCGAAATAATGATCACATCTTTAAGGATACAATACTTGATATAATCAATTCTGAGAATTTCAAACCACCTATTCAATACCCAGAAAATTATCAGTGACAGGAGCATTTGTGGATATGTGTTTTATTCAGGGATGTTTAATCTATTATAGATTAAAGTGAAGAATTATGTGAGGTATCAGAATATGCAGAAAGCAATTCATAAAATAATTTATGAAAAGCGGATTGTAAAAAGGAATCTGCTACCGTCAGAGTTCCATAGATCAGGCTTTTAGAAAACTGTTTCTGCAATGCAAAATATTTGCTTGTAATCACAAAATCAATTTCTCTGTATTTATGATATAAGACCGCATAAATATTCTTTTCTCAAGACAAGAACATGCTTCTGTGGTTTCGTAGCGGTCATAATTGGCAGAAACAACTACCTTTTTATAATATACAGAGATTTATGAGAAATACATATACACACATATATATATATACATATATACATATATATATATACGTATATATACATATATATATACACGTATAAATATGCACATATATATATATATACATATATATATATACGTATATATATACATATATATATACACGTATATATATGCACATATATATACATATATATATATATATATATATATATAAATATATATACATATTTATACATACATATATACATATATACATACACGCATATATATATGCATATATATATATATATATATATATATATATATATATACATATAAACTGACATATAGATATATATACCTACATGTATGTGTATCTATATAAACCTATACACACACAGGGTGTCCATATAGTTCGTGTGCACATTAATAATTTATAACTTTATTTGTATTTGCGATAGAAATAATCTGTAAAAAATGTTATAAAGTTTAATGCAACTAGTTGTATGTATAGCTATTTCAGACATTACTGTAAAATAACTATTTCAGACATTACTGTAAATCAGTTAGCAAATGTTTTTCGTGAACTTCAAAAACCCTTTGTATTGCTAATGATGGAGGACATGTGGAAACTTAAAACCTTAAAAATATAGATTTACTTCTTTCTAATCCTTTTTACAAATTATCGCAAACACAAATAAATTTATAATTTTTAAAGTTCACATGGACTTATGGATACCCTGTATATATATATATATATATATATATATATATATATATATATATATATATATATATATATATATATATATATAGTAATGAGGAGGATTTGATAATTATATAAATTGATTCATCGAGTCTGAAAGAAACCTCAGGACGGCCGTTTCGTCCTATATTTGGAATCGAAACCCCGACAGTTAGGTTGACAAGCGAACACCATACCAATTATATAAATTGATTCATTGATTTGACTCGAAACGGCCGTCCAGTGCTTCCTGAGACTCGATGAATCAATTTATATAATTATCAAATCCTCCTCATTACTATTTGTGTTTATCATCGCTTGAACCAGCTTCTAATGCTCCAGTTGGAGCGGCTTGGTGAGAATAGTCGTGGCTCCAGGAGGCTTGGTCCTATGGTCAGAGAGAATCTCAGTTGAATTCCACCACGGAATGTGGGTGTGAGCGGCGCTTCATTGAGTCTGATTTGCAATCTCTTCGTTACCGAGGCCCGGCGGAGCAGTTGGTATGGTGTTCGCTTGCCAACCTAACTGTCGTGGTTTCGATTCCCTCAGTAGTGGATGCGCACTGCAGATGAGTCCCTAATATAGGACGAAACGTCCGTCCTGAGGTTTCTATCAGACTCGATGAATCAATATATATATATATATATATATATATATATATATATATATATATGTGTTTATAAAGCTTTTCGTTTTAGAGATTTTCCTATCGCTGTGAAGATTATATTCCTGTGTTGATCGAGTTAGCAGTTTGTAAGAAATATGCTGCACAAATATCACGTATCTGTTTTCGATGCAACATAGAATAACTATAACAAAAAAAAAGCTAAAAATACATAGTTATGCTTGTAAATACTTTTACGCTAAAAGAAATATTAAGGGTTAATAAGAACAGGCTCAAACGATGCAAACACACAAAGCAAATTCTATGAGAAAAAACATTATTTTCCTTCTTTTCCGTCTCACTCTATACGACTTCTGTTGCAACATTTTAATCGAATGATCAATTTTAATGTACGGGAATTTTCTCATAGTACAAATACTCAACAACACTAATTTTCCGCTGCTCGAATTCAAAACAGTTCCTGCCTTTTATTGGTCTTTACGTTAAAATACCGGGTTTTTTTCTGTGAATATGCGTAAGAATATATTTATGAATCTCATTTGACGAACTAACTCATATTTGTTTATTTTTTTTTCTTGTGGAGCTTCAGATTAAATATTTTGAAAGATTTTCATACAAAGTTTCTTACCTATCGGGTGCAAAAAATATCGTGAAATAAAATGAGATAAAAAAAAAAATAAACATGAATAATATTCTTTTTTTTTTAATTTTTCAATATAGCAAAACAATAATTACTGCGAGAAGCCATGTTCATATTTGCTCTCTATAAATAATTTATTTCAAAATGGAAAACATTTTCTATTTTAGCATTTTTCTGATCGGCTGAAAATTATTTCGGTAGAATTACGAACCGCAATCTTCTGCAAATATTTTTTCTCAAAGTTTCCAAAATTTCTAGTCATTAATTCCAATTTTTTTTTTTTTTTGCTTTTGCTAAAAACGCATCAACGAAAGTTACAACCCAAATATAAAACCAAAATTCAATTCGCTTTTATACAAAATCCTGAATATAATCAAGATGGCGTAAACGTGCAAGGCAATGAACTTGAACTTTAACACTATTATATGGTTTATATTATAGATGTCATAAATTTACAGTTGAGCTGGCTAGACATAACCATAAATTCTATGCTAACAGTTTCTTTTCTCGCAATTCTCTCTTGTGGAACTATCTTCTGGCTCTGTCGTTTCCAGCCAACTTAAAAATAATTGAATGCAATATCAATCGGCATCTACTCTCTGCCAGATTAATCTTTTCTCTTTCCGCTCATTATTAAATACTCTGTTCCTAATTCTTCAACATCGTGTAACTCTTTCTTGCATGGGTGTGATATCGATTAAAAAAAACCCAAAAAAACTCAATTTGAAGTGGTCCACGTCGAGATGAAGCTTATATTAGCCGTTATACAACCATTTGTTCAGATCAATGTTAAAAATGTCTTAAAAAGACGGTCTTGTTCAGACCATATAGATTGGCACGACAAAATAACAAAGATATTTACCAAGTAAAATTGAAGGCTTCCGTCAGTAACAACAACTAAATTGTGCAACGCATATATCCAGACGGGAAAATAAGGCTATAATAAAGATTATGCGTTTCCATAGAATCACAAACAAAAGATTTGGCAATAAGTTCCCCTCAGTACTAGAAAGAGTTAATAAATGCTACAGTGTAACCCGGATATAAAAGAAACCCGGATATAAGAGACTTCTTCTCCGGTCTCGACAACTCTCTTATATCCGGGTTACACTGTAATAGATAAGTCAATTTTCTTGGTAAAATATTTCAAGAGAGAAGTTTTATAAATTTCAACCGAGTGTAGTGCTGATTATTCGGTCAATGAATGCCTAATGTTTCCTGTTTCTCACCAGTACCAAATACGAATATTTTACTAAAATCGATCTTAAAAACACCCGCAGTAGAATGAAGGTTATTCGCATCTTGCTGATAGTGCTACTGGGATTTTCTCGAACTCTTCTTACTTTTCTCCACACATGGTTAGATTTTGCTAAAACCAGAACTTTTAATGTTTAATTTATTCTAACCATACTTGATAAACTTAATGTAAGCAGAGAAGGCTCATACCCTGAATCCATCATAAAATTTCAGTGTGTGGAATCAAATGCTAAATACTTCGGTGTATGGATCACTTATAAAAAAAAATAATTTAGGAGAAAAGGAAATTAAACATAGAATCTGCTGCGCCATAGGTATCTTCGGCCAAATTACGAAAAAAATCAACCTGAAAATTGTTCTTAAATAGACTCGTCTTGTGTTCAGATCCTTTTCACATCCTTTTAAGATCAGTGGTGGAAAAAAGCTTTGAAAGAATAAAGCCTGAGGGTCTTATCAAAGATCATCTTACTTTGAACACTGTGAGCATGCGCATACAAATGACAGAAACCAATTCACATGAGCCTTACCAACAGCAGGAACAACTAAAATGGATAGTACGAAGAGCAAATTATGACATAATCAAGATGTTTACATTCCACTCTACTTTAAATAAATATAAAAAAGAAATGCTATCAATACTGTAAAGAGCGCTAATTGTTCCTAAGAAAACTATTTTTAGAGAAAGATTTTATAAATTTCAATCGAAAGTAGCACTGGTTTAAATTACTCAAGGAATGTCAAATGTTTTCTTGTAGGGAAAAGGCAAATATTACTATTACCATGTCTATTTAAATTTATTATATACTGCACTTTGATGCTAGGCCCAAGCTTTAAAAATCTACCTAGTTACTTATTTTATGTAAGTATAGCAGAAGACCAAACGTGTAGAGTACTTAAACGAAACTGCCTTCACACTAGTAAAGGTCTGTTCTGCTAGCCTGACAGTTATTACGCACTGCTCCAATTATATGACTGACAAACCGTTTCTTTTGGTTTGGTTTGTTTATTTTTACGGCATATCAACCTTAATGGGTCATTTAATGCCGAATTTTTTTTTTTTTTTCTGGTAATATTTTTGTTTTGTCAATAATCTATTTCTGTTAATATTTTTTTCCTCAAAAATGTTTAGCAGTTAATAGTAATTTTTTCAAAAACGTATAGCTGGTAATATAATTTTTTCAAAAACTTATTGCTGGTAATATTATATTTTCAAAAACGTACAGCTGGTAATATTTTTTTTAAAAATTATTGCTGTTAATAGTTTGTTTTTTGTTTTTTTTCAAAAACATATTGCTGGTAATATTTTTTTCTACAAAAATTTATTTCTGGTAATAATTTTTTACAAAGGATTTCTGGTATTAAAACCTATTTTTACACTTTTATAATGCCTTTTACCTCAGTTTTTGGGTTAACTATTTGTCTATAGCTGGGACCCTAACAGGTGCTACCAACTGTGGTCAGGTGGACCTGGGAACACCTGCAATTAAGAGGTTCAACGCTCATCAAAGCCTCCCGATCAGAGGCCTTGCTGTTGGACGTAGGTTATCGTCTTACCCTGGACGCGGATGTAGTTTATCGTCTTACCATGGACGCGGATGTAGTTTATCCTCTTACCTGGACGCCGATGTAGTTTATCCTCTTACCCTGGACGGAGATTTAGTTTATCGTCATATCCAAGACGCGGATGTAGTTTATCGTCTTACCCTTGACGCGGGTGTAGTTTATCGTCTTACCCTGGACGGGGATGTAGTTTATCGTCTTACCATGGACGCGGATGTAGTTTATCCTCTTAAACTGGACGTGGATGTAGTTTATCGTCATAGCCAAGACGCGGATGTAGTTTATCGTCTTACCCTAGACGCGGATGTAGCTTATCGTCATACCCTAGACGGGGATGTAGTTTATCGTCTTACCATGGACGCGGATGTAGTTTATCGTCATACCCAGGACGAGAATGTCGTTTATCATCATACTCTGGACGCGGATGTAGTTTATCGTCTTATCCTGGGCGCGGATGTAGTTTATCGTCATACCCAGGACGACCGTTTCTTTTATTAGATACTACTCTGACTGAGTTTGATGCAATTCTAGCAAATATTTTCTTCATCTTCGTCTGCTTGCTTCTTCATTGCCTCCTTCTAAAATAATGTCTCATTATTTTTCGCTATAGTCGTATGCGTTATATTTTCTTATATGCCTCCCCTTTCATTCTAACACCGTTAGTTAATTCGCCATCATTTTTTTTCTCTTTCGCTTATTTTATTTATCTTTAGCTTCCTCTGATTCCACATTCAAAGATTCTTCTTTATATACTTCCTGTTTGTTTTGTTTTTACCTTACCTGGCTAGGTGCGGTGTGGTGTAATCTATAACGGTTCGGAATGAGAATCAGAAGAGCTGCGTTCGCAATTCTAGTGGCTCGTAATTGCTATTCGGCGTGTCGAGATCCAGTTCCCGTTAGTTTCGTTATATCCACTTATGGACAAATACCCTTTAGAAACGTAGGAATCCACCTCTTCTCCCTCCAGATACGGGTTGAATAACAGGACAGACTGGTTAAAAAATCAGTCTATCGCCGAAAGAATCGACAGCCTAATGCAATAAAATTTTCTGTCTAGTCAGTCATAAATCGATTCAGATAGAAACCACTATCTGAATTTCTAGAATAAGTTATTACTTACACTATTTATATTCGGACTGTTGTTCTCATTCTTTTAAGTATCACTACGTTTCGGCTGTTGTGTCCTCCAGATATACTGAGGAAGGCCGAATAAGGCAATTGCCGAAACGTTGTGATAACGACAAAGATGAGGACCCTAGTTTAAATATAAATAATGTAAATAACAAAAGAACCATAATCGCCAATGTGTATCACGTATGCCCCTTAACTGAATTAGTTTACCAGAATTCTTCTTTTCTTACTCTCTTTTCTTTTTTCTTAATTATATTACCTTATTTTTCTGTTTCTTCCTCTTCTTTTTTCTCTGCCCATTATCCTGTTCTTTTTTTTCTTTCTCTTCTTGATACACTGAATCATTTAATAACAATACTCTCCTTACTCTCCAACGGTGTATAGAGCCACAGTTCCACCACTAATTTTTTTTTGTACAAAGTATGTTTGTACGAGGCATAGTTGCCTATTCCACGCCCAACGAGCTGCGAATTCAGAATTTTCCTTCTTCTTGCCCCGTTACCAAAGAAAGCTAGAAATTGATATATATGCGAAAGAGAATGCAACAATCTTTTGACGGAATTTGAACTCTCCCCGTCAATTTTACATTCCACGCTAACCTCATCCCTACGCACATTTTATTTCTCTTCGTCTTCTATGGGCTGTGTCCATACAGAGCGTAGGCGATCATAGCGATTTCCTGTCCCTTTTAACTCTTCGTAAAGTTTGTTTTGTTATCTCTCCCTGATCTGTCATCCATTTACTCAATGCCGTTAGGTAGGTTATGCAGTGCTTTCCTCTGCGACTCTTACATTCATTACTCTCCGGATTACTTCGAAGTGTGCTGGTGAAACTCTCTGACTCTGGGCAATGAGGATCTCCAGACGGGGCTATGTCAAAGGGCAGAGTCTCGTCACGGGAGATAGCTACCCGACTCCGTTTTTTACGGGGAATTTTTGGCCTAGCGTACGGGTTCGAATACCCCAACAATAAACTCGGCCTTGTGACACATCAGACCGCGTCCGGCGGTTAGGGAATATCTCATTTTACGTTCATTATGCGTTGTGAGTGTCAAAAATTTCCAAGTCTTCTTTCTTCATTATATACTCTAGAAACTTCATCTGTTTCATTCTGACGTTAAGTGTTTCCATTTTCTCTAAAACTTCGTCGTTGCTCATATATTCAGTCTGTGGTAGGGCACCTCAATCTTGTGTAATACTAAGCAAGCTTGTCTTGCTAAAACAATTACGCTTGAGGAGTGAGTTCGATTCTTACTGGGTACCCTCTACTTTCGGCTTTGTGGCACATCTTAGCTGCGCTTGGGAAATCACTATATTCAGTCCGTGGTATTTTGAGGATCCTTCTGTAGAACCACATTCGCATCGACTCTCTTCATCTGTGAGGAGATTGCCCAGCTTTCACTGGACATTTAATAATATAATTATTTGGCATTTTCACACTATTTACATTAGTCTTTCTCCTTTGACTCCTCTCTTTCTTCTTCGCTTTTGCCTCCCGTTCAGATGTGATCCTTTCTTTTACTTCGTCCCCTTATGTTTCATATTTTTTTTAATTCTTTATACACTGTTAACAAAACGGGAAGCGGAATAGCCGAGCCTAAATTTTAAATTGCAGCCAATTCTGTTTGTGTTCAGTTCGAACTCTTTTTTTTTCCCCAAGTATTTCTACAAGCTCCTGTCTTCTTTCGCTAGGCCGATGCACATATGGATTTCTGTTACCCAAACATTGTGATCACAAGAAAGATGAACACATCAGATCGATTTTAAATCATGTAAACGATATAATTTCATTGTAAAACAAATCAACATTAGAGTTAAAATAAATGACGTCACTAATTTAATAAAAGGCAGTGAGAAGTATATTATTTTTCCTGGTTAATATTTTACTCCAAAAATGCAGATTGAA
The DNA here is from genome assembly GCA_963932145.1 of Acanthosepion lycidas. NCBI lineage: Eukaryota > Metazoa > Mollusca > Cephalopoda > Sepiida > Sepiidae > Acanthosepion > Acanthosepion lycidas. The sequence goes on along the minus strand of OZ010594.1, from coordinate 73,858,129 downwards.
CTTGAAATTAAAAAAATATATAAAGATACAACTGCTACCAGTATTCAGATATATAAGCCACTGGCCTACGGAGACTCTCTTGGATAAATGGACGTTGAAGGTCTTGAAGCGTGGAATAATTATTGATAGATGGAGGACAAGTGTCGGCCTGGCAGTTACTCGTTAAATTCGCTGGTGATGGATGGTCCATTTTGGTGCAATATGCAAACATTGGGGATTACATTCAAGTAAATAGTTAGAAATTCAAGTATTGGACTGGCATTTTCTCAAGTGTTCGGGCTTGCGGCTTATTGGTTGGATTGTCGTTATCTACAGAATTGTGTTTTTGTATGCATTCATAGAAATACTTGGAGATGTTGTTGGACAAGATTCGGCGCTGTCGGTGGCATATTAGAAAATAGAATCGACACGCCGTGTTCAAATTCAGATGGCGGTAACACCACCTCGTCGCTATTTATCTTCATTTACTTTTGTCGCCGAATTTTTTCAATAGCCGAAGAAAAGAAACAACACTGTTTGTAATAAAATACAATGTTACAATGTTCTACAACTGTCAAAAAATAAGGAACGTCTCGATTCACAGCCTTTGATCAGCTGTGAGGATTAGAGTTCTTTCTATAGCCAAATATTACTGCTGGGGTACGTCCAGGTGGTGTAAAGGATAGCAAGATGGCTTCGTTAGAATAATTATGACCGAGTACTGAGTTCGATCCTTACTGGGTGCTTCCTACTTTCGGCCTTGTGCCGCATCTAAGCTACGCCTGGAAAATCACTATAACAGCTGTAAAAATCTAAACAATTTCCGTCTTTTATGATATTTATAATGCGTATATTTTTATTACAGGTATTAATCAAAATGCCGTTTAAGCAATTAATTGATTTATTTAAGCCGACATTATGTTTATTGGTTGATTCGATTTTCATGGTGTATCAACTCTTTGCAGGTTACTGAAAGCCAGAACATATTTTTAAATTGTAATACTTTTTTTTTAAATAATGTTTTTATTCGTTATACAAGTCTTACTAATTAACCCTTAGATGGGGGATAAGATGCGGATTCATACTTCCCAAGAGTATTTGCGCGTAGGTGAATATAAAGAAAACCACCCGAATTGGAACTCAGACATGCAATTAACAATTATCCTTTACACTACTGTCACATCTAAATTCAGAGAACCTGGTATTACCAAGCGATTCACCAATCTATCGTAATCCCTCATGTGTAATACGCCTTCATCCATAATACGCACCCCTAAATTTGTACTGAATGTGTGGGAAAATGCTTCTACTCACGTATAATACGAATCCGTCGTTTGGTCTATCAAACCTTACAAATTGTCACTCCAATTTCATTACACCAGCGTTTCCTACTTATATTAATTTTATGATAATTCTTATTTTATTTTACATTAAGTATTTTTAGGTACATATAATTGTAGTTGACATCCTTATGGGGTCGCAATCGTCAAATGTTAGTGCCAAATTGTCGTATGTTTCTGCTGAGTAGTCATTTCGCAAAAGAAATCAACCTATTAAGAGGAATTTTTTAAAGTTTTTGTAGCTGTGCATAATTCGCACTCCTAATTCTGCTTATTATTTTTTTAGAAAAACAAAAGGCGTATTATAGATGGAGAATTACCATATATACTGACAAATCTCGATGTTTAATTTCAGTTATCACACGGGGGTACCAGTGTCTCAACGGGATGTCGTCGTAATCCCGAGATTATTTTATCGTATATTTAAATCTTTAAATCGTGTTTGAGTAGATATTTATTCTTTTCAACAGTAAAAATGTCTGCCTGCGTAAATATGTAAATTATTGATGAAGATTATACTTCCAATAATAACCAAACCTGTATTGCATTTTTAATCTATGAAACCATATTCAAGACAAGCGTAGCTTACAATAAAGTCATTAATGCAATACAAATCTTAATTACCCTGCATAAGAAATACGCATCTTTCGTTTGGGAATTCTTAGTCTGTCATATCTGTTTGATCAGATATTGCGGAAAAAACGTTTGCGTCCCTTTAGAAAGTGCTTTAAAAACATGGAAATATTTCCCCGTCCTGGGTATGACGATAAACTACATCTGCCTTTTGGGTAAGACGTAAAGTACGACCAACAGCAATGCCTGTGATCAGGAGGTTTTGAGGGGCGTGGAACCGCCTTTTAATTACTGGTGTTCCCAGGTTCACCCTGACTCGAGGTGGTAGCACCTGTTAGGGTCCCAGTTACGGGCAAATAGTTAACTCCCATACTGGAGTCAAAACAATGAAAGTGTAAAAATAGGTTTTAATACCAGAAATATTTTTCTAAAAAATACAGTACCAGCAATACATTTTTGGAAAAAAAATATTTCCAGTAATAAAAATTTTGTCGGCATTAAATAACCCACTGAGGTTGATAAGCCGTAAAACAAACCAAACGAAATTGTTCCATACCACCATATATACGATGTGTTGAAAAATTTTATGTTCTTCTATTTTTTCTTATCTGTGGCTTGTTCCTTCGGGACGTAAGTGATCATGGCTCTTCGCAACGTCCTGTCTTTCATAGCTCTTAAAAAATTAAATTGTCCCACTCTGTGTTGTTCTTTCTGTTTCTTTGGGACATTACAAAGCCAACATATGCTAAATTTATTTTCGTACTCATAACGTAAAAAACGTAATTTTTAAATAATTATTTAATTTTTTAACCCAACATTATTTCTAATTACTACAAACGGTGGAGTAATAGTTAGCGGCTCGGATTGAAGAATCGGAGAGAATTCCAGTCAAATCCATTACATTCACTTACGTGCTAATACCCTTGGGAAAGGTATGAATCCTCTTCTTCTCCCGCCAGGTATAGGTAAATTACAGACCGGGTTCTATAGCCTTTGATGGCAACTGGTCTACCGCAGAAAGAAATGGCAACTTGCTGCCGGAAAAAATCTGCCTCGTCAGTCATCTATCGAAAGATACATGATCGCCTAAGCGTGTATCACGTATGATACATAACTGAATGACTATAAACGTTGTATTTACTCGACTCACTAAATATAGGAGAATAAGAAATCAATTAATCTGTAAATATATTGTCTTTGAGAAGTGTTGTTAATATTCCAAGATTTGCTCGGAAAACTAAACTCATTCTCTTTGTTACTTGTACTGTTGGCATAATATGTATTGTCTTCTTTGTTAATATAATTCTTCAGGGTTTTTTTTTTGGGGGGGGGGGAGAAGAAATATTCTGTAGAAACTAACCTTTCTCCGTTGGCTATTTAACGAACAGGGAAAGCTTAGAGATTACAGAAGCTGTCAGAAATATCAATAATTTTCAAGAAAAACTTGAAATAAATTAACCTACAAAATAAATTAGAGTTCTGCTCGAATTTCCCTATAGGTCATCCGGATCACCAAGCAGCTGATGTATACCAGAAGGTACAATGGTAGTATCGTTGTGATATGTGTAAGAATGATTAGAACAATACTCACTATATAAATAATGTGACACCTTTTTATCAGATGAATTCGATCACAGCACTAGATTGGCGGTAAGGTCTCATCAATTCACAACTGAATTGGCTAGATGTAACCGTAAGTTCTATACAATTTATTTTCTCGCACTTCTCGCTTTTGGAACTCACTTCCGGCTTCATGCTTTTCGGCCAGCTTTGATCTTTGAAAAATAAAATATCAATTTAATGTCTACTGTCGTGATTACACTTCTATTCTTCTCGCTTTCTTTTCTTGCACTTTCATCGCTCAGTGACCCCTTGTGTAATGGTGGATTCACTGCCTTGGATGGGGTGATTAAAAAAAATCCCAAAACCTCAGACCTATACGGTCAAATCCTGCTGAAATCAATTGATGGGAAATTAACGAGCAAATAAAGTACTTTTTATGCTTAGTGGTCAGTACTTAAATCGAGGAAGTACTTATGAACAGCATACACTAAAAGTGATAGCAACAGAGATGTAAACACTGACAAAATGAATCTCATTATTGGAATTCAAGATTGTTTAAATATATCGGTTTTGGGAACGTCAGACTGTTGGTTCAGCTCGCAAGTTACCTCTTGTAGGCCGAGAAACGCCAATATTAACAAGAAGATATTGTCTCTATAAATGAAATATTACAAACGGTGTTAAGATTTACGAGCGCTAATTGTATCAAATCACTTGGAATGTTACTGAACAGCTTTGTGTTAACTAAATCTAATGTTCTTTCGATGATGATACAAAAACGAACGCTTTATAGAAAGTGAAATAACATGAAAGTCTTTGAAAACAGTATTTACATTTTATTGTTCGGAATTAATGTTTGTAAAGAAAAGTGAGAATAAATTTATTGCTTAAAAAACTGAATGCCTTTGTTATGGACATAAAGTTTTTCTGACATGTCTTTTTCCTCAGCATCCTGAGGGTTTATTTTTTATTTCACTGAGTTTGGTGCATTCGTCAAATTGTAGGTCTGCATGCATGTATATACACACACACATCTAAATCCAGAGAGAATGACGGTATTGAGGTGGCTGCTTATATCCCATCTGCGTAAAGGGTCAGTATACGAGCAAGATTAAATCCAGAATATCCAACATTAATTTGCAAAGGAAGCATTATTTCCTCGTACTTTTATTTATCTGGCTCTATAGCCCAGTTTTAGGGTATGCCTAACTTTACAATTTAAATAGATATGATAAAGAACAAGTAAGAAACAGATCTAAATCCAGCATGTTTCGCTTTATTAAAGATTCGTCAGGGTTAGATTAAGATCTGCTTCCTACTTCTTCTTTATCATATTATTTTGTCGGGTTCCTACGCATACTCGATTGTGTGTGTGTGTGGGGGGGGGCGCTCGCGCGTGTGCGAGTGTGTGTGTTTGAGATGAATATAATTTCGGAAAGTATCTTTTCAGAGAACCATTGACCCTGCTGGGCGGATGAATGAATTTGGTATTATTATTGTGAAATTTAGCCAAATAATGCAATGTGGAGTTATTTGTATCGCTTTATATATGAAATATAACTGATAGATAGGTGGGATCTGATTGAGATAGATAGATAGATAGATAGATAGATAGATAGATAGATAGATAGATATAGAAAGAGAGAAAGAAAAATAGGCTGCGAGAGATATAGATGTAGAGAAAAATAGATTGCAATAGATAGAAAGCCAGAAAGAGAAATAGCCTGCGATAAATAGACAGTGGGATAAATATACTGCAAGAGATAGAGAGAAATTGCGTGAGAGAAAGGGAGAGATTAACTTTAATTAAAAAGATAGATAGATAGATAGATAGATAGATAGATATTAGGTTGGTGCAAAAATAATGACGTAATAATGTAGTTTTTTGATGTTAAAAAATACGTCAAAAACGACATTATTACGTCATTATTTTTGCACCAACCTAATAGATAGATAGAAACAGAGAAATAGACATTGGCAGATATATATCTACAGAAAAGTAGATAACAAGAGAAAGATTGCGATAGATATCCTGCGTCCGCTAGAGATAGAGAGAATAGCGTGCGATACATACATACACACACACACACACACACATATATATATATATATATATATATATATATATATATAGTATTTACATTAGTCGGACTATTGTCCTCATCTTTGTCGCCATATTTGTCACAACGTTTCGGCCGTTGTACGCTCCGGCCTTCATCAGGTGGTTGGAATTTAGAACTGAACCCTTTATTTCGATCACTGGGTTAGACTGTTCTAGTTCCACGTGCCATGTTTGATGGATGTCAGTTATCAGTTATCTCCTGCTCTCTGAAAGTTCTCCACTGCCTTAACCGGGTATTGAACTCACACTCTTTGGGTATGTCACTGGATCTAACCAACGCCTTTATCCACTGTGCCATGCGGACATCTGGGTATGAATTTCTGAGTATTATAAACCTAATGTTTTCAGCAACCATTTTTACCAGTGCATTGCAACTTTGTTATCATTGCTTTTCACTGGCACTCCTTATTACTGGTTCCCATATTGTATTTATTTCTATGCTTGATCGGCTCAGGAGATTTTTGTGGCCTAGCATATGTGCTGATTCCTTAAATTTACGAATTTTCCAGTATATACGAATACGAATATATATTGTGTATATGGGCAACAATCCCTCTTTTATGCAAGTTTCGTTGAAAACGACTGACAATGTACAGTCAGTAGTTGAGTCTTTTACATAATTTCTCATGACTTAGTATTTTTTTTCAGCACCTATAGCTTAACGTGAGGGCACTCGACGTGATGTAATGTTTACCAAATGTTTAGTAACTCTCGATAAATAGACTTAAACTGAATAGTGAGTTCGATCTTCACTGGGTACCTAATACTTTCGGCCTTGTGCCACATCTAAGTTACGCTTAGAAAATCACCATATTCGTGGCTATACTTTCGGCCTTGTGCTACATCTAATCTACGTTTGAAAAATCACTATAACTTATTAGCGTGAAACAAACGCTTGTTAATAACGGTTTTCTAAACCATCTTATCGATTACCATATAAGAATTTTTCTTTCTAAGGTAACCAATAGCAAAACTGAACATACAGAAAGCAAAAAATAACATTAACTTTTTCTTCAAAAATCAAACTCATAATAACTATAAGCCATACAAATCTCCATTTATAAACGTCATAAAGAGATACACAACCCCAGTGAATTAAAGCAAAATTAAATTATTTATTACAAAAAATGTTAAAACCGCTAACCTCATCGTCAAAAATAATAATTCACCTGCAAGATCTAAATTACAAAGAATCAATATTACTTAAGAATTTCCCATACAGAGCCGTGTTCTTGATCAATCTAAATTTGTAAATAATTATATTGGATATACTACATGTTTAGCAAGAGGTCTCACGTTACATAACTCTGACCAAAGCTCTATTAGGTCTCATTTAACTACACATGGAGAACTATCAAAATATATCCGTAACTTAGTCGTTGATAAAACACCGCCTATATATATATATATATATATATATATATATATATATATATATAGAGAGAGAGAGAGAGAGAGAGAGAGAGAAAAACAGAGACACAGAAATACCTTACAACAGATTGCTAAAGATTGCGATAGAGAAATAGCCTGCGAAAAATAGACAAAGGAAATATACTGCGAAAGAGAGAGTGAGAGAAGGGAAGACGAAAATAGAGCGAGATTGATAGATATATAGATAGATAGAGAAAAAGAGAGAGAGAGAGGGGCTCGGAGAAGATATGAAAAGGCTGAGATAGATAGATAGATAGATAGATAGATAGATAGATAATGAGAAGTCTGAGATAGATAGATAGATAGATAGATAGATAGATAGATAGATAGATAGATAGATAGAGAAATTCATTATAACAGATTGGTAAAGACAGAGAAATAGCCTGTCAGAAAATACACTGCAAAAGAGACAGAGAGAGAGAGAGAGAAGGGAGGGGGAAAATAGACCACCATAGATAGATAGATAGATAGATAGATAGATAGATAGATATAAACAGTGATAGAGGAAGAAATAGACAAATAGACAAAGAAAATATTCTGCAAAAGAAAGAGAGATAGGAGGGAGAAAATAGAGCGCCATAGATAGATAGATAGAAAGAAAGAAATCATAACTCGTCATATGTGTAATATCTGACTACATGGGGAATTTATTTTAAAACATTTCATTGCAACAGTAATTCTATTTAATTATAAATAATTGCCCATCTCTCTTAACCTATAAATTATTACGCTCGATGCAATGATTTTTTCTCTTCTTTCTCTTATTAAGACATTAAAAAGGAGTGGAGAGAGAAAAACAAACGCAACCTAAGATGATTCTTGAATATTCGTTCTTTTCAACTTTTCTATTAAAACTTATTTAAATGTATAAGGTACATTACGAAGTAATGTAATAATTATGATTTTTTGGCTGAACAGATTAATCATCTCATATTTAAAAAAAAGATGGAAATGTCATGCTGTATATTAGGGGTGATTAAATTGACTTAAATTATTCGAAATGATTCAATTCGTTTTACAGCTGCTGATTGTTGAAAATATTACTTTTCTATGCAAATTCTTTAATCATATGTAAAAAATATTCATGCTCTTGTTTTTGTGTTTGTCTGACAGCGACTCAGGGTCGCGTAATGGCTTGCTCAGTTGTCTTATCAAACATTGCTACTACGTAATGAATAAAATCCTAACTGGGAGCCTTTTAATATAACCTCTATTATTTAATCGATTATTTATTATTGGTGGATGTGGGGTGGTGTAATTCATAGCGGTTAGGAATGAGTTCGAATTACAGTGGACGCTGTTACGTTTACTTATGCACTAAAACCCTTGCAATAACTATGAATATTATCTTTTGACCGCACCAACAGCTATAGTTAAAGGGACTTAACTTCTATAGTCCTCGGTATTACGATAAACTACATCCGGCAGCAAAGGAGATTGGAAGTTTTCAGGAGTGTATAATCACCCCTTTGTTGCCATTATTCCGTACAGACACGGGGTGGTAGCACCTGTTAGGGTCCCAACAATGGAGAGATAGTGAAACTCCAAATAAAAACACGGCGGAAGTATAAAAATACATTCTTATATAAAAAATTACTACCAGTATATATTTATAGTAAAATTACCAATGATATATAAATCATTGCAGTAATCCATATAATGTCCTACAAATTCTTTCAAATGAAATGTAACTTCAACAAAATTACAACACAAAACACAAATATCACCGCGACTATTAATTATGTTCGCAAAAAACATATATATGCACAAATCTTTGCCGCCATATTTATTACGTTTCGACCGTTATATGCTCCGGCCTTCTCCAGTTTGTTGGAATATCGAACTGAACCCTTTATTTCGCTCACTGGGGTAGACTGTTCTAGTTCCACGTGCCATGTTTAATGGATGTCACTTATCAGTTATCTCCTGTTAATTTCCCTCTGAAAGTTCTCCACTGCCTTAACCAGGTATTGAACTCACAATCTTTTGAGTCACTGGATCTAACGAACGCCTTTATCCTCTGTGCCATGCGTCCTTCAGGACATATGGTACAGAGGATAAAGACGTTGTTTAGATAAAGGGTTCAATTCGACATTCCAACCACCTGAAGAAGTCCGGAGCGTACAACGGCCGAAATGTTGTAATAAATATGGTAACAAATATGAGGGCAATAGTCCAAATAATGTAAATAATGTACATAATACCTCATCTCAGAAACATCGACAGTTATTTACCATGTATTCAATTGTTAAAGCAGAATAACATCACATTTTTATTAGTTCAAAGCTCCCAAGAAAATTACATTTTGTGATTAAATGACCCATAAGGATTTGATATGCCGTTAAACAGACAAAATCTATTCTAACCATTTAGGAAATTGTTGGGCTTCGTCGGACTGTCCTTTCCAAGAAACACAATTGCTTCCCGGGCTGCAGTACATGTCCGTACGACCCAAATGGGTTACGAGTCTCGGGATCGTGATTAATTACTTATCCCGGCCTTTTCTCAGATGTATGTAATCGTAGTCAATAACATTATATGAATTGGCAACCAAAACATAACTCAGTCCTCGTGGGGAAATTGTTCTAATAGCACTCTTTATGCTTAGAAAATATTTCTTTTCAAAAAGATAGCTGGACTTCTATGTAATATCTAATTTCAGTATGGCATCTAATGTTAGGCAATTACAGATGAAAAACAGACAAAGAGCAACTCAGATGAGATCCTATTGACAGTCGCGGATAATACCATGGAGAGAACAGAAGAGAAACGAAGAAAGAATAGAATCTACAAAGAAATTACTACCAACAGTCAGAACGAGACAAGTGAAATGTTGAATCACATAACGAAGAAAGAAAGCTTGGAGAATTTAACTCTCAACGCGCATATTGAAAAAAATGAGAGGTAAGGGGAACATTTAATAATATACTTAACAAATCTGAATTAAATGGATGGTTTAATTCAAATAATCAGGAAAGAACGTTCGAAGAATTTACACACTCAGGGTGCATATTGAAACTAGTTTTGTAGACCAAGGGTAGCAAAGGCATAATAGAATAATAAAGACCAAGAAATATTTAGAGCAACTGATGAAAAGGCTTTATGAATAGCCATGATCGGTCACTTCCTTAGACGACATGACACATAAAAGAAGAAATTTTAAAAACAGTCTTTTTTAGAATCGATAATTTATGCTATACTAACATTGAAAACTCGTCAATGTTGAGCATACTTACTATTAAATTAGTTTCATCGACATGTTTTCAAACAGTATCGCTTTGTGGCATGTGCACGCGCGTGCGCATTTCAACAGACACTCCCGCCATTGAAATAATGATCAGGAATGAAAGCCTTACTCATTATTTGTGTTTTGAATCATCTCCAGATTTCCATGGATTTTTCGTACTTTTTTTTCCTTCTAATATTTCATTACTGCCATTGTAAAACTTTTTTTTTACAACTATAGAGATCTATTGGTCATAGAGTTTGACAATGCACTTTTGCAAACAGAAATGCGACTGCATTTTGGCAAGCAGAAAACCCGGAAATTGATTGGAGCGCTCATAAATAAAAGGTAATGAACAATAAAAGGACAGAGAGATCATGGGCTCTAATAGGCAGTCATGCCTGTACTTGTTCCAAATTCTGTACTGAGACTACTTAACAGTCTCCTTTCGTTGTTTATGGTGACAGTCAGAACATTGACTAATTTTTTCTCAACCTCTCTCGATTTCTCTTGATGTGTGTTTTCTTCAACTATATTTCCTAAGCCATGTCTGTTATGACAAACAGATGTATTTTATGGTCTTGTCAGTGGCACGTTACCAATACTTCAATTGAGAATGACAGTCCAATATAACATCGTAAGTATGTTATTAGCGAAATGTTACTTTGCGAAAAAGCCATGTTGAATCGCGACTTTCCAAGATACACATGTCAATAAATAAATTGAGGTAATATTCTTCGTCTCAATTCTCGATTGTATCGTTCGATGTGGGTCATTTTTATATATGGCGGTTAACAAAAAATATTTATCTTTTATAGAAACTACGAAATTTTATACTCCTATGTTCTCTTACTTGTCAGTGTAAGGCCGTTATTTGTGATTACAGTAGAATCTAGTTAGAAACACGGAAAAGTGCTGAACAGCTATATAATATTCAGAGTATTTCACAAAACAGGCGCCGTATCTCGTCATGTTTTGGGCGATCATGGCTTTTCATAACTCCTAATTTATTTAGCACTGAGTAAGATTTGACTTTTCGTTATCCGTCCTAGTGTCTATTCTCTATTTCGTTTAGAAAAACTAGTTAAATAGACTAATCTATGTTTCTCTCTGTATCTTTTGCCTTTTATATATCCTTAGAGTTTCAAATCTTTTAATCATTCCTTCTTTATTATATGTCCAAGAAATTCCAACTGTTTTTCATTATGAGAATAGCTCTCATCTTCGTTTCCTTTTCTTTTTCTTTTTATGTGCCGTGTCCTTTCAGGACGTAGGCGGCCATGGCTCTCCACTTCCCCCTATCTCTTGTGGCTCTCAATAAGTTTCATACCTCTGCAAACTCCCCTAGTCCACATTCTGCCATCTACTCGCTTAAGCCCGCCAGGGATGTCATGCCTTGTCATTGTCTCTTTTTTCTCCTCTATTCGACTTGTGAGTATCAGATTCTCCAAGCCCTATTTTATCATTACGTGCCGCCCACAAATTTCCCTTGCTTCTTCCTTATGTTAAATATAAGATTCTTCCTTGTTTGTATTCTCTCCAAGACCTTGTCGTTTCCACTTTCCTTTAAAACTGCTTTTTGTTCACATGATCTATCCATTAGATCTGAAACATCCTTCTGTAGAAACATATATCTGTTATCACAAGTCGCCTCTTCCCCTAGTTATCAATATTCGGTGCGCAGGGACTACTGATCCTGACATTGTGGTGTTTAATTGTCAGCGACTAATGAAACCCCTACTGCCGCTACAAAAACCACGTACAAAGAGCTATACCAAATAACCAAGAAAGGCCATTTGAATACTTTCCACAGCTGTAATAACAGAATGGATGCTACATGTAACTAACAGAAAAAAATGATAAATTGCTAATTTTCAACATGAACGAAAACAAAAGGTTTGATTAGGAAACTCACATCTATACATTAAAAATCACCAATATCTTTTCAGCTTATTTCTGGAATTTTTTCTGAGATCAATGGTTAAAAATGATTAGCTTGTACTTAAATGGCAACCGTCATTAGCCGAGTTAGCTAAGGCTGAACATTGGAAAATACACAAAGAAAGAAAGAATGAATCATATGAAATGAATGACTGAAAAAATTCACAGTTGTTTAGAAAACAGGCGCCGTATCTCTTCATGATTTGGGCGATCATGGCTTTTCATAACTCCTGTCTTATTTATCACTGAGTAAGATTTGACTTTTCGTTATACATCCTAGTATCTATTCTCTATTCCGTTTAGAAAAAAAGTTAAATAGACTAATCTATGTTTCTCTCTGTATCTTTTGCCTTTAATATATCCTTAGAGTTTCAAATCTTTTAATCATTCCTTCCTTATTATATGTTCGAGAAATGTCAACTCTTTTTGATTATAAGAATAGCTCTCATCTTCGTTTCCTTTTCTTATTCTTTTTATGTGCCTTGTCCTTTCAGGACGTGGGTGATCATGCGTCTCCACTTCGCCCTATGCCTTGTGGCTCTCAATAAGTTTCGTCCTTTTGCCACCCCTCCAGACCACATTCTGTCGTCTACTTGCTTAAGCCAGCCAGCTATGTGATACGTTGCTTTCCTTTGTCTCTCTTTCCTTCTATTCGACCTGTGACTATCAGATTATTCCAGACCCTCCTTCCTCATTACGTGTCCCAGGAACTTCAGCTGCCTCTTCCTGATGTTAAATATAAGCTTTCTCCGTATTTGCTTCATCTCCAAAGCCTCATCTTTGTTCACATGCTAGGACCATGATATCCTCAGCATCCTTCTGTAGAATCATACCTTCGTTGCCTCGATTATCGTCTTCATCTTTGAGGAGACTGTCCAACATTCGCTGCCGTAAAGGGGGACAGATGTCAGGTGAGACCTCAATACACCTTTCTTTGTTACCAAAGAAATCCTCCTGTCCCTCAATACTCTGCTCAGCTTTTGGAATTCGTCTTCGGCCATCCCAATACGACTACGCATCTAAGTGTCGTACTTACCATCCTCCGTCAAAACATTACCCAGATATTTAAACTTCCTCACCTGCTTGATTTTAGTGTTCCCGGCCTGCAAATCGCATTTCGGGCTCATCCTTTTACTGGTGACCATGCATTCTGTTTATGTTTATGGTTAGTCCTTTCTTCTCGCTCTCCTTCGCTACCTTCTGTAGGAGATTTTGTAATTTCTTTTCCATGTCTGCTATCAAAATTGTGTCATCTGCATATCTTATGTTATTAAGATTGTGGCCGACAATGTTGAATCCCGGGAGAATTTCCAATTCTTTCCGAATTGCCTCGCTGTATAGGTTGAATAGGTCTGGTGAGAAGACGCGTCCTTGCCTTAGACCCCTTTCTCTTTTTGTATATTTACTAAAGTCGTTGTCTATCCGCGTGTATACTGTTGCTGCCAGTATAGGTTTTTGATTATTCTTCCTATATGGAAATGAATGCTGGAAGATTTCTTCACGGATAAAATGGAGATGTGATTCAACAGAAGGGGGCTTAGAATGCCATGGATGGAGAATGTAAGCAAATATGAAGTTTTAAGGAAAACAGAAACAAAATGGACAAATACACTTAGAATTAGAAAGTTGATATTATTGGTCTGTGGAATCTTCCATCAGTTCATCCGAATACATTTTTTGTGCTGTCTACCTTCTGTTTGTGGGCAATCAAAGCCTCATGTTTGCTCACATGCTAGGATCATGATATCCCCAGCATCCTTCTGCAGAATCATACCTTCGTTGACGCGAGTCTCGTCATCATCTTTAAGGAGACTGTCCAATATTCGCTGCCGTAAAGGAGGACAAATGTCAGGTGACAGCTCAATACACCTTTCTTTGTTACCAAAGAAATCCTCCTGTCTCTCAATACTCTGCTCATCTTTTGGAACGTAATAACTTTTTATTCTTCATAGCTATTAGAAATATGTGTATTATATTAACCCTACGAATCATTGTTCTACCATCTATTTACATAAGCAACTTAGTTAAGATTACTCGCTATGTCCAACTGTCCTTATTAATATACATTAAAAATATGTTGGAAGAGATTTCCACAAGAGATAATTGCGAGAGAAGAAATAATTCGCTCCGAATTTAAGGTAATAACTAGCAATTCCGATCGTGAAACTATGAAAGCTAGCTGTCAATATAGTACTTGGCGGAAATTCGGGTATTCGAGGTATTAACGAGAAAAGCTCATCAGAATAATTCTCGTGAAAATCTTTATACAAGAGGCAAATGGGAGCTACGTTAGGTCGGTGTGAAAGTGACCGAACCCGAGTTGCCATTTCAGAACTGATAACATTATCGATTCTTGTTTTTCAAGACTCTCTAGACACATAGACCAGATACGGCAGCAGTATTCGATACACTGATAAATGGAAAACTTATGAAATTTGAAGATAAATTCTGACGAGAAATAGTTTCTGGAAGAATATAGCGAACCGATATTCCTAGCAGCAGTAGTAGCATTTCAGTCAATGTAATCATTCTACTTCATGTGAGCCGAATACATATGACCAGGGAGTTGAAGTGAATTGCTCTCCACTAGGCTAGCATCAGACAAAAGAATGCAAAAAGGTTATTTAACATGATTAATAGAGAGCAGTTTCGTTTAACAGGCGTTAACATTAACAAGCCACTTCTTGACTCACTGCAGAGCAGATTGCATGTCATTATTGAAGTCAGCAGCTAATTTGTTTTTATCGAATCATTGACGTATTATGAAGGCAAGAGTAAATAGTTGTGTTATCGCGTACATACAGATTGTGGAAGCGAAGATATCATAAATGTCCTTGATGAAAATAAGGAACAGAATGGGTCGAAGAATAGTGTCTAGGATGAAGCCCGCGTTGACGTAAAATGGCCCAGAGTCTTGATAGTTCAAGACAATATTCAATATGCGGTTTGATAAGATCAAATCAAATCAAAGAAACACCTAAAAACACCATACAACTTCAACTTGTGAAAAAAAACTTGCTAAACAACTATCAAACACCTTCGAAAGATCTAAATCATCAGACCGAATTTCACCATTCCTATCTAAACATTGGCATCATTTTAGCAATAACCGTCAACACATTGGCCAAGAGAACCGAAAGCCATATTGTTCGTCTAACAGAAAACCATGCGAGGTGAGATGTTTGACCAGTTTGGAGTTGATTAGAACGTCTAGTACTTTTCGAAAATGGTAGAAGAACCAGACGCTTCTTAAAAAACAGGAACAGCAGATGATGATGATTTCCAACAATCCGAAAAGAAGAAACAAAGTAACTATTGTAGATATTGGGGAGAACAGAGGGACCTTTTGTTAAGGATAATTGCAGGGATACCAGCAAATCTGAAGATCAATCGAGTCCAGCTAAGCGACAGCATTACCGAAAAGAGCCAGAATAAAATGAACGTGCTGTAGCCACGAGAAGGTTTTCTCATTTGATTGACAGGATTAACAGCAAATAATAATCCCAAAAGTCTTGCAAAGCGATTGAAAAACTGTGTCTTCAAGAAAGAACCAAAAGCATGTAGAACTAAGGGTAAATAAATTCGGCTAAATTACTGTCGTGAGTTCTGGTGTATTGAGATTTGCTGTCGCTATTGAACTTCTCCAGTTACTCCAAAAAGTTAAAAACTCTTTAATATAAGTAATAATCTTTTACATATTAGAAAGAATAAAATATTGAAAAGCAATAACAATAGTAATTATTATAATACGATTTACGTTTTAATACGTAAATAAAAAATCAAATTGTCTAGGAAATAATTATATTTGAGAAAATTTGTTAATATCTTAAATCGATTAAAACTTTCGTCATTGTTTTTATCATTGGCGTTCAGTTCAGGAATTGTAATCACCATTTCAATGACGTTATCTTTTTAAAAATCTGTACACTTACACATAACCATTAAAAACATCACTTCGGTATAGTACAATGCTTAGCAAGCTTGTCTCGTTAATTCAAGTACAACTGATTAGTGAGTTCGATACTCACTCGGTTCTCCACACATTCGGTCTTTTCGCTTAGAAAATCTTTTCAGTGCAAGATTGTCTCGCTATCACAATTACGATTGAGTAGTGAGTTCGGTCCGCACTGGGTTCCCCAATCTTTCGGCCTTGCGTCGCATCTAAGCTACGCTTAGAAAATCACCATAACTAATAAAAACAAGAAAATTGTTGACAGAAATTATTCAGTCAATTATATAATATTCAAAATTATATTTAACATAATACGTTCGGTTAACCTAATTTCATGCACAAGGCTTGGTGTGGTTTTCAAGCATTTTCCAAAGGAGCCGTACTGTGGGATCGACTTCTCAGCTGTCACCTTCCTGAAAAATCGACCACGATGAGACTCAAGCCAGGGTCTCATGTCCAGAAAACGAAAGTTCTGACTAAACGGAGAGACGGCCATTACGCGAGGGTTGCGCAAGCACGAAATCACAAGTCATCGTGGCCGAGCATTTGAGTGTATTGCCATTGTTCAGACTGTAGATTACTTCAGCTTATCCCCTCTTTCACGGACACTGTAAGGTACGCTCGTTATTATTACGGTATAAACCACAGGTGGTTCTCTACCTGAGCAGGCATCTGCAATAGGGATTTTCCAGCCACCCTAGTAGATAGGATACAAGCAACCAGCCACCAATTTAAGATTTCAAATATATGTAATATAATATTTAATATAATATTAAATATAACTCTTAATATAATATTAAATGTAATATTCAATATAATATTAATTATAATTACTGTGGAAATTCCTGTAGTTTCCATTCTGCTTATATTATCAACACTGTGTCAGCGGAATATCTTTTATTGTAATATTGTGGACTCTAATAGTAAATCCTGGTAGGAGTACAAATCTCTCCGGATTGTTTCACTGAGAAAGTTGAAAATGTCTGGTTTACAGAATTCGTTTTGTAATCCATTATATTGTTTCGAATGATAGTTTTTATTTATTTGAATTTCGATTTGTACATTGGCCTATGTATTTATTTGATTCAAATGCAGGCCACAATTGCTTTCCTCAAATCTTTTCCCTATGAAAAAAATGGCCTGATTATTCTTCAATATATTTAGCATATAACACTTGGAGGAGGAATGTCAATTCTAAAGAGATTAATGTCAGTAAAACATGCTATCAACTGGAATGTGACGTTGATTTGTTTATTAAGGAGTGTGGGTGAATAGGCTGTTTTTCTTATACACGCCAGCGGCCACTATAATGATGTGGCGGTTCACTCATATCATAGCAGTCAAATTAGCGCTGTGTTCACTAAGATAAAAGCATAATTGACAGAAAATAAGACTTAAACAAATAACAGCAAAAGTATGGTAAATTGCATGTTAATTTCATACAATTTATTTATATTTTTGTGCATATTTTTTAGGATACAATTGTTTATGGTACTTGCGATAAAAGGGTGAATTTACTCCGTATTATTACAAGCCATATTACAGACTCATGTTGCCCGTTCGTATTGAGGGGACTGAATTAAATGTCTTTTAGTGAGATTTCCGTATGTCCGTCAGGAACAATTTTTGTTTATGCTGGGAGAATTTTTATTGTTTTTATTTTTTAAATTTTCCTTTTTTTATACAACGTTTCTATGTTATTGTTGTATTTTATTTATAATTTTCATATTATTATAATTATTATTATTTTATATTTTATTTATTCATAATAATAATAATAATAATAATAATAATAATAATAATAATGATCCTAGTGCTGATACCAAGAACTGTTTGGATACACATGTCTTAATATGTGTAAAATTCCAGACTGAACTAAAATATATATCCGTAAAATGGCAATATGAATAAAGAAAAAGGGGAAAAAATTCTTTACCAACGCGATTCATCCTCTGGTGGTCTTTATCAAGGCAAACGTAGGGATTTTATTTTGCAACAAGTATTTATAAACGAAAGTGAAAATGTTGTTAATTTTTCTAAATTGCTTACCTGCTTCAAAATTATTATAGATATGGGCATTTTTTGCTTTCATTATATCCACCTATATAGAAAAAAAAACTGCACCTCATATTGAGGAAACTTGCAGAAACAAAAAAAAATCTATGAACATATAAAAAGACACTTATACACAACAATTTATTAAATGTATTAGTTATACATAGAAATTAATTTCAACACAACTTTGATCTAAAGAATGCTGCACATTAAATCAGAAAGTAACTTACTTAGACGGAAAATTATCGAGAGTGGGTCTATCGAATCTTAAAATATAAATCTACTTATTTTTGTTTCAAATATCTCCATTCCTGAAAGAATTACTCTTTTCCTAAATCAAACAAAAACTGTTAAAAAAATTAAGTGTAAATGTTAAATTCATAACATCGTATTATTTAAAATATTTAATACCCCAGATAGACCTTTTGCCACAGATGCAGCGTCGTAAGTCTACAGTTACTCTATCGCCATTGACTCTGCATATATTGAGATGAGCTCTCTTTTATATTTACATAATTTCAATTATTTACTGGTACGCTATGTGGAGTCAATATACCTTATATTAATCCGTATGCAAAATTTACGTAGAAAATCTTATCAGAAACACTTAACCTAGACCTGCTACTTTGTAGAATAGAGATCTACGTGTGTGCCTCCCAGAAGTTTTCAATCTCGGTTTATTTACGTCAAGGGTCAATCCTTATCTAGCTTCCTTACAATGACTTCAGATCAAAACATGGAAATATAAAAATACATTAGAAACAATTACAAGCAATACATTTTCATAGAAATTAAAATATTACCAACAATACATTTTATAGTAAAAAGAGATATTAAAAATTACCAGCAATACATATAATAGTAAAAAGAGATATTAAAAATTACCAGTAATACATTTCATAGTAAAAAGAGAAATTAAAACATTGCCAGCAATACATTTCATAGTAAAAAAATAAATTAAAACATTACCATCAATACATTTCATAATAAAAAGAGTAATTAAAAATTACCAACAATACATTTAATTGTAAAATGAGAAATTAAAACATTGCCAGCAATATATTTTCATAGTAAAAAGATAAATTAAAACATTACCAACAATACATTTCATAGTAAAAAGAGAAATTAAAAATTACCAGCAATATATTTCATAGTAAAAAAGAAATTAAACATTGCCAGCAATATATTTTCATAGTAAAAAGATAAATTAAAACATTACCAACAATACATTTCATAGTAAAAAGAGAAATTAAAAACTACCAGCAATATATTTTCATAGTAAAAGGAGAAATTAAAACATTCCCAGCAATACATTTCATAGTAAAAAGAGAAATTAAAACATTACCAGTAATACATTTCATAGTAAAAAGAGAAATTAAAACATTACCAGTAATACATTTCATAGTAAAAAGAGAAATTAAAACATTACCAGTAATACATTTCATAGTAAAAAGATAAATTAAAACATTACCAGCAATACATTTCATAGTAAAAAGAGAAATTAAAAACTACCAGCAATATATTTTCATAGTAAAAGGAGAAATTAAAACATTCCCAGCAATACATTTCATAGTAAAAAGAGAAATTAAAACATTACCAGTAATACATTTCATAGTAAAAGGAGAAATTAAAACATTCCCAGCAATACATTTCATAGTAAAAAGAGAAATTAAAACATTACCAGTAATACATTTCATAGTAAAAAGATAAATTAAAACATTACCAGCAATACATTTCATAGTAAAAAGAGAAATTAAAAACTACCAGCAATATATTTTCATAGTAAAAGGAGAAATTAAAACATTCCCAGCAATACATTTCATAGTAAAAGGAGAAATTAAAACATTCCCAGCAATACATTTCATAGTAAAAAGAGAAATTAAAACATTACCAGTAATACATTTTTTGAAAAACAAAATATTACCAAATCTCCCAAGGAAATATAATGTTCGCATTAAATGACACAAAGTTGATATGCCTTTAAACAAACTAAACCAAACTTTATGATCCTCACTTACTATTGGATCCAATTTCACTCAAGTCACACGGTATCTTTCTTTATCATTGACCTTCTAACACGACTGTCCCTCGTGCTTTGTACTGAGTAAACTTTAGGAGGAAATGACATGTATCACTATAGCTGATAGGATGTGACCACAAAATGTGCCACTATTGTAAATTAGCGATGATAACAAATGAATTTGTGATAAAGTTGAATAGAGTTCAAAAAACATTCTAAAATGAAATTGAATATATTGACGTAAGAAGCAATTGTTTCGCTTTAATAAGTACAGGAGATTACAGCGTTAGTGAAGATAAGTATAGATTGATTGACCAGCAAGCAAATATATGAAGAATTGGGTATTGAAAATAGAAAACGGGGAGAGAAGATGCAGATGGTTAAGGACATTAGTCAAAGACAAGAAAAAAAAACAATCACCCATTGTCAGTATCATAAACAGAAACGTGTATGTTGAATTTTGAAGTACAGGGAACCTGATTTCTTAATAGTTGTTTAAGTCTTAATTCTAATTTACATTGGATGGACATGAGGGATGGGCGAGAGTAAAGTGGACAAACTTTTTTCATGAAGGTTATATTTTGCACGATTTTTTTTTTCTTCATGTCTTGAAAATATTACTATTTTGTGCGACATCTAACATTTAAAAAACGTGCTCTTGCGGTTTGCACGCAACCAGTCGTCTACACGCAACCAGCGGTCACAATTTAGCTCTGCCCTGGGCTCTAGTTTAGGTCATACATGAAAATAGTCAATCATCTCGACTTAGAATTTTGTGGAGGTAAAGTAATTCTTTGGGACCGTATTTACTTTAGTAAATACCTTGTATTTTTTTTCTAAAGCAGATATTCACGCAAAGGAATAAACATTAATATTCAGAAATACTGATTATTTGGCACTATCTCGTGTAAGATTTTTCATACACCATATTAATGAAATAAACCGCTAGCATCTCCATAGAATCCAACAGAAAAATTCTAGTTCATTATTAAAAGACATTTATAAAACCATATCCAAGCTAAGAATTATCCTGCGAAGCAATACAATTTGAAGAAAGAAATAGCAAATTCTATAGAGTAGAAAGGTTATCAAGGTTAAGTTTTAAAAAAAATTAAATATAATATAGAATCAATTATGGGTCCACAAAGAAATAAAAAAAGATGGCGGTTAGACCTGAAAGTGTACTTTCCTTGCATTCATAAATAAAATTATTTGCAAACGTTCAGCAAGAAGATTATCACTGGCAAAATTTAGCACATATAATCTGTCGTGGAATATTGCCAGTGACTAATTAATGAATAGTGCACTAGATTTTTTTTAATCACGTCACCGCAGCCAAGGCAATAAAGTAATTAAGGACTGTCTCTCGGGTTATTTCTTTCCCTGTGAGCTAAGATCTTCAAAATTTTAAATGTGACAGCAATCGCCGTCTTCTGTCTTTTTGAATTCTCTTCTTTCATTTTCCTTTCTCCTCTCTAAAGTTTTCTGATATTTTTTTTCATTCAACTCCCTTGAGTCTTAGCAGTGTTATTGCCTTGATTGGGTTGAAATGATTTAATAAATACACAAGGGTCTGCTGAGAGTGAAACAAATTCTGAGAAAAGAGGAAAATAAAATGATCGTATCTAGCTCCAAATAAAGTACCTCGCTTTAATTCGTAAAGTGGCGGTATGAAAACCAATTTATTCATCAGAATTATTAAAATGAAACTATTTATGTAAAGATTACTGAGAAACTGCTTTACGACGATGAGGAAATGACGGAATCCGAGATGACAGGTAAGGACCGATAACTTTGCAGACTCTTCTTTTGAATTTTGTTAATAATCGTTAACCACATAGTAAATGCGCTAGACTATATTGGGCAGCGGTATTGAATGCACGAACGAAAAGTATGGAGGTACAAAACAGAGTCTGACGAAAAAAAAAAATTGTCCAACACGACAAAATGGCGTAAATTTGATATCAATAGACCTAACAATTGATTCGATATAATCCTTCCAATTCATGTTAATGGAAAGCATTAGACCCGAAAAGACGCAATGAATTACTGTAGGCTAGCATCAGCCACATTGATAGAAAGCAAAAAAGGTTCTTTAAAGCGTTTTGTGTTCAGTGACGTTGTAACGCCAATTCGGAATGAGATCCGATAGCACGTGCCTTACTTTCCGTATAATAGATACGCAACTTGTAGTAATTGCACCATCCTGGGTATGACGATAATGTACATCCGTGTACTGGGTAAGACGATAAACTACATCCGGCAGCAAGGCCTCTTATCAGGAGGTTTTGAGGAGCGTGTAACGACCTCTTAATTGCTGTTGATACCAGGTCTACCCTGACCCGCGGTACTAGTACCTGTTAGGGTCCCACGTATGGGAAAATAGTTAACCCCCAAAATGGGATCAAAACACGATGAAAGTGTAAAAATAGGTTTTAATACCAGGAATATTTTTTGTAAAAAAATATTACCAATAATATATTATTAAGAGCAATTATTGAAAAGAATATCACCAGCAATACATTTTTGAAAAGAAATATTACCATCTCTATATTTTATTAAAAAATATTACCAGCAATAATATTTTAGAAAAACATATTACCAGTAATAATGTTTTTAGAAAAAAATATTTCCAGCACTAAAAATTGTGTCGGCATTAAATATCCCATTGAGGTTGATATGCCGTAAAACAAACCAGACCAAATCAAATCTAGAAACTGCATCTACTCTTCATAAAACAACATTTTCACAGTGGTGCATTAGAACCTGAATATATTGTACGGTATTTCCTGGTATCCTGGATCCCTGGTAATGATCTTTTCAGTCTTCAAACCCTACTAGACTCAAAGCTCAATATGAGATGGAGATTTATAGGAATAGATGCTGCATTCTCTGCGGCTTCTGTATTATTATTATTATTATTATTATTTAGATGTCGTTACTTTTGTAATTTCTAAGAGCGTATGCCTCTCGATAACAGAAAGATTGTCATTCCAATCAGAAAAGCTACTTACATAAAATATTGACGAAGATGAGAAAAATTATATTTTAGCGATGCATTATTTATATAGACGTAAGCATCGGCTGATATAAAAGTATAAGTTTCCGAAACACAGTACATCAAATATTATGTTGAATCCATTTTAATAAAGATGCATTTAATATACACTGAATATCCTATTAGATAGACCTCATGGTGTTGCAAGTCTTTCTAGATAAATAATGGAAAAATGATGGCATCTTTCGAACTGGCTTTTTCCGTAATAGAATTTTTAAGCACAACGGTTGAACAGAATATCGTAAATTGTTCTTTTTGTGGATCAGTTTTAACATTTTATATTATTAGGATTCACTTGGATTATATACCAACGGATTATTACCTTTATATATATATATATATATAGTCTGAAGGTGTGCTTTATTTATGGGATAAAGTGTTCAATATCAGAGATAGAGCGTGTGTAAATATAAAACAACATAGAAGTCAACTCTCTCTCTATATATATATATATAGAGAGAGAGAGAGAGAGTCGTAAGATGTGCTATATTCATGGGATAAAGTGCTCAATATCAGGGATAGAGCGTGTTTAAATATGAAAGTGAACATAGAAGTCAACACTTAGAGGCGACAGCCTGTTTCATGCTAGATGCAATCGTCAGGCCACGAGTGCTGTTATTTTTCTCGGCTATTTATATATATATATACGGGTCAGTGGTGCATTGTAGGTAGTTTATCTTGGCGGTTATTTTATCGGAAGTTGTTTATTTGTTTGTTTATTTATTTCGGTTAAATTATTAAAAAAAAAACAATTATTTAAAACAAGATGCATTAAAAAAAAACTAAAAGAAGAGATAACTAAAATAAACATTTCAGCAAATGTATTTATTGCAGCTTACAAAACAAGAAATTTATACAAACTAAGCCCTCCTACGCACAATAAATTACTCAAAAACAACATAACCAAAACATACAAAAAGGCACCCAAAAGAATAGAACACGATATCAATAAGGAAGCTAAAGCAATCGCTCAAAAATTAGACCTAGATGACCGAATAAGTTGTATCATCAAGGCCCAAGCCTTTATCACACTAAAAGACCATAAAGAAAATTTCAAAACCAACCCTGCATGCAGACTCATAAACACAGCCAAAAGCGAACTAGGTAAAATAAGTAAAACGATACTAAAAAGAATTAATTCTGAACTTAGGAAGAAGTTAGGAGTAAACCAGTGGAAAAACACAAAAGCAACTATTGACTGGTTCCACAGCATAAATAACAAACAAAATTGCCAATTCCTACAATTAAACATATAAGAATTTTACCCATCCATAACAGAACGCATGTAGATAAGGCCATCAACTTAGCTCAGGAACAAATAATAATAAAACCAAACGAAATCGAATTCATTAAGCACTCCCGTAAATTATTACTATTCCAAAATGAAGAAGCATGGATAAAGAAAGATGGGATATATGACACTACAATGGAAAGCTTTGACGGTGCTGAGACGTGCGAAATCATAGATATTTACTTACTACACGAACTAAACAAAATAATAGATAGAAATGACACAGGACACTACAGGGACGACGGTCCCATTATCTTAAGAAACTGTAACAAATAAAACCCAGAAAAAACTAGAAAAGCAATAATAAAGATTTTTAAAAAATAACGCATTCGACATAGATATACAAACTAACCTAAACGAAGTAGATTTTCTAGATGTTACCTTCAACCTAAGAAAAGGCACATATAAACCATATAGAAAACCCAATGATAAACCATTCTATATACACACATCTTCCAACCACCAACCTTCTTTAATCAAACAAATACCAAAATCGATTAACCTCAGGCTTTCCGACAATTCCTCCAATGAATACATATTTAACAAAGCTAAGAAAGACTACGAAACAGCCCTAAAATATAGCGGTTTCCCAGCAACACTCACATACTGACTATAGAACACAAAAAAGGCCAACAGGAAAAAAAATTATATGGTTCAACACACCTTACAGCAAAAACGTAAAAACAAACGTAGGAAAAATATTCTTCAAACTCTTACACAAACACTTCCGGGAATCAAGCACCCTACACAAAATATTTAACAAAAACACAGTAAAAATCAGCTACAGTTACACCGAGAACATGGCACAAATAATAAAAAAGCACAACAGGAAAATTATCAACAAACCACACGAAAAAATTAAACCCACATGCAGAATAAAGAACGAAGGTACCTTAAACGGTAATTGTTTACAAAATAACGTAATATACCAAGCCACGATAAAATCACCAGATAATAAAGAAAACGTATACATAGGAGAAACTGAAGGACCCTGGAAACAAAGAAATTATACACGCAAGACATCTTTCACAAATAGTAAATATACGAACAGCACAATGCTTTCAAAGTATATCTGGGAAATTAAAAACAAAACGCACATCACACCTAAAATATCTTGGAAAATAAGGAAAAGATCATCAGCCTACAACAACCAATCAAAAACTTGCAAACTTTACTTGGAGGAAAAAATAGCTATCATTACTTTCCCAGACCAAAATAAATTATTAAATAAAAGATCCGAGCTCATCTCAAACTGCAGACATGAAAACAAATTTTTACTACGTTACTTAAAAATCGGAAACGGAAAAATAAAATAAAATAAAAAATAAATAAATAAACAAAATAAAAATAAAATAAGCAAAATAAATTAACCCAAATTACCGAATCACACCTGTTAGAATAGAAGAAATAGATTTTTTTTAAATCAATGAACCCAAATGAAGTAAATAATAAACAAATTAGCAAATCATTATGACCAAAATATTAGTTAGACTTTAAATATCAAACCAAAAATCGGACAAAAAATAGCTATAACTATTATATAACGATAAAAATACTACGTAACTTAAAATTCGAAAACCGAAAAGAGAAAATATACAGTATAGCAAATAAATAATAAGTAAAATAAATTGAGCTAAATTCATCCAAATAAATCAATAAACTAACAAACTGATCCCAATAATCTAACCATTAGAAAAAACAAATAAAGATAATCAATCCAAATAAATACATGAAGTAATAAACAAATTAAAAAATGTTCCCGCCAAAATAATAGTTAGAATAAACTGCAACAATCAACCCCAAAATTGAATAAATAGCTTTAATTAACTTCCCAAACCAAAACAAAACTATTAAATAAGCGATATAATCAATTATTTACTACGTTAATAAAAACACCGATTAAAATAAAAATAAATAAATAAATAAGTAAATACATAAGATGAGAAATAAAAAAAAATAAAAATAAAAACAAGCAAAATAATTTAACCCAAATAAATAAATATACAAATAAACGACTTCCGGTAAAATAACCGCCAAAATAGACTACCAACAATGCACCACTGACCCGTATATATAATAACAACACTCGTGACCTGGCGATTGCATCTAGCATGAAACAGACTGTCGCCTCTAAGTGTTGACTTCTATGTTCCCTTTTATATATATATATATATATATATATATA
>OZ010594.1:73643893-73826393 GCA_963932145.1 Acanthosepion lycidas | reverse complement strand
ATGCTTCCACTTCTGCAGGCAATCTTCGATTTCGAGAAAGAAAGCTACAAAGCGTTAGGTGCCATCCAGACAATAGAAAGTCACAGAATTAGCGAATTTGCTTCGTAGAAAAGTCAGCCTTCTGTTTGGCCAAAGGTAAGATTTGGAATATTCTATTGAAAGAGTCTGAAATACAGTTGTACAAAAAAAAAAAGGACATCAGAGTTTGGTCGCTCAAGATGTCATTTTTAGTTTCTTCTGTTCCTAATATTATAAAGAAAAGAATATACGGAGAAAATCTACGATTAAACTGTTGATCTTGTTTAGTTGCGTATTTATTAATTTCAATCTTCGAAATAAAATATTTCCTTAATTTTGGTAACAATAACAGTATTAATGTGATACTATTCGTTGTTACCGCAGTAAAATAAAACCTAAATTTTTTTTCTTATCAATGGAAAGTGTTATGCGCTGAGAGACACTGAAACGAGAAGGGTTAATACCAAACATCCGTGGGAAGAATTGATGATTTAATTCACACATAAACGATTTGAATTATATGTCGAGCAGTTTGAACAATGTCGAATGACACAGCTACAAATGCAAGCTGTAAAGCGAAAATTTAATTTTTCGCAAACAACAAATTTGGAGTTGATTCCCCTGGTCGAAAGTTGAGTTGAAATACCAGAAGGGGGTGGGGATAAGAGATTGAGTGTGAGGTAATAATATGAGAGAGTGGAAGAATGAAATTCACTGTAATTATCGAATTCTCTTATTTCGCCAGATTGTGGCGGTGGTAACCCAGGTTCGAATCCTAGTTGACAAGGTAGCGTTGCCCAGGCTCAAGAGGTAGCTGCTGGAATTCTACACCATACCAAACAAACAGGAGAAAAAGTGATGGCTATCAGACAATCTCCGCGACAACATAACCACTTACATCTTTTTTAGATAGAGTTTATACATATTTCGAAAAATTTATTAACAGTTATACATATCCCTACACAAATACACATACACACACACAAACACACACACACACACACACATATATATATATATATATATATATATATATATATATATATATATATATATATATATACTTATTTATTTAAAAATATGATTCCAACACGCTACATAAGAGGTCTCATATTTCAAAACAAAAGTCGAAAACTTCAAAATAATATTTGAATTAACTTGAGTTAAAGTAGGCTCTGTTCCATCTTCAAGCGAAATTTTTTGGGGATATATATATATATATATATATATATATATATATATATATATATATATATATATATATATATATATATATAGAGAGAGAGAGAGAGAGAGAGAGAGACACATATACAGGGTGCTATGGATAAACTGTCGTCTAAATTACGTAAAAACGAAAATAATACTGACATTTCCTTTTAACAGATATATTTACCAAAACTACACAAGTATATTTTGAATTGCTAAAGAGTACATTTATTCACTAAAATAAAATAAAATCGTCAATGGTGTTGACCATGTCCTCCAGACAACTTTGGAATCTTCTGCATCTCTTCTGGGCAGCCTGCTTGGTTAAGATGGTGAATGCTGCTATAATCATTATCTTCAGCGTATCTTTGCTGTTACAAAGAGTTTTGTCAGTCTCGCGCTGAACTGCGTCCCACACATAGTAATCAAGGAGTGGTGCCGGGGGAGGTAAGCCTGCCAGATGTAAAGAGTTATATGGTCACGGAAATTGTCTGAAAACCATGGCTGTGTTCTCTTGCTTGTGTGGCATGGTTCAGAGTCCTGTTGCCAGACACAGGTTCTTGCAGCAGCTACCCTCTTGATCCAGGGCCGTACTAGCTCTTCAAAGCACTTGATATAGGCTTTGAACTTGATTCTGAAACACACACCAACAAATTCCGGAGTTCTTTTCTTACCAGAACCATCAGACTGAATTTTCCAAGGTGTCATACCTTCTTAATCACCAATCGACTCATGCAACCCATTCCGAATCCTCTGCACTCTCCTCAGATTACCAATCAAACACTCGAAAATGTTCGTATTGGAGCTTCCGGCGCGATTAACACGTAGTACAACACGCGGTTTCCAAATTTCTGGCAGAATGAATTACGTCACGATGCCCCTTTTCCCACAAACTGTGCGAAAGTGACCCTAATATACAGTGCAGTCAATTAAATCAAATGAAACAACGCGCATGCGTGAAATTAATAATATAAAATGGCGACAATTTACCCATTGCACGCTGTATATAAGATATCAATATATTTTTATTTATTTCAGAAGCAGGATTTACTTTAATATATAGCCTACCTAGCAAGACCGAAACAGACAATTTTATTTCGTGTGGTATTAGTATAAGGTATTGCTCAAGAAGAAAAGTAAAGCTCGGTCTGAGTTCAGTCTGAAGTTGGACGACCTGCTGACCGGTTCAACTCTCTCCCTTCGGGCAGGGAGGAAGCCGAAAGATGCTACGCCGAAGGGCGGATTCTCTTTCGGGGAGGTAAAACGACCCTGAACCCGTTTATACGGGTTCAAAGGGTATATTTTTGGCCGAGCCCACGGGCTCGGAGATCCCCCGTTAAAACGGCATTGTGCCACATGATGGCCGCGTGGGGGTGGTACTAAATACCGTCGCTCAACTCTTGAGCGACAGATCAGTTGAACGCTCTGCCTTCGGGTGGGGAGGAACCCGAAGGAGACTACGCCGAAGGGCGGATTCTCTTTCGGGGAGGTAAACCGACCCTGAACTCGTTTATTAGGGTTCAATGGGTATATTTTGAGCCAGGCCCACGTGCTCGGAGATCCCATGTTAAAAAGGCCTTGTGCCACATGACGCCCTCGTGGTCGGGTGACTGAATATCGTCAGCCGTTCAAATCTTGACCGGCTGTTTCGGTTGAACTCTCTGCCTTCGGGCGGGGAGGAACCGGAACGAGGCTACGCCGAAGGGCGGAGTCTCTTTCGGGGGGGGGGGTAAACCGGCCCTGAACCCGTTTATACGGGTTCAATGGGCATATTTTGGGGCCGAGCTCACGGGCTCAGACATACCACATTAAATAACCGGCCTTCTGCCACATGATGCCCCAGTGTGGTGGGGGGTGACTGAATATCGTCAACCTTGTGCCACATGCAACCCTCGTTAAATATAGCCTGCTGCCATCTTGTATTTTAGTCACCCGTCCCAGCTCACTTTATTTCAGCTGATTTCATTTGTGCCTTTTTCTATTAACTGTGTTTTGTTTACTGACGCATTATTAATTTCGACATCGACGAGTTTCAACCACGAACTTTTCTTTTCATCAAGGACTATATCAAACCCGAAAGACTTACCCCGTGCTGGTGGTTATGTTGTTCCTTTTCAAGACTATTAAATGACCCATATTTGCATAAACACACGCACACTTTGGAACTCTTTTATTCGTTCTGATATTTCAGCATATATTAGAAAGTTCATTCAGTTGTTGCAAATCAGTAATTGTATATACAGTGTAACCCAGATATAAGAGACCCGGACATAAGATAAACCCGGATATAAGATAGATTTTCTCTGGTCCCAAATTAGAGCCATACTTACCTAAACAAAATAGACCAAACCCAGATATAAGAGAAACCCGGATATAAGAGTCCGGTCCCGACAACTCTCTTATATCCGGGTTACACTGTATTGTGAAAATGTTTTTGATTTTTGCCAATTGTAAATTTTTGTCGTTTTAATAAAGAATTTAGTTTTGTCCCCGTTCGGGATTCAGTTTTTTTCCTTTATATTTTTTATTTACGTGGCGACCCTTCTATATATTTCGATGTAATCCGGTGTTATTTCCTAACAGTTTCCTTTCTCGTATGTGGGTTTATCTTCCAGCTTGTTGTTTTCCAGTCAAATTTGTTCTTCAGAAACGTAAATACAATGCTATCTTCTGATAATTTAATCTTTCTCGTTCGTCCTGTATAATGTTTATCTAAGAATCATTCACTTTCCGATTGCGTCTTAGAGGCTTTGTCGCCCCGCTTGTGGGGAAATGGTTAAAAAAAAAGCAGTTGACACGAGAAACCTATTTCCTTTACAACTTTCAAAAGACGCTGTTCGGTCATGAAATCTCAAATGTTTCTTTGTAAGAGTAACATGATATTAATGGAGTATTGGTAAGCCATATAAACGGCAGCTGCGCAATACTCACACATCCCGGGTATAACGATAAAATAACTCCGCGTCCCGTGTAAGACGATAAACTACGCCTTACAGCAAGGCTTCTGATCAGGATGTTTTGAGGAGTGTGGAACCACCCCTTAATTGCTGGTTTTCCCAGGTTCACCCTGACCCGGCGTGGTAGCACCTGTTAGGGTTCCAGCTATGGGTAAATAGTTAACCCTCGATCTCGGATCAAAGTACCATGAAAGTGTAAAAAAAAGTTTTAATGCCAGAAATACTTTGTAAAAAATTATAAGCAGCAAAAAATTTTTGAAGAAAAAATTATTACCAGCAATACATTTAAAAAAAAGAAACATATTACCAGCAATACATTTTGAAATATATATATATATATATATATATATATATATATATATATAACCAGCTATACATTTTTTTTAATTTGCAAGCAGCAATTTTTTGAAAAAAAATTACCAGCTATACATTTTTGAAAAAAAATATTACCAGCAATAGATTTTTGAACCCAAAAAATATTACATTTTTTTTTAAATATTACCAGCACTACAAATTTTGACGACATTAAATAGCCCATTGAGGTTGATATGCCGTAAAACAAACCAAACCAAACCACAATTTGCCGCCTTAATAAATTTCAAAATCAGTTTCGCCGTCTTATTACGGATGACGTTTCTCTATTCTGGAACTGATTTTTCTCATTATCATAAAACATTAGAAAGTATTATCAGTGTTTGTGAATTAAAGTAAGTGCTACTTATAGAATATTTATATATATAATTATTATGTGCGTCAGGTTGGTCATGTGTTAATGCAAAGATATTTCTAAAATCTGTCATCAAAATCTACTGATATAAATTTATTCACGAGTTGAGCCAAGAAAGACTGGCTTCATTGAGAGTTAATGTAAACATACTGAACGCTGAATGTGTTTAGGGGAAGTTTATTGAGTGGAATAATATATGACAGACCCAAACGCTACAAGAGTGGATTGGCAAAACTGGCAAAATCTCTATTTTCCAACCGAATTACTTTCTATACTATAAGCATTAAACGCTATCAAATTAGATCAAACCTAATTCTCTAAATATGAAATCACCATTATTTCCGCGCCAATTTCAACCAAATGCCTGCTCAATATCAAAATCATCGTTAAATTGATATTAACTACTTCAACGGAACAATATGACAATTGATGATAAACGAGCATGAATCGTAACAAAACCGCATATGCATAACGCACAAAGATACACACATACATA
This sequence comes from Acanthosepion lycidas, assembly GCA_963932145.1. NCBI lineage: Eukaryota > Metazoa > Mollusca > Cephalopoda > Sepiida > Sepiidae > Acanthosepion > Acanthosepion lycidas. Next base: position 73,820,989 of record OZ010594.1, on the reverse strand, counting down.
TATATATATATATATATATATATATATATATATATATATATATATATATATATATATATATATATATATAAACACTGAGGAGGATGTGCTAAGAAATTCTAGGGTAGGATAAGAATCGCTTTGCCTCCAGAAATGAGATTTGTTAATTTCGTCAACTTTTCGGTAGAGGGTCAAGCTGAAAAATTGTCAGTACCCGTTCGTATACGAATGTGTTTTTTTTTCATACAGTGATTTATATTCATTTTGATATAATCATTTAGAGGCTTGTAATTTATTTGAATAATGTAATTAGTCTGATATACAGTAAATATATATATATATATATATATATATATATATATATATATATTGCTACAGAGAAGTAGGAAGAAGAAGATGTGTGTGCATGTTATATGAATATATGTATGTCAGCATCTGTAGGGAAGACAAATTGAACAAATAGACAATCGGAAAATAGGACTTCGTCCTTACCGACACGTTTCATCATTTCACTGTATCAAGGAAAATGATGATAAACAAAAGTGAAATGTTGTGTAGCTAAATGAAATTCAAAACTTTCAAAAGAAGCTCTTGTGTGAGCCTCTTTTTATATGAGTGCGGTTATGTTCTGACAACTTAGACACATTGTCGATATGGAAAACAAAAACACACACTTAGTAAAAAAAATAGTTAAGTTCAAACGGCTTCTTCCAAAGATCAAATTAAGTGTCAGATCAATGAGGTATTTCTATGATATATGCACTGCAGCTGCACGGTCTTCACTTACCAGCCTTAATGATTTCGAAATCGGTTATATTGAGGCATGGATGGTGGAGTAATGAATAGTGGCTCGGACTGAGAAGTCGGAGAAGTCCTTTCGAATCCATTACATTCAATTACGTGCTAATACCCTTGTGAAAGGTATGAATCCTTTTTTTCTCCAGTTATGGGCAAATATCAGGAAACACGGTGTTCTTTAGCATTGGGTGGCAACCGGTCTTGTAGAAAGTAACCCTGAATTCAAAACGATCAGTAGCCCTGACGTAGCACATAACATTATTGTTCGCATTGGCTCGATGATCCCAACTGTGGTCGACAAATGATGAGGATACATACTTATTGTGGATGAGTTATTTTCCATTCTACAACCATTTTTCTTTAAGAGCACCGTTGCAAACCAGCTGCTGTTCTGTTGCTAATTCCATGGTAAATGCTTAGATGCGTTCCATCTTTTAGTTCCACCAGTTTAGAACATTATCTTTACGCCTCGCCTTGCTATTTTCACGCTGTCGAATCATCCTTATTTTTCCCCATAGTCTAACTGTACAAAAAATTTTCAATTCAAATTTTCTTCCTGTCGAAAATCTTATATCGTTAGTGCTTCCCGGAACACTTTGTTCTTGATTACTTCGTTTTCTATCCTCCCGATTCTCATAATCTCAACCTGCTACAAATTTCTCTTCGATTCCTTTCGAACAACTCATTATCCATCCTTATTTTGTCTTTAACCCGCTTCTTTCACTGACTTTCGAATATTAACTTGGACTAACAGCCATACCCTGCTGGTCGATCAGAAAAAGTTTTCAATTAGAATGGAGCAAAAACAACATCGTGTTTAGATGTAACAGAGTCTATCTTCTTCAATTACTTTAAAGTATTTTCATTAAAAACATTTTAAAGCAATGCAGTTACTGATATAACAGAATTAATCTGTATTTATTTAATCGAAGTTAGCCGAGGACAGGAAAAAGGAAAACAGGCAGCAAGAAGACCCATTTCAAACCACAATTATTTTGGAGTTTTATGAAATTCAATTTGTCAGTGTGCTACCAGGGATGTTAAAAAAGGTACATTTATAAAGCGCTTGTTAAGTTCGATGAAAATTGGTTGAAAGAACAACGAAAAATAAGAAAGAAACCAGTAAAAATCGACATTTTTCGCTATTCACCCGCTTTTTCACTATATGGGTGGATTCAATTGTCAAGTTAAATGACTTTTAATCAACTTATTTTTGGCTACAATTGAGTGAAGTTTGTATTAGATTGCTTGAACAATGTAGGAACGTTTAGTTTAAAATTTGTGTTGAAATCGATATGTGTTGAAATCGATTTGTGTTGAAATCGTTTTTCGCTAAATGCAGTGATGTAGAAATGAATAAAAAAAATGAGGTACCGTTGGGCTCGTCATGATGTAAGTAATCTGCATACCGAGCGTGAAATAAATCGGGGGAAAAAGTTGAATTTATCGATTTTTGATCGGCTTTATCGATTATTGAATTTTAAAAAAATCTTTTAGACTAAGAACATATCTCTTACATTGTACAATGCATGTGCCAAGTTTGGTCAAAATAAGTTGGAAGCATCTCGAGTGAAAAGGTATCACGCGGAGAGACAGACACACACGCAGATATCCTGTTTTATATATAGAGAGGAAATTAAGTAACCAATAAGACAACAGCTTAATAAGCTACTTTACAACTAATGCGAGATAAATATAACAGCAACTTTGAATAACAACACAAGAAATAATTATTATGGTTAAGAGTATATTCTTTTTGTAAAAGAAAAACATAATTTCAAATTGTTCATATTAGGTTGGTGCAAAAATAATGACGTAATAATGTCGTTTTTTTACTTTAAAAAATACGTAAAAAACGACATTATTACGTCATTATTTTTGCACCAACCTAATAGCTTTTCTGAGAAGCAGTTATATCGGAAGTTCATCTATGTAAAAAAAAGTTGGGAGGTTGGCACATGATTTTAAGAAACAGGTAAAGAACAGTTTAGTATAAAATAAATGTTAGTAAACATTCTGCAAGTGATGGCAAAAATTTGCTTCACGTCACTTAAATCGCTTAAAGTTAGAGCCAATAGAGGGAAAATTATATTGTGCAAACAGAAAAAAGTGTCTTGATCCTGGATCAATAAGTCAAGCGCGTTTTGCTTTGCCATTTCAAATAGTAGAATCAGAGGGACTGGTTTTTGTAGCATCTGTTCTGTAATCAATCATTGTTCCGAAACTCAAAGAAATAAACTTGATTCACATGTATTGTATATCTCACGCCATCTTCAATCCATTGCCTTGTTTAGTACAAATGCAGTTTGCGTCAGTAACGCGGAAAGTATATAAAATTGTCAATGTTACTGGCTTTATTGTACTCATTACTGACAAACACCATTTTCGTTATCTTGATCGCTTGTTATTATTTTTTTATTTTTTATTTTTGGTGGGGGGAGGATTCTTAACTTAAACAGATATTTCTCGACTTTATATTAACAGAAAATAAGGCTTGCACCTATGGTTTGTAACTCTCTACATTCTGATAAAAATTGTTTATCCAAACATTTATTTCTGTCAAAGGAGATAGTTAACTTTAAATCTGTTATCTCCCAGGATATTGGGACGAACAAAAACTAATGAAATAAAAGATAAATGCATCTTAACATATAAATAAGCAACCTTTATTCATTTACTAGCTGAGAAGAGCATGGATTTCATACACTGGAACAATGGATTGCATATGCGTGTCACATTGTCGGCATGTTCATTTTAGAAATGGCACGTTCGTTTTCACATGCAAGGGAAGTAACTCCACGGTATTTTTGAGTCATCGTACATTGTAAGAGGAGGAAATTAGCTTGTAACAAAAACTAACAGATTAAGAAAAAAATAAACCGAATGTAATATCTTAACTATGCTGTAGATCGTTAACTAACAAAACGCACGAGATATTTCTAGTATGGTTAACTCTCTTTATGTACTGCTGTAATCTATTCTGACGATGATGACGCATGGGATGGATAACAAATACTTTAAGAAGTACTTATCGAAATGTTATTTATATGAAGCTATCCTACCGTTCTAAGGACATCTTACTCAAGTACCATCCATTTTTTCTTTCAAAGAGTCATTTTACACCAGAAATGAAATATTATTTCCATAACTGGGCTAGTGCTGCTCAGTTCTCAAATTTCCAGCTTTGTTCAAATTCATTTACGCAATCTTCTCCACTCGGCAGCGTTTTACATACACACCCCGCGTCGAAACCTGTTACTATTTCAATACTGTATCCATTATATATATAAGATGTGTTTTTAATCATTTCACCGCAAACGAGGCGGAAATGCCGCTAGTACCTATGTTTCCAAAATGGAGAAATTGGGAGAAAAATATCAGTATACATTGGATCTACTGCAAGAAAAGTTTGGTCACTCTGTCGTACCAGAAAAAATCTTGTCAGAGTCCGTCTTGCACATCTATAAATCTACTAATAGCCCGTGCATTGAAAACTGTTGCTATATCTGGTCTGGTGCTCCTGGTATTCATCTCGAGGTTCCTGCCCAAATCTAAAGAACAATCTTTAATGTAATCGATTCTCACTTGGCATCTCGACTTCAGTCACATTCTCACCGACGTGGTGTAGTTTCTCTGTGTCTTTTCTAAAAATATTTTTTTATGTCAACTGCTCTGATGAACATTTCCCCTGATGCCGCGATAACATGAACTTAAGCGTGCTACTAGATTATTGTTTAAATAGTTAATGCAACCGCCAATTATACCCCAAAGAGTTTCTTTTCTCGTACTTCCCTCTGTGGAACTGCCTTCCGTTTAATTTTTTCCCTGATAAATATAATCTTCAAAAATTTAAATGTCATCTTCTATCTTCTTGATGGTATATTTTCCGTAATTCCACCAGACGAGATTCTTCATTGCTAGGACAGGCCTTGCCACTTCCACGGAGTTGAATCAACATCATTCTCTCGTTTATTTTTGCGCTGTCTTGTGGGAGACAAAATGTTTTAAAATCTACAACTCCTTTAAAATCTGTTCATATTTCTTAGATGAGGCATTGTAAGTATTTACACTGTTTACATCATTCGGGCCGTGGCCCCCATCTCTCCAAGAAAAACATAGATAGTAATCCAAAAAGAAGACAACAGACGGAATGAAAACTTGAAGAGTTGAGTTACTAAAACTGAGATATCCAAAAAAGAGCACGTCACGTGAAATTAGAACAATCTACCGTCGAGGAGGGAGTAAACAAAGAGACTGAACAAAAACATGGATTGCTGACTTAATAAAGGGATTTAAATGAAGATAGAGATATCCAAAAAGCAAAACATGTGAAATTAGAAGAATTTACTCCCGAGGACTAAATAAAGGGTTCGTTTCGAAGATGGCCGAAACATACAACGGCCGAAACATTAGGAATATGATAAATAAGATGAGGATAACAGTTCGAATTATGTAAATAGTCTAAATCTCTTTGCCTAGAGAAAAAAACTGTGTCAACCCCCTGGCTATTCTATTGATATTTTCATGGAATATTTTCGGGCGAACAACATTACCTGGTGCCGATTATGGGTTCATAATATGTGCTTCAAGAAATATCTATTGTAATTTTATTGAAATAAATTTACTCACACTTGACAAAAGATACAACTGTAGAAGAATGGCGGGATAGTCATTACATAATTTCCAGCAGACCATCAGTGAAGACGTGTATTTATGGTAATTGACTTGCGATCAATCCCGGCTTCCGAATGCAAAATCACATGAGTTCACACCGTGAAATGCTTAAGGATCAATCTCTCACACATCGCTGGCAGATGAGTTACACTCGACGTAATCGACGTATCGATATTGCAATAAATGTTAAGTCATGAAGATTCTAGTTTCGTGTTATATTTCGATCTACACTTGTATTTCATTGCACAGTAATCACTTTAACCTCCCCTTCTAGATTAATGTTCATGTTTATTTGTAGATTTTTATTAACACACACTTTTATGAATCTATATATGTATAGATTACAGAGTCTAGTTGTATATAATGACAATCACTGTCAGCCACTATAGAGAAATGTACGTGTGACTTTAAGACATTAATTTCCATGTCTTAGCAACAATCAATGCTTTCACGTGATAACATTATCAATGGCGAGAGGGCATCTCTCCGTCTTAGTTACTTACTTCCGGCTGATAAATAAGTTTTGCTCTCAAACCCATTGGAAATACAAAATTCCGAATATTGATTTTAAGGTATATATGCCATCCTTTGGATTGCTGGTGTAACACAACCTCCCGCTATCTCATTAGATTCGTGGCGTATTTATTATTGCAATACAATAAACACACCCCTATGTAACCCCTCGCATGTAAATATCCATTATAATAAATATAACGTTTTCCAGCGAAGACGTATTTGGACGGCCACAGATACATTCCAAAAGCTAGGCTGAGTATTACGAGACAAGAGGATTTCATTGGTTAGAAGGAAAAATGTACTCAGCTGCTACGTGACATCAGTCCCCCGACTTTGCCTTTATGTTAGACGGTCTCCACAAAGGTGAAGAAGAGCCTCGTGTTAACGGATGTATGGTTTCACAGAAGGATGCTAAGAATACCATGAACCAAGTGTGTGAGCAACGATAAGCTTTTGAAGACGATGGAAACAATGAGGAAGCTTAGACGTAACATCAAAAAGAGGCAGCTGAAGATTCTGGGATATATAACGAGAAAGTAGGACTTGGAGAATCTGACACTCACAGAGCGGATAGAAAGAAAGAGAGACAAGGGAAAGCAACGAGTAACATACCTAGCGGGCTTAACGGTTTGTGATAAAAAGCAAGAGGAAAAAAACATATTGAGGACAACAAAATATAGGGGGAATTTGAGAGCCAAGATCGCCTACGTCCTGAAGGGACAGGGCACATAAAAGAAGAGACGCATTCTTCTACTTGTTGTTGTTATTATATTAATTTGATGTAAGTATAGCTTGGTGACAACTGAAAAAACATTTTCAAAAGTGAAATATCTTTCTTGCATTGAAATATCAGGGGCTCTAATAGAATTCTGTCTTGGTTCACATATTCCGAATTTCGAAGAATTAAATTTGAAAAGACGTCGCACAACTGGTATTTAGGCTATAAATTAAACTAATAATCATATGATAGTTTTGAAATACTTTATTGTTATAATGCTCTTCATAACAAAGGCGTATTGTTGCTGTTGGGAATCAACTCTGGACAAGTTTTGTCCAATCTTATTTCTGCATATTATGCTCGACTTAATCAGAATTTAATTTAATTTATTGAAATTTTCATTGAATCAGAACTTTAGAGCTTTCCTTGCGATATCGTTCGGAATTGTTCACCATCTTAGAATTTTTATATTAATTTTATTATTATAAAAAAAAACATTAACAGCCATTATTATAAATTTGGTTTGTATTTTTTCGTTTTCATTTTTACCGTTTTTTTTATTATCTCCCTTGTGTTAACAATATTATCTTGGATTTTATTATTACTATTATGTCTTTTTTATGATGTACGGTGGCCGTTAATAATTAAGTATAACTCAAGACTTCAATGTTATGATAAATCAGTATTTAATTACAACCGCAAATAAATACTTAACAGGTACAAAAAAGAAAAAGTCAACCAAAAATAATTAACCATTTCAGTGGATATCTTGTTAGTAGCGTGGCTCGGCTTAACGTCTAGTAAATCCTAAATCAAAACCTGAATCATCGGCGCACAATAATTCACACTGATTCGGCTGAGTATTTCCACTCAAATATCACCTAATAATTACCCAATAATCACTCCAATCAGTAGCCTGACACAGCTATTTCCACACCTGGCGGAAAACACATATTCATAAGTCCAGAATGTCACGATCGAACATCGGTATCTGTAGTTACTTATTTTCTTACTATATATTAGTCTTCAATATGCTTTTTTTTTCACGAAGTGTCTCCAAGCTTCAACCTGAAGCCTCAAGAAACAAATCATGCTTGTTGTTTCTGTTGAATGGCGTCTTATTTACGTGTATGCCTGTCTATTAAGACAGCTAACCAATCTGTGTTGCAGACGCCTGATCAGACACGTTTGAGTTTGTTCACCAGAGTCCACCTGTGGCTTATACTGCAACTATGGTGAGTGGACTTTAGTTTCAGTTTCTGGAAAGAGCGTCTTATCTGGCGTGATCAGCAGCCTGGACAATGCCAGTACATTCATCTCCTCGGTCAGGATGACTTTCGAATTCGAGCTCGCACAACCATCCACCGTTCCCAAATAGTTTGGCCTACTCAATTTCATTCACAAAGCTTGGATCAACCACTGAGGTATGGCTTTCAGGCACTTTGAAAAGGTTCTACATTCTCGAATTGCCTTAGCAGGCCGATAACGTTAAGGAATCAACTTCTGACAAATCGGCCACGATTAGATTCGAACGCCAGTCTCGGGAAGCGATGTTCTAACCATTCGTCATCATTTGTTTCTTAATTATATGATGTCAATATGTATAGTAGTTTAAAAGTTCATAAAAATGCATATGTGTATCTAAAGATAACGATCTGTGTACCGAACAATGCGTAAAAAAAGTAATGAAGAGTTTGAAAACTGAATTTACACTGCAACTGTGAATATATGAGAATGTGCCTGCAAATTAATGCAGAATAGTTCCTTTACCTATAGCCCATAACTTTACTCTCGTGAGGGATCATGGGAAGACTTCAGGAATGTAACCTTTTGCATTTCAACCAAACTCGGTTCGCCAGGTTGTCGAGAAACATAATTTTTCATATTTATTTTGCTATGTTTTCTGTTGTACCAAAAGCAATTGGGATTGTATTAAGTTTCGACATGCTACATCTTCTGAATTTCAATTTCAATGTCCTCGTAATCATTAAATTTATTAAACTACTTGATTGAACTGTTCGGATCAACATGGATTATTTCCTCAGCGTGTAAGCAATGTTTTCTCAAAAAGACTTTGACAATTATATCCAACTTAGTTGATTTTATTGTTTTATTTATTTGAACTGGAAAATTCCACAGGACAGATACATTTTTCTTAGCTGTAACATATTTGGGTTTGTATTCCCATCAGTTATTATTATTATTATTATTATTATTATTATTATTATTATTATTATTATATAAAAATGCCAGGCATTTTCAGTTTTGTCAAGAATTTATTTCGTTAGAATTTTAATAGCTTTTTATTATATTCATTGATTTACTATTGTCGTTTTTTTATAATAATAATAATAATATTATAATTAATAATTGCAGCCAAGGCTCGTTCAAGGTACTGGCAACTCGGGCAGTCACTCAGGGCGCCATCAAGACCAAAGGCGCCATTATGCTGCCATGTCATGAGTTTGGGATCTTCCAAAACTAAAACTTATGAAAACATACTTGCGGTCGTCCATGATCCAAGACAGATTAAATTATTTTTCTATTAGGTTGATGCAAAAATAATGTCGTTTTTTCACATATGTTACTATGTCAGAAAACGACATTACTTTTGCACCAACTTAATATTTTGCCAATAGAAATTGATCTAGTAAAATAGACAGGTTTTGAATGTGCTATGAAAAGATTTGCAGATCTAAAAGCTAGAATTCTTTTAGGTAAGATAATGAATATTTTCTTTAGCATGTATTAAGTTGTATATTTGAATAAACTTGTTATTCTACATTTTCAGTTTTTCTTGTGAACATTTAAAAAGATTCTACTTGTAAGGGCGCTGAAGTTCAGCTTGTTCGGGGTGCCAGTAACCCCAGGGTCGTCACTAATTGTAACAATTATCTATTTCGACTTAATTCAAGCGGCTTTTTTCCACAACTACCCGGACCGTCAGTCTAACCAGCAGTATATTATATATTTCCAATCCACACTGTTTTCTGCTTACGGCAGTCTGATGATCTAAGTAGAGTTTCCGATTGAGTAAGTTCCCAAATATCAAGCCATGACTCCGATATCACTGGATGCTTCATCCTCCAAACTTATAAAAAATAACTTTCTATGACCGGTCAAATTGTTCCCCAACCTACTTCCGATAACGAGTTGATGCAGAGTGCAACAGTGCCTCAAGGATATGCACAACTAGTTTATAGTCTGAAAACTGACAAGCTAATCTGTGGCACTGCGTTGGATATTTATATGACCCATCATAAAAGAATTTACGATGAGAAGCTATGAGAGCTATAACTAGTATAGTATTAGTGTTGTTGTTCTTCTTCTTCTTCTTCTTTTTATTATTATTATTATTATTATTATTTTTATTTTCTTTGCTTTCTGGCGTTTACACATTTCTTTCCGGGTCCCACCCAGGGACCTAAGGTTAGAAATGGCATCATGACACTTTTCACTGACAAAAACAAAAAAAAAAAATAATTTACATAGATAGAGCCCTTCGTAAAGTGTAGGCTGTACTTGTCAGAACAATTTTTTGTATCTCCTTGAGGCATGGGCTTCCAGGAATCCCTGCAATTAGTCTACTGCAATCTTTTCCAACCAGTCCTAGGTCTCCAACTACAACAGGGATTGTTGATGTTCCCATATGCCACATTTTCGAGACCTCTATTTCAAGGTCCTTTTATTTTGACAGCTTTTTGAACATCTTCAAAGATACATTGCAGTCAGCAGGGACTGCCATATCAATAAGGAGGCACCGTTTTTGTTTGTGGTCTTTAATAACAATATCTGGGCGGTTGGCCTTGATTGTTCTGTCAGTGTGAATTGTGTAGTCCCATAGAATTGTAACAGGTCCTATCTCCGTAACTGGGTCTGGGTGGTGATCATACCATTTTCTTTCAGTTTCCTTCCCGTAGAAGTTGCAGATTTTCCCGTGCAGATATTGGCCCACTCTGTCATGTCGGGTTTTATATTCAGTGGGTGCCAACATCGTGCAACCTGATACAAGATGATCTATCGTTTCTGGATATTTATCACAGAATCTGCATTTTGGGCTAACACAATATTTTAGTATATGTGCTTGATAATTCCTAGTTAGCAAGCATTGGTCCTGCGCAGCAAGGATAAAACCTTCAGTTTCCGCTTTCAACCCTGCACTGCGTAGCCACTGATGGGTACGGGTTTTGTCTACATCAGCTTGGTTGATACGGGCAAAGTATTGGCCATGAAGCGGTTTATCTTGCCATCGCTTCTGTATCTGGTCGGTTGCATTCGTCTTTGCTGTCTTTTTCAAGTATTTTGCAGTTTCAGCCGGTGTATTGTGCTGTAGTTGCATCTCTACGCCCATTTGAAGCTCCAGTTTGAATTTGTTGGCTTCTTTCATTACGGAATAAAGGCGCTTACTACTTTTATGTTCCTTGACGCATACCATCATCCAGTCTTCTGTAGTTTCCAAGTATCTTTGGAGGCCAATTGTTGTAGTTTTGTAGGACAGTTCTAGTTGAACTAATCCTCTGCCTCCTTCGGATCTGGGCACATACAGACGATCAACATCAGCTTTGGGATGATGCATGCGATAGCAAGTGAAAAGCTTTCTCGTTTTGGCGTCCATTCGCTTAATTCAGCTATGGTCCAGTTAAGGACATTAAAGCTGTAATGCACCACTGGGACAGCCAATGTGTTTATAGCTGATATTCTATTTTTTGAGTTTAGTTCAGTATTTAGTATCAGACGTACACGCCTGTAGTACTCTTTTCTTATTTTTTCTTTCATTTGGGGGTGTTGTATGCCATCTCCTTCGCTAATTCCTAGGTACTTATAAGCTTCTTCATGCTCCAATTCCCTAATCTTTGTGACAAAATCTAAATCTATTGAGGGTGTTTCTGTAATTCTACCTTTCTTGAATGTTACTTTTGCACATTTATCTAATCCGAAGTCCATACCTATGTCGTCACTAAAGTATTTTACAATATTGAAGAGGCCTTTCAACTCATTGTCGTCTTTGGCAAAGAGCTTGAGATCATCCATGTATAGTAGGTGATTGAAAATTTTCTTATTTATTTTGTAACCATAGCTACTGTTGTTGAGTTCATGTGTAAGAGGGGTTAAGGATAAACAAAACAGAAGGGGTGACAGAGAGTCTCCTTGAAAAATTCCACGTCGGATATTCAGACGGTTGGATATGGCAGTTCCCCCGGTGTGCCTAAGGTATAGTTTTGTGTTCCACATCCCCATGCTGTGCTTAAGAAAGTTTAATAGCAGAGGGGAGACTTTGTACATTTCCAAAGCCTTAAGGATCCAAGAATGTGGAACACTATCAAAGGCTTTACGATAATCAATCCACGCTGCACTGAGATTTCTGCGTCGTCTCCTGCAATTTTCCAGGATCATTTTATTTATCAGAAGTTGATCTTTGCAGCCATATGAACCTCTACTGCATCCCTTCTGTTCCAGCGGGAGAATGCTGTTTGTTTCGAAGAAGGAGTAAGTACGGTTCGTCAGTACAGACGTGATCAACTTATACGTTGTGGAAAGACATGTTATCTGTCTATAATTTTTCGGGTCGTCTGTTTCAGTTGTTTTTGGTATGAGGTATGTAATACCTTCAGTAACCCATTCCGGGATTTTATTGGGATTATTTACAAGCGTTGATAATGTTTTTGCAAGTATGCCATGGGTAGATGAGAGATGATACAGCCAGAAATTGGGCACCTTGTCATTTCCTGGGGATTTCCATTTTTGGGATTTCGTTAGTGCTTGCCTAACATCATCTGTGGATATATTTACCCATTCTTGCAGAGGTGTATCCAGCAGTCGTTCTTCTTCACGCCGTATCCATTCTGCATTTGGGTTACATTCCTTTGGGTTGCTCCAAATATTTTCCCAAAATGTCTGTACATTATCAATCGATGGTGGCGTTTCGATATGTATAGGCGTTTTTCCAATTTCCCTGTAAAATTTCTTAAGATCTGTTCGGAATATTTTATTCTGGCGATAGAATCTAAAACGTTTCTCGTATCGTCTTGTTCTCTGTGCTTTTAGCTGAAGTTTCTGTTTCAGCATTTCCTTGATCGATGGAATATCAATTAGGGATTTAATGCTATATTTCCGTTTGATCTTTTTGGATTTACGTGTGGAAATATTAGGGTTTCTGGTGAGCTCATCTAATATAGACAGCTCACATCTGATTTGCTTTATTTCTCGTATCAGTTTGGTTTTCCAAGCTGGTTCTCTGTGTCTGTTATTTTTATTTATTGTCTTGACACCAAGCTTCCGAGTCGCTGCTAGAGCTGTTGCGTATATGACGTTGTTAACTTCTGTTATGTTTCCCGGTGGTTTATCTGTTAACAGTGTTTCCAGGGCAGCATTGTATATTTTCACGATGTGCTTGTTGGGATTTGTCATATGGATTTTCGGAAGCTGGTCTCTGTCTGACAATTGTATGAAAGTTACTCTGCTGAGTACTTGGATGACGTCATTTTTCGCTTCGGTGATTTCAGCTTCGTGGTTTTCAAGGAATTCTAAATTAATGTACCTGGAGTCATCTTCAGTGACAATTTCTGGAGAACTAGAGGTTGTGTCTAAGGTAGAATCTTCGGTTTCATTTCCTTGGAGATGATTTCGTATTTCATTCGCTTTAGCGTCCACCTCATCCTCTGTCGCATTCTTTATTTCAACATTCGTCTCAACAGAGTTTGAGTGATGGGTCATAGTATTTTGTCTTATATCTAATTTTATCTTATCTATTTCTATCTTTGAGAGTCTGTTGTTTCGCATGATATCTCTGCGGACATTGGCAAGCATGTTTGGATTGAGGTTAGGTCTTATATCATTTCCCACCATATTTCTCCATATTTGGTATGTTTGATTGGTGGTGTTCTTTGCTCGGTTTTCGAGTGCAGTGAAAAAGGATGTCATAACTTGTCGATACTCTTCGCGGCTCCATTTCGTACGTTTCATTTTTACTAGTCGATTTGGCATTGAGACACTTGGTCCAAGGTTGGCGATAATCCGGGTTTGGTGACCTAGTGTCTCTTCGTGTGTGGAAGAGTTTGTTCCAGTGACAGACTTTTCGACCTCAGACTGGTTCCTCTCTGAGGGACGCGGGCCTTGTTGTCCCGGTTGACGGCCGATCCGGTATGAGATATTATTCGTATTCATTGAAATTGGTAGAGATGCGTTTTAACCTTGACCGCCAAGGGGTAATTTTGTTCAGATTACCAGCTTTAGGACGAGACTTGAAGACGGTCCAAGAGCAAGACCAGATTTGAGATAGTGGGTTTATTAATATATCGAAGTTAAAAGTTCATAGCAGTGTATGGTATTCAGTTGGGTAGATAATACTAAGTTTTAACTTAGTACAAGTCCGAGAAACACCTCCAAATGGGATAATTAGATTTCAGTATATAGATATAAAAAAAAATGGACGCGGGTGTCCGCTTAAGGTCTGGGGTGGGATTAAACTTGAAATACAAGTTAAAAAAAATATTAGAGGAGAGAAAAGGGAACTGAAAAGCAAGGAATTAACTTGAGACATTAGGATTTACAATCATATCAAACTAAAGGAAAAGTATCATTCAAAGATGCTACATTTACCATTTCTTACAACCTCGGAGCATGGCACAAGTGACTCTCCACAAATGTTCAATTTTCCGTCGCCAACGACAGATACTTATCAAATTTTATGGGGTAGGCTGGACTTATACTACAGATTGGTAGGGGGGAATATCGAAGAATTCATTAAGCAGAGGGGTAGGAGCAAGGGAATAAAAGTTATACTTTTCCGGTCATCTCTCAACCTACTTGCCGCTGAAAGATATGTTTTAGAATTTTCACTCAAAGAGATGATAGACAAAGGGCAGAGCATTGTAGGAAAATTACACCTGTAGCCATGAAAAAAAAAAAAAAACAGAAAACACAGATATAATACAGTATGATCCCTGTCAGTGTGGACATATCTACATGTACATTCAATATATATATATATATATATATATATATATATATAGAGAGAGAGAGAGAGAGATTAGCAAACATGTACATATACACGCACCGACAGATATTGGATGCCTAGGGTAAAAAAAAAATTAAAAAAAAAAAATGGACACGGGTGTCCAAGATCTGGGGTGTGGATTAAAACTTGAAATACAAGTTAAAAAAAAAAAAAAATATATTAGAGGAGAGAAAAGGGAACTGAAAAGCAAGGAATTAACTTGAGACATTAGGATTTACAATCATATCAAACTAAAGGAAAAGTATCATTCAAAGATGCTACATTTACCATTTCTTACAACTTCGGAGCATGGCACAAGTGACTCTCCACAAATGTTCAATTTTCCGTCGCCAACGACAGATACTTATCATATTATCTTATACTTATTATTATTATTATTATTATTATTATTATTATTATTATTATTATTATTATTATTTCCTTTGGTTTCAGGTGCATACTCATTTCTTTACATGTCCCGACTAGAGACCTTAGGTCAGAAATGGTATCATGACATTTTTCAGTCAGCAGTTTTGAAGAAAAAAGGCATACATATTTAGCATAGATAAAACTTCATACTTTTGAGAAATTATTTTTTTTGTATTTCTTTAGGGCATGGCCTACCATGAATCCCTTCAATGTGTCTAATGGAATCTTTTTCCAAGCAATCTGATAGAGATCATCAATGTAGAGTATATGATTGTATGCATATTTTTCTATCTATTATCGTTTAGTTCATACGTAAGGGGGATTAAGGACAGACAAAGCAGAAGGAGTGACATGGGAGTCTTCATGAAAGATTCCTCGTCGGATATTCAGGCAATTGCAGGTGGCAACAGCTCTTGTGCGGTTTAGATATAATGTAGTTTTCCACATTTCTATTAAGGAAATTTACTATCATGGTGAAGACTTTCCAATGTCTTAAGGTTTCAAGAGTGTGACACTCTGTCAAAGGCCTTACGGCAGGTTATCCATGGTGTGCTGATTTTTCTACATCTTTCCTATAATCTTTCAGGATCATTTTATTTATCAGTAATTGTTCTTTGCAATCATATGAACCTCTGCTGCTTCCCTTTTGTTCCAAAAATGCTGTTTGCTTCGAAAAAAGAGATGTTCGGTTCGTCAGGACAGACGTGATCAACTTATACGTGGTGGAGAGACATGTTATTTGCCAATAAATTTTCGGATCATCTGTTTAATTCGTTTTTGGTATGAGATATATAATATTAGGTTGGTGCAAAAATAATGTCGTTTTCTCACATAAAGTTGAACGTCAAAAAACGACATTATTTTTTCACCAACCTAATACCTTCAGCAATCCATTCTGGGGCTTCATTGGTATTATTAATAAGCATTGATAGAGTGTGTACAATAGATTTATGGATTGATGGCATAATATTGCCAGAAATTGGGTACTTTGTAATTTCCTGTGGATTTCCATTTCTGCGATTCCTTTAAAGCTTTAGTAAAATTATTCTTGGTTATATTTTTCCATTCTTGTAGAAACTTATTCAACATTCGTTCTTCTCGTTTGATGCATTCTGCATTGAGGTCATGTACTTTGGGGCAACTCCAATTATTCTCTAAAATTTCTGCACTTTTTCAATCGCTGGTGTCATTTCCACTTGTATAACTGCTTTTACAGTTTCCTTGTAAAATCTCTCAAGGTCCATTTGGAATATTTTATTTTGGCGATAGAATCTAGAGAGTTTTTCGTATCGTCTTGTTCTCTGTGCCTTTAACTGCAGTTTTTGCTTTAGCATTTCTTTTGGTGATTTAATTTTATTTTTCCACTTGATCTTCCTGTAATTTCTTGTTGAAACATTTGAGTTTCTTTAGATCTCATCTAATATCGATATCTCACGTCTGATTTCTTTTTTTTTTTATTGCTTCTTCTTTCTCTTCTTCTTCTTTTATTATTATTATTATTATTATTATTATTATTATTATTATCATTATTATTATTATTATTATTATTATTATTATTATTATTATTATTATTATTATTATTCCTTTGATTTCTTTTCCTTCGTTACCTTTTTTCCATTTCATTTCCTTCCGGATTTCAAACTACATACCTAAGGTCTGAAATGGCATCATGACATTTTCCACAGAACATTCTTGTAAAAAAAAAATGGAAATAAAAATAAAACAGCCTAACAACACACATATTTTGCATGGAAAAAGCCTTTCGTAAGGTGTGATCTGGGCTTGTGATAACAATTTAATTTGTATTTCATTAAGACATAGACTGGATCCCTTCATTTAATCTATCATAACCTTTTTTTCCCAAAGAAATCAAGGGCCCTAAACACAACTTAAATTACGGATATCTTCATGTGCAATACTTTACAGATTGTTGTTTCAACATCATTGTATCTTGATATTTTAAGATATTCAAAGTTGTCATTTCTCTCCCGGTCGTGATGCCATTTCTAACCTAAAGTTAGAAATGGCATCGTGATATTTTCCACTGACCAATTAAAACACACACAAACACACACAACGACCTTCGTAAGGTGTGGGCTGTTTTTGTATTTCTTTAAGACATGGGCTTCCAGGAATCCCTTCAATTAGTCTACTGGAATCTTTTCCAACAAATCCGAGGGCTCAAACTATAAACATGGATTGTTGATGTTCCCATATGCCACACTTTTGAGATTTCGATTTCAAGGTCCTTGTATTTTGATAGCTTTTTGAAGATCTTCAAAGATAAATTGCAGTCTGAGAGGACTACCATATCAACAAGGAGGCATTTTTTGTTGTTGTTTACTGTCTCTGATAACAATGTCAGGGTGGTTAGCTTTGATTGTTCTGTCAGTGTGTATTGTGCAGTCCCATAAAATTGTAACAAGTCCTATCCCCGTAACCGGGTTTAGGTGGTGTTCCTACCAATTTTTTTTTTCAGTTTCCTTCCCGGAGAAGATGCAGAATTTCCGGTGCAGATATTGGCCAACTCTGTCATGCCGGGTTTTATATTCAGTGGGTACCACTACCCCGCAACAAGAAAAAGATGATCGATTGTTTCTGGGTAATTATCACAGGACCTGAATATTTTAATTGGTGTGCTTGATAATTTCTAGTTCAAGCACCGATCCTGTGTAGCAAGGATAAAACCATCCGTTTCAGCTTTTAACCATGCGCAACGTAGCCACTGATGGGTACGTGGTTTGTCTATATCGGCTTATTTTGTACTGACAGACTATTGACCATGAAGCGGTTTATCTTGCCATAATTTCTGTATTTTGTCGGTTGCATTTCATTTTGTCTCCTTTTTTTAAGTATTTTTCAGCTTGATTGAATACATTATTTTAGTTTCTAAACATAGCTCCTGTAGTTTAGTTCATGAGTAAGCGTGATTAAAGACAGACAAATCAGAAGAGGTGACAGGGAGTCCCCTTTAATGATTCCACTTCAGACGGTTCGAGATGGCAGTGCCTCTGGTGTGATTTAGGTATAGTGAGGTGTTCCACGTTCCCAATATGGGCTTAAAGAAATTTACTACCACACGGGAGATTTTGTACATTTCCAAAGTTTTAAGGATCCAAAAGTGTCATACATTATCAAAGGCTTTAAGATAATCAATCCACGCTGCGCTAAAAATTTCTGCATCTTTTCCTGCAATTTCCCAGGATCATTTTGTTTATCAGTAGTTGATCTTTGCAACCATGTGAACCTCTACGACATTCCTTCTGTTCTAGTGGAAGAATGTTGTTTGCTTCGAAAAAACGAGTAAGTACTGTAGTGTAGAAACAAGTTATTGGCCTATAATTTTTCGGATCATCTGTTTCACTCGTTTTTAGCATGAGATACGTAATACCTTCGGTGATCCATTCCAGGATTTCATTGGGAATATTTACAAGCATTTATTATTATTATTATTATTATTATGTAAGCATTATTATTATTAGTTATTATTATCACTATTATTGTTATTATTATCATTTTCGTTATTGTTATTATTATTATCATTATTGTTATTATTATTGGTAGTATCACTAATGTTATTATTGTTTCTATTATTATTTTAGATATTATTATTGTTATTTTTATTATTGTTATTTTTATCATTGCTATTATTTTAGTTATTATTATTATTATTATTATTGAAAAGCTTTTATTATTATTGTCATTATTATTATTATTTATTATTACCATTGCTATTATTATTATTATTATTATTATTATTATTATTATTATTTCCGAGAGTTACATATCAAAGATGCTGGGAGGCTATTGCGGAAGATTGAATGAGATCAAATCATTCAAACCTTCAGCAACTTTCTCATAGACTCCTGGCCTAAGGTCAAATCTAAAAGACACATGTTGGCATTCAATCACCGAAATTAAGTAGCGTCGAGCTAGGTCAATATTTAAGTGGGGGACTTTTTGGGGAAAACCGGGTAACCTAAACAACCAATTACAATCCGATATATGTTTCGGCTTTAAATAACCCACTATAGGTTATAAGTTGTAAAAAAAACAAAACAGATAAAACCAAACCCCAGACACCGAGTCTCCTTTACCCTGATTCTCTCTAATGCTCCACTGGCTTTATTCTCGCATTCTAGTTCAAAATACGTAGATATTACAGGGACCACTTAAAAATATGTCCTGTCTTTCAAGCAAAAATTGTTGGTAAGTTCCCCCGATATAAGACCTGGAGGAAAACCTCTAACATGCCAGACCTTTGCTCTTCCAATGAGACATCAGGGAATGATTAAAAGAGAAACACTGCACTTTCTGTCAGACTATTATATAGATGAAATATACGCAATCACTTTTGTCCGGGGACATTTATACCAGACTATCCATATCTTCCGATAATTCCTCCTTTTGGCTAATGACTTCGCCAAATTTCTTGAGGAATTCCGTGCGTGGCGCCGTGTCTAAAATTATCCACCTATCAGAAGCCGTTTTCAAGATACCGATGGTCGCAAGATAACAACACATGGAATAAATTCAGAGACACTTATTGGCAGTCAACAAAACAACTTTAATAATACAAGAATGTATACTAATAAAAATTCAAAGATTGATTTGATTTTATGGTTTATCAGCCCTCAGCACGTGTTCTAAAATCAGAAAATATTTTTAGATTGTAAGAATTATTTTCTGATAATGATTTAATAAAACATGCCGTAGAAATTAAGCCATATCAGGCGAGAGAAGATGTAGATTCATACTTTTCTCAAGGGTATTTGCCCGTAAGTAACGAACTCAACTGGAATTAAAAATCTGCTCTCCGATTTCCAATTATGACTGTTTAAATTCCCTGAACACCCAAGCTTACAGCACCTGGAATTCTTAGTACTGGCCAGGCTCGATGTTGCTTAACTTTGATGATTGTATGAGACATGATGTTTAAACGTGATATGGTTTTAAGCCCAGTAATAATTAAAACGTTTTTTTAATCATTTCACCCAGTAAGATAATACATCAACTATGACGCAAAGAATTCCTTAATGTTAAAGAATCTGAGAAAAAAACATTATTAAGGAGAGAGGACATTAAAAGAACAGTTTTTAGGAGAGAGAAGGTGACGATTGAGATTGTATTTAAATTTCTGAAGGTCAAAGTTGACTGGAAAGCAAGATGTCAAAAAAGTAAATTACGATACAAAAAAAAATGTTAGCATAAAACTTATTACATCTAGCAATTACACGAAGAGACATAGCGGCCAATCTAGTACTGCGCTTAAATTCGTGATGTCGAGATACAAAAGAGGAAAGCTCATCAGAACATTATATAAAAATATTTATAGAAGAGACACAGGGAAACTACCTTACGCGATGGAAAAGTGACCAAAGTCGAGATGCCCGATCAGGACCGATTACATTGCATATTCTTCAATAACTAGACTAGATGTTACATTAATATCCAATGCATTGTCGAATAGTAGATTTAGAGTTAAAGTAGACAATAAAATAACAAATCGTATATGAGAGCTGAAATTGTATAATTGAATGCACTCGAAATCATGATTCAATTGGAGTAGTGAATCAATTGGAAATTGAAATCAAGCAGACAAATAATAGTAGCAGTCAGTAAGGATAGAATATGTAACATTCTGTGAGATTTTGTAACTTAAAAGGATTGCCATGAAACAAAATAGTGTGAACTAGTAATTTTTTTTTCTTACTATCGAGATTACAAGCTAAATACACATCGCAAATGGTAACACACAGAGTTTTTGCGACGTTGCAGACGCGTTGTAATTTGTTTGGGTGATGTGTGACGCTGTGGCGACTTTTTTTGCATTGTTGCAATTCTCCTGAGCTCATAGTGTCCGTCCATCCCCAATGTTGGCACAACGTTATGGCAACATTGCTTAGTGTTGTTTTATACGCTTTGATCGATTTTTACGGCTTATCAAGCCTTTTCAGTTTATTTAACGCTTGAAAATATTTTAGATTGTCAGAATTTTCTAAGTTAAATTATGCTTTACTGATACAATTCTTAATGATTAACATAGGTTAATCATTAAGCTGGGGGTAATAAGTGGATTCATTTCTTTCACAAGAGTATTTGCGTGAATATAATGAACTCAACTGGAATTAGAACTCTGCCCTCCAATTAACAATTCCAAGGCATTATCCATTACATTACCTCTATGTCTAATCTTACAACACCTAGTATTCATAAGCACACTATTTACATTATTCGGACTATTGTCCTCATCTTTGTCGCTATGTTTTTTCACAAAGTTTCGGCCTTCTTCAGGTGGTTGGAATATCGAACTGATCCCTTCATTTCACTCACTGGGGTAAAGTGTTCTAGTTCCACGTGCCATGTTTAATGGATGTCACTTATCTCCTGTTAATACCATTCTTGAGGGCACATGGTACAGTGGATAAATGCGTTAGTTAGATCCAGTGACAGGACCGAAAGAGTGTGGGACCCAAAGAGTGTGATTTCAATACCTGGTTAAGGCAGTGGAGAACTTTCAGAACTACTGTTTCGAATAAATTTTCTTTATTTAACAATATGTATAGAATTTGTAAAATTATTTCGTAATTTTAAAATTGAAACTCATTGACTTAGGTATTTAAAGCGCATTCCAATATTTTCCAGGAATATATTATGCATTTTCTATTAATCTAACTTCACAGGATCTTTCTTTTGACTTCGACAAAAGAAACGTTATCGCACCCTCAATGTAATTTAATTATTTTTTCATGTGTCGTGTCCCTTCAGGACGCAGGCGATCATGGCTTGCCACTTACCAGTCTCTCTTGTAGATCTCAATAGGTTTTCTTTCTTTTCTACGTCTCCCAGACCCTTTTCTGTCATCCATTTGCTTAAACGCGCCAGATAGGGTCAAGCGTTGTTTTCTTTGGCTTATCTTTCCCACTATTTACCCTGTGATTATTAGATTCTCCAAGCCCTCCTTTCTCATTAAGTATCCCAGAATTTTCAGATGCCTCTTCCTGATGTTAAGTATAAGCTTCCTCCTTTGCATCCTCTCTAAAAGCTCATCGATGCTCACAGGGTCGGTCCACTCTCTGATATCCGGGTTACACTAGTAGATATATTCGTGATAGTCCTTCTAACGATTTCTTCTCCTTGCTTATCTCGACCGCATAAATTTAAGCTTTTTACTAGATTGGTTACTAGGTCTCACCGTTTTACGGTTCGGATAGTTAGATGCAACTGTAAGTTCTATTCTCTTTTCACGCACTTCTCACCTGTGGAACTCTCTTCCGGTTTCTTGCTTCATTGCCACCTACAATCTTTAAAAATTTAAATTCAATGCCAATTGCCAGCTTCTGTCTTCTTGTTTTTTTTATAGTTCTGTCTCCTCACTAAATTTGTTTCATTCTTTTTTTCACTCCTAGTAACCGGATTGCGCTCGATTGGCATTATCGCTTTGCTTGGATGAAATGATAAAAAAAAAAACTGACATTAAATTCGGTTCAGTATTCTGCTATTTCCTGACGTGAATCGCATACGACTGTTTTACTACCACTATATCTTTTACTAGAATGTTCTGTGTGGTTCCCAGTGTTCCTACAACGACTCCTTCATTTACAATAATCATATCATTTGTCCAAATATTTATTCATTTTTTTTTTTTGTCATATACAATAGAAACACCTGGATAAATATTCTGACATGTCTTTTCTCTTCGCTCGCCATATTTAGATCACATCCCTTAGCCTGCATTGGATGATCTTTATTTTAAACTCAAAGTCACAAAGAATTCTAGATTTCGACTCTGAAATAGTGTCTGATTTTGAATTGGTTGGTCAGGCTGAATCACACTTACTTCCGCTGTTCCTCGTTAATCATACGTCCTACCAATTCATGGCTACTTTGTTTTTTATTGATTTTGAATTATTTTACTGAATTATATTCTTGTTAAATGTTCCAAATTCATCTCTGTATAATCTGAATCTCTTATCCTCCTGTGTTTTATCGCTTTTTGATAATGATAATAATAATACTAATAACAATAATAATAATTGTTATTATTATTATTATTATTATGATTATGATTATTATTAATAAGAATAATAATAATGGATGACAGAGCAACACGCCAACAAAATGATATTGGATCACCATTATACGAAGCCTCATATACCCATCAAACCCAGCAGTTTGATAAAGCTATAACACTCACTTCCATCACAAACTAATGTGTGCGATATAGTGAAAAACTTGGATTAAATCAGCGCTTATCCTTGCAGATGAAGTCACAATTTACATTCAGTACGGGTAATCCAGTCGTCTCAGAAGGTATCCGACTGCAGCTGTTCCGAATTATCTATATCTTACTACCAAGTCATTTTTCTTACTTATTCTTCAATAAATAAATAAAAGCTACCCTCTTGAACGTGGTAATCTCATTCATGAATAGATAAATAGTGCCTCAGTTTCTAAGGGATATGCGCAACTAATAACCAAGATAAAAATGACATGAGCAATGGGAGTAATTTATTATTAATATTTGATATCTTCTTCGTCTTAGTTATTTAGGCCACGTGATGAGGATCATATTATCTTTGCTCCTACCCGCAGTTCCAACTCCTCCCTCAGCACATGAGCTGTTCCAAAACGTGCTTCCACCTGCGCTTTCCTAATGAGATTAGATAGCTCCAAGACGTACCGCAAGGCAGAAAGATTACTCGCGCTGCTATTTGGTATTTTTCTCAGATTTGCCATGTCAGGTTTTGTCATTCTCTGTATTTTCGCTTGTTGTGCCTTCATGACTTTCTTCTCTACAGGTAACGCAACGATTATCATTATCCATTCATGGCGAGTCTTGTTTACTAATGCTATTTCATTTTTTTAAGCAAGTTTACCCCATACAAGACGACATAGCCACGAAAACGCAAAGTGTTACTTGGTGTGGAAGAATTAGAAAACAGAAACATTAATCAAAGAGTTGGGACGAAGGAAAAGTAACCAGGAAGACATGAGATAGCGATTGACATAGATTTTTGAAGATTAAAGTTGAACGGAAAGCATGGAGGCGGAAGAGAGTTTCACAAGTCATTATTACTATTGTTATTACTTCTGCCTATATTTCCCGGTGTTTATAATTGCTTATTCATAGAGTAAATAAATCCGAATAAAAGCTGAAGCTCATTTTATATAAGAGCTTTTATTAGGTTTCGTGTATTTTTAAAAGTCACAATCTTATACAATTATTCATATCGGGTTTAATTGAGATATACTCCGTATGACGTTCTTTGACTTACGTCTTAATAATTCCAAGTGCACAGATAACTACTGGTATTGATTTCCTACATGTGCATCACAGTAATTGAAACCCCTTCTTATGTTCACAATTGTTTTAAGTTCCGTTTTTCATTGTCTTGTCTTTTAGTACAAAACAAATGATAAGGTAAGTATATTCGATCTTAATATGATAAAAGAAACATTTTCTGCTAGCTTATTTTTATAGCATTTTTTTAACATTTCACGCAAAGCAAGGTATTGCTGTGTAGAATATGAGAAAAAGAAAACAATAAAACAAGAATTAAGAAAACAGAATATAACGATTGACATTGCACTTCAATTTTCAAAGATCAAATTTGACTGGAAAGCAAGAAGCCAGAAAAGAGTTCCTCAATAGGGCAGTGTGAAAGAATGGAATTGTTAGCGCAAAAGTTAAGGTTTCATGTAGCCTTTTCAAATGTAAATCGATGAGACCATTCCACCAATCTAGTATTGCGCTGAAATTCGTGAATTCTAGGGATCAAAGCAGAACACAAATGAAAAAAAAATTACCATGAAAATCTTTATACAAATATCACAGGGAAACGAAGTTAAGTGGGGTGAGAAACTAACTAAAACCGAGATGTCAGGTCAGGACGAATAACATTGCAGATACGCCTTTGTGTTTTATTAAGGATCTCTAAATACATAACAGAACGTCCAGATGCAACAATAATATCCAATTCATAGACGAACAGTAAACTTATAAAAGTGTATGAAAACTCGTGTCGAGAAAATTTGGCAAATACGTCATAGTGAACCAACATTCTTTTCCTATTAGCAGACCTAGGAATTGATTCATTATAATCTTTCTACTTCCTGTCATCAAAAAGCGTTAGCCAGAGAAGAAGGCACAATAAGTTACTCACCTACTGGTTAACATCAGCCTTGCAGATGGAAGGCAAAAAAAAGGTTCGTCAAGACAATTTCAAGAAAGCTGTTTCAGTTTGGAGGCGTTAAAATTAACAAGGCGTTTATTTTATTATTTTCCTAATCAACACGAATACCAAAACTGTACAACAGTTGTTTCGATCATTTTTATTTTCATATTTAGTCTTTGTTCATTTCTTTCACCTTCTCATCTAAAAATATCCTTGAAGCGTCGAAGATCTCAACCCGCCATTATGTTTGCAAATAATCTACTCAAACTACGTTTCAGAATTTCACAACTATTCCGAAATTTCCCAATTTACGAAAAAATATTATTTCGTGTTATTTAATTTTCCCTTTTCTGCAATTTTAATAATTTGATACTTGACTGTCGATTGATAACATTCTTTTTTCGCAAATAAAACATTACCATTAAAATCACTTTTTTCGTGATGTGATCTAGCGTTGGTAATATTCAAATTTTGTAAGAAGACTTTGATGTTCTCATTCCGCTGCCGTGTTTCGCGAACAAATCTCTTTGATATGGTAATTTTCTGGAAAAAAAGACACATCTGATTTGTATTTGTTAAAGATTTGAATGTGGATTTGCAAATGGTATCAGATAGCATTGAAGGTGAACACATGTAACCAAATGATGCACGCGAGTTCGCATGAACTCCATTTCTCCTAATGCTTCTTTGCAACATATATATATATATATATATATATATATATATATATATATATATATATATATATATATATATATATATCGACCGTTAAATAGTTACTCACATATACATTTGAGTATATGTGTGCGTGTTTCCGTTTCTGGCCATAAGCTCTGAGTTCGAATCAACACCGTGGTTGATTTTTCATTGAGGTGATTTTTGATTATATCGACATTGCGAGGTGTTTCCGGCGCGCGACACCATTGGAAAGTACAGCGGAAGCTCGGTTCACGAAGTTAATTCGTTCTTGAAGGCCGTTCGTAAACCGAAATGTTCTTACCCGAAACTATTTTCCAATAGGAATTAATGTACAGAAAAAAAGTCACAGTCGAATAAAATTGGAAAAGAAAAGCACAACACAACACACGAATATATACAACAGGGCGGTCGCATCATAACTTTTTTCTTTTCAGATTAACACGGTTCGGCAATGTTGTTCGTGAACCGAAATTTTGTTCGATAACCGAAGTTTTTTCATCTCAAAGTTTCTGTTCGTGAACCGATTTGTTCGACATGTGAGACGTTCGAGAACCGAGTTTGCACTGTACTTGGAAAGTTTAAGGGTTATTCAAAATCTTGCGTCTGAAATTGAGTACACAGAACCGTTATAAAATCGCAAAAAGTAGTCCCTGAACGAAGTCACTAGTTTATCGTGACTGAGTGTTTACGCGTATTGACTTTGTTCAAAAGCGAAAAATTGACCATGCCAGTTTTGCGGTCTCCCCTAGAAAGTCTAAGATCCGCTCAGCATAGCTCTGTGATGATAATCTGTAACAGGATTTTGCTAACTGCACCAGTTCTGGCTGAAATCTCATGACGAGCAGACCGAACGATTACAAAAACATTCGTCTACAAAACACTGGAGTCGGGATACTAAATATGACATAAGCTGCGTAACAAATGTTATATTTGTATTATATATATATATATATATATATATATATATATATATATTATTTATTTAAAAATATGATCCCAACGCTACATAAGAGATCTCAAGTTTCAAAACAAGTGCCGAAAACTTCAATATAATAAAGTACTAAGGTCTATTCCATCTTCAAGCGAAATATTTTTGGGAATCCAAAAAAAATTCCCTTGAAGATGGCCTGTTTCTCGAATTGCATCATTGTTCTTGATATGGTAGCTCTTGAAAAACAGAACATTTCAGCAACCTTAGTGATCGAGGCTCCTGCCATGCGAGCTCTAACGATTTGCTCTTTTTCGAACTCGGAGAGGTTACGCATTTAGCTTAAATTTTACTAAATTCTAAAAATAAATAGGACAAAGACGCAATCCTCTCCAACAGAAATTTGGAAACGGCATGTTATACTCCTTGGAATTCGCGCCGGAAGCTCCAATACGAATATCTCACAGTGTTTGTGTCCCAATCTGAAAACAATGAAGATTATTCAGAAAGACTTCGATGAGTCTAATGGTGATTACGAAGGTACGTAGCTCGGAAAATTCACTCTGATCGTTCTGATAAGAAATCCCGAATTGGTTGGCGAGGGTCTCAAACCCAACTGGAAGACCTACAAGTGTCTTGAGGAGGTAGTGCTGCCCTGCGTCAAGAGGGGTTGCTGCTGGGAGACCCTATGTCTGGCAAAAGGAATCTGCATTATGCCACAGAAGCAGGAGAACCCAGTCATGGATGTCAATCAATTTCTTCGACCACATCAACTCTTAAATATGAGTACCTAACTCCACAGACTGCAACCCCCTTGATTATTATGTGTGGGGTGCAGTTGAGTGCGAGACCAACAAAATTTCTTATAACAGCAAAGATGAACTGAAGGCAAGGATTATGCCAGCACTCACCAACTTAAACAAGGAGACAGTATGGAAGAGTTGCAAGAGATTCCGAAGTCATGTGAGGGCTGTAGCTGAAGCTAATGGCGGTTTTGTTGAATAAATTTACTTTTTAGTATATCAAGATATTTTTGTGTAATTTTGCTAAATATATCTGCTAAAATGAGAAGTCAGTGTTAATTCCATTTTTGCGTAAAATAGACGACAGTTTATCATCCCAAACTGTACATGTGTGTGTTTGCGTGCGTGCATATATATATATGTGTGTGTGTATATATATATATATATATATATATATATATATATATATATATATATATATATATATATGTATGCATATGTGTGTGTATATATATATATATAGTTTGGTTAAAGTTCATTGAATATTCTATGTTATGTTTTTTTTATTCATATTTAATATACTTTGGACCATTCTCCTTGTTTCTTGAGAAATATTTAAATATACTTTGTCGAATATTTGATTACTTTGGGCTTTCAAATGCCGTTATCATAGAATTTTGTTTTTATGCGATCTCGTTTTGACCATTTTCGAATATTGCTTCTTTATGTCTTCATGTGACATTTCGAGTCGTCTTATTTCTTCTTCATTAGAATCTTCGTCTTCATAAAGAATTAACAAACCATGAACCCATGGCTATTAATAGCAGCAGTAAATAACCACACAGTTACAAAATAACCATCATAAATCATTTAACAAATGCAGCAGGGTTAATATCCAACACGCGCCGAACGAAGGCAAATGCATAAAAGAAATATAAAATAAGATTGGTTTGATTTGTTTTACGGTCTATCAAGCCGTTGGGTCATGTAATGCCGAAACATAATGTCCTTCTAAAAGAAACCTACTATTCAATAATTTTAAAATTGATTTTGAATTGTAAGACTACTGTTATTCATGGTTATATATTTTTAATTATATTTTTAAAATCGTTTTTTTTTTTAAATGTTTCAGTGATTGTCATTTTGCTATAAAAATGTATTGTTTCTCATTTTATTAAAAAAAAAATGTACTGTTTATTTTTGTTTTAAGGTTCACTATCCGCGCGTAGCTGGGACCCTAACAGGTGTTAACGCCTCAGGTGAGGATGGACCTCTGAACAACAGTGGTTGCACGTTCCTCAAAACCTCCAATCTTCCAATCAGAAGCCTTACTATCGATACAAAAGACGATATAAAATAAGAATAATTTCCGTTTCAATGTCTGGGATGAGGAGTTATCAGTATTTACACTATTTACATGCGGACAATTGTCCTTAACTGTATATCGATCCAGGTTACCTACATGAATTCCAAACAGATCCCTTGTATTGGTCAACGTGGGCAGATTCTTTTAATAAGTCGGGCTAATTTTGCAACTGTGTTATTGCACTCAATTTGAAAATTGCGGTTTGACATGATAAGCAATGGCGCAAAATACTTTTTCCAACACTTTACAGTTTTTTGTAGAAAATGAGTTTAAATATTAAATTTAGGTTCAAAATTAGAGCGTTGAAATATAATTCCTGTGATCATTGAAAGTCTTATAAAATTTATATTAGAATTATATACAACTGGCTTAAAATTAAACACGATAGCAAATTCCATAACCAACAACTGTATCACTTCAACAATAATCCACGGAATAAAGCAACAGTTGACGAAAATACAGAATGTTTCGTTAAAGAATTTACAGCTGAATGCTTTCGCTTGGCTTCCAGAAAAAACATACCCGATGTTGAAGTCAGTTGAATTGGCCGTGAAGAAAGAGGTTATAACAGTTTGGTTCATTAGATAAGTATATATTCATTCATAATTAATTAGTTAATTCAATTTACAACAATAATTTTTAAATTTCATTTAAATTACATCACAAAATATTAAACAAGTAAATTTTCCAATAAAAACATTTTTTTTTGTTTCAGAAGTAGCAAGTCAGTAAATAAGAGTTTAAAGAAAATTACAATCTGAAGCGCGACACAAGTCAAATTTAATTGAATTCTCACAAAATGGAGTTTGTGAATTTGCTCTTGTAGATTTTTCAGATAATGAACTACAAACAAGTGGAACGACGTTGTAGTTACCGAATTTACCTGCACATTCGCAAGCTGTGGAAAGACTAGTTACATTGACTACTAGACCTTCATAAAATCTATATGGAAAGAAACAAGACAGATGTACAATATTACGAAATTATTGCGCCATCAAATAAGAACTTCATTTACTTCAAAGGGAAATTGTACCCGACAATTTAGCCATATTGTGATGCAATATCTTATAGAGTGTAATAGTTTCAGTGCGATTTTCAATAAACAATACAAAATTCAAACATTTTTGTTAGAATTTATATTATGGTATATTATAAACATTTTGGAGACCTCGGCGTGGTCTAATGGTTAGCAAGCTTCTCTGGCTGGATCAGTTACGACTGAAAAGTGAGTTTGATCCTCACTAGGTGACCTATACTTTCGGCCTTGTGTCACATCTAAGCTACGAAAATAGCTATATAAACATTTATCCATTTTGGGGTTTTATTAATTATGACGTAACAAATGGTGTAAGATCTTATTCATTGATGGTATTTATCAATCCACCCACGGGGATCGAATGTGGCACAAGGCCTTTTTAATGTGGGTATCTCTGAGCCCGTAGGCCCAGCCAAAAATAAATAACCATCCAAACCCGCCGAGGCGGGCCAGTTCCGTCAACCTCCCCCAACGAAACCCTACCCTTCGGCGGAGTTTCGTCCGGGTTCCTCTCTGCAAGCAGAGAGTTCGACAGACACCCGACCCTGCAGCTCACAAAGCGCAGATACTACACTTTGATCCTAGCCACCGGGCCGAGCGGGTATTCTTTTTATTGATAAGATGTTTTTGTATTCTTTTATATTTTTATGCATAATTGTAATTCTGGTTTGAATATACTATATTTAATCGATCTAATACAAAAAATATTAACTATATTTCGATTTATTATTGAAATAGTAATATTTTATTATTGAAATAGTAAAATATTTTAAAGTCAGTTGGTAACCTGCGGAATGTAAGTATTTCTGTAATTTTTTCGAAGGATATT
This sequence comes from Acanthosepion lycidas, assembly GCA_963932145.1. Lineage (NCBI taxonomy): Eukaryota > Metazoa > Mollusca > Cephalopoda > Sepiida > Sepiidae > Acanthosepion > Acanthosepion lycidas. The sequence goes on along the minus strand of OZ010594.1, from coordinate 73,790,100 downwards.
TGAAACTAAATGCTCAAAAATCGATAAGAGATAAGTATAAAAAATCTTCGTTTCAGAACTTACCACATAAAATCCTAACTTTAGTTTAGAGTGCAATTTTAATTTAGTATAAACAGAGGGAAAGAAAAATCTTCTACTACTCATGTCTAGGGATATATCGTCTAGTTATTATTTTACTAAGGATTAGATATTGCATTCCATCTAGGTTTACCAGGTTTACCCAGGTTTACGGTCACATAGCGTTAAAACATTGGTTACGATACTATCACCGAATTCGAGCCTCGCCTGTGCCTAGTTGGGAGGCAGCTTGTGAATACCAAGTGATGTAAGACGTGATGTGCGGCTGGCTCGGAACTTTTTATCGGAGAGAGGAGTTCCAAATCCAGTTGGCTTCGTTATATTCAGTTACGCACAAATACCCTTGACAAAGGTATGAATCCACCTCCTCTACCCAAGCTATGGGTTAATTAGTAAGACTTGCATCCCTAAACCATTATTATCATTAAAAAATATTCTTACAGTATGAAAATATATTCTGGCTTTAAATAAAGTGCAAAAGGTAGATAAACTGTAAGAAATCAATCAAGCAAGCAAGAATTATGAAATATCATACCATCAAATAGTTTAATTTCTAACAAAATATTTTATGAGACATTCATACAGAATATTTATGGTATAGCATACTATGATGATTCTAGCAACATTAGATTCTTAAAAACATATTGCACAGTCATAAGTGTATCTGGTAGTGTTTGGCGCCAGTTGAAATATCGAAAATCTAACACCATCTGCGGATAGTTCCATTACGCAAGGATACGTAATCAACCAAAGAGAAAAAATTATTAGAAATATTAGGTTGGTGCAAAGATAATATCGTATTTTTGACATTCTTTTTGCACCAACCTAATATAATAAATGTAACCGGTCTGCTATCTTTAATTAAAACTTACTTTGAACATTTTCGCCTCTGTGTTTATCTAAAAATAAATACGCTTAAATTCACCGTCATCCCTGTCGTGCGCCAGCGGCTTAGGTGAAAAATCTCCGACTGACACCACCACATCCAGTTTTCGATCCTAGGTACAGGCAACGGGACGTCGTCTACCCACACCGATGAGTTGTGATACAGCAAAGCAGTCTGTCTGTGGATTACTATATATATATATATATATATATATATATATATATATATATATATTCATTCGTTTCTTTATAATTATCAGTTTGTAGCGGGATACTGCGCTCTTTGTGACCCAGTTTAGTATATTTCAAATTCTACATTGTCTTTATAGGACTCGCCTGGATTATAGCAACGGATTATTAACTATATATATATATATATATATATATATATATATATATATATATGATAAAATTAAGAAATATTAATGTTTATTGACTTACAAAGAAGATTAACGGGATTTGAATTAAATATTAAATTAAATTAAATTCATTAATATTAAATTAAATAAATTAATCTGAAAAAACAAAAAAGTTTCAAGAATTTTAGGAAGTCAAAAGATGAGTATCTTTTTGCGGACACCCTGTATGTATGTGTGGTGAGGAGTGCGTACAAAATGAAATATATTTAGAGCAAGAAAAGCATTCAGGATGATAATAATAACAATAAAGAATACATATTAAAATTGATTTTCATAACAAAGAAAAACTATTCATAGCAAAAAGAAACAATCCATAGCAAAAAAGAAATAAATTCTAACAAAAAAATATCGTAAAGAAAGGAACATTTTATAATAGAAAAACAATTTCTAAGAAAAAGAAACAATTCATAACAAAAAGAAGCAATGCATTAACAAAAACGAAACAATTTCTAACAAAAACGAAACAATTTCTAACAAAAAAGAAACAATTTCTAACAAAAAAGAAACAATTCATAACAAAACAATTCGTTTTTGTATTGCCATATATGGTTTGGTGCACCCCCTGTTCATCTCGAGGTCTTTAACAAAATTCAGAGATGGATATGCAACGTGATTGGTCCTGATTTGACATTTCGTCTACGGTCACTTTCTCTCAGACGTCCTGTGGCTTCCCTCTGTCTTTTCTACATGTATTTTCATGGCAACTGCGATGACAAGCTACTTTCACTCGTTTCCAAACTGCATGAATTTAAGCGTGCTACTAGTTGGGCATCTCGGACCGCCACCCCCTATACTCTCGAAACGGTTAAGTACAGCCGCCTCTTCTGCTCCCAACAGCAGCGGCTTCTTCTCTCGCACTTTCAGACAGTGTAACTCCCTTCCTCCTACTTGCTTCCCTGATGGCCCATGATCTTCAAATATTCAAATGTAATGTCAATCAGCATCTTCTGATACTTTGATCTTTATCCAGGTCTTTCTTTATACTCTTTCCTCGAACACCCATCTTTACTCTTGCTCTTACTCTCTGTAACCCTTGCTTGCTAGTGGCACTCCCGCCTTTCGTGGCGTGAAATGCTTAAAAATGAACAATCTATAGCACAAAAGGAACAATTCAGAACAAAAAATAACAATTCATATTAAAAAGAAACAATTTCTAGGAAAAAAGAAACATTCACAACAAAAGTAACAATACATCAACAAAAAAACAATTTCCAACAAAAAACAAACAATTCATAATAAAAAAGTAACAATTCATATTAAAAAGAAACAATATCTAGCAAAAAAAGAAACATTCACGAAAAAAGTAACAATACATCAACAAAAATCAATTTCCAACAAAACAAACAATTCATAACAAAAAAGAGTGATAATGATAATGTATAATAAGGATGAAGCGATTCAAAGTATTTTGTTACGTCTCTTTTTTTTAAATGTTTCTTTTTTTTATCATGGAATGCATTTTAATATGTAATACTGGAACATGATAATGTAGTCCTACGCAAAAGATTTGCATTTGTGTATTTATAAAGAGGCGTAAATATTTCCAGTTTTCGATATATTTAATCGTTTAACCGCCAGCACGTCTTGACATTAACTGTTTTTGAAAGATCTTGCAGTTAGCGCACCTCACACAGAAGCAGCTAAACTACTGTAAATTCTTGCGCTTATTTGATTTTCAGCTGGTAAATTTGAGCAAATTTAATACAACATTTCTACAAAGGAAAGATACAGCTTGCGACAAAAAAGTTATGAGTCCATACGACGTCGCGAAGACAGAAGATAATGTGGATGCATCTATAATGTGAGAACTACATACGATGAGATGCTGAAAATCTCTCGGCTAATTCTTTGAATTTGTTGAAGTGTCGTCAGAATTAGCAGGAATAGGAAGTGCTGCTTTGTGGGGCCTAGAACTTTGTCAATGTTCTCTCATATATGACCATGTGAAATATCTAGGAAAGCAACCCTCTTGACCAGACTTTTATGATTTAAGGTAAAAGCGGTATTTGTCTTCCTATCGCACGCAGTTGGATGCAAAGCTTCAAGCTTCTTAATGTATTGCGTGCACTTGCCTTCAATTTGCTATCAATTACCCTATCGAACGAAATTCTCTTCAAAACTTCAAGATTTTTAACATATCGCACGCAGTCCTCTTCAAAGCCTCAAGCTTCTTAACTTAATGCACACAATTTTCTTCATAGATTTAACTTTCTTAACCTATGAAACGCAGTTGCGTTCAGATTGTTGGAATAGGAAGGTTAAACTGCTAGGGAATAATCGACCATAGCTGTCCACTCCATGCCTTATTTTGCTTATCTTTTGACCTTTAACATAATTCATTACCTTCGTTTTGCCAACCATTAGGTAGATTACACGCTCTGTGGTGTTGCTTCGATAACTTTCACTATCAGTTCCATTTTTGTTCGCATTTTACTTGAAGCTTCATCGTTCCTCACGTGACCATCTTATTTTGAGAACTCATTGGCAGATAGACATCTCTTTTGCTTCAAGTTCCTTCTTCATTTGTGAAATAGTAAACAATATTCAATGATATATCAAAAATATATATGACAGAGCAATTGATACGGTATTTAAAAATCTTTGCGAAACAGAAAAAAAAGATTATGTTTTTGTTGTAGAGTAGTTTTCACAGTGGAGGCTTGTATTTCACTGAGTCGGTCCTAAAAGGGTTCGACGTACCAAACGTTAGGAACTTGAAATAATAGTTATTGACGCAGAAATCTAGTTGTGGTGGTTGATACTTTAATGTCCGACATCCACAGACTCACCAACTCCACTGAGCCCCCTCTGGCAACTGCTACTACTTATTATCTGAGTCTATTTACAATAGAATAGGTATGTTCTAGTATAACAATGTTCATGGTGACGAAGAGATGAAGAATTAAGAAATACAATATGAAACTTAATATTCGAACGGACTATCGACAGTGTAAGAATATTAAGAGATAGTAACTACAAGAAGATATCTTAAATGTCCTATAAAATATACATTTTCTATGAAAGAACGAGAATGGAATAAATGACTATCATTTCGTAAGGCCAATCAATGGTGGGAAACACCAAAAGATTGAGCCGAAAATCAACAACATTGTACAGGACTTTAGAAATAAACACATGCACACGACAGAGGGCTGCTGGGAATTTCAGAATTTGCTGAATTCATCTAGAGTCTTTTTTTTCTTTCCATCACTTGTATATGTTGGTATTCCACACTGTGATATTAGAAGATGTCTAGGAATGGTGAAATGTTTTAAGAGTCAGGAAACAAATTTACTCTAGATGTCCTTGCGATTAAGGCACTCTTTAGAAAACAATTCTAAAATTCCTAGCAACCCATCTATGTGTAGTCATGCCAACATAATAAATTTAGTCCAATGAAGTTCTAAAGGACAAAATGCGTCACAAGTAGACTTTTTCCACTGTATCATACACTTTTCCCAAAAATATATATACAGTGTAGCCCGGATATAAGAGAGTTGTCGGGACCGGAGAAGAAAGCTCTTATATCCGGGTTTCTCTTATATCCGGGTTTGGTCTATTTTATTTAGGTAAGTATGGCTCTAATTTGGGACCAGAGAAAATTTCTCTTATATCAGGGTTTCTCTTATATCCGTGTTACACTATATATATATATATATATATATATATATATATATATATATATATATATATAATTTTAAATTTTATTTCTATTGGATATATATATTGATGCATGTTTCATTAAATATTATAGACAGGTTTTGTCTATTTATTTTAAGTAAGTTCCTTTCATATTGTCTGATAAGCTTAATAACATTATCATTGAAGGACGAAAGGAAAACACCATATTGATACATGTTTAAATCCAATCTAAGCTTTCGGCTTACATAATCCATTATCAAAGATGACAATTATATTTCAATATATCAAATAATACACGGACGAAACAGTAATGATAGACTGTATTTGTTGCATGAAAAATTTCAAAGCAACGACAAACACGTGTATACGTGACGTGGAAACGAAAATCGCATCGCAGCTCGTGACTTCACAAATAACAACTCGTAGATAGGATTAAAACATGTATCAATATGGTGATTTCCTTTCGTCTTTCAATGATAATGTTATTAAGCTTATCAGACAATATGAAAAAAAAACTTACTTAAAATAAAAAATAGACAAAACTTGTCTATATTATTTAATGAAACATGCATCAATGAAAAATTGGTGCCTATATATATATATATATATATATATATATATATATATATATATATATAGTAAGAATAAAAGCAAAAGCTTAAATTATAAAATGACTCTCATTTCTTAATGTAAATCAATGGTGGAAAACACCAAAAGAAAGAACAGAAAACCAGCAACATTGTATAGAAATTTAGAAATAAAATATTCCTCCAATCCCTGTTTGAAATTGAAAGGGAGTGATAAGCTGGATTAATTTTCAGCTCTTTGCCAGAGAAGTAACGTATATTGTAAAAATTGAATCATCCGTGTACCTCATTACTGCAAGTCGTAGATTAGTCTTTAAATAACATTCGGAAATGTGCGAGAAACGAAGAAATGTGACTTAGAAAGAGAAATTCCAGGAAGAATTGATAATAGCCCAATGACAGCATTCATTAAACCAAGCAGGAATTGGACATGAATACAAGGAATAGACTTGAACTTCCACACACAAAAACCTATTAGCGAATATCCCGTGTAAAAATTATGCGCGTATAAAATAATGATTACTCCGGTATTTCTATGCACAAATGCATTATCAGTGGTTATCAAATATCTTTTTTCAATGGGCCGCATTTTCGGAATTAAAATTTGCTCACGCCTGACCAAATTTTAAGCGATAAAAATCTACATTTAAAAATTAAAAAAAAAATAAACGGAGAGTGTGTTAAAGGCAGATCACTACGGATTCGAGCTCAGAACATTATCACCGGTACCGCCCTCCTCCAATATGCCGAGCGTAGTTTTTATATACTTAATATTTTATATAATGCAATAATATCAAAATAATAAAATCGGTCAATAATCGTTTATAACTATTTCTAGTGGGACTCATGAAAGCAATTGCAAGTAATGCATAATAATATTTTAAATTTTGAAATCATATTTATTATTGGCATATAAATGTTTTGAAACAGTTTCTAAATATTTGATTGTCTTTCAATCACGCCGCCTCACCTGCTATCCTCTTCCGCCGCTGTTATTAGCCGCGCTGCAGATTTTCGGAACTACTGCTCTAGCCAATGCAGAAATATCTTTAATATGAAAGTCAACTCAGTACATATAACGATTGAAGTAGTGAAAATATTTTGATTACCACTATTCAAAGGGATTAAATAAAAGGGGATCTGAGCAAGAACTGACACCATTCAAATCACGCCATTGTTGCTACCGGTTCGAATATTAAAATGAGTTCTACATTTAAGAAGACTAGCCCCACATTCAGTCCGAGAATGGTGACTCATTGGAAGATAATAATCGAGTAGAAGTTTCAGTAAGTTGTTGTGTCTTTGGGAATTATGATGGGCTACATCTATATATCTGAGATTAGATATTATGTACACTATTTACATGGGCACCTGACTGGGGTATAATGATTGGCAAGCTTGTCTCGCTAGAACTGTTACAACTGATTAGTGAGTTCGATCCTCACTGGATGTCTCATACTTTCGGCCTTGTGCCACATCTAAGGTACGCCTGGAATATCCATATACACTATTTACATTATTCGAACTATTGACCTCATCTTTGTCGCCATATTTATTACAACGTTTCGGCCGTTGTACGCTACGGCCTTCTTCAGGTGGTTGGAATGTCGAACTGAACCGTTTAGTTCGCTCATTGTAGACTGTTCTAGTTCTGTCATGTTTAATGGATGCCAGTTATCAGTTATCTCCTGTTAATTTCCCTCTCCAAGTTCTCCACTGCCTTAACTGGGTATTGAACTCACATACTTTGGATCCTGTCACTGGATCTACCTATCACCTTTATCCACTCTGTCATTGAGGACATCTATGTATGAATTTCTGTATATTGTAAACCTAATGTCATCAGCAACCATTTTTTACCAGTGCTATATATATATATATATATATATATATATATATATATATATATATATATATATATATATATATATATATATATATATATATACTTTTCCATCGCCAATACGATAAGTGGAATTATGTGGGAGAAACCGCGGAACAGAATTCCATTTATGTTTCAATAAACGACAAGAAAAGCATCAGGGACAACAAGGACAATTTTTCCGTACACTTCAACCAACCTTGTCATAACATCGACGATGTCGAGTGCTTGATTCTGGCGTCGTGTTTCATTAGCCAGGAGGACAGACGCAGATCAGTGTTGAAAATAAATTCCCACAGAAAAAGGACTAAACAGAGATTCGGGTTTACTCAGAGAGTAAAATTTCTACCTCGAATGCTGGCCCTCCACCCACATTTTAACTCCCAATTTCAACAGACATACTACATACTAAATTCTCCACAGCGATCTCCTACCTGCTATATTATTAAGTTCTGCCACCTATGTTTTCCCCTATTACGCACAATCCAGTAAAGGAAGTATTGCCATGTACACTGAGAGTTACTACTCAGTCACCCTCTTCTATACCATCTTGGGTTCCGCAACTATATTTCCTTTGCATACAAGCTGATGTAAGGAGTGAAGAAAGTTAGTGGAGATACGTATTATTCTTATATTACGTATTCATATCTTTACTTATGTGAGAATTTTTAAGCTTGTGTGTTAGCTTGGGAATATTTACACACTGCTATGTGAAATTATGTACACAGCGCATCTATATATGTATACGCTTTTCACCTCTTTTTTCTTTATTATTATTTTTTTTTCCACCCTCCCCATTTTTTTATAATTGATTTCCAAAATTGCTATCCAAATGTTTTATCCGTCTAATTGCACCTTTCCTTTTTTTCTTTTCATTTTATCTTCGTTATTTTTTCCTGTGTTTCTACATACTTTTTTGTCTCGTCATATAGCCCGTGTTTCTGAGATTGACAAGTTATCCTAACCAGAGCCCGTCGTTCTGAAATAGATAATTTGGACGAACAATTTACAGCTACACTGATCATACACGCGACGTCAGCCACCCCACAACCGATCACTCTCTTCCTCTAGGTTTACAATCACACATTGACACAATTTTACACCGACCCAAAATTTCAATTTGAGTTCATTTTTCATAAAGTTCATTGTAAGGAATCAGACAGAGAATAGGTTTTTGCTAATAATATGATCTTCACAAGGATGTACACCGACCACAGAAAGCATCTGTCAGTTAGAAATCACCATTTCTCTGTTTATTTCTCGCGCCGTTCATGAAGGACACAAACTTGCTCAAAATTTCTGGACTTAAAAAGTTTATTTCTGTGCTTCATTTCTGTCATATGATTATTAATTTAATAAATGTTTTCGTACTGTTTATATTGCTACCCTTTCGTTTGCCCTTGTTCCATCAACCAACCTATCTATTTTACATACTATAAGAAGCACACATAAACCATTTCTTCTAATATATATATATATATATATATATATATATATATATATATATATATATATAGTCAAACCTAGAGAGCCAGACCAACCAAGCGAGCTTTCCCTGGCGTTCCGCTTAGGTGAAACCTTGGTAGGTTTGTCTGGCTCTCTAGGTTTGACTAGGTCTGCTCTACTTTTGTATTGGGCACTTTTAAGGTGATTACTCGCATCGGGTTTTTTTTCTTTCGGCTTTTAACCTGTATACTGTACGATCATTTTCGACAGACAATGTTCTGCTATTTGATTGATTTGTCTTTGAGTGGAAATTTAAATCTTTAGTGAATTGCAACAAAAAATTGTTCTCACGAGTACAACCCCCTCCTTCCGAAGGGCTTTATCAATGTAATTTTTTTTTTCAATAAAATATTTTTATATTATTATTCTCAGAGGAATAATGTCATGATGCCATTTCATAACTTAGGTTTCTGGTCGGGAACCGGAAAGAAATCAGTATACACTAAAACTCAAACATAATAATAATAATAATAATAATAATAATAATAATAATAATAATAATAATATAAACAGCAACAACAACAATAATAATAATAACAATAATAATAATAATAATAATAATAATAATAATACACTTAGAAAAGAGTGCTATTTAAGAAATGAAAAGACATTGTGCTTGACAATGTTCAACAATATTTCGACAGTAGTTTTGTCTTCTTCAAGTTTGCATACAAGTATAAAAATCTAAAAACATCTACAGAAAATTATAATACAATGTACAAACGTTGCTTGTCTAAAGAAAAAATGGCGGTACTGGTGATCGAATGAAACGCAGGCCGCGTTTTGACGCGATTGATTACCAGTAGAGTATTTTTTTTTCACATTTTTATACTTGTATACAATCTTTAAACATATGATAGACAATTTCTAAACATAAGACAGACATACTGTCGAAATATTGTTGAACACTGTCAAGCAGTTTCTTCTCTCTTCCTTTTCTTTTCTTAAATCGTGTTCTTCTCTAAATGCCTAAAAATATTGGATGTGCTGTGTCAATCATTTTGTTTGTTTAATAATAATAATAATAATAATAACAACAATAATAACATCATTCACAGCAAGAACACCAATAGCATTAAGAAAACTCATAGTAATTCTTTCTTCCTGTTTTCCATGCAGTAAATACAGAATGAGTGAAAAAAAAATGTAGTCAATAAATCCAATATTTCTGGCTCACCCTCAAAAGGGAGAATAACCTAAATCCAGTGGATAGGAAAAAAAAGGAAAATCTGAAATGCATGGAAACGCATTCAAATATAGTCGACCCCAAAATACAACCCGTTTTCATTTTATCTTTGTAATCAAAAGAATGAAGGTTCTTCATAAATCATACCTGATATCAGGGTATAAATCCTACCTAGAATATCTGGGTTGACCTGATATAAGACAATAAATCCTACTTATAATATCAAAATATAAATTGTACCCGTGATATCTTGGTATAAATCCAAACCGTGATATAAGACAATAAATCCTGCCAACGATATCAGTATATAAATCCTACCTGTGATAGCTGGGTATAAATCTAATGTGTGATATCGGACAATAAATCCTGCCTACAATATCAGTATATAAATCTTACCTGTGATATCTTGGTATAAATCCTAACATTGATATCAGAATAAATCCAACTTATGCTATCAGAATATAACTCCTACCTGTGATATAAAGCTGTCAATCCAACCCATGATAGCATGTTATCAATCCTACCTGTGATATAGCACATAGCTAGGAAAGTAACATATTCAAAATTACCATTAACACTTCATCCAGACTAAAGTCTCTACTGTTCGTTTTCAAGTAAAATGTTCAACTTAAATGTTAAAAAACTGATTTTCTCTTTTCTATACCTTTCAGAAGAGTCATTTATTTCGGACTTCTGATGTTGCTACCAAAAGTTTCCAGGCTAAGCATTTTTCAGTCATCGTCAGGTGTATAAGTCATAAAAGAAGAAAACATCTGATTTCTTTAGAAACAGGTGAAGGGAGAAGTCGGTCCATTTCCGCAACGCTCGATGCACATACGAAATCATTACTACTAATGATATATACAGACTATTCTGATTTATGCATAGTAGAGCTCTCCATTAACCGCATTGCTAAGCAAAGAAAACCACAATGTGCTTAAATATATATTAGTCTGATTTATTCACATGGGTTACTCGCCTATATCTGCCAACTCTTTCAACTTCTTCAATAATAGTGATTGTCAATTGCCTGGACTTCATCTCCTTTCTCTCACTGTATATAGTCAGATTTGCCTACCGCCATTTTAGCTATGGCTTTTCTTATATTCCTTGAGTCTGAATTAATGTGTTGGCTGTTTTCTTCCTTAACGTATTTGTATAACGCTTTATAGATGAAATATTACGTCAAATATTTCACTTGTGTGGTATCAACTCTTCTAACATTTTGACGAATCTTACGATATTTTAAGCTGATCTGTAACCTTTTCACACTACATTATTTATTAATATTACTTTAATTTCCACCGTATATTGCAGCACCTAAACTGAAATAGCTTAGTTCATGATTTTATTCAGTCAATTTCTACTTGACACAGCGGGACAAGACGACAAATCTGTTAAATTCAAAAACACTATTGTTTACAGATCGCGACTTCTTTCAGAGAGATGAAATTTAATTTTTTATTGCATTATTCTAAAATTTTAACACATCAACAGGTCGCTATTAATGTCAACAACTGAGCACTAATAGTTATTAATTAAAAAAATTAGTAATTAATGTATAATATTATCCATAACTACATGTACAAGTATGTAGTTTTTCATAAAAAGGTAAACAAACATAAATTCTATTGTTGAAAATATGGCGAAAAGAAGAGGACAATAGTTCGAAAAATGTAAATATTATCTTCAATCCCTTCGAAATTCTTGTAGTGTTAATTGATAAGTGTTACTTAAAAATGTGACGTCGTTCCCTGGTCGCAGTGCCAACCGTGTCTTTCTATCCCAGTCTACCACGGCACCAACTGTGACGTCCTACTTTCATTCCCAGTCTGCCTACCCACGTTGTGATTTGATCTAGGCAGAGGAAATCAATCAGTCATCGGGGCCGTACTGCAAACCGAGTCCAACGGGGGTGATACCACAAAAATACGCATAAAAGGCAATAAAATGAAAACTCAAAAGTTCAAAGTATCAAAGAAAAAGGTAACAAACTTTATGTCTAGTTGTTCGATACATAGGACTTCATCTATCTCCCGACCTGTTCTATGGATTGTGACACGTCGTTTTCCGCTAGGCAAGTTTTAACACTTCAAGTCGTCTGCTCTCTAAGAAGTTGGTGTTTCGGTGGGTCTTTGGACGAAAGTCAAAAGAAAAACTTATTTCGGTGATCTGGATCTAAGTCGCTCTTCAAAATAATTGTTCTTGGTTTGAAGAGATGGGTCCGAAATGTGTGTGAATCCTGGTCAGCTATCTGCGAGGCTTGCCTCAACCGGAGATTGACTCTGGGAACTTGCTGGGACTCGACTCATTTCTGCTCGTTGTGGCTTCGTTTATATGGGCGCCGACCAAAACCGGGGTGAGTTTGTCGGCGCCGGGGGGGTTCTTCGATAATTCTAAATACATATCCACCTCTCTGGTTAGGAATTTCCACCTTTTTCCATTTTTGGGAACCTTTCCTCACTCCCACCTTCTCATCATAATTCAGAGGGGCGTGAACTGCCCTTCCCACATCTTCGTGGCAACCTCTCTTACTCATTCTCCAGATGGGCGGCAACAGCCTCCCTCGTGCATCACGTGATCACCACTCGACCAATGATGTCTTAGTCGGGCGTGGACGAATTTTCGGCTTTGTTTCAGGAAGAAAAAAAATATCTTGCTTAGAAAAAAAAATTATCTCTCCTATTTCCCTTTTCTTCCCCTTAATGGTTTATCATTTCTCCAGCCACGAACGGGACAATATGACAATGGCGGTCATAACTCTTGATCTACACGTGGTTTACGTCAGGTATTTTATCGCTAATTATCAGAATATGTGGTCTTCTTGACACGGTCTCAAAAAGGAACATCTCCAAAGTTCCAGTCCGTCTGTCGCCTCGAAGAAAGAAAGAAAACACATTCATTTCCTTCGGTACAAATTCCTGATAACAAAATTTTATTATCGCAGGCCAAGGATGTTCCGTGGGTGGTTTTCAATTTTTCATATCTGTCCAAGTCCTTTTTAAGTTGTCTGTTTTTCGTCACTTAACGAAATAACATTTTAATTTGAAGTTTTCTTTCCTTCTCTGGCCAGCCGGTCTGTAGTTGATAATAAGATGTCTTCCCGTGCCAATAGTTTGTTTTCATATCCTTAGATAACACAGCCGATGCCAAAACATATCTGATTCCTTCCTTCTTTCCGTTTCTTTTTACTCAGAATTTCCCTGTCATTGTAATGACACTCTTTCGCCATTTGTTACTTATCAAAATATCCTTTTATCCATTGTCTCTTAGCTGTCTGTGTGTTCTTGCTTATCACTCACGATTCGGTTCTTAGCCTCTCCTTTCCTTCTTTTCTTTCCTTTCCCTTTCTGCCTCGTTAAATGGTGCCACAAAAAGATAAACAGGCCGAAGTATTCCAGGCTGTCTTAATAACAAATTATACGAATGTAAAAGCGACGTTAAATATTTATTTTTAAAATACCGAAAAGAAAAGAAAGAAATTACCGTAATTCCCCATATATAATACGCATTTTTTTCTAAAAAATAATAAGCAAAATTTGAGGTGCGTATTATGCACAACTACAAAAAATCCTTATTAAATTGCCGTTCCATAGTTCCATTTCAGTTGCGAAATGATTACTCACTGCAAACATACCTAAATTTGACACTAATATTCAACGATTGCGACCCAATAATACTTAAAAATGTAAAATAAAGTAAGAATTATCATAAAACTAAATTAGAATAATATTATTATTTATATAATAATATTATTAGAATAAAATTATTATGTTTAAAACATTTTTTTAAATAAGTATAAGAAACGCTGGCCATAATGTAATTGGAGGGATAAAATTTAAAGAGTTTGAGTACCAAACAAGGGGTGCGTATTATGCGTGAGTTGAAGCATTTTCTCACACTTTCAGCACGATTTTGGGGGTACGTGTTATGGATGAGTGCGTATTATACATGGGGAATTAGGGTACCTATTATGTGAAATATCTGTTATTGCAATGCAGAAATGACGTCATCACATGGCAACGCTTAGGATCAGCGGAACACTACATTTCAAGTTAATGTTTTTGTTTTAAAAAGAAACTTTTTTGATAATGAACTCTGTCATGAGTTCTGTCATGGGTCCTTACCAATAACTACAGAATGAACTCTTACTAACACCATGTATACTACGCTTCTCAAGAGAGAGGGTCGAGCCGAGCTTCTCCGCTTGACGGTCGAACCTTCTGCCTCTGAGCAGAGAGAAACTCCGACGAGGCTCCGCCGAAGGGAAGAGTCTCGTTCGGGGAGGTTGACCTACCCGATTCTGTTTTTACAGTTTCTACGGGCATTTTTTGGCCGAGCCTACGGGCTCGGAAAACCCACATAAAACTCGGTCTTGTGCCACATCTTTCCCTCTTGGGAGGGGGTGCAAGTAAATATCGAATCGAGTCCTGTCGATAGTAGTTCACTCCAAACCATACTGACAGTCATACTAACACCTTCCACATCTTGTATTATTATTTCGTGTAATATACCTTCGTTATTTCTACTCTTGTGTTCGTGTTGTTCTTCCTTCGTCCTAACCTGGACCATTACAAGTTCATAAATATTTCTTAATTTACCTAAAAGCCACAGTTGTAATTTGGATAAAAATATATCGGTTTCTTAGACACACAGACGTACACACATGCACATATATTTTAACATACATATATATGTATGTGTGTACTTATATCATTTGATAGCAACTTAAATCGATTTTCAATGCATGCCTGTTAATAAATTCAAATCCTAGGCTAGACTGATTTTACTTTCACATAAATGCCCTTCAGAAAGACATAACTATATCTCTATTTAACCTCCCACAATCTCAGAGTCCATATAGCCTTCAGTAGCAATTTTAATAGTAAGTCTGATAGATTCGATATTTCAAATTGGCAGCTGATCTCGAAATTGACCTTCAATCTGTTGTGAACTGCGGCAAAAATTGTTGTTAATTTCAACGCCTCTAAAATGAAACTACTCTCTCTTAATCATCTTAAGGAACGTTTTTGCTTTCCCTCAGCATGGCAGAGGCTAATTTGCAGGAGAGAAACTCACGGCTCCTTCTAGGTCCCTGGTTTTTCACTAGCATGAAGTGAAATGATTATTGAATCAGTTACTAAGTTTGGTGCTAGAAACTACACTATGTTTTTCCTAGAGATTTTCCCGCTAAAATCTACGCATTTACAAGTCTATTATTCGTCTGTCTAATATTGCTGCAACATCTGGTCTGGTGCGCCTCCTGTGTGTATCGAGATCAATTTATTAATCCCAAAGAAGAATCCGCAACTTTATCAGTACTGACCTGGCATCTCATGTTTTGCCATTTTTTTCATCATCGTAATCTAACTTCCTTTGACTCCACTATATCGAGTTTCACGTCATCTTCTACTGCCTTGAAATCTGTTCTTTTATTGTCCTCTCTCTTTCTTTAATTTTGTAATTCTTTGTTACTTTAGTGGCTTTATTGCCTTGTTTCGGGTAAATTGTTTAAAACATCGCTAAATTCATAACGAACCCTAAGAGGGATAAGGTGAGTAAAGATGTCATATTCTTGTCACTACGGCTACTACTGCTGCTGCTACGCCTGCTGTATATATGATACTCCTAAGAGACATGGTAATAGGTTAGGTGACATGACGATGTCCCATTATTATATAAGTGATCATAGCTCTCCATCATTTCCTCCGATTTTATAATCTATGAACTGTCATTTCTTCTTGGGAAATTTGGTGGAGTGGTTTCCCGTTGCCTTCTTGTTTTGAATTCAGAGTTTCATTATACTAGTCTGTTTTCTTCTTTTTTTTTTCTTTTTTTTCATCCTAAATAAGGGACATGCTATTTAACAGATTGTTGTAAGGAAAGGACAAAAGGATCCAAACCTTTCCCAAGGGATTTTTTTGCGGAATTAAACCCATCAGCTGACGCCACATTCTGCGTCAGTGTTAATCTACCCGCACATACCAATTCTTTCTTTCTGCAGTTTAAAATACCGATCTATTTATGTTCATTTTTTATAGAAAGAAAGCAGGCTGTCTTATACTCTCTGAACTACTGGCTTATCAATATTCGCTAGGAAGAAGAGACCAAATTTTATCTAACGGTACCATGAAAATATGGCTCTTTAGAAATCAGTCAACAATCTATGACAGAAGTGAAACTGTGCCAGAACATAAATATAGAAAATATATAGATATTTAATATACAAAATATTCAAAATGTATAAAATACTTAATGCAGTGTTTTTGTTGAATTATTAATTTTACATTTGTCTTCTGAAATAATGTACTCTTAATAAATAAATGAAAAATAATGCAATATTCGATAGATAGATAGATAGATAGATATCGAGGGAGAGAAAATTGCGATAGATGGACAGATAGAGAATATATCGTGCGTGCGTGGGTAAATTACCATAACAGTATATATATATATATATATATATATATATATATATATATATATATATATATATATATATATATAGAGAGAGAGAGAGAGAGAGAGAGAGACAGACAGACAGACAGACAGACAGACAGAGAGAGACAGAGCATGATCAGGGAGATATTAGCGACAGTTAGAGATCGATACGAACAAAATGAAACGAGCAGAAAGGGAAGAGATTACGGCCTAAAGAAAGCTAGCTATTAATGTGAGTTAAATGAAAATATTGAATATGGGACATTTTCCGCTCTGTCTTCCGGTTTCCTCTTCTTACGCATCGTGCAACAAACGTGCAGTTCAAATGGAACAGAAGATCTTCTCTGCTTGCAAGCAGATGATCACTTTCTGTTTCGACCACGAAATGCGAATTCTATGTTGCCTCTTTAAATATTCTGCATGTCTCAACCGCCACACGGAAATGGTACATCCAAGCAACACATAGGAACCCCTGGGGGGATGAGAGATGGCTGATATTCGTAGCGAACCTGAACAGGAAATTGAGGGAGTTCCAATATTCACCAAAAGGATATTAGTCTCGTGATGAATTGCCAAAACCCAGCGGTGAACCTGGCGCTAAGGACTGGCCTAATGGTCGCCGATATCATCGTCTTGATCATCTCGGCGGGCATTTAAAAGGCTAACGTTCCCTTGCATGCTGTAATGTACAGATTTGATGCAATATCTTTCTTAAAAATGTCAGGCTGACGCAGTGATCTACATTTGAAAATCACTTTTAAATAACCAAATTTAATAAATTGTGTAGTGTACGAACTTGATTTTTTTTATTTTTTTTATCACAGTTGAAGTTAATGTAATTGCTAGCTGCTTAATTTATTTGAATTATACTTAATTGCATAAAGAAGAACTACAATTGAACAAACGTTGCGTTAAACTTTGAGGAATTGCTATTTTAGGGTTTGTTTATTTAGAGAACGAATTTAATGAATCCGTTTTATATTTTAATAATGTTTATGTTTTGAGAATTTGCAGTCAAAATAAGCACACGACTTTGACGTTAAATGTGCTTATGTTAATAATGGACGTGTTTGCTCGGCTTTTGAACTAATGAAGTTGACCTAATGAAGATTTATGCAATTTAAACAATTTTATTCGTTCCGATTTTTGTATGAGAACTTCTTTGCAACAGTTGATTACGAGGGGGAGCTGAAAAGTTGTCTACACGAACCGCTTCTTCAAATCTGATTAAACGGCTAAATATCATATTTTAGAAATAGGGCTTCCTTGTCGGAAGGATTAATTTTCAGCAACCCCTCTTTTTACCTAAACATTACTTTAAATTTTATAGTTATTATCGTCCTCGGTATGACGATAGATGACATACGGCAGCAAGGACTGTAATCGCAAGAATGGAGGTCTTGAAGAGCGTGGAACCACCTATTAATTGCTGTTTTTCCCAGGTCCAGCCTGACTAGGGGTGGTAGAACCTGTTAGGGTCCCGTCTATGGGAAAATAATGACCTTCCACCAAAAAAAAAAAAGAAATAAAAAAGAAAAGCACATTTTTATAATAAAATGACAACCATTTTAACACTAAATTATAAAAATACATTTTTCTAGAAAAATTACCAACAATACATTTTATTATCTCCAATATATATATATATATATATATATATATATATATATATATATATATATATATATATATTAGGTTGGTGCAAAAATAATGACGCAATAATGTCGTTTTTGACGTATTTTTAACGTCAAAAAACGACATTATTACGTCATTCTTTTTGCACCAACCTAATATATATATATATATATATATATATATGAACAAAATGATCCAAACAATTAACATGAAAGAACTAGTTGCATAGAAAACTGATATTATGCTTCTTCTTTTTTATTCTATTTGTAAAAGTTATTTATTTCTCATTCATTCAATATTACAACACGACGTATTATTATTGCATTTCTTATTGATTCAGACTAATTACCGTCATTAATTTTTTTAATGTAACTTTTAAGTCGCTATACTAATCGAACTTATGTGTTGTAATTTGATATAATGTAATATGCGTACACCTGTGTTCCCCCTCACTGGAATATGATTGACTGGTGTCCGTCATAAATACTGACGGACGTGTAGGAGAGTCAGAGAGCCTTAGTTTGAGAGCTAAGTCTATAACGACGTCCATTGGACTGCGCCATTGATCCACACTTCTTACCTGTGAGTAATCGACGCGTAACTGTCGATTACTGCTACCGTATTCTATTAGTTTGGTGCAAAAATAATGACGTAATAATGTCGTTTTTGACGTTAAAAAATACGTTAAAAACGACATTATTACGTCATTATTTTTGCACCAACCTAATACTTGGTTATAGTAGCCAAAACCACATAGCTACTTCGTTCAAATATATCCCTTTCCGGGACATATCATAATTTAAAATACTTGCCATTGTTCTGAGATGTCATGAGCTTTACCTCCCATACACGATATATCTGATTTTGCAGCGCTTGAAACTGTTCCCTCTTGAACTGGTAAGTGTAAATACAGAGCGCAACTCACATATTTTAAGAAATACTTAGAATGGCCACGGAAAAACTGAAGTCTTTGAAAAAGTCATAACTTGTTCATTTTCAATCTTATTTATTTTATTTTATTTTATTTTATTGCAGGTTATAGAGCATCCTTTGGAGATTAAAATGGCTATGCTTGATGTTTAGCAACGAGTCAATCTCATTGCGTTTTTCTATTCCATTGAATGATCAATTATTTAAATTCAGAGTAAATACAGGCAATATTTTAATGTCAGAGCATCCCCCAGCGATAACATGATTTGGAACCTAATCTGGATCAGTCGGCGATCTTCCGGGAAGAGGTCCTAAGAGCACTGTGCACACTGACACAGCGGTGGAAGCTGCAAGGCAGAGTGTCATCGAGGATACAAAACCTCCTACTGGTTGTTTCTTTGCACAACTTGGCATCGCCAGAAAAAAAGCTTCAGAAATTCTGAAACTCTATTTAAAAATGTTTTCATACAAGATTCAAATAGTCCAAACTTTATTACTCCAAGATTACTCATGTAAACGTTATTTTTGTTTTATATCATTCAGTCTTTCAGTGGCCAAGTTGTACAATGGAATTCCGTCCGTATCATGTTGATACGTTCCTGTACGATCACCGAAGTTAAACAACATCGTGCCTAGATGGGTGATGGGAATAGCAGGTGCTGTGAGCTTGGATGTGCAGGTGGTTTAATGGATAATAGATCGGAATTCTTAATCGGAAAGCCAAGTTCTAATTCACGTTGCGTTTGTTATATTCACTTATGTGCAAATACCTTTCGAAAATTTATGAATCCAACTCTTCTTCTCCAGCTATGGGTTAATCAGTAAGACTTGTATCACTAAAATCATTATTATCTCAAAAAATAAATAAAAAATTGCGTATAAAATATTTAGATTTCAGTATTGAATAATAATATGCTGCTAAACAAAGGCAACCACTCTAATACAAGTACCAAGAGCCAAAACATATGTCATATTCAGCTGGTGTCAGTTTAAAATTACGTCTTCTTTTTTACAATATATTCAGATTATTTTGCGTAAAGCCCGCATTTATTTATTTTTTTGTTTATTTCAGATGAAAATCTTGTAATTTTTTAACATATTTCAGTAAAGTTCTCCTTTCAGTATTAGAGTTTATAATTATAGTTTGTATAAATAGAAACGATGACGGTGTCAGTTTAAATTACCGCAAGGGTGATATAGTTGAAAGAATGCTAATAGACCACAACGTTACAGAAAAGAAAATACTTCATGTATTAGAAATATTTCTTCATCTGGTATTTTCTATGAATCCTGTAACAAACATTAACGGAAGCACAGTTGCTAATTTTGTAAATATATAAATATTTTTAATTCAATTCGATTTTAAATTCCAAATAATTTCTCCGAGACGACTGTATTTGCTTTTAAAAATCTATTTTTCCAACTGAATGTTAAACCATTTTATTCTGTTTTTGAACTGTCATTTTTGGAATCACGACATTGCACGGAGAATCGTTACAAAAAAGAAAGGACTCTTTTCTAGATGAATTCTTCTATTGACCATCTCCCTTTAGGACGTGGGTGAACATGGTGTTCCACAATTTCTTGTCCTTTACAGCTCTTAGTAAAGTTTCTTTTTTCGCTATATCTCCTAATTCCTACTCTGTCCACCATTTACACAAGTTCGTTATTTTGTTTTCTTTTTGTGCAGAGAGGTTCACCCTGTACAAGACCGAAGTGCCACTGGAGGTAGCAGCTTACAGATTAAGACATGCCACACCAAGCAACGTGGTAATGGCACCAAGACGCAAGAGGCCTATGGAAGTGAAAGAGAAGGAACAAGAAACCCAATTCTAAACAGGAAACAAGAGATGAACCTATACATCCGCCAAAAACTCAGGGAGATATGATCTGCCTATCTTGCCTTCAATATGTCCGGTGAATGTGAAATTATCTAAACCCCCTTTTCCACGTTATGAGCCCTAGAAATTTCAAGTATTTCTTTCTGATTCTAATTTCAATGTCATTTTTTTGTTCTTTTTTCTCTCTCCTAATCTTCGTCGGTGTTCACATGTTCAATCCATTATATTCCCAGCACATTTCTATTGCCAAAGGTCTCTTCTTCATCTGTGTTGCCCACAATTCACTGCCATAAGTAAAAAACACAAAAGAGACAGCTCTTATTTACGAAACAGTTCGATTCATTCAAACTAACGTGTGCCTCATAGATTATAAACGGCGTTCCAAATGTCACCCGACAATTGGCAGAAAACATACATTTGGGAAACAGCAACCAGGGAAATTTTAATTCGTTATTATCTTCCATATTTCGATAAAAAATTTTAATACTATATTGTCACATACAAAAAATGATTCAATTTGTTAAATAAATATAAAATTTACAAGGTTATGTATGGTAATGCTACTTTTGGAACTCACTGTATTATTATGAGCAACCCAATTTCTATTTTTTTTTTCTTTTCAAAATGATAGTTTTCTTTTCGAAGGAGACGAAAGAAATGTTTTTGTCAGTTTTTTTCCTTGACGGAATGTTTAAGAAAATGCGAACTTTGCTTATTGCCTTTCTTATTCATTGTGACTTATTACCGTCATTATTATTTTGTTTTTATTTTTTTAAATGTAACATTTAAGTCTCTGTACTTGTCGAATGTGTTTGATTTGATTTGAAACTCATCATTGCCTTGAGATTACATGACCTTTCCCTCCCACGCACGATATATCTGATTTTGCAAAACTTGAAACTGTTCCCTGTTGATTTACGCGTTGAATTGGTACCCTTCCCCAGTAATTACAGAGCAAAGACGCATTTTTCTTTTAATTTTCACATAATATAAGGCCCAAGAGCCACACAAGGTAGGGGACTACTGACTGAGATTTTGTATATATAAGGAGGAAGAAAGAATATTATCAGGACAGGTAACGGTTGACCTGAGCGCTGAAGAGGCTAAGACTATAGTAATCGGGGTAGCATCCTCCTCAGTCTTGGGAAATGGAATACGAAGTGAATAAGGAGGATTCGACCCTGTGTACGTGGCATAGAGCGTCCTAACTGTATGGCATAACTGGAAATGAAGAATGGGCAGTTTCAGTCAAATATGGCAGCATTTTCGTTCTGGTCTGACTTTTGTAAAGAACGAGCAAAGCAGGAGGAGGCAGGTACCTTTTAGAGCAGCACAAGTAAGTGACCATTTTCCAGCATCTCTAGAAATGGCTTATTATTAAGTTCCGCCGGAGAGTTGGTGTGAACCCGAGTTCGAATAAACGCTCAAGGCAAAAAGCCTCAGTACGAGTACAACCGCTCTTCACGACGGAAAAATCATTCAAACATTCCTCGTCGATCATAGAAAGTTACTAGATAAGTTTTGGAGATATTGAATGTTAAAGGTCAGTTTTTCCCCTTATTTACATGTGGTGAGCAATAAACTTTCTCATAAATAATAAACAGAATGATCCACCCTCCCACCAAAGACACAACTGTCAGACCAATAAAATCCCAACAGCAACTATAAGGTGAGGTAAAAACATGGAAAATTGGCTGCAGTCATTCAAACATGTGACGAAGTTATCATTCATAAGTTATGCCAACTTAGTTAAATAATTCACCAAAGCAAAACGTCTACTGAAAGAAAGACATTATCAAGAATTGCATGTATAACATTCTATGGAGTTGTGGTAGGTTGTATGAAAGTGAAACCAGAAGCCAGATATGAAAGTCATAAGTTGTGTCTGTGGAGTATCACTGCTTACCATATGTAGAAAGTGCGGTGACACATCAAATGTATTATTAACAGTGAGCAACATTTGTTAATAATATAGATAACGGAATCCGCACTTACGAGGATTAGCGGATTCTATGAGCAGGTCAAGCGTAGACAACAATAATATATGAGAACCAGCAATTCAATAATAACAAGCCATGAATTTGATGTTCTAAATATATCACGCAGACAATGGAAGTACAGTTAAAATTAATCTAGTTCAGTGCAATATCACATTTGCAAGGAGTGAATCAAAGGGGGATAGTTCCAAAGAACTCCCGTGTAGATGAATTGAATGGGATATTGGCAGGTTTGCAGAGCATCTGCATCCTCTGAATATGGTTGCCCATTCTAAAATGCCATAGTTGACCTACTAAAATATTGGGATAACAACAACAATAACGAAGTGATTCGGACAAATGACCCGAAAATATGCTAACGTTTTTCCTGTGTATGTATAATGTTTAATCAATTCACCCCAAGCAAGGCGATAATGTCACTAAGGTGCAAGGGGCTACGAGAATGAGAAAACCGTAGAGAGATCCAGAAACCCAATTCTAAAAAGGAAACAAGGGATAAAACTCTACTCTTATTCAGAAGAATTATTTACTTTCTTTCGGTCTTTGTGAGCAGCTGCATTGCCATTAAATCTCTAAAGTTTCGTACAGACGTTTATCCCAAATCCCAATTGAAACACCATACTGTCTGTGGATGACAATATATATACATGCTCTTGAAAAAATAATTTCGGTTGAGCTCTTCAGGAAGAAAAGGTAATTTGTAAAGAGTGACTATTACTGCTGTTGATGCAAGACTCTTCGATAAGACGAATCGAGTTCTCCAGTTACTGGTGTGTTTGTCTAAAAATAAATACGCCTAAATTCATCTTCATCAGTGTAATGGCAAAAACTCTGAATGATAACAAATCAGTTGGGTTTCGATCCTGGCTTGAGGCCAGCGGATGTCTAACCACACTGATGAGCTGTGAAACAGCGAAACAGTCTGTCTATGAATGACAATTTATATATATATATGTGTGTGTGTGTGTGTGTGTGTGCTTGTGTGTGTGTGTGTGTGTGTGTGTGTGTGTAATCACTGGAAAGATGATCAATCCATTCTATCGCTCCTGAAATTTTCTGCTTGCTTTCGTACTTTATCGTTAGGGGTTAGAATGGAATGTGTCTGTCATATATGGATTGTCCTTGTTATATCTTCCCTTTCCAGCTTGGATAGAATTTAAAATCCTATAGTCAATTTTGTGACGGATGACGACATCTTTCGAAGAAGCCACAACGTTTTGTGTCCATTAGCATGTAGTGATACATATTATCGCTATTTGCAAAGAAAATGTTCAGGTGAACGCCATTCTTTAGTTCCAACAGTTCAGTCCTTTACAATTAAGAGACGCTATGTCACAGTCACGGAGTCAGTTCGCCTTCATTGCCCCGTATTCAAAATCAAAGAAGCATTTCACTCCAAGGCGAGATGCCACTAGTACGCAGAGTGAGGGCGAGAGTAAATAGGTGTGATGGAGGAAAAGATGAAGAGAAGGGCAGGGGGTAGTTCAGGGCATCTGGAGATATCGGTTGACATTACATTTGAATAGTTGGAGATTATAGCTATCAGGGTAACAAGTAAAACCACAGGTGGGAGGGGCGAGACATGAAGCTGAGGGATTAGAAGAGACTGCCACATTTAACTGTTTCGACAGTGAAAGGGTGGGACCATGATGCTAGCCTAACATCACGCTTAAATTCATGCAGTCTGGGAAGTAGCGAAAGTAGCTCGTCAGAGCAGTTACCGTGAAATTATGTAGAAAAGACAGAGGGAGGCGACGACACATCTGTGAGAGAGCGACTGAAGACGAGATGCCAAATCAGGACCAACCAGATTGCTTATCCGTCTCTTGATCTTGTCGAGGACCTTAAGGTAAACAGCGGTAAACAGACCTTATAAGACAGCAGTATTCCATGCAAGGGCGAATGGTTGATTTTTAGATTTGATGGATGGAGAAAAACTTTTTGGCGCGACACAGGGAACCAACTTTCCTTGCTGTGGATGAAGATTTTATGTATATATCTAAAGGAATGTTTTTATTTTCCAAACACGGTCAGCACATTGTTGATCTTATTATTTTTAGCCTATTTTACATGTAGATGAGGTTATATATTCGTATTGTCTACGGGTATGCTGCAGATGGAGTTTGGTATGTCTTCTTGTGTGCTTAAATGAGACCGAATTGTGCTATGATCAGAGAGATGTAACGCCAGTTTTCTTGTTAGGCCTATTAGTATATCCAGTACAATTATTCAAGAATTTGGATTCGTATACAAAAATGGAAAGGGGCGTAAGGCAAGGATGCGTCTTCTCCCCCGACTAGTTCAACCTATACATCGAAGCAATTCTGAGAGAATTGGAAATCCTACCGGGATTTGATATTGTCAGCCATAATCTTAACAACATAAAATACGCAAATGGCACTATACTGATAACAGACACGGAAATGGAATTAGAAAATCTCCTATAGAAGGTAGCGATGGAGAGTGTGAAGAAGGAACTAAGCATAAACTACAAGAAAACAGAATGCATGACCATCAGTAAAAGGATTAGCCCGAAACGCGATTTGCAGGTCGGGAACACTAGAATCAAGCAGACCCGGCAGCTTAAATATCTGGGAAGCTCTCTGACAGAGGACGGTATATGCAACACTGAGATCCGTAGACGTATTGGTATATAATTGCCATATGTTTCCTGATGTCGAAGCTAAGCGATTCTAGTCTTCTCTCATTTACACGATTTTCCGCAATTTATTTTATTTCCCTGTAGTTTGCTTGCTCTATCTATCAGCCATGATTAATATCAGCGACTCGACTTCAAACACGTGCGAAAACATTATACGGTTTCTTTAAGCAGAATTTATTGATTAACTTATATTGTGAAATAAATCCAATTTTGATATCTCCTTTGTGATAAAACATGCAGATATCTCATTTAGAATGTGATGAATTTAATCTTAGTGTCTAATTGTTTATTTTGTTTTTCATTCGTTCGTGCGCGCGTTTGTTCGTATAGGCTTTGATAAAAAGACAAGTATTATAATTTAGAATTTTATCACCTTTTCTATTGTTTCACTGCTACAAATTACCAATTTATATCGCTACTGCTGTACATACGTCTCAAACAATGGTTCTTGCGGTTTAGATTTTAAAACATATTAATTCATTTTTAAACAATGGTTTGATTCTTTATCAAAGCAATACAGATAATATATTTATGCGCGTACGTAACGTGTATATGCTTATGTCTGCGTTGTATTAGGTTCGTGCAAAAATAATGTCGTTTTCTCACATAAAGTTGAACGTCAAAAACGACATTATTTTTGCACCAACCTAATACAGTTTCCATATGCCTGTGTCATTTAATTAACAACTACGCACACCCACATTCCTATACAATTTGAATGAGTTTTAAAGAAGACATATATTTCCTCTGACTTAGTCTGGCCAACACGTACATTTGGACCGGGAAATTATATAATAAAGCCAGAGATAAGAAAAAAAAATCATTTTTAAAACCCTAATAAAGTCAGATAATTATTACTATTTTAGTTTAATTTTCCATTTCGGCAATTATATCGGTAATTTTTTTTTTTTTTTTTAATTTTGTAGAAATATGCTTACGTCTAATATTGACTTACAATATATATGTACGTGCATAGGCGTAAATAAACAGATAATCTGAATGAAAGTGAAATGGAAACCTGTGCCATGAGAAATAATTTCGCTTTCGTCTGGCAAAAATCCAGGGTAACAGGAAATGGATATAGGATGTAATATGCGGCTTTTTTTTATATCCATTTTATGAATAGTTTATGTTTAAGCTGAATGTATTGTGTATTAAATTTAGAATTTTAAATGAACAAACCATATAGAATTAAAGTTTCGCCATCTTATAGTCATCGAAGCAACATGTATCGAGCTAGTAGTAGTAATAGTAATAGTAGTAATATTTCAAGGAACGCAAGAGAACGAGTTAAACAGCAAATATCGAGTGTTTGGAAATACAGATCATATAACAAACAAATGTAGAAATTTAACCCTGAAAAATAGAAATGATAGAGTAAGAAATGTGAAACACTGGGACATGTGCAAAGACATCATTTTTTCTCATATACTACAATGTTACATTCTCTCTCAGAAAATGAAAAATGGGAACTCCTCTGGAAATTTGTGATTCAAACGAATCACCGAGTCCAGGCTAGAAAAACAGATCTGGTGATAATAAACAAGAAAAAAATATGTCAGATAATGGATTACGTATGATTGTTGGCAGTTCATAGAGAAGATATAGAGAAAAAAAATAGAATAATATATCGATTTCAACATTCAACTGGAAAATATGGGGAATGTGAAAATAACATTCATGTAAGCAGTAATCGAAGCATTAGGAAAATTTGCCAAATCCTAGGGAATAGATTTTGAAGTAAATGCAAAATTAAGGAATAACTTGAAATTATCCATGCGTTAGCATATCGAAAACGGTTAGAACTATAAGACTTTATATAGGATACTCATTGACACTTCATTTCCGATATAGACAATCAGACACAATTAGACTTGTAACAATAATAAAAGAATAAAGGCTAAGCCATTACAGAATACACTGGGAAGTATGCACTATGTATGGCCAAGTGTACGCAATGAAGTGGCACGATCATTCACCACCGTCAGTAGCCGAAAATGATCAACAAAAGATCATTTGGGTTACGACTGTCTTGATTAACAAGCGTCTGGAGACTAATCAACTTGATGCACAAGAGCATCCATGAATGGATCTTGATAGACGTTGCAGTAAATTGGTATAAGATCACTGTGGAAGCGAAGCAGTCAATACTACAAAATTTGCGAGGGCAAAGGGGAGAAATGTATCAAGCAGCAGCTGAAGTTTTCCTTTTTCCTTATGGTGCACTCGAAATGTGTTTACCTCGCAAGATGCCTTGGGGATATCATTGGATGTGCGGAGGAGACATCGTTGCTCGTGTTCTGAAGAAAGTGTTGTTTTAAGCACTCGGTTTGATCTAAGATACGATTATCATCACGTGCCGGAAACGTCACAGTGTCGGAGAGGATCTCAAATTAAATAATAATAATAATAATAATAATAATAATAATAATAATAACTAGCAGTACGCGTAAAAAATTTTCTTGTTGAATATTCTAATGTGTCATATCTAAAGAATAAATAGGTTCCAAGACTATGAAATGACCGTGAACATTCGACTATTGCATCGTTATATACAGTGCTGTTCGATAAAAGTGACTCACCTGATTTTTGAGAAGTAGGTGAGTATTATGACATGGCCGTCCCAATCTCTTGACCCCAACCCCATCTTGTGGAGCATTATAAAGTACAAGTTCTCGAGAAAGCAGTTGAGCAATATGCTCCATGTTTTCTCTGGGGTTGAGGTCACGAGATTGGGGCGCCCATATAATACTCACCTGCTTCTCATCAAAGTATTCCTTCATCAATTTTGATTTGTGACAGGGAGCATTATCCTGCATATAAATGAGCTTGGTGGGGTCGATTTGCACCCTTTCAGCAGAAGGGAGCAGACAAGACTCTAATATTTTCTTGTACTGCTCGCTCCTGAGGGTCTTTTCAATAGGTTTTAAGAAAACAGTTCCATGAAAAGAAAAGCATCCCCAGAACATTATACTGAACGGATGCTTGACAGTACTTACTGCTAAATTCAAAAAGCTTTCAAAGCTTCTTCTTCAGATTTTAGATCGCTTATCATTTGAATTTACCTCAACTTTCGTTTCATCGGAGAAGAGAACATTTAGTAAAAAAAATCAGGTGAGTCACTTTTATCGAACAGCACTCTATTTGCCTTTAACAACTTTAACTGAATATTGCAATAACAGTCATAAATATTAATGTAGCGCATTATTTAAAGAGGTAAGAAGGTAGAAATGAAAACTTTTAAAATACAAGAGATTGACCATTTCACCTAAGCAGATATATAAGAATGTTAACGCTTCATTTACCCCCTTCTTTTTTTTGTTTCTTTGTTTCTTTCTTTATTTTTCTTTCATTAATTTGTTTTCTGTTCCGTTCTTTTTCCTAAAACTAAACAGCGCCTTTCATATATGCCTTCTTTCGTCTTTCCACAGAATAGAAAATGAATTGTCCACAGTTTATCTGAGATAATGGCAGGAGGTTCATGAAACATCATTCTTAAGTAAGTATTTTAATAAGCCCCATACGACAATAAAATAATACGTAAATTAACCCTGGCGAATATTTAAATATATGAGATTAACAAATTTAACAAAATATTATGTTAAAAATCCTGAATATGAATTCAGGATATTATTATTATATATGAGTAAGTGGTTACAAATCAAAAGTTGCGAAATTTTCCATTTCAGTGAATCAGACGGTAAATACATTTCATCTCTGCTATTATTTTTTCACGATAAGACAGTTTCGCTCAAATAGGTCAGGAATTACAAATTCGTTTTTGACCCCACTCTACAATATTTAAGCATTGTGTAAACTTTTTACGAAGATGGAGGAATGCAAAAATATATTCCAGGAATTTTTTAAGTTCCAGACGGAACAACAAAAGACGATATTGGAACAACAGAAAACATTCCAGATGCAACTTCAGGAGGAAACCTTTAATAGACAGATACAGTTTCAAAAAGAAATGGAACTGATGCATAATGAGTTTCAAAACAAAATTCTGGAAATAACTGAGAAGAGGAAAGAAAAAAATCTACGAAATGATTCTTTCCCAGAGAATACAATATGGAATTCGATTGAAATATTCACATACAGTCCAGACGAAGAGATAACTTTTGAAGAGTATTTAAAAAAATATACGAACGTTTATAACGAGGACTGCCACACTTGGTCTGAAGGAAATAAGGTTAGACTTCTTTTAATTAAGTTAGGAACACCTGAGCATAATAAATTGGTAAACTACATTTTACCGAAAAAAAGCTAGCGAGTTGACTTTTACCGAGGCGGTAAATATATTAAGTGAATTATTTAGTAAAAAGACATCTTTGTTTCACAAAAGGTGGAAATGTTTGAATCTGATGAAAGAGGATGAACAAGACTTCATAACGTATGCAGCTAATATGAACAATCATTGTGAAGAATTCAAACTAGCAGAATTAAGCGCTGACAATTTTAAGTGCTTAGTATTTGTTCAAGGGTTAGTTTCAGAAAGAGACGCAGAATTAAGGAAATTGGTACTTTCAAAATTGGAAAACGAACCGAGGATATTGATACAGAATTTGGCGGAAGACTGCACAAGATATGTGAGCGTAAAGAAAGACTCGAAAAAAATAGAACAGTCTGGCGTTTCGCATGTAAGTAAAATACGCTACAAAAAGAAAGTCAGTCTACCAAAAAGAAGACTAAAATTGCGGATTATCAAAGAAAAAGTGAAATACCAGGAAAAATAAACAAAAACTCCCGAAGCCATGTTTTGCTTGCGGTGAACTTCACTGGTATAGATACTGCAATTTTAGGAATAAAAAATATTTCAACTGTGAAAGAGTGGAGCATAAAAGCTCGCACTGCAAGTCAAAAAATAATAACAATAAAATAAGAAAATTAAAGTCCGACGAAGTGAATAACGGAATAACTAGAAAATTTTATACCGTCGAAATAAGTAATAAAAAAATAAAAATGCAACTTGACACTGGTTCTAACCTATTATAAATTTGAATACGTGGAAGAAGTTGAGGAAACCAACTTTAATGAAGACAAATAAAATCGCGAGATCAGTGACAGGAGAAAAAATACAATTTATTGGAGAATGTGTTACAAACGTCACGTTAAATAAAAAAACGCGAAAAGCTAAACTATTTGTCATAGAAAATACCACGAACTTACTTGGTACAGATTGGATAACAGAATTTAAATTATGGGATTTACCAATAAATTCTTTCTGTTACAAGGTTGAAAATTTAAACTACGAAGCTCAGAAATTAATACAAAAACTGAAGAGAACTTTTCCTACTATTTTTTCTCCAGGTTTGGGAACGTGTACCACGATGGAGGCAAAATTACAGCCAAAACAAAACGCTCAGGCGGTATTCAAAAAGAAAAGGAATGTGCTGTTTGCTTCAATTGAACAGATAGATAATTGGACAGATTAGAGAAAACGGGTTTATTTAAAAAAAAAAGTGGAATGGCTAACACCGACAATATGCGTGAAAAACAAGCTTCAGAAAGTAAAAATGAAGCCGACACCGAGGAAAATTGAGGAACAAGTTACACGCAACCAAGGACATGCAGTATTATTAAAGGATTTCAGTCAACAAGTAGAACCTATGAGTCCATCTTTAAGAAGTTCAAAGCTGAAGGTTGTTTCTGGTAACACTATAGAGATTAAAAAAAAAAAAAAAAAAAAAAAAAACGCCGATAGAGGTGATTTTCAATAAGTTTGATCTAACAACCCCTGCAAATAATTTTACCTAAGGTACGCCGATCCAGAAAAAAAAAGAAAGGCAACTGATCATTTAAAAGTGGATAAAAAAAAACATAGGAGATACGCTACGATGTTGCTAAAAAAAAGTTTTAGGGGGGGATATTATAATACATATTCTATGGTAATGGACTCTTCCAGAGACAATAAGTAGCAGTAGCCAGTTCGGGGCAGGTGGTGTTGAACGGTCTCTGACTGCGCTCGCCTTCTGTCGAACTCTCTGCGTTAGCAGAGTGGAACCCGGACGAAGCTTTGCCGAAGGGCAAGGTTTCGTCCGAAGAGGTAGACAGGGCCTGAACCCGTCTAGGCGGATTCAAAGGCTATATTTTTTTTTTGCCGAACCTACACATTAAACCCGGCCTTGTGCCACATTCGGTCCTCGTGGGTGGATCGATAAATACTCAGGTGGTGTTGAGCGAGTCAGACGATATCGGACATTATCAACCATCACAACTAGATTTCTGTGTCCGTAACTCTTATTTCCAAGTTCTAACGTTTTGTACGTCGAACCTAATTTAGGACGACTTATTGAAATACAAGCCTCCACTGTGAAACAACTCCACAACAGTAATGATAGCCTTTTATACCTCTGCGATAAACCCGACAATGACCAAAGCCGCTTATAATAACTTGCGAGAAAAAAAAACATCAAACAGATTGAACTTTGATGCTAAAAACTAGCCAATGACATTATCAGGAAAAAAATACCTGATGTAGAAATCGAAAGCATCCGAGAAAATATCAAAATAAATTAAAAGGTAACATCGAGGGGCTATATGCCAACAACCCAGAGGAGACACATTTAGAGGAACAAATAGAAACTAGTTGTAATAATCCCTCTGAGGTACACAAGCAAAAGGTGGAAGTTATTGACGGCTATGATAAAGAATCAAAACTGACAAAAACATCCGATATAAATGGAAGAATGTAAAGGAAATGTCTTTAGAGGAAAGGACGACAATTCCATGAGTAAGAAAAAACCGCCAAATGAAGGAAACCATCAACATGGCTAAACAAAATATTAGAAAAATAACGGACGAAAAGAAAGACTGATGAACCGGACTAAAATGAATCATCTTATATACGAGGCCTCGGCAACGATACCAGAAATTTATAAAAATAATAAACGTAAAAACAACGTAAACGGAAAAGAAAATGCCATTCTGGAAAGAAAAAATTATAAACGAAATAAATAAACTACGAGGATTCTTGTAACTTTTAGGTGAAGAGGACAACGGCTCTAAAATTAAAGAAAGAAAAAGGAGACAACTGAAATGAAGCCTTGACAAAAAGAATAAGATTGACGTACCAAAAGTTAATGAGAAACTGAAACAACAAATTTAAGCGAAGCACAGAGAATCAAGCGTTATGAAAACGAAACAGATTCTTCTGGTAAAAAAACATCTTCAAAGAAGATGTCAAGGAACTCCCTTGAGAACTAGGAAAAATAACATAGAGATAAATGATCCACCTAATTATCAAGGAAGTTGAGAAGTTCTGTTGTAAGATGTAGGAAAACTGAAAAATGCACGATGAAAGAGCTACATGGATCAAGCAACAACAGGCATTGTATACTAAAATGGATGGATATCAATATTACTGAAAGAACCGCCGCCAGCTGCAAAACCAAAAACTGGAAATCACCAGAACTAAACCGAATTTTTGGATACAACATTCATCTAGCACACACCAAGACCTCGAACCGGCATACAATGATATAATCATAAACCCAGAAATATGTCCTAGATAGCTTAGGTGGGGAGTATCATACCTACTCCTGAAAAACAAGAAACGCAGAAAACTATAGGCCCATCACATGCCTACCAACAATGTACAAGGTGCTCACTTCTCTCACAAACGAAAGGACATACAAATACTCGAGAAAAACATTTTACTCTCAGCAGAACAGAAAGGATGTAAAAGAGAAAGTTACGGGTGCAAGGACCAGCTAATTATCAACAAAACAATATTGGAAGAGTTAGAAACAAGGAAAAGAAACTTATCGACATAATGGATCGACTATAGGAAGAAGAAAAGAAGTAGATCTGGAACATCAGAAAACACATCAGTGGCTGAGGAGCACCGGGTTGGAAGCTGAGTCAGAAGGCCTAATTATTGCAGCTCAGGACCAAATCCTCGCAACCAGATCCTTTCATTGTGTTATGTAGTGGTTTCACAGTGGAGGCTTATATTTGTACTAAGTTGGTCCTAAAATAGGTTCGACGTACAAAAAGTTAGGAACTTGATATAATAGGTAATGACGCAGTAATCTAGTTGTGGTCGCTGATATTTTAATATCCGACTAACGGTCGTCCGACATCGACTGACTCACCAACTCACTCCGACTACTACTACTACTCCTACTTATTATAGGTGGGAGAGTCTATTAACTATAGAATAGGTGTGTTCCATTATAACACATTGTCACATAATCAAGGATGAAACTAATCCGAAATTCAGGATATGCCGAAAATATGATGAAACCGTCGACTCTTTTATCTCAGGATTTCTGTAACTAACAATAAATATACCCATAGAGATAGCAAGTTAGGCACAGATTTGCACTGGAAAATATGGAAGAAGCACAATATCAAAACCACCGAGAGATGGTATGAGCAAACCAAACCAAAATGGCGATGTAACAATACTCTGGAACATGTCAATTCAAACTGGAAGTGAAATAAAAGCCAATAGACTTGATATTATCATAAAAGAACAGAAATTCGGGTAGTGTTTGCTTATTGATATAGCAGTACCATCTGAGAGAAACACTTCCATGAAAAATATCGATAAATTCTCCAAATACAAGGATCTGGAGATCGAGATAAAACGGATGTGGCGAATGGAAATTGAGAATGTACCAATAGTTATCGAAGCTCTGGGTCTCGTGCGAAAAGGAATAGACAATTTTACTAACAGTGTCCCAAGTAACATCAACATACAAGTTGCCCAGAAGATCGCCATGCTAGAAATATCCCATATACTAAGTAAAGTGCTATCAATTAAATGACAATTCTCCTTTAGGGCATAAAGACTATAGTTTGAACCAGGCTCTACAGGATACAAAGCAAGAAACATACACAAATAATAGTAATAACAATAATAATAATTTGAGAACATTGTATCTTAGCACACACTGAATATATCTGCATTGAAAAATATGCAACTTTTATGAGAAGGAAATTGCATGAAACTAGTATGAATATCACCTAGTCCCGGTTATAGACTTAGAACCTGTAAACATTTTATGGGATTTAAATACACACATACAGAACAATCAAAGCTAATCGTCCAAACACTGTGATCATAACCACAAGAACAGAAGATGCTTTCGTATTGATATGGCATTCCTTGCAGATTATAATGTATCTTTGAAGAACTTCAAACGCTATAAACATAAAATCTTGAAGTGAAAATCTAAAACAAATGTGGCACATGAGGACATCAATAACTTGAGTTGGAGATGGAGGCCTCGGATTTATTGGAAAACGTTCCGATAGACCCACTTAAGGGATTTCCCTGCCTTAAAGAATTACAAAAAGTACAGTTCACATATTACGGAGAGCGTTCTCTATGTAAAATATGTGTGAGCTTAGATTTGCTTTTTTGTTTTTTTAAATGACCATTGGAAAATGTCAGGAAGCCATTTGTGACTTATTGGCACTGTTTGGAACCGGGAAGGAAATGCGTATACAGCAGAAATCCAAGGAAATAAAAAGAACAAGAACAATAAAAAGTATGAACTGGAAATCTTTATTATATGAGGTATTGTAAATATTCTGTACTGTTCAGAAAATGTGCTTGTCCGTTCTTTTATCGCATCCATTTGGCTATGTCCCCTTGAGACTGACACACAGATTATTCGGCAATGATGACACATCTTTTCACAGAAAGCGTATCCCAATTTCTCATGAAACACACTCTGCGGTACTTCCAGATATCCACTATCATATTGAAATAATTTCACAAGAAGAACTACTTTTCAATCTATGACCACGATTCCGTCAACCCTTTTTAACCTGATATATATATATATATATATATATATATATATATATATATATATATATGACCGCCCTTACTTTTTGAATTGTCCATTGCGAATCAATGACTAGTTCATTATTATTTTTTTCTAATGGTCTGCGACACAATATTAAGGAATTGAGCCTAGAGGATTAGACACTGACAGTAAGGGCCAGTCTTCCGAGAACCAGCCAATCAACTCAGGCATCCCCCAGGGAGTACTTATCAGACCAACTGTTTTTCTGATTTAAATATATGATCTGCCGAAGAATATGTTCCTGTCATTTGAAAAAGTCTATGGTTGAAAACGACGATATACGGGCGCACCTCTATGAGGCTTGACGAACGGAGATTGGAATCTGATCTCTCTTTTGATCTAACACTAACTTCCAAGTAGGAAGAAAACTGGCTGGTTACATTCAATGCCTCTAAAACCAAACTAGTTACATTCCTTCACTGTCAATGACACCTGTTACAATGAACTGATGTCTCTTCGAGGAGGCATTGAGTCTTGAGAGGATATTAGGCCTTAAACTCACACCATACCTCGAGTTGAATTTCTATATACGAGTCATCGCTGAAGATGCAGGTAAAATGGTAGGCTCGCTGTACCGCTTCAGTAGGTACCTGACTCCTCATGTTGTACTCTAACTTTATAAGAATCAAACTAGGCCGAAAAGGAAGTTATGTTGCTCTATCTCACTTTCCAGTTTTGATATTTAAAAGCGTCTCCGGGTCCTTGTTGGAAAAGAATTATTTTTCTATCGCTACTAAGATGAAAAGAGCTCGGACGAGCTGGATCTTCTGTTTCCACCACGTCTGATCTTCACGATTAAGACCCGCCATGCGACTTAGCTAGTAACAAACGACCTATACTCCCTCTGTGTTCGGTCCGGGTGAAATAAGTTCCACTTAACAGTTTCTTCACACGAACCACTGCCCTGTGGAAGAGACTCCCAATCACTACATTCTTAACCCGTTCAACCGTTAGCGTCCTCTCCTACCCATATAAACTCCCCCTTTATATAACCCTCTACCTAGAGTGGCCCCCGGGCCTTGTACTACGTGTACTTTACTGTAAAAAAAAGACATAAGGGAAATATCGATTAGCGATTTTGATTGCAGAACAGCGAGAACGAATGTTAGTAAAGAAATAAATATTGCTAAGACGAAGGATAGGAAATGGCAGAGCGTTACGATAGTTTACGACCGGAAAGGGCACGGCAGATTAACGATTAATTTTAGACGGCGTATTATTTTAGAATTTATAGAATACGAAGAGAAAGAAAGTGGATATGTAAAAAAAAATAATTAGACGACAAAAGATAAAGAAAAATGTATAAAATCTAAAACTGTAAAATCGACTGGTAATGTCTTGTAATATCTCGTGAAAAATCAAATATACAATACTGATAAAAATTTTGGAAACGTTTCTCGATATATGCCATGAGGCTTTCTTTTTGTTTCCGATAATTAATCTAGGAATAGGTGTGCACACGTATGATAAGCTAAGTCTACTTTATGAATTTTGCATAGCCTTTTGTACATTTCGGAAGATAGTGTTGTTGTTTTTCAATTTTGTCAAAGAAGCAATCTTAGACCTCTTAACCAAAATCAAGAGCCCAATATTGAATAGAAAACACATAAAATATGAAATAGAAACGTTTGTAAATATCTTAAAAACTTGTGACATTTTCCACTCAAAAAATAAAACTGTTATCAAAGAAAATATTGATTTTTTTTTTTAAATTATCATGTGTAAATTGTTAGTGTGAAAGTTAGAAAAAAATCTCCTTCTGAATAAAAAAGTGTGAATAAAAAAAAAGAAATATTTCTTGTTTAGCGAACAACCAATGTAAACCGAAAAGAATTCTGTGCCTTGCTAATTCGGCGAATTAGAAATTGGTGAATGAATTACCGAATTTACCGTCCTTTTGGTCACACCTACGCATTGGACGCACCCAGATTTTGGTATGGAATATTGAGGAAAAAATCACATAGCACCAACAAAAAAAATAAAAATTGCAAACTTAATTTTAAGTGACCTTCTCACTAACCATGAAGAAACACTTTCAGTATTAGTATAAATTATACTATTGCTAATTTCTTTAGTAGAAGTGTGGTAAGATTTAATCACCAGGTCATTTATGGAAAAGAAGAATTTTAGTACATTTTATCATGCATTTATTGAAAAGTTTTTTAGTTGTTTTTCACGAAGCAACAGCTACACATACAGTAAATTCATAATAGCTAGATATCAGTGGACACTAGTATATGTGATTTTAGGCAAATAACAAAAATATAGTACTTGTTAATAAATGAACTCTCATACCATAAACGCTATTATGGTAGCTGAATATCAAGAAAAACACACAAACAAGCAGCATTATACCAGTCAAAGAAAGTTATTCTGTAAAATCTCGCATTTCTAGAAAACACTTGGCAAAAATATTGTTCGATTCCATCAATCTGAAAGCATTTCTCTGGCCCAATACATATGGAACCAGGAAATATCAGTAATTTAGTAAATACTGATATTAGAGAAGAATAAATAAAGTAGTATCGTAAATTTGAATGAAAACTTGAAACTCCATGCATACACAGGTAATACCATTAATACTGTAAAGACTCGTACGACATATTTAGAAATAAATACGGTACTTCAGCAAGCAACAGGAAAAAAAATGCTAATAGTAAGATTGTGCAAAAATAATGACGTAATAATGTCGTTTTTTTACGTTAAAAAATACGTCAAAAAACGACATTATTACGTCATTATTTTTGCACCAACCTAATATAAACAGACAATACAGTGAATATCATTAAGAAGAAATACAGAATAACTTTAGATTTTATACATTTTTCATTACATTTTATGCGTTAGTCATTAACGCTCAAGAATCAATGGATCTAATATTCATATTTCGACACACTTAAATCCTATTTTATTGGCTAATTATTAGGTTGGTGCAAAAATAATGACGTAATAATGTCGTCTTTTGACGTTAAAAAATACGTCAAAAAACGACATTATTACGTCATTATTTTTGCACCAACCTAATATCATGCTAATTATTGTCCCGCCATATTTTTCTTTGTGTAGACAGCTTTGGACATGATAACACTATAAGATAACGTTTAAATTAAGTTGATCTGGGTCGCGGGTGGGTAGCAACTTGCTAGTATGTTTTGAACGTCAAACCTAGCTAGGCTTTATTTTATTTTTTTTTTTTTTTTTGTTTCCTGGGTGAATTTATTCAGGTATATTTTTTATTGATATAAATTTTGTTCACTTCCAGGTGTATTATTTTCATATCTAAGCTCTATACGCGCATTGATTCCTGATGAACCTCGCTTTTTTTGTGTGTTCTTCATGTCCCTCTGCTGTATTAGACGCATAATAATTTCTGGTGAATATTTTGGGAATATTTTGGGGAAAATTCTGCGTCCAATAGGCAGACTAATACAGTAAGTAGCAATGACAAAACGCCACCAATCCTAACTATAGACCATTTCGCGTTTAAACTAGCCTTAATAAAGTCAGATTGACAAAATGCCCCGGCAATCACTAAGAAATATTTTTCAAACATATATATATATGTGTGTGTGTGTTTGTGTGTGTGCAGATATGTAGAAAAATAGGAAAGAACAGGTTAGGTAAATAATCCGGAGTTCTTTACTATTTTTGTTTTTATTTTTAAAAAACAGTGCTCCATACAGAAGTAGAGTTCAAATTATTTTTTTTATATAAAAATTATAAGGAATCATATTTTTTAAAATAATTATAATATATATATATATATATATATATATATATATATATATATATATATTCGCGTTCAGGTTCTTAGAACGTTTCACCATTCTTGCCAGAACTTCTATTATCATAATGTAAGATCTTTAATAGCGAAAGTGATGGACAAATGAAGAAAAAGAATCGAAATTAAATTGTCTAGAAATGCAATAATAAAAAAAATAAAAACAAATAAATTTGAAATTCTCAGCCCCGCACCTCTTCAGTTATTTCCACTTAACTCAAATCTCTAAATTTTCATTCGCCTTTGCTGTAGCCAGGTTTTGTACACAAAACGCTTAGCAACTGGATTAAGTCAGACAACGTTTTATTCACTGGGCCATGTGTCAATGGGAACATTAAACCTGTAGACAAAATAAAGGGTTCAGTTTAAAATTCCTATCCCCTGAAGAAGGCCGGAGCCGCAAAAGGCCAAAACGTCGTGAATATGGACAGAAATATGAGGTCATCAGTCCGAATAATATAAACAGTGTAAATAACTACAATACCTCATCTCAGAAATATAAGCAGATAGTTTTAAGGTATGGAATATTTATGGGTTAAAGCGCTCACTATCAGAGATAAAAGGTATGTAAATATAAAAGTGGATATTGAATTCAACACCCAGACGTGACAGTCTCTTTCATGCTAAATTTATATATACAGGTCAATGATGCATTGTGGGTAGTCTATTGTATTATTCTAACGGTTATTTTGGTGAACGTTAAGTATTTTGAATTATTCTGGAGGCTATTGAATGGAGAAAATATTGGATTCGAATGTAATTTTGGGGGTATTTATGGTGCTGTCATTTGAATTTTTATTGGTTATTGATTATTTTATTGCTAGTTGCTATTGCTGTGTTTTCTTGTGTTTATCTGTGCGTACGTGGTTTGTTAATTCGCTTATTATTTACTTAGTTTATTTACTTATTTGTTTGAAGTGGATAAATTTATTTCACATTTTTTTTTATTTCACTTTATTTATTTTCGGTTATTCTTGTTCGGCTTCAGTTTTCGATTTTTAAGTAACGTAGTAAAAAATTGTTTTCGTGTAGTCAAACAAAAATACAATACACGTGGCCTGTCGATTGCGTTTAGCATGAAATAGAATGTCGCCTCTAAGTGTTGATTTACAATTTCATATTTATATGTAATTTTAAACGTCATTTTCAGTGGATACTCGTATCTGAGTAGGCGCTCCCTGTATTTACCAAAAGGTATATTTATTTATTTTCGCCTCCCAAAAAGATACATAATTATATATCAAAACTTTTTATATATATCTCAAATCTCGAAATTTCAATTTCTAATCGAACTCTTTATTTTGTCCGCAGGCTTAGATTTTTCTACTTCCACATGCCATGCTTCTTCCAGACACCACAGTATCATTTCTTTACCTTTAATTCAACTCAACTTTCCAAGTTATTCTTCGCCTCTGTTGTAGCCAGGCATTGAATTTACAGAGAAGTTAGCGGGAAAACCAAGACCGGCTTTGCATTTCCCAACTCCAATCGATAGTTGAAATAATCGATTTTTTCATGTTTCTACAGCAGTTTTCATGTAGTTTGCGGCCATTTTCTACTGGCCAGAGTGAGAGCCTATAGCTGGCTGCCACGAATAGGCAGGAAGATTCTATTGGCCAGCGTGAGAGCTAACATCTCACTAACACGAATGTTAACTAGCATGCTAGCATGCAAAAAAAATCGATAGCTGCATTCGTCACAATGGGGAAAATTTAAATCTGCATGGCACCTTACTCCAATTAGCTCATTCGCTTGCTTAAACTCAACGTTGATTCTGATTCCGCAGAACTGGGTTAGGTGTAAAAAAGTATTTAACGGTTTTTCCAGTTACGAGTCCTTTTTCAAAGCTGATCGTTTTGTGTTCATTTGTTTAGTTCTTTTT
Organism: Acanthosepion lycidas; assembly: GCA_963932145.1. Taxonomy (NCBI): domain Eukaryota; kingdom Metazoa; phylum Mollusca; class Cephalopoda; order Sepiida; family Sepiidae; genus Acanthosepion; species Acanthosepion lycidas. The sequence continues at coordinate 73,748,922 of OZ010594.1, read as the reverse complement.
TCGTAACAGATTTAATGCTTAGTATAGAGCTTAGAAAAAATTGCAGAGTGAGATAGGCAAGAAGTAAGGCATGTACCAACATCAGCAAGGCAAAGGGCACTCCTTTAAAGGTAAGGAAGGGCAAAAATATTTTAAGTCAAGTGATAGCGATTGCTGTATGAGTCGTACGATTTTTGAATCAAGCACGGACAACGCCGGGCCATGCTGCTAGTATATATATATATATATATATATATATATATATGTGTGTGTGTGTGTGTGTGTGTGTGTGTGTGTGTGTGTGTGTGTGTGTGTGTGTGTGTGTGTGTAGAGTTTTAAAGAAGCTTTAATTGGATGGGTATTGACGCTTAATTATATTGCATTAGGAAATAGAAAAATAATAATGAGAAAAAATCAAACATTTACTTTTGATTTGTTTTAAGGATTTCTTTAATGAAATTGAACATTTTGACACTTAGTTTTTTTAAGCATTTCACTCCAAGCAAGGCGGGAAGCCACTGGCACGCAAGGGGTTACAGAGGATTTGGAGCGAGAGCAGATAGGAGTGATAGAGGAAAGGATGAGGAGAAAGATGGTGGATAGATCAAGGCAACTGGAGATGCCGATTGACATTACATTTGAATAGTTGGAGATTATACCTATCAGGGAAACAGGAAAAAGGGAAGGGAGTTCCACAGGTGAGAGGTTCGAGATATGAAGCTATTGGAGTAGAAGAGACGGCTACATTTAACAGTTTCAACATTGAAAGGGTGAAAGCGGGATGCCAGCCTCGTAGGGCGCTTGAATTCATGAAGTCTGGGAACCAACGAAAGCAGATCATCAGAGCAATTGCCACGAAAGTATTTGTAGTTGTGTATTTGCAGATCGTGTAATGGATAAAGGCTCGGAATGAGAAATCGGAATGCAAAGTTCGAATTCCAGTCGAGTTCTTTATATTCACTCCCGTGCAAATACCCTTAGAAAAGGCATGAATCCTTCTCTTCTTTACCTAGCTCTTCATTAAACAGTACGACTTGTATCTAGAAAAATACTTATCTAAAAAGTGTTATTGCAATATTCACTCGCATAAAAACTATTATCCTTGTAATATAGAAATATATTTTCGCTTTAACTAACACACAAAGGGTTGATATGCCGTGAAAAACAAGTCAGTATTTATGTGTCTAAACACGCAATTTTGACCAGAATTTTTATTTTGCATATTAAGAGTTAATTATCTTAATGCAGAATACTATTGAAGTTATGCAAAGAAAACTATAAAAAATATACAATTCTCTAGTTTAATTCCGAATAAAGCAAAATGGAGAAATTTCTATTAATGTGTTCCTAAGCACATAAAAAATATTCTCTCTTCTAATTTCATAACGATATTTTCCTGTTGTATTGCTCTGTCATCCCTAGTTTTTTTTTAATATCTCGCGGTTTTTACATTGGCGATTCTTTCATTTTGTACATATTGAGTTAGAGATGGTATAATCTAATGACGTGATGAATTTATGAAGAAATGCATAGAGATTACAAAAGTGAAAGAATCTCATGTATAAAGCGAAAGAATTATCATTAACATCACTTATAAGGGTTTAGCATATCACTCGTTTTTTGTCGATTTCACGCCAAGCAAGGTAGTAAAGCCACTAAGATACAAGGCGTTTAATGGGTCTTAAAGAATTAGAAAACAGAAAATTTACTAAGGAACAAGAGCAATAGAAGAGTAATCTGGAGGACAGTAGAAAACGATTGGCATTGAATTTAAATTTTTAAAGATTAAAATTGGCTGGAAAATATGGTGGCGGAAGAGATTTCCACAAGTCATAAATGCGAGAAAAGCAACTGTTAGCATAAGACATATAGTTATATCTTGTAAACTCATCTGTAAATTGGTGTAACCTTGTTGTCAGTCTAGTATTGAACTTAAATTTATAAGGTCTAGGAATCATGGTGAAGAGATCTTCCAAACAGTTGTCATGAAAGTACATATAGAAAATGCACAGGTACGCAAATTTTCAGTGGTGGGAAAGTGACTGAAGCTGAGACGCTAGATCGGGACCAATAATATTGGTGATTTTTCTTAGATTTTATAAAGTATCTGTAAATATATAGCAGGGGCACCAGACCATATGTGGCAGCAATATTCAAAACATGGATGAATGGTAGATTTATAAATCTGTAAAATAGATTCAGGAAAGAAAACTTGTCTAGCAAAACACAGTGAACCAGCTTTCTTAGCAGTTGACCAAACAATGAATTTTCGCCATATGAAAGTGAGAAATTATACAAAAAAGGTTGGGAAATCCTGCCATAGAACGTTTTACTAGTACATTAATAGTGTGAGACTTTGATATGAAGACATTTCTAAATATCAAGTGAATAACTCAGGCTTTAACTAAAATTATACTTAGCAAACAATTTTACCAGATGAATCAAAGTGTTTTTTTTTAATTGACTTCATCCCAAGCAAGGTAGTAAAGCCATTAAAACTCAAGGGGTTTAGTGGGTGTAAAAGAATTAGAAAACAGGAACTTTACTAAGAAGCAAGAACAAAAGAGGAAGACAGTAGAAAACGATTGGAATTGAATTTAAATTTTTAAAGATTAGAATTGGCTGGAAAGTATGGTGCCGGAAGAGAATTCCATAAGCGTGAAGTAAGAGAAAAGAAACTGTTAGTATAGAACTTACGGTTGCACCTAGCCAGCTAAACTGTAATATCGAGAGATTTCGTTGCCTGTCTAGTTCTGGGCTTAAATTAAATAAAATGTCTAGGTACCATAGCGAAGAGAACATCTGCATAGTTGCTATATTGCAATAAACAAAAAAATAATAGACAATTCAAACAGTAACTAGAAATGTTCATACTAAAGTTACTCTTCAAAATTTCTTTAAATTATCACATTACTTATCAAAATTTACATAGATGCCTTTCATTTTGATAATTCTTTTACAACTTTTTTTTGGAAGTGCTTTCACGATATGGAAATAAATTCTTAAATAGCAATAGACTAAAAACGGTGTCAGGAATAGAGATTATTAAGTTACTTATTTCTTTTTCGGAGAAACTTGTGCTTGATTTTATGTTAGACAATCTCTTCAAGATTACCTGTTTGTTAATTTCAACAAACCGCTTAGAATTTTATAAAGATGTATTTTTGCCTCACAAGATGTTCCTTCTCTCTTCAAAGACTTTTATACCTGAATCTTTCCCATTTCATTCTTCTGTAAGAAATATGTTTAGAAATGTGTTTTTTAAAGGTGGGGATACATAAATAATGATCATTCGAATGTTATATCTCATATGCTTAGATCTCAATGTGTCTAACAGGCCATTAATGCAATCTGTCATAAAGTCAGTTCTTGCAAAACTTTGGTGCAATAATAACTGATTTTGTAAAGAGTATTTTTATTGGAAATTTTAATTTAGAAAATTGTTCAATGTCCTCATCGTTTTTACCTCTCACCTTACGAAAAAATTGAATGTGAGACTGCTTGGTTTGTGTGTTTTTTGGGTTATTTAATGCCGACAATTTTTTTTATTACTGGTAATATTTTTGTTCGAAAACGCATTGCTGGTAATATTTTCTTTCAGAAATGTAAGAATGTATTGCTGGTAATGATTTATCTTTAAAAATTCAGTGCTGGTAATAATTTTTCATACAAATGTATTGCTGGTCTTGAAACATATTTTTTAATACTTTCATAGTGTTTTAACTTCAGTTTGAGATTAACTATTTACCCATAACTTAGACCCTAACAGTTGCTAGCACCCCGGGTTAGTGTGGACCTGGGAACACCAGCATTTAAGAGGTGGTTTCACACTTTTCAAAACCTCTTGATCTGAGGCCTTGCTATTGAATATAGTTTATTGTCGTACCCGGGACCCGGATGTTGTTTATTGTTATACACAGGACAGGAGAGATTGTTTAGCATTTCCTAGAGAAATTGCGACATGATGAGATTTTGCAATACAACTGAGTAGTTTCGAAAGCATTAATATATTTATTTTTAATCAGACATTTTTATTCATTCAAATGGTATCATAGCGGAGACTCGTATTTGAAACTGACGCCCTATTTATTTTTAATTTTAAATGGTGTATAACGACTATTGATCCGCGCATTTGAGCAATCTTAATAGCGAAAATGTGTTCTCCGGTAGGGATCGAACCTGCGCTCCCTTTCATAGGAGAATTGTTAACGCTGCATTAAGAAGAATTTCACAATTCAGCATAATTCTGTTTTTCCTTTTAAAGAAAAAACTCACTTCCCCATTAAGAGAGTTTTCTCAAAAAGCCCATGCCTGTTCAGTTTTCTATTTGAAATATAAATAAAGCAAGTTCTAAAGAATAAATATATATATATATATATATATATATATATATATATGTACTAGGAGATTTAATCCGTATACAATACAAAATTGTGACACAAGGCCGAAAAAAGAGAGGGTAGAGGCTGGTCAACACTAAGTATCTTATACCTAGCTAATCAAATTCACTACCCATTCACACATTACAATTTACCCATTCACCGCAAGAACTCATCCATCACCATTCAATCCTCCATCCACTATAATACCACATCCTCTAAAGGGGAACCTACAAAAACGCTTTGATGATGAATAAATAATATACATAAAATTCTGATAATGATAAAATGAGAGGGGAGGGTGATGAAGCCAATAATAACTAAAATAACACAAAATATAATTAAACATAATTGATGTTAGTAGGGACCGTCCAACCCTCAAAACAGAGAGGCCGCTGTATTCTGCCCAGAGGACAGAATCAAGAGGCGCTATCACTAAGGGAGTTTGAAAAGGATAAAATATTATAAGGAAATGAGAAAATATAAAGCTGACCCAGCCGAGATGAAAAAGGGGCCAAAACAAACTGGGGAGGTTGGGAATCTCGACTTGGATCATAACCAAAGAGCAGCTGGGATACAGGCCAGGAACAACACTTACTCACATTAACTAGGTACACTGAAGTTTGTCTAACCTAACCAAGGGGAGGGTTCCACAGGATGCCACCTCGATGTGCAATAGGTTGACCTAGAAGAGAAAATCAAGGCTAGCCCCGTTCACACGAAGCAAGCTCGCCTCTTTTACCCACCTTTCGCTAAAGACTGTCGAATGCAATCGTTTTCTATCAGATATAATCTTCATCTTGAGCTGATGCTCAAAGAATTGGATTAGATGCTGATGAGAAAGACGGTTGCCCCGCAAGACTTTCTTATTTCGCATCGTCCAAATCACCATTCGATCCGTGGCCAGCAGCGTCAGAAACACCATCCGTTTCACCCCAGAGTACGGGGGCGACACATTGTCACACGGGTATGCGCGATCAATGGACACAAGCTGTTCGGGAGCAAGACGAGCCGTCAGCTCGCCGAGATGGTCCCATAAGGTGCGGACCCGGGGGCAATGGTAGAAGGCGTGCGAAGCCGTTTCTTCTAGACCAAGGTCACACCGTTCACAGTCTGGCAATTCCACCAAGCCCCATATGAAAGCCTTGTCATTGAAAGGCAGCCGATTCCGAGCCAATCGCCAGCTAAGCGAAAACTCAGGGTTACTGAGGTAATCCGCCGCTGGCGTCCAAGACCAGTAGGAGCGATACTCCTCCTCCGACAAGCCGAGCGTATATCGTAGGGGATCCTTCGCGGGCCCCTCCACTAATCCACGGTAGAAGACCTTCCTAGGCCGAGAAAGGTCACTGAACCGGGGAACGGCCCTCAAGGCCGACCGACACTCGCGAAGGAAAACCGATTGGTCACGGGGTTTGTGACGGCGCTCAACCCTCGAGATGGGGGGACTGATGGTAAGTCCAGGGAACGCGTCCCTAACAATCCCCTCCAGAATCAGATCTCATCCAGTCAATGCGCGGCGTAGGAAAGCCAACCTAAAGGCACGGATGTGACTCATCAGGTGCGGCATTCCCAGCCCCACTTCACACGGACGTTTAGTGCAGACTCGTCTGTCGACCCTATTCACGCGTCCACTCCATGAAATGGAGGATAGCGATCGCTCGAGTGCCTTCCTGTGGGTCTTACGGAGAGGAAGTACTGACAGTCGATAAAGAATCAGGGGGAAAATGTATGTAGCACACACCTCCGCCCTGCCCTTCACGGACAACCTCCATCGATTCCAAGTCTTACCGGCAGAATCGACCTTTGCCCGTACTTCAGACCAATTCTTCTCCAGCTGGGGATCGGGCCCAAACACAACTCCAAGAATGCGGACAGGACCGTCCGTCCAACCGAAGCGGCCCGGAAGAGCAACCCACTTCCAGGCACCTAACCGCAAGCCGGACGACTTGTCGCGGTTTATCTTTGCCCCTGTCACCTTCTCATACCGATCAAGCGCCTTCTGCACCACCTCAATGTCTCTGCTGGACGACACGAAAGTGGATACGTCATCGGCGTACGCGGAAACTCTGGCTCGAGACACTCCAGGAACGGCAATTCCACGTAGGGCCGGACTGCCGGTCTCGTCCTTCAGCCGGTGAAGGAGAGGCTCCAACGCCAAAGCATAAAGGAGAGGCGACAGCGGACAACCCTGACGAACCGACTTAGACAGTACAAAAGCGTCCGACAACCTTCCGTTCACCTGTACCACAGCACTGGGGGAGCGATACAGCAGGCTAATCCAGCGGCAGAAGTTCGGTGCGAATCCAGCGGCCTGCAAGACAGTAGCAAGGTAGCGATGGTCGACCCTATCAAATGCCTTGGACTGATCCAAATTGATCAGCGCGTCTTCTTCGCCGTCTTTTACACCCTCTATGATCGTGCGGATCAGATGCAGGTTGCTCTGAATTGTTCGGCCCCTCACAGAACAAGTCTGCTCAGGTCCCAACAGAGATTCGGCAATTGACTGCAAACGCTCCTGCAGGATATTGGCTATAATCTTTAACTCTGTGTTTAGAAGAGTTATGGGCCTGTAATCGTCTAGGTTCCCCCCACCACCTTTGCCCTTTTTCAACAGAGTGATCACGCCCCTGGAACATATCGGAACAAATGTGCGACAGCCTCAAGTACAATTCATAGGGCAAACCATCCAGATCGGGCGAATTGCCTCTGCTGATCTTCTATAATACAACGTAGACTTCGCCCTCCGTAATCTCTCCCTCGCAGCTAGCCGCTTCAGTCGGCGAAAGCCGAGGAAAGTCTGCCAAATAGCTGCATAACTCCTTCTCACGGAGACCAGGCTCCTTGGTAAACCGGTTCTCGAAATGGCACCGAAACACCTCGCACATGTCGTCAATTACCCGAAGAGTACGCCCCTCCGGTGACTTGACTTTACGAATGTAACGATCGCCACCTCGACGGACCTCTTCCCTGCGCAGATCTGCGCCCAAGTTCACGGCTTCGGAAGACATCTTGCTTAACTTATGTCTAATTAACTGACCCATGTAACGCTCGCTATTCGAACGATCAAGGGCCTCCCTAGCTAAGACTATCTCTAGGGCTCCTCCCCCAGCCACCGCCCTGGAAAAACTAGCCTTAAGCGTCTTCACCATTTCAGCTCTATCTAAAGCGAGCCGAAATCAGTGGTGAAAGACCTAATCCTACATTTAAGTCATTCCCACTACCTATTCCCGATAACCGCCCCCACTAGCTCCCGCTGCACTAGTCTAGTTAGCTGTTCCTGGAAATCCCGTCTGTCCAGTAAAGACAGGTTGAACTTCCAGTACCCAGCCATTCTAGACCTATTATCTAACGCCACCCGGGCACAAACGAGTTTGTGGTCCGAATAGCCTACCCAGTGGAACGTAGATCAATCTAGTAGATCTATGTCGGCTCTTCTAACTAACATTCTATCGAGGTAGCTAACTACATTGTCTAAAGGCCAATTAAGAGCCCATGTCCACATTTCCCCCCCGGGGTGATCGACCCGGTATCTATCGACGAGACCATAATCGTCGATCAGATCAACTAGGCTACGATCGCACCTTCTCCCACTAGCACCCCGTTCCCTGTCTAACTTGGGGTCCAGGATGGCATTCCAGTCTCCCATTAGAACTAAGCGCGTCGAATCGACTAGGAACGGCCCCAACCGAGACCCGCTCCTCCTGGTCGTTGGGCGCATAAACCGCAACGACTCGGAACGAACCAGTTTTCACGGCAATATCGGCCATGATCAACCCGGCCTCGGCATTGGTATGCACAAGGTCCACCTTCGCATCGAGAGTACGTCTGACAAGCAAAGAAACTCCTCTGTCAGATCGGTACCCATATGTTGAATAAACGACAAAGTCATCCTCCAGCACACACGCATCGGAACTGCAAGCAAAGTGGGTCTCTTCGATCGCGGCAACATCCACACCAAAGGACAAGAGATCCCGAAGCAGGCGGGCAGCCTTACTCCGATCCCTCAAGCCCCTTGCATTCAACGTCACTATCTTAATTTCCATCTTCTAAGTCCTGTAAAATATAAAAAACAGAATTAACCTACTCACATACGGGGCGGAAATCTGCGTTAAGCAGGTTCCCGACGGATTGTCCCAGGCTTCCAGTACCCAATTCAGTCGTCATACGACCGTCCAGGACAATAACACCGACGCCCGTGCGGTATATTAGCTTAATAGCCCTATATAAAGAGGGGTGGACTAAAACAGTGACCCTCCCTGAGCAAAATTTTCGGAGTTTTTTAAGGTTGGGGTTGTCCAGTTTACATATTCTGAGATCTGGAAAAGCCTCATTTGCTTCAAATAGGTGGCTCCAGACTTTTAGGTAGCCTCCGGTGACTCTGAAACAGGTAATGACGCCTGGAGCCTTCGGAAAATTTCGGGGGTCTTCGACACTTTTGCCGTCCACCTCCGACATTTTATACAATACCCGCAACAGGGTTTTGCTTTGTTTTGATAGGCCCATCCTGTATTCACCATTATCAATCTTGCAAATTGATTCAGGGCCCTCAAACATTTTCTTTTTTTTTCTTTTTCTCCCTAGAGGGATAGGGAGGGGAGGAGGTGGACGTATGTGGTGGAGTGTTTAATGAACTTGTGGGAGAAGTGGTGGGAGAGGGAACTGGAGCAAGGGAAGGGGAAGAAGGGAAGCTCCTAACTCCTGGGGGGCAGGTGGGTCTTATTGTTTATCCTCCTGCTTGTGCATTTTTTTACCTCCTGTTTCTGCTGTTTTTGTTGTTGTTGCTGCTGCCGCTTTTGTTGGCCTTCATTGGGTTGCAGCTTTTCCGGCAACTTCTTTTCCAAAGCTTTCTCCTTCTGTGTGGGGAGACGAGACGTTTGATGACTTCCGTCCTCTGGAGACTTCTTTCCACTCTCCACTTGTTGAAGTCCCCTCCCCAGGTTGAGACGCCGCTACTGTCGCTGTTTCTTTCGCCTCAACAGGTAGTGCTGAAGGCTGCACCGTCTTTTTTCCGGGGCATACCTTCGCCATATGCCCCAGCACGTCCAACAATACGGCTTCCACCCCTCCACGACCACCAACATTCTCCTTTCTCGGCAGGTCAGGATATGTCGCGGAAATTGTCCCTGTCTACTGTAATCAACACCTCTATGTCCCCGGTGGCAATTCCTGCCTTGCTCCTTAGGACCTTCACGCTGTTCACCTCTCCAAACCTGGTGAAGAATGCCTCCATCCTATCTGGGCATACGTCCACCGGCACCCCATGGACCGTTACTTTGGTTCTTCGGGTGCCTAAATATTCCGTTTGAAGACGGAGATTTTTGGTGTTGAGGACTTTTCCTGTCAGCTCTTTGGCCTCCTGTTCTGTTTGCAGCAGAACGTCCCACAAGGCATTCGACTTCTTTGCCAGGACCTTTGGGCATATCCTCAGGGTATTCAAGTTTTCCTCCATTGTATCCCTGCTGACACCAATGATCTTCCGAGTCTTAATATAGGAAGTCAGCAGGGATATCGTTCGCGTCTTGACCGCATCCAGAGCCTCATCTATTGTGAGAAAATCATTCACTTGAAACGAGCTCTCGAATTTTTCTTTCTGGCAGATGTATTAGATTGGTGCAAAAATAATGTCGTTTTCTCACATATGTTACTATGTGAGAAAATGACATTCTTTTTGCACCAACCTAATAGTAGTTTGCATCTTTTATCGCCGGCCTATTGTTGGACCAGGCATTTTTCTCGGATGACACCGTCAGTGATTGTCCTGGCAGAGTCATATTTATGTTTGTGTCGTCGGCCATTTTGACCGCGACCAAACGAATGAAGTTGTATTCTCTTTTCTCTCTTTTGTTTTTAATTTTTTTCAAAAATCATGAACAGAAAATAAAACGGAAGCACAAAAACAAGGACAACCAAAAATAATTCAAAGAAATAAATACAAAACAAAATAATACAAACAAAAACGATGGGGAGGGTAAGTCCCCTCCCCAGGTTGAGACGCCGCTACTGTCGCTGTTTCTTTCGCCTCAACAGGTAGTGAGGAAACAAACAAAATAAAAGAAAAGGATACAAAATACACAAATCAACCAAAAACTAAAAATTAAAAAGGTTTTAGAAAATTAAATCAAAAACTATAGCTTGTCCAAAAACAATAATCCTCCAAAAGAGAGGGGTATATATATGTACTAGTGAGTTAGTCAAAATGCCTTGACTCACTTTATAGTCCACCAATAGACGTAGAACATTCAATCCGTCGTGTATGAAGGCGGCTATTTTTGTTCACTCTACCCGAATGTCCAGTCCAGTTTGTCAGGCGAAGAGAAACAGAAGGACGAACTATGCTCTGCTACCTTTTACCAAAATATCCACTCCTAACGTGAACAACTCTTTCCTAATGTCTTCAAGATATTCAATGTTAACCTTTGGATTCTCTACTCAAGACGACCGTCATTAGGAACAACAATAATTGGATTTATTTTTAATCCGACGTTTTTATTTCTTCAAACGTTACTATATCGAATATTTTTATTTGAAAGAGCTGCTCCGTTTTGATTTTGATTTTAAACAGTGTGTGTTACGTCTGTCGGCCTGCGCATTCGAGAAATCTTAATGAAAAAAAAACCCAGCGCATTACTCTCTATAGCTGAACAGTAAAGCGCGGCGTATAAACAGTAGTTTTTTCCTATTAATATGGACGCAGATTCGCGACCTGCCGGTGAGCACAAATTATTTTATTAGCATTTCTCGAATGCGTAGGTTGGTAGACGTAATATACATTGGTTAACATTTTTTTTAAATGAGATGTCTGTTTCAAATAGGAATATCTGCAATAATATCTTGTAAGTAATACTGAGTAATGTTTTCGTTATAAGAAAACTGTTCGTGAGAATAGGTCCGATATTTTGACTAGCTAGGTTAAAATATACATCAATAATGACCAATCTCCCAAATATCCAATTTAAGCCTTGTGTCTATGTATTTCTCTACAATAATTATCATTTCTTACCCAGCTTAGCTTTAATCTTCGTGTTGACAACAGGATAAGTATTATTAAAGAAATATATATGTATATCCATAGATGAACATCCCTTTAACTTAATACTTAAAATTTTTAGATTAGCGGAATAATTCTTCTTTTTTGTGAACTGTCTATTCCGGACATGATCTATAACAGCCCTTTGCAATCTTTTCTCATTTGAAGCTCTCAGCGAAGTTTTCTTTCTTTAATTCGTACACTATGTTTTGTCATCCGCTGGTACGAGTTTTTTTTAGGTAGGTTATTCGCCATTTTCATCAATGACCATATGTTCAATGTATTCATTATGGCGAGTTTCTATGCGTAGCTCAGATGAGACGCAAGGTCACGATAAAAGAGCATTGTTCTAGCGAGACAAGATTACTAAACATTATACTAAGTCGAATGCCCAAAGAATTTACTAAGCGAAACTTAGATGTGACACAAGGTTGAATGTAAGGAGCACCTAGAGAGGGCCGAACATACTTCTCAGTTGTAACTGATCTATGATCAATCTTACTAAAAATGACACCATATTTAATTGCCCAAACATTTCTCATTATGTGTTCGCCACAATGTAATTCTTATTGATTGTTTATAAATATGTCCATTTTTTTTCGATTTTTCTTAAAGTTTATGTGTTGATCGCATTCTAAGCCCATAGTGTTCTCAGTATCCATCTTTAGAATCACGTCTCCGTTACCTTGTTTCGTCTGCATCTATCCAACAATCATATGAGGATTTATATTGCATAGCTCTTAAGTACTCTTCGTGTATAACGAAATTTCTTAAGACGTTCTTTAGGTTTTGATAGACATATTTTGCAATTCAGTTGCACCTTGGGACGCATGATAATTAATGGAGACAAGATACAAGGAAATGGCGTCCAGAAAACAATTTGAAATTCAGTTCCTGATTTTCAACCCCGTTGCCAGGCAACGCTAGGGAATGACATCAATATCAACATGAGTAATTTCGTTTTACTCTTTTACTGAATTACTCGGCACACTTGCATAAAGGAAAGAAAAGTTCTTGCGATTCCCTGCAAAGCATCAAAATTAACATATCATCCCTTATATAAGGGTCAGTTCTGCAAGCATAATCGAAATCCAGCTGACAAAATGAAATCACATTAGCCGTCATAATGAGATGACTCTCTTGACTTCGGAAATATTGCTTTATGTCAAGGGATTGAACTGTAGGTTATCATCTCATTCAAAATTCACACTGCTTACATAAAATCAAGTTGATTGGGAGAGAATACGAGAAGACATTGGATATAGGTGGCGATGAGTCATCCCTGTGTTTAATTTCTCAAAATTCATTCAAAGATATGGTAATGCTAAGATTACCCATTTCCATTCAAGAAATATACGTTTTTCATTGATGTTGTTAGCGTTATTGTGAATAAAAATTAGACAACAATTCTCTTGAAACATTTTTTTTTTACTTTCAGGAAGACATACTTCTCGAGTCAACTATTTTTTTTATCGCATTTTCTAGTTTGAAAGAGTTTTGCTTCCTAACTTTTTGCTTATAGCACTGTGGAAGTTCCACATCTTTATTGCGCCATTAATTTCCCATTTAGTTACATATCCTACGAATTTTCACTGTTACTGCTGTTGAAAATGTTCAAGTGATGTGTCTTTGTTATTTGATAAAGGTATTTCTTCACGATTGTATAGCGTCAGTCCACTGGACCTGACGAAGGAATATTTTCTTAAGACGTGAAGTATTCATTCTCTTGAAGCTTATTTTGAACATTGATCTGGAAGAGAAATGGTTGTATTAGGTTAGTGCAAAAATAATGTCGTTTTCTCACATATGTTACTATGTGAGGAAAACGACATTATTTTTGCACCAACTTAATATATACCTCATTTGCTTTCGCATAAGACGCGCTTATTTTTTAATTGAACAAAATCTACCTTGCGCCTATTACAACCGTATTACGGGTGAGTGAAGTATATTACTGGTAGGATGAGCCTGAATCCGGGAGACATACAAATTGTTACCAGTAATATAATATTGCAAACAACCCAGATTATTATATTAGGTTGGTGCAAAAATAATGACGTAATAATGTCGTTTTTGACGTTAAAAAATACGTCAAAAAACGACATTATTACGTCATTATTTTTGCACCAACCTAATAGCTAGAATGTATTAATTCAGAATTTTAAGTGCAAGTTTCATCATTATTCTTATTGCAATTCCCGATCATACTTTCTGTTTTCAAATGTATCTTAACTCCTATTTCTTGGAAAAGTATGTTGGCTCTTTGTTCCGTGTTATTTCAATACCAGCTATGAATACCTATGTCATCAGCATAGGCTATTAGGTTGGTGCAAAAATAATGTCGTTTTTTGACGTTCAACTTTATGTGAGAAAACGACATTATTTTTGCACCAACCTAATATATTGTCGTCAGTACACTATCCCATGGAGGGAAAACAAAAGCGATATATTTGTTTTTATTTCGAAAAATGATATAATCTTGTTTAGCTGAAAAGCCACTTCATAAAATATGACAAAATGGTTGAACATCCGGTTTTCTAGAAGTGCTTGCTAGACGGGCTAATAACACAATATTAGAAAAGTCAGAATATTGGTTTGACTATTACATGCGTTATATTATTTTGAAAAACAAATAGACTTTATAATTTGTATCCATTATTTACTAATCTCGTCATGCTCGCTTAAAGTTTCGGCCTTCAGATAAAAGAGAGTAACATAAATATAACATAACGTAGATTATATAATATGTATGGATCAGTTTGAAATTCCCTGACAGTTACCTGGATCAATAGAAACCTGAAGAAGTTCGGATGACAACACATTAAACGTTGTGATAACAATTACAAATGGGAATGTGTTGGGTCAAGAACTTTTCCACGCATTCTTGTATTGTTTTGAAAAAAAATAGATGAAGAAAGTGCTAAGTCTTTTTGTTGGCTATTTTTATTTTTCTTGTTATAAAGGCGCAATCAGTAGACAATATAGTAATTGATTTTTCTAGAGAGAACAAGCTGGTCAGTGTAAAGAAAAAGAATGTAACGTAAAACAATACACAGCTTCAAGCACCAATGTGGTTTTCGCGATGCAGTGAAAAAAAAACCGTATGCCTACTCTCAGTTAGACAATAATAGACGTCACACGCGTTAGCCAATGTCAATCAGTCGAGTTCGAGAGGAATAAGTCAATAGCAACAATATCCTTAGGCTAACAAGGATTCATTATCGGCGGCTGCAATCTTTGCAAGAAATACAGATGACACCATGCTCTTAGCAGTCACAGATAGGAAACTAAAAGAACTCCTACAGAATGTAATGAAGGAAAGGGAGAAGAAAGGACTAAACATCAATTGCAAAAAGACAAAATAAATATGAAAAAACTGGAAAATTCCGTTAAAAACAAAGAAAATAGGATTGAACTGTTATGTAATATCAGTCTTCCTATATGGCAGTGGGTACTTCTCGCAGATGAAGGAGAAATGTGGTCTAAAAGAAATGTGGTTCTACAGAGCGATACTGAAAATACCCTCGACTGAACAAGGGAGCACCAACGAAGTTTCAGGGAAAATCTAAACAAAACGTACAATTTTACTTAATATCAGGAAGAAGCAGATGAAATTTCTACCACACATAATGAGGAAAGAGGGCTTTGAAAATTTGAGACTCACATGACATATAGATGACAAGAAGAACAGAAAAAAAACGGTGCATAACGTACCTAACGAGCTTGTGTAGACGGATGACGGAATAGGGTTTAGAAAATAAGAAAAAAGACAAAATTAACAAAGAACTAGAAACGACAAGATATTATGAAGAACCATGATCGACAACATACTGAAGACAAAGTTACATTGAAGAAGAACGTATTCTTACCTTTCATGACATTCCAAAAGATAATCAAAGTAGTAAGAAACAGTAAAATTTCGTTAGAAACAAAGAAAAATGTTTTGGACTGTTTTATAATATCGGTCCTCTTATATGGCAGTGAATGCTGGACAATCTCCACGCAGATAAAGAAGAAACTTGAGCCCATACGGAAGAATGCTGAGAATAGCATATATTGTGCGTATGAGTAACGTGGAATCTTTAAGAAAAATGAAAAAAACATGAATAGGAGAATAGGAGAGTTGAAACTTTTAGGACACATAAAGGAGAAAAATGTTTGGAGAATTTGACACTCACAGGACATATTGAAGGCAAGTGAGACAGGAGGAGGCAGTGAGTAAACTCGTTAAAGACATTCCGTAAATGGATAGAAAATGCCGAAACCCGCAATGAAGAAGAAGGAGAAGGAGAAAGAGGAGAAAGGTAAAGAAGAAAATAAAAAGAAGAAAAAGAAGAAAAAAAGAAAAGACGAGGCAGAAAAGAAGACCATGTATAAAGGAAGAAGATGAAAAGAAGAAGAAGAAAAGAAGGAAGATGAGGAGGAAGGAAAGAAGAGGAAAAGAAGGGTAAAGAAGAAAAAGAAGAAAAGAAGAAAAAGGAGAAAAAAAGAAGTAAGGAAGAAGAAAACGAAGAGAAGAAGAAGTAGCTTTATAGAATAAGAGGTATTTTATTATAATCTTTGAAAGTAAAGTCCGGAGATTGAAGTCCATATGCTTGGAGATTACACTAAAACAATGATTACATGAACGGAGATGGCTACCATAAAATACTGTTTAATATTTAGCAAAGCCCCTATTTTTTATATAGTGTATTTAATCAGTAGCTTCTATACATTTTCTCTGCTAAATGTTTGCCGTCAGATTTTAGTTGATGCAACCTGTTGTACAGCCTAAGTAACGCTGCGTGCCATTGATAACCAATATTTTTTTAAAAGGTAACCAAAAAAAAAAGGCAACACATTTTTCTGAAATCGATATATGATTGCTAAAGTCGGAACAAGTGGAAATCGAGAAAACAAACTTCAAAGAACGACAATCGATTGTTCTATTCTGATGAACATTGTCAGCTTGCAAGACATGCGAGCCAGCCTGGTGCCAGAGCTTATTTTTGGAGGCTTTATTAGAGAAGGAATTGTTCGATTCGTATATGAGAGGAACTTCCTTTTGCCCAGAGGGTTAGCCAGAGAAATAAATACAATCATTAACCCAGATTCTTAATTAAATTAGCATTGCTATGTTTACCTTTTTTATATATATATTTTTCTTCTTTTTCTTTTTCTTATTTCGTATACCGTATCATTCATCAATTCTTTTATGCATTGCTTTTTATCTTTTTTTATGTTATTTTTGTTCTTGCAGTTTTTTATCATATTCATTTTGTTTCTCTGTTAGCCAAGGTGTTTCATTACTTTGTCTTTCTTGCTGCTGTTGTAGTTCTTCTTCTTCTTCTTCTTCTTCTTCTTCTTCTTCTTCTTCTTCTTCTATCTCTTCTTCTATCTCTTCTCTTCTCCTTCTTCCTCCTCCTCTTCTTCTTCTTCTATCTATTCTTCCTCTTCTTCTATCTCTTCTTCTTCTTCTTCTTCTTCTTCTTCTTCTTCTATCTCTTCTTCCTCTTCTCTTCTCCTTCTTCTTCCTCCTCTTCTTCTTCTTCTATCTATTCTTCCTCTTCTTCTATCTCTTCTTCTTCTTCTTCTTCTTCTTCTTCTTCTTCTTCTTCTTCTGCTTCTATCTCTTGATAACATTTTCTCTAGACTTTCTACATAAATCCCTATCGTTTCACCTTCCGTTATGCGTTTCAAGTTTGTTTTCATCTCTGTTTATTTCTTCTTCTAAATTTATTACCAGTATCAGCCGTAAATATATATTTCCCAACATATGTTGGCTCATCTTTAGTCCTAAACAAAAGAAATTTAATCTTAACGTCATCTTAGTCTCTTGTGCCCTAAAGAGCTAGGCATTCACTAAACCTTCTTCTGGATTAGATTTCATGAACATCCGATAGATGGTGAGAAAAATTAACAAAAATAAAATTGTCCATTTTCCATTAATAAAATTTCCAGTCAACTAAATATCCGTTATATCTAAAATAACTATGGTTGTGTAATGTTAGACTGGTTTTCCCAACAAACTAATGTTTGGCACTTGTCAATTTCCTGAAGTGAATTTGCGCATGAAGGAAGGTGATTTCTGTCCATAGTAAGAACAATATCCTTTCTCCTATCCGTCTTGGGTAAGGCAAAAATACTTCCGCGTCCTGGGTAAGACAATGGACTACATCTGACAGCAAGGCCTTTGATCAGGTTTTGAGGATCGTGGAACCATCTCTTAATTGGTTGTGGTCTCAAGTCCTCCTTGACTCGTGGTGATAGCACCTGTCAGGGTCCCAGCTATGGGAGAATAGATACCCTCTCCCAAGAAAAGGAGTAAAAATAGGTTTTAATACAAGCAATACGTTTTTGGAAAAATTATTAGCAGCAATACATTTTTGAAGAAAAAATTATTACCAGCAATACATTACCAGCAGTAGATTTTTGAAAAAATTATTACCAGCAATACATTTTAAAAAAATATTACCGTCAATACATTTTTGGAAAAATAATTTACCATCAGTAAAACTCACGTTGGCATTAAATAACCCATTGAAGTTAATATGCCGTAAAAACATCAAACCAAACCAAACCAAACCAAACCAAACCAAACCAAACCATTCTCCTAGAAATGTTTTGTCATGTATTCGTTTACGTGCCAAAGGGAATCTGGTTCCAATAAACGGAACTCACAGAGATTGAAGTGTAGATTAAACAACATCCACGTCCTGGGTAAGACGGTGAACTACATCCGACATCAAGGCCTTTGATCAAGTTTTGAGAACCGTGACCACACCTCTTATCTCTCGAAATGACCAATTTTGTCGTAACTCAACGTTGCTGCAGGCTTAAAATATTTCTGATTCAGTGATCTGCAAGCAAACACTCATAATCCTGCTTGTGCTAATGCTGATTCAAAGTCATCATTTTCTAAATACAGTGTAACCCGGATATAAGAGAGTTGTTGGGACAGGATATGAAGTCTCTTATATGCGGGTTTGGTCTATTATACATAAATTAACACAGGCTCTAATTTGGGACCAGAGAAAATCTATCTTATATCCGGGTTTATCTTATATCCGGGTCTCTTATATCCGGGTTACCCTGTATTAAGTGTTAGATTTTAGTCATTTCAAGATACTTTAATCTCTTTTTATAAGCGTGTTCTTGTGAGCAAAAAAGTTATGTTCGTTTACGTTGGCCTCTGTCTGTATTTCACACTGTTTTGTTTTGTTTGTTTTTTTTTTCATAATGAAATGAAAGTTAAATATTATTTTTAGAAACCTTTTACCTCGTTTTTATTGCTAATTTGATGGTTGGTTGGTTTACAATGCTGAGCGGCATATCAACGTCTATTCATTGTTTATGCCGAAATCTGCAGAGTTTTCACATAACTTTATACTTTCAGGAAAAAGTTGTTTTTTTTTTGTTTTTTTTTTTTAGATATATGGTTTGTAGAACATAAAATGTATTCTTGGTAATTTTACTATATAAATATTTTTTTTACTGTACTGCTGATTTTTTTTTTTTTTTTTTTCTGGTGGGGGTTCAGTATTAGCCCATATCTGGCAACCTAGCAGGCGCTACCACACCAGGTCAGGATGGACTTTAGAACAACAGCAATTAAGAGGTGATTCCACGCTCCTCAACACCTCCAGACCAATCAGTGGCTTTGCTGCATTATGTAGTTTATCGGCATCGAGCGGATTTTATTTTATTGTTTAATCTTTTATATTAATCAATGATCTATTTCGATATGGGTTGATCGAAAACCTGAACATTTAAGAGGATTAACAATAACTCTTGTTTCGAAAGTAATTGTCAACATATCTCTGCGTTCTCGTCATAAACCATATTTCGTATGATAAAAAATATTTTGTACAATGCCTTCTCTAGTAGTTCGTTAAGCTTTCTTAATTATCTTTTCTATTTATTTCTGTCATTAATTATATTTTTTTTCTAAAACAACACCTTCCTTTGAGAAGAAACATGGCTTTCTTCTTCTGTGATAACTAGTTTGGAAATTAATTTTGGTGTACACACCCTGCGTCCTCTTGAAACTGACACTACGTTAAAAGGCTAAAAGCTGAAGAAAACTGATATTCAGTCATCCAGCATGAACCGACCTAAAAAGTTAAAAACTAATCAAACCAACGAACTATCTATGTGGGTATATTTATAGCCATTAAATTCACACCCACTCATATTCCTTCTTAACTGTATCACACTAATATCAATATATATATGCTTACATAAGAACGAACGCATGAGCCATCGTAGATCTATTTTTATTGATGCATAAAAAGCCAAATAAAATTACTTCGCGGTATTTTAACAAGGAACCATCAAAGAACAGTAATCATTGGAACTGCACCTAAAATATAGACACTGTATGCCAAAATCTAAATAAAAGATAAAAATTGAAAATTAGCCTAAGGTTCATTTTTTTTTCTTATTCGAATAAAGAAGAGTCGACATAAATGCTTCACAAACCTGGACCATCAGACGCACCCGATGACTCTTAGCAAAGGGTAAAGCAACTCATTATTTCCTTCTGTTACAGGAATTATAACTGTTTTCCTTTCTGAGTTTTTCGTGCAACCTTCTTTTCTTTTTCTTTTTCTTTTTCTTTTTCTTTTTCTTTTTCTTTTTCTTTTTCTTTTTCTTTCTTTTTTTGTTTAATATTATACACCAAAAGAACTTATAAACCAATAAAATTCTCAAAAAATCTACATAAAATTATATCTGCAATTTTAAACTTTTCTGACTGAATTTCTGAGATGAATAGATATCATTATTTACAACTGGAAAAATGTCCTCATCTTTGTTATGGTAGGATGTGTGTACGTCATTAGAAGACAACACAACAGGGTAGATATATCAAAAACCACGGCATAGAGAAAGGAATTTCTTGTATCCACATGAGAAGGTATTAAATCCATACACACACTAGCTGACTATGACTGACGAAGTCCAGAGTGGAATAATATGTAATTATGAGCGAATCTCTCTAGTCTTTTAATTAGTATTGTACCGCGACAACGTTATAAAATAACTGTAGTGAGAATTAAATAGAGTCTATATAAAAATACATATTTTTTACGTAAAAGTTATGGTTTTTGACATGAGGCTGCGGACTTATTGATATTATTGATATGCAAGTACGATTATATTAATGTAAACATAATGATAGATATTTAAACATATATGAGTTAAATGTCCATTACAATTTATATACATACATACATACATACATATATATATATATATATATATATATATATATATATATATATGACGTCATACATTATGAAATGGAAAAAGTCTGACAATTATTTTAAGACATTTTATGTATATACATTCTTTTTATAGATACACTTTTATACACTATTTGGCTTTTTAGAAATTTACTTAAATATTTGTATCTATAAAAAGAATGTACAAACATTATATATATATATATATATATATATATATATATATATATATATATATATATACGGGGAGAGAGAGAGATATAAAAAAAAAACAAGAAAGCAAAATACTGGGGAAACCATCACAAAGCCTGACAAGAGTCCAAAGGAAAAAAAAACTAAATAGAAAAGCAAAATGAAGAACTTGGGAACATAAACTGAAGATAAAAAAAGAAACAAAAACATCAAAGACAGCCAACTACCTAAATAGTAAAAGACATTATTCTCTGTCTAAATTATCAAAACATATCAAATAGGCTAACTAGAGACACTACTGAAAAAGAGAAAGTTATTCAACCGCGATCATCAGACGGACCGGAACGCGGGTTCGTCTTGGTTACCTGATGATCATCGTTGCGTGAAATTCGTAGTAGCGGTCTTCATAAGTATATATATATATATATATATATATATATATATATATATATATATATATATATATATATATGTATGTATGTATGTATGTAGAGAGAGAGAGAGGGAGAGAGAGAGATCTCTATATATTGTGTATTTAGGCAGCAATACCTCATTTATACATGTTTCATTAAAGAAGAGAGAAAAGGTACTGCAAATAAGCTTTTTATTTCATTTTTATATTGTTCGAAAACGTTCTTTTCTTTTCTGGACACAGTGTTTAGAAAACCAAATGTTTTCTAATTCCGAGCGCTTTGGCTACACTTTTAGCCATTGTCAAGGATGCTTTTTTTTTTTTTATTATTTTTAACTGAGTGTATGTATTGTGCGTACGTTTCTAGAGTTATATGCATGTTTTATTTTCCGGCTGTGTTCGTAGTTAATAATATTGAGTATTACCTTTTTTTTTTTTTTTTTGTTATAAAGGCTTCCATATTTTTTTCTTATGTTGTTACATGTGGCTGAGTTTATGATGCTTGTATTTTCTACTAGTTGATTTCGGATGGAGTCTGGTAGATTTGTATGCGTGTTTAATTCGTTTTAATGAAGCTTGGGTCTAATAAGAGTAACGTAAAGTGTCTGGATAGCCATGTAGTAGTGTGACCGTTGTAATTTTTTATGAGTTCATTTTGATGAGTAAGAAAAGTTACTTAAGGGGCATTTGATCTCATAAATAATGTCCTTTGGCTATAAATTTGATTTTGATGGGGTTTTGTTATTTTTCAGTATGAGGTTCACCACCACGAGATCGCTAAAAAAGAGCATAGCATGATGAAAAAGACGCCAAACTTGACGAAAACAAAATTTTCTCGTCTAAATGTTTATGTTATTATTAAGACGAAAGATCAAAGTATATTTGGGGTATTTTTTTACATTTTTTAATCGTTCCTAGCACGTCCGAAATTTTCGTTAAAAATCTTGTTTATTTTTGAGTCAGCAAAATTGGGAGATAATCGATCATTTCAACCATATTTTTTTTTTCCATTTTATAAAAATAATGAAAATCTCAGTTTGAAATTCTTTTAAAAATCAATTATCATTTTTTCAAAACTTAATTTAAGAAAATCAGAAATTATAATGTTTATTTAAAATAATTTGAACCAAGCTTAACTTAGCTTCTGCCCCGAAAAGATATAATTTGAAAATAAAACAAAGCAGGTCATAAACTTTTGCGTCACTTCACAGGTGATGAATGACATATTGACTGATTACGTGAGAATAATTCCTTCTACGGAAGGAGAGAAGTAAAGTTATTTACATTTAAGTGAACAAATTATTTACCTCGTTATTTTTAAGGAAAACTTGCAGCGCTCTATTTTTTTATTTTTTTTTTTTTTGTACTTTCACCTTTACGTTTACGATGCTTTATGGAAAAAATATTATAAAGAAATTAAAATAAGTCTGTTAAGAGTGAGATTAAGTTTCATAAGAAAGGTATCTAATAAATTTATAGGTACCATTCTTATGAAATTTTATCAGAAGTGTACAGAAAATACTAGAATTTTAGGTATATTTACTACATTTTACTGTGTTATTTGTATTTCATTCATTTTATTATTAATTTTGATATTTCATTTATGGATTAAATGCCATAACTGAGATTAATATAAAAATAAGATCACATAAATTTCATAAGATGATACTGATACTTGTAGGTACCCTTCTCAGTTGAAATTGAAAAATCAAATTAACTTCTCCACACGTGTTTCGCAAAAGTAAAGGCCTTAACAGCGGAGAACAATGCTTAACTCAAATAACGCAACTTAATTGTAATCTGGTTGATCTTCCGTACTTTTAATTACCGCCCGCTTATAATCACAAAATTACATTTCTTAATTACTGTGGGTCTTCTGATTAGTCAAAACGATACAATTTACAACGCACTAAAAAAAAAGATCCATCTCATAAGGAGACTTAGGAAACCCGATGTGGCTTTTAACTAATTTTATATTTTAACAACTTAACTGTAAAAATCTATTAGAATTAAGAAATAAATAATTATATTAAAAATTAATTTTTCATCGAAAATTTTTTTTTGCTTTCAGAAAATATTGTCCATATTCATAAAAACAACCAAAAGTAAATAAAAGCATTTGAAATTAAATAATATCTTTGTTTTATTGAGTTTTGTATGTTACAATTCAGAGCTGATTTTCAGGTAGGGTGGGGGTCCAATTGAAAACAAAAAAAAACATGATTTGCATTCCTCAATGCCTTGTGCTTTTAACTACTATAATCACTAAACCCGATTGGATCGAATTTCTAGAGTTTTCATATAATTAGGGGTGGGGGGGGGGGGTAACAAATAAAAAAAAATATTTCTGCCATGACTTTAATAAAAAAAAACATATTTATAATAATTTCGATCATCCGTAAATAGTTTCTGAAAGTTTCAATAGCATTATAATTTTTTTTGTATTTTTGCAAGATTTTCCAAATTAATGTGTGTCATACGTGCTAAAAATTGTATGTTATTTTATTAGTTCTGGTGATACAAAGAGGACCAAGGTTTTTTTAATCAAAATTTTGAATGTTCTAAAAAAAAAGGAAAAAATGTTTAAAATAATTAAAATGCTTTAGTCTTTCTTCTTAATAATAACATAAACATTTAGGCGATAAAATTTTGTTTTCGTCAGTTTTGACGTCTTTTTTTATTATTCCATGCTCTTTTTTAGCGATCTCGTGGATGTACCTAAGTTAAGTCTTTAATTTTTTTGAAGTAGATAATTACCGCATTTGACGGCATATGAGGACCACATTTTTTTACTAAAAATATCTTTTAAAATTCCCCTGCGTCTTATATGCCATATGTAGATTTAAATTCACAATAGTCGGCCGAATTGACTACCTGGCAATGCCTATTTGCTTAGAATTTAGAGTAACATTTATATACACTGCGTGCCAAATTATTATCGAAATAACTTTTTTCTAATATTTCAAAAACCGTCCAATCAATTCACACAAAACCACTGAAATTTTCGTACTGATCTGCGCAATTTAAACAAACTGGCGCCATATTTGTTATCAGCACGGTGATTTGAGCGTGCCAAATTATTAGAGAAGTGTAAGAATTTAGTGAAAAGATTGGCCGTAAAAGCAGTTTATGTGATGCGGAAAAGAAAACTATCCCCTCAGAACCCTCAAAAGGTAAATCTACCCTAGAAATTTCTAAAATGATAGGGATGTGTCATCAAACAGTGAAAAAGTTCACCGCCGACCCTACACAACTACGCAAAAGGGCAGATAAAGGCAAGCCGAGGGTTATTTCACATCATCTCATGTCACGACTTAAACGAGAGGCCACGAAGAACCCTGGACTTACCAGTCAAGAGCTTTTCAGTCGCATTGGGGATCCTACTGTTTCTAAAAGTACTCGGTGTCAGTATCTGAGGGAAATAACAACATCAGTCAAACCTGTATCGAAGCCTCCGTTGACGAGAAATCACATTCAAAATCGATTGAAATGGGCCGAGGACAATATGATGATTGACTTCTCTAAAGTTTTGTTCACAGACGAAACTCGAGCAACACTTGATGGGCCAGATAGATGATGCAACGGCTGGGTACTGAACGGACAGAATCGCCATCAGCGTTTGAGACGCCAATAAGTCAGTGGAGCCATAATGATCTGGGGTGGCATTATTGAAAAACATTAGTGGGCCGATGGAGAGTACCAGATGGCGTCAAAATGACTGCTGATGCATACATAGCGTTTATGAAGGAGCATCTTGAACCGTGGATGAAAAGACAAAGAGCTGCCTTCAGAAAGGCCACTGTTTTTATGCAAGATAATGCTCCCTCACATGCTGCTCACAAGACTACTGAATATTTGAAACAGTTAGGCTTCGATGAACCTAGAAAAATGAAGTGGCCAGCAAATTCTCCGGATTTGAACCCAATTGAAAACCTTTGGAGCATCATGAAGCGAAGACTGTACGCCAACGAACGACAATTCAGGAGCAACGCTGAGTTGTCGGAAGCAATTCTTGACATATCTCGCCTCATTACAGCAGATCAAAATTAACAAATTCTATGGATCGTCGACTTCTTCAAGTAATTTCAAAACAGGGAAAGCACATTCCCTATTAATTTTTTTAAAACTGTGCCTCTGTTTGTATCTGTTATTATTTGTTTGATTATCTTATTTATTTGATTCTTTTGATCATAAACATTCACGTGCAACATTAATAAACGTTTTGTTTGCTCAATTCTGGGAATTTTACTAAACCTTTCTAATAATTTGGCAGGCTCAAATCACTGTGCTGATAACAAATATGGCGCTAGTTTGTTTACATTGCGCAGATCATTACGAAAATGTTGCCAAATTTGTGAAAATTTTGTAAGAATTGATTGGACGTTTTTTGAAATATTAGAAAAAAGTTATTTTGATAATAATTTGGCACGCAGTGTACATATTGTCATTATTTTAAAAGCTATTATACAGATTAAAAGTATTATCATTGATAATATTCCTTATATTAATTTCATCACGTTTAATATTAGTACATTGTTTCACTAAAATGATATGTAATAAATTCAAATTATATATTTTCAAAATATATTTGTTTCATCAATGTTTTTCTTGCGATAACTTCCGGTTGCATTGTTACAAATACAATCAGAATTTTTGTATCCTAATTATTCCAAGACGCAGATCATATAAAGGAGATAACAAAGTTTTTCTTTTTTTTTTTAAATATCGGCTTCTTTCATGGCTTGTTTAAACAAAATAATACCTCATAAATATAGCCTGTATCATTTACTAATTTTACGGACTACTAATTTTTTCTTGACTTGTCCTGCTGAAATTGGGGTACGTCTTATACACCCGTGTGTCTTATATGCCGTCAGATACGGTAATTCGAGTTTTTTTTTAGTTTTTTTATTTATTTTTTTTTTTTATTAGGGTCAATTGTGGTCTGATCGTTCTCCTGGAGCGATCATCACAGTAAATAAGAGCAGCTCAGTTTAAAATAAAAATTGTGAATATATATGAATATATATATATATATATATATATATATATATATATATATATATATATATATATATATATATATATATATATAGTAATTTACCGGCACACGCATGGACTCTGACAGATAGCAATAGGAGCAGGTACGTCCTTTTGGAGGGAAACGTTTACAGCAGTCAGCTCTGACAGTCAGACCGAACATTCTTGCGGCAACACTCTCGTTTGTATATGTTTGCATTACTGTTTTGTTAATATTTTTATTTAACTCATTTCATCTCTTTGTCTCTATTTCTGTCCCTAACACGGCTACAACACAAACACACACACACACACACACACACATATATATATATATATATATATATATATATATATTTATTTATTTATTTATTTGTTCTTACAGATTATCAGCCTTTTTATATTTTTAGAGTATGCGATAATTTTGCAGATACTAATGATTTAACTGATAGAATTCCTACTCCTTAACCAATATTTAGTGGATATGAAGTGGATCAATACCGTTCCCAAGAGTATTTACTGGTAAATGAATATAACGAACTCAAGGGAAAATGGAACCCGGATCTCCGATTTCCAATTCCGAGTTGTTATCCATCACACTAGTATAACATGCAAGCTTACAGTGCCTGGTATTCTCAAGCCGAAACCCAACATGGTACTGACTAGGCTCGACATGGCTTAACTTTGGTGAACGTATGGGAAGCAATGGTTCAATGTGATATGTTAGTAATTATATATATATATATATATATATATATATATATATATATATATATATATATATATATCAAGTATGTGGTGCAGTTCGATTTGCATTACATGAATCATTCATACAAAAAACAGATATAGAAGTTAATGATTTAAATGCCGAGAATACATCGTCGCAAACAATTTTAATAAAGTACATTAACCCCGAACCTGTATATGAATGTTATGATACCTGTTTATAAATTCCATTTGCATAAGGTCTTTTTTTAGTTTTTTACAAGCTTTCTTTTGTTCCTACAGCCATCTTCATGTATGGAAATAGATTTGTTTTTTGTTTTTTACTTCTCGGTAATAAGAGGACAACGAAATTATAGATGTAATCCGATGTTTTTTGTATGAATGATTCATGTAATATAAATTGAACTACACCACGTACTTGATATGAAAATAACTGATCCGACGTGCAACTTTCAGATAATAACTGTGATATTCCCCTATTTATTGAACAATTTAGTTCATGCCACATTGACTTAAAAACCTACCATTACAAAAGAATTATCCTATTACCATATTAGTACAAAAACGCAAAATTAAAAATTCAACCTCAGCGTTGCGACCGCAGGCTTAAATTTTTTTTTTTAAATTAACAAATCTATTTCCATACCTGAAGATATATATATATACTAGCAGCATGGTCTGGCGTTGCCCGTGCTTGATTCAAAAATTCTTACGACTCATACAGCAATCCCTATCACTTGACTAAAAATATTGCCCTTCTTTGCCTTTAAAAATATTGCCCTTCTTTGCCGTGCTGATTTTGCTACATGCCTTACTTCTTGCCTATCTCACACTGCGATTTTTTTCTAAGATCTAAACTAAAAATTAAATCTGTTACGAAAAAAAAACTAAACAAAATGAACACAAAACGATCAGCTTTAAAAAAGGACTCGTAACTGGAAAAACCAAATGTAAAAATAATGTTAACAACAAATACTTTTTCACACTCAACCCAGTTCTGCGGAATCAGAATCAACGTTGAGTTTAAGCAAGTGAATGAGCAAATTGGAATAAAGTGTTATGGAGATTTAAATCTTTCCCACTTGTGACGAATGCAGCTATCGATTTCTTGCATGCTAGCATGCTAGTTAACATTCGTGTCAGTCAGCTGTTGGCTCTCACGCTGACCAATAGAATCTTCCTGCCTATTCGTAGCAGCCAGCTATAGGCTCTCACTCTGGCCAGTAGAAGATGGCCGCAAACTATATGAAAACTGCCGTAGAAGCATGAAAAAAATCGATTATTTCCACTATCGATGGGAGTTGGGAAACGCAACGTTGGTCTTGGCCTCCCGCTAACTTGGAGCATGTGCATTTAAATTTTGGTGCAAATCCTTCGAAAATTGCGGCCGTGCATTCGTTACACACACACACACACACAAACACACACATACACACACACATCCTGCCTTATATATATATATATATATATATATATATATATATATATATATATATATATATATATGTATGTATTACTAAAGAGAGAAACAGCGATTTCTTTGGTTATAATGTGCTCATATGGATTTAATTTAGTATATATATTATATTTTATTCTTCATACCCAATATATATATATATATATATATATATATATATATAGATAGATAGATAGATAGATAGATAGATTAGACACTCAGTGACCACGCTTATGTATACACCTGCTCTACTCTATCCCTGAAATTGAGCAATTTTACTCCTGAAGAAAATATGAGTTAAATCTATACTTTTATCATATATATATATATATATATATATATATATATATATATATATATGTGTGTGTGTGTGTGTGTGTGTGTGTGTGTGTGTGTGACTGTCTGTGTGTGTGTGTCTGTGTGTTGGTGATTTGTCTACTTTAACACACTACATATGTTTTGGTTCATGAGAGAAGGCCGAAAACTTTAACACAGCCGCTTTGGGAGGGGATTAATCTCGTAACATTCTTTCTCCTTCAGAAACTGTGTTTCAAAACATAATGATGTATAACAATAACTCGAATAAGGTGTCATGTTTCCTCTGCATATATCATGACGTGATATATCCACACATCCGATGACAATTCTGAGAAATGTACAATGGTTTCAAGTAGGCGTTGACTTTTACACGTTATTTTTATGCACGTCTAAATCGTGACTTCGCTTCACGAATGGCGTCTTTACAATTCACACATATGCTTCGTTATGAGTTCGTGTTTCAACCAGAAGTAACTCTGTAATATTTCTCATGTTACGCGTATGTCTGCTTCTTGCTGTGTCCCTGCATAGCTCTCCACATTTTCCTTTGTAGCTCTAAGCAATGGTCGTCCTAATATTATCCCACCCAGTACTTGTCACCGATGTTCATTTACACAAGATCCTTAAGTGGGTTAACTGATATTTCTCTTTAGCCTACAATATGTCATCTGTCAAATTCGACAAGCCTTCTTGTATATCCCAAAGATTTCACTGGCATCTTTCTGATTCCACGTACGAGTATCCGTCGTGATATTATTTTCCACAAATATATCTCGTTAATTTCATCCTCCGTCCATGGTATTTTACTTACGGCATGAAACAGACAAAATGCAATATTAATTTTTATTTCAATATATTTTATTTTTATACGTTATTTATATATACACAAATATTTAAGTAAATGCACTGTTTATAATTAATAGTATTAACAACGTTTACCGGTCTAAACGTCCGAGAAATTTAATAGAAAATATGCATCCTCCGACAGGAATCGAACCTGTATCCTACACGGAACCGTCTTATAGCCTGGCGTGCTATACCAGTTTAGCTATGAAAGAGCATTTGATTAGCAAGATCGATTTTACTGCCTTTAAACTACAAATTCCTGATCATTTCGCGCGAACGTCCATATCGAAGCGTATCTTAACGTAAAAAATGGCGTTACACATTACAAAATGAACTAAATCCGAGAATTATTTTTAATATATTTTATTGTCATACGTTATTTACGTATGCACTAATATCTAAGTAAATGCTCTGTTTATAATAAACTTTTATAAA
The DNA here is from genome assembly GCA_963932145.1 of Acanthosepion lycidas. Lineage (NCBI taxonomy): Eukaryota > Metazoa > Mollusca > Cephalopoda > Sepiida > Sepiidae > Acanthosepion > Acanthosepion lycidas. Next base: position 73,718,909 of record OZ010594.1, on the reverse strand, counting down.
ATATTCCTTTTTATGTTTACATTTGCTGCAGATACGATCTTTCTATCACCGATATTAAGTAAAATTCTGATATATATATATATATATATATATATATATATATATATATATATATTAAAAATTTGATACAGTGTCATGATATCAATCAATCGATCTAGGTAATTATTAACAGCTATACATTGCCAACTGTAAACAGACGCCGAAAACATATTACATCAGCAACCTTAAATATTCTAAAGTGTTTATCGTAAATAAATAATATATATTTAAAAATTCCCAAATGAACATCAAATTAATTAAACATAATATCTACTCCACACACACACACACACACACACACCTACGAATATACATCCTCTTTTGAATTCCACATAGGCAAACTAGAAGTACTATACACTTACATATATTTCTTAATCGGTATGACGCCAAGCAAGGCAGTAAAGTCGCTAAATCGCAAATGGTTACAGGGTTTTGAGGAATTACGAACAGAAACATTACTAAATAGGCGTGAAGAGGAAATTGCATTTATTCTTTTGCCGAGTAAGTTTGGTTGGAAATTATGGAGCGGGAAGGATGTTCTACAAGCGAGAAGTGCGAGAAAAAACTGTTAACATAGAACTTATGGCTAAATTTAACCAGCCCAACTGTAAATTGATGTGATCTCGATGACAGTCTAGTAGTTCGCTTAAATTCAAAAAGTCTAAGTAGCATAGCAAAGTATTCGTCTCAACAATTACGATGAAAGTATTTTTTAGAAAAGACACAGAGAGGCAACCTTACGACTGCTAGTAAGTTACTGAAGCCGAACCGCCAGATCAGGACCAATAATATTGCTGATTTTTCTCTACATTTTATCATGGAATTCATAATGAATAACAGAGGCACCGGACCATATGTCGCATCTCTATTCTTAGCAAGGACGAATGGTAGACTTATAGGTATGAATGATATATTCTAGAGAGGAGAATTGTCTTGCACGATACAGTGAACCGACCTCAAGGTAATAGCAGGTACACCTGACCATATGTGGCAACAATATTCTAAGCATGGCCAAATGGGAGACTTATAGATATGTAAGACAGATTCTGGAGAGAAAAAAACTGTCTTACCCAACAGATCCAACCTACTTTCTTAGAACCTGCCTTAGCAATGGATTCAATATAATCTTCAACTTCATGTCAGTTGAGAACGTTAGCTCGAGAAGGCGCAATGAGTCAATTTCCTGGAGGTTAGCATCAGCCATACTGATGGAAGACAGAGAGGAGTTCTCTCAAGATGATTAATGGAGATAAGTTTAGTTTTTGAGGCGTTAAAATTGATAATCTATCTTTTTCTCCATTTGGAGACTTGAGTTAATAAAGAGAAATAACTGAAAAAGAGATATGCAGGGGTAAAAAAGCATGTCACGTGGAATTTGGACATTCTACCCTGGGGGACTAAGTAATGGCTTCGGTTCGAAATTCCGACGTATATCATCTAAAAAAGGCCGGACAATATAATGGCCGAGGAGACATGAATATGGCGATAAAGATGAGGACAACAGTCCGAACAATATAGTGTAAATAGTTACAATATCTCATATTGGGAATATAATAAATATAACATAATATAAATGAATTCGCAACGCCACAAATTATATATTAACGTTTGTTTAACACATTCGAATGCACGTGAAACATGATTAAGCAATGAAAATAAATAAACACCAAAGGAAAAATACCAGAAATTATTTCTCCATTTTCTCCATATCTCATACTCTGATGAAGTTTTAATAAAAGTGACACATGTTAGATTGATAAACGTTTTTTATTTGTTCTTTATTTTGTCTTTAAAAAATTAAAATCTTCAGACACATGAGTTGTATATTAATATTCTTTCGTTTTTATTATTATTTGAGTTAGATACCTCGACTAGTTTTGGCCAACATGACCATCATCAATAGAGCAAAAAAAATCTACTTGCAGGTAGCTATAACGATGAAGACAACTAGAGAATGAGATACATCTGTCTATATTCACAATATATATATATATATATATATATATATATATATATATATATATATATATAGTAGTTCGTTTTCATGGATAACCGTATTTGTGTAGCAGCCTACCTACTCGACAAAACTTAAGAAGAAAACTGTCCTCTTTGACAGTATTCGAACTTAACACCCCTTTGCTGGAGGCAGTGGAAATAAATACTGAAATTCAATGGAGCGTCTAAAATACTTTAATTCTCTAGAAATATATATATATATATATATATATATATATATATATATATATATATATATATATATATATATATATATATATATATATATATATATATATATATGGTTTCCATTTATTTTAATATAGGTTTTCATATTTTAATATAGGTTTTCATAATAAATACCATTAATTCCTGTTTATTTAAATATAAAATAAAATATTTTTCCCCGTTTATTTCATATAAAATAAAAATCCTTTAAATGTGGCATATATTTTTAAATAAAATAAAAACGTAATTCTCGTATAAAATATTGCCTGCATTAGCATTGTGTTAACGAGATATTTTATCAAAATTTCAAATTACAATTCTGTAACGGCTAATCTCTACCTTGCACCTGACGATTGTGTTGTGCAGGAAACTCTGTTTTGCTACAGGTGGGGGACAATATGTATATTTATTAATATATGCTTAATAGCTCTGTTATATTACTTCGAGCAATTTCTTATTAACAACGCCCTACGTGTGATATATATATATATATATATATATATATATATATATATATATATATATATGTGTGTGTGTGTGTGTGTGTGTGTGTGTGTTTAGGTATAAGTCAGTGACAGTAACCGTTTCAAGAGGATATACGTTGATTGCACCGAAGGTTCCTTTAAGAAGAGGTTTTATAACCCTGCTGCCTGCCTTAGGCTGGAAAGCCACAGATGTGATACCAAATTTGGTGATTTTATTTTGGGTTTAGAAAGATATATGGCATAAATGCATGTGCAAAATGTAGTATAATAAGAAAGGTGAAGCCAGGCAGTTTCTGTGGCAACTACTGCCGACTGTTTCAAGAGAAGTTGACAATTTATACGTATCCTAAGAGATATGTGCTACTGAATTTTAAGAAATGAGATCTTTTGGGTATGTATGAACCCGGCTGAGTGTAATTAATTTTCCCTCTCTTTTTTCCTCCCCACTTTTCCTTTCCCCTCCACTCTTACATCTATCATTCTCTTTTCCTGTGGTCATATACTTGTGGAATATACTAGATTTTTCCTCCTTCTACTTACTTAGATTGGCTGACCTTTTAGATCTTGCTCTCGCTCCTTGAAGATGATTCAGACAAGCAGATTGAAAACATATATAAATATATATATATATATATATATATATATATATATATATATATATATATAATGTATGCATGTGCGTGCGCTCGGGTGTATAACGCCATTTCCTGAATACCCAGAAACAATATTCGGATACGTGCCAGTGGTAGACAAGCGACATTTTGATCGTAACCAGTGCGAACAGCTATTGTGCCGAAGTACTTATCCTTATGCCAATATTCTTGTCATTTTTACGGGTACTATTCTGATATGTAAAATGTCATAATGCTACACTTTTGATATCTCTTAAGTTTAGATCAAAAAAGGAGAAATGGTTGCCAATTTCTTAATACATTTCTTGATATTTTATTGAGTCCTTGTCTGTCTGAAAGAACCAGAATCACCTGCAGAAAGGACAAAGATGGTTATCAATTGAATACTGATTTAGATGTGGATCCACCTTTTGGCAAAACGCAGTGAATAACACCAGCAGCCCAAAAGATCAGAATGTTGTCAGACAAATGCCTTTTCATAGCACCAGCGCTTAATATTATAAAATCGAGGAGAGCACCTAAAAGAGATATACCTTGAGACTTAGAGACTTGTCGATGCCAAAGATCTCGTAGAACGCCAAATAAAGTAAATGATGTCGTATCTCAATATCTATTATGCATAATCGAAAGACGTCATTCAATAAGACATATTGGATAGCAGTAATTCCGGTTACCGTTTTCTCTCTACTTCTGTGATAGGCGCAGATGCAGAATAATTTGAAAGTGTTTAGAGATAAATTCTTTCCTTGTACTTAATTGATTATAAGCATACAGCTCGGTCTCATATTCAAGTTTTCCAATTCTTATATTCAGAAGCCAAATCTCAAGAAAAATCTTTAATATGAATTTAAATCAACATTTGCCTAGCTTTTAATATCTGCATAGAAGCAAATTACCTGAGAGCTCCAGCAAATGATTCATTACTTTTTTATCAATGTTCTCCATCTGTTAATATATATCGCTTCAAGAGGTATTTTGAAAATGCGTATCACCCTTCCAATAAAAGACAAGAAAACATTTATTTTATACGTTATCATTTTTGTTGTTTCGGTCTTTGATGTCTGTTGATTCGGGTAACTTTCAGGCAATTTCAAATTGAACTCTTTATTTAATCTCGGTGTATGCTGTTCACGTTCCGCTGCCCATGTCTCGGGAAATCTCGTCTTTTGATCATAGTGTTCTGGACCTGTATTTTCCAACCTTTTCTTTTATTTGAAGCTGCACTTTTCTAAAAACTTTGCGGGCGCACTTTATATTTTAATAGGGAAATATTATACATGAAATTTAAAAATAGAAAAATAATAAAGAAGTCTCCTGAAATAAGTGTTTATTTTGATGACATTATATTGTCTATTTAAACATGCTTCTGTGAAACAGGTGCTTTATGTGAGTTGCAATTGTTAGGCCTGATATGTGATAAATTGTAGGACTTTTTGATGATTCACAGGACAGTGTTCTTGCAATGGAATTTATAAAAAAATGCTATTTCTTATAGAGGCAAATAGTTGCCTATTTAAATTCTTTGGGGAAAACAAAAAGAAAAAAGATTATCCACTTCTTAAACATTAAGGAATTTATCATTCAGTTTAAGATATGAAGTGAGAAAAACTTGACCTCGACATGGAAAATTATGCACTTAGTATCTCTAGTTTTATTTAAAAATAAAGATTTTTTTTAAACAGAAAAATAATTCATAAATTACATTTCTGTCAACTTGGTTACTTTTTAGGGCGCATTAGTGTGCTCAGACGCACCAGTTAAGAAATGATACTCTAGGAATCGGAGAGCGGAGTTCAAATTCCAGTCGAATCCGTTACATTTATTTACGTACTATTACCCTTGAGAAAGGTTTGAATACTCTTCTACCCCGCTCCCCACCAGCTATGGGTAAATAGCAGAACAGACCGCGTTCTCTAGCCTTGGATGGCAACTGGTCTACCTCAGAAAGAAATGACAATTTACTGCGGGAAAAAAATCTGCCTCATTAATCATATATCGAAAGATATATGATCGCCTAAGCGCGTATCACGCGTGGCAAATAACTGACTGACCGAGTGTCATTTTCACCACTAGGCGAAAAATGATAAGAAAACTGATAATGCCACCATTATTATTATATATTCTTAATTGGAATACCGTGGAGTAAAGCATAGTGGCACGGATTTAGGATTCGGAGAGCCGATTTCGAATTCCAGTCGAATCCAGTAAATTTATTTACGTGCTAATACCCTTAGGAAAGGTAAGAATCGTCTTCACCCAGCTATGGGTAAATAGCAGGACAGATCGGATTCTATAGCCTCGGATGGCAACTGGTGAACCACAGAAAGAAATGGCAACTTACTGCGGGAAAAAAATCTGCCGAGTGACTCCTGTATATAAAGATATATGATCGCCTAAGCGTGTATCACGCGTGGCACTTAAATAAGGCTATTGTTCCGTTCAACAATCCTTAATCTAAACCCTGAACCCTGAATTTAATGTTAATATTAGCTGATGATGATGATTTGATGTGACGTTTGGGTTACATTTCCTTCTGATTCTCTTACTGCTGTTACTGCTTAGCCTTTGATGTCAGATTTGGCTTTTCCCGCTGTCGTATCATGTTTCTTCCTTCATTAATGACCTCTATACACTATTTTTATGCTACGTCTGCTGAGGAAGTCGTCGTGTAAATAACAATAGCTCCTCATAACAGAAATTGAATGACAAATATTTCATTTTAATAATGGTAGTTCGACACCATATTTTTATTTTCTTTCCACTATTGCTATTATTATTAGTTGCATTAGTATTATCATTAGCAATTGTTCAGATTTTATCTGTAGTCTTTATTGGGAAAATGAAGTCAAACCTGCAGTTAATGTTACTGCTAATAAAGATTAACACCAAAGTGTCAAGATAACCATCATTTCTAGCTCAATATGCTGCAATCACAGTATTCCCACCGGTATTTAAAATGATTTGATCTCGATTATCTTATATCTTCTAATCGTACCCCTAGGATTTGGTGGACCATTCCCAATTCTCGAATATTTATGGGGGCAATTTTAACGTTCATATTGTATAATTGTTGATGATTAAATACTAGTCACTCATTTTTATTAGTATTAGTAGTGGTGACATTAGTATATATGATCGGGGTTTAAGAAAAGAAAAAGAAAAAACATAGGGTTTAATAATGTTTCGATAGTATCTTTGTCTTCTTTAAGTTATTTTAACAATTACATATAAATATAAACAAATATTTAAAAAGGTACAAGTCTTTTTACAAACGTCGCTCGTCACGAGAAAAAAGATTATACTTGTAATCAAATCTACAAAGCGAATGAAACTCAGCCAGCATAAATGGATTGCAACTGACCCGTGAGTAACATGATGGGGCCGTATAAATCTTGAAATTTCCCGTTAGCTCGGTAGTTAGTAAGATTTATTAATTGGCTATCTTACAAGAGTTTGAACAAAGACTTTTATTTTTTTTATATTTGTTATACTGCATGAAATTCTTAAAAATAACCTGAAGAAGACCGTCATAGTGTCGAAGCATTTTTGACGCTATAACTCAATCCTCATTCATTATTATCATTGTTGTTGTTGTTGTTGTTGTTGTTATCATCCTCATCATTTGTGTATGTTATGTTTCCTGTTTTATTTCTTGTATAGCCTGGTCCAAACTGTGGTCCTTAGGAGAACTGCCATTTCATTGATAGCACTTTTCTTAGTATGTGGAATGTTCCTAGTAGGGCGATTTTCTGGGCAAGTTGCATGTTGATATTACCTGGGACACTGTTAGTAAAATGGCCTAATCCTCCGATTATTATTGGTACAGGCTCAATCTTCATTCCCCACATCCTGTTAATCCCAATCTACTGCTCATTGTATTGGGACAATTTCTCTATAATTTTCATATAGGTGTTTCGTTTAGAATTGTACTGCCATATCAATAAGCAGACACTTCCTGCATTTCTTATCTTTTATGATAATATCAGAGCCGTTCACTTATATTTTCCTTGTCAGTTTGAATTAGAATGACCAAGAGGATAGTTACATCGTTATTTTGGGTAACTGTGCCTGGTTTGTGCTCCTACAATCTCTCAGTGGTTTCGATTTTGTGCTTCTTACATATCTTTTAGTGAACATATATCGCTACCTTTTTATGTCTTTGGGTATATTCATTTGCTGCTAGTTCCAGACATTTTGAGGTAAAAATGGGAACAGTTTCATCATGTTTTCCGCAGATCATGAATTTCGGATTAGTTATATTATTATTATTATTATTATTATTATTATTATTATTATTATTATTATTATTATTATTATTAAATGAGAGAGTAGCACGCCAACAAAAAGAAACCAATGTAAAAATCTACAGCCCTTTCCATGATAACCCGTCTAATAAGGATATACCAGGCATATGAATCACATCCAGATGCGATAGGGCGAAGCTTTCTGTAAATGTAGTCAGAAATACCTTCAATTCGTGTAACCAATTCGCTCAGACGGTCACCAACCGAGGGTGTTTCCAAGTATCTTTATGTGACTCGTGTTACCTTCGCTATATTACCTTCAAACTCTCGTCCTCCGGTCATAATTTTCCCCCTCTACTCTTGCACATGAACAGATATGCATAGTGCGTCATATCCTGGGGAACATGTCAACAAGCTAGAGTCCAGTAACTGAAAGGAAATCTGTAATAATGAACGTGATATTCGTTTTTGCTCATCTAAGTTCACCAAGAAAGAAAATATACATCTTAACATATCAGATGAATTAAGATAAGAAGCCATGAGAACATGCCATGATGTAGTATCAGATTATTCATCATCTTTATTATTATTATTATTATTATTATTTCTTTGGATTTCTGTTGTATATACATTTCCTCGCGGCTCCCAAACAGAGACCTATGGTCAGAAATGGCTTCGTAATGTGTGAGCAGAACTTGTGAGTACAATTTCTTGTATTTCTTTAAGGCATGAGCTACCAGGAATCAATTCAATGAGTCTATCGGGACATTTTCCAATCAATCCGAGGGTTCTATATACAAATGGAATTATTGAATACCTCAGGTGCCACATTTTTTAGTTTTCCACTTCTAGATCCTTTTATATTTTTTTTAGGTTTTTAAAGATTATCAAACATAGATTACAGTTTGCAAGGATTGCCATATCAATAAGAGAACATATTCTGTTCTTGTGGTCTTTGACCATTGATGTCTGGACGATTAGCTTTGATTGTCTTGTCTGCGTATATTGTGAAGTCCCATGAAATTGTTACAGGTCCTATCACTGTAACTGGGTCTGGGTAATCTTCATACCAGTTTCGCGCAGTTACATTTCCGTAAAAGTCGTATATTATTATTATTATTATTATTATTATTATTATTATTATTATTATTATTATTATTATTATTATTCACTGTTTTTCTCCTGTCTTCGTCGTGAGACGACTTTGAAGTCATGATAGATTTATTTGATTGACAGTATTTTTTATTTGGGAGTAGGTCATGCAGGGTGTAAACTTCTTGGCTTCCAGCATCTTGATGCTGCTAGAGATTTTGTTGGTAGATTTTTCAATCCCTTTCTTAACAGACCAAGAACACCTATTGCCATTGGTATTGTTGCAGCTATGATAATATTACAAATTAGCGAACTCAACGAGATTTCTGTTCTTAAATCATGGTGCCAACAAGACTCCGAATAACTCAGAAAGTTTTCAGATAATCGTCGCAAAGTAAAGTATAGCATTTTCTTGGAGATCTACAAATTTGGTGTCAGTTGCAATTTTCCAAGAGTTGTTGATATTATTACTAGTGAGTATTGTTATTATAGTTATTATTATTATTAGTAGTAGTAGTAGTAGTAGTAGCAATAATTGTTTCTGTTGATGTTTTTTAAACGTAAATTTTACCAAATCAGTTGTCGTATCAATGTGTATTATATTATTTTCTGAGACTTATAAATATTTTATTATAACTCAGATGAGGGAGAAAGATGTTTTCTTTATTTTAATGTATTTTATTATCAGTTTCTTGATATCTGATTGAAAAATAAAATAAGCGAAAGTGCTATGAGTCGGTTGCTAATCTGAATTTGCTGAATCGGAAATTCGGCAAGCTGACCGGACACTGAGGCTGGTGACGACAAGGCCTAACTTTTATATGTTATGAATATATCATCTTGTTTATAATGCTCTGTAGACCTATTTAATTGAATGCAGTCTTTCCTTGATAAGGGTCAGTATCTCCAAAGAAATGAGAATTCGATTAAAATTAATAGCAATATATAAAAGAATAGAGAGCTGTATTACATGAAAGAATAGAAAACAGTTATATTTTCAAAAATATTGAAGAATTATTACATTATCCGGACCGATACTGGAAGTAAAACGTCAGGTTGAAATCGGCCTTAAAATCAAAGATTAATCCGTGTAAATAAGTAAGTAATATATATCCATATCCCAATGATCACCGCCTAGATATATAAATGGATTAGACCCGGCCGTGTCTTTTATAAACTACACGAAGTCCAAATCGAGACCATAACTTTAGATCAACTTTTGTCATTATTCAAAATGAAAGTTACGGAATATTGGTAAAACACAACAGAAGGAGTATTATTCTGTGTCTTGCGAAGATAGATAAAATTGTAGCAAATTCTCCTTCATGGATCTAAATTAATTCCTGCCAACTGCCTTGCGAGATGATTGATAAGTGTAGATTTCAAAAGTAAAAGCGGTGTGTCAGAATGAAGAGTTGTCAACATTTATTGCTTTTATTTCTATCTTTGATAGAAGCGAAATACGATCCTCGGGCAATAACCTATCGTCAATCACCATCCGATATTCGGCGTTTTTCCAGCTAATACGCATGCGCTTAAAAACTTGCATGTTGACACTGCGTTATGCATTGTGTTCAGTAAGTCGTACACTCTCGTCTTATATCTGGGGAATTATCAACAATAGCACATATCCAAAAACCAGGCACACCCTAATTTATTCAGTATCAAACGAAGATGAAGAGAATTAATATAAAATTAATATAAAACGGAGGATGAAAAGAATTAATATAAAATTAATATAAAACGGAAGACGAAGAGAATTAATATAAAATTAATATAAAACGAAGGATGAAGAGAATTAATATAAAATTAATATAAAACGGAGGATGAAGAGAATAATTATAAAATTAATATAAAACGAAGGATGAAGAGAATTAATATAAAATTAATATAAAACGGAAGATGAAGAGAATTAATATAAAATTAATATAAAACGGAGGATGAAGAGAATTAATATAAAATTAATATAAAACGGAAGATGAAGAGAATTAATATAAAATTAATATAAAACGGAGGATGAAGAGAATTAATATAAAACGGAAGATGAAGTGAATTAATATAAAATTAATATAAAACGAAGATGAACAGAATTAATATAAAATTAATATAAAACGAAGATGAACAGAATTAATATAAGATTAATATAAAACGAAGATGAACAGAATTAATATAAAATTAATATAAAACGGAATATGAAGAGAATTAATATAAAATTAATATAAAACGGAAGATGAAGAGAATTAATATAAAATTAATATAAAACGAAGATGAAGAGAATTAATATAAAATTAATATAAAACGGAGGATGAAAAGAATTAATATAAAATTAATATACAACGGAAGATGAAGAGAATTAATATAAAATTAATATAAAACGGAGGATGAAGAGAATTAATATAAAATTAATATAAAACGGAAGATGAAGAGAATTAATATAAAATTAATATAAAACGGAAGATGAAGAGAATTAATATAAAATTAATATAAAACAGAGGTTGAAGAGAATTAATATAAAATTAATATAAAACGAAGATGAAGAGAATTAATATAAAATTAATATAAAACGGAGGATGAAGAAAATTAATATAAAATTAATATAAAACGAAGGATGAAGAGAATTAATATAAAATTAATATAAAACGGAAGATGAAGAGAATTAATATAAAATTAATATAAAACAGAGGTTGAAGAGAATTAATATAAAATTAATATAAAACGAAGATGAAGAGAATTAATATAAAATTAATATAAAACGGAGGATGAAGAGAATTAATATAAAATTAATATAAAACAGAGGTTGAAGAGAATTAATATAAAATTAATATAAAACGAAGACGAAAAGAATTAATATAAAATTAATATAAAACGGAGGATGAAAAGAATTAATATAAAATTAATATAAAACGGAAGATGAAGAGAATTAATATAAAATTAATATAAAACGGAGGATGAAAAGAATTAATATAAAATTAATATAAAACGAAGATGAAGAGAATTAATATAAAATTAATATAAAACGAATGATGAAGAGAATTAATATAAAATTAATATAAAACGGAGGATGAAGAGAATAAATATAAAATTAATATAAAACGGAAGATGAAGAGAATTAATATAAAATTAATATAAAACGGAAGATGAAGAGAATTAATATAAAATTAATATAAAACGAAGGATGAAGAGAATTAATATAAAATTAATATAAAACGGAGGATGAAGAGAATTAATATAAAATTAATATAAAACGGAGGATAAAGAGAATTAATATAAAATTAATATAAAACGGAAGATGAAGAGAATTAATATAAAATTAATATAAAGCGGAGGATGAAGAGAATTAATATAAAACGGAAGATGAAGTGAATTAATATAAAATTAATATAAAACGAAGATGAACAGAATTAATATAAAATTAATATAAAACGAAGATGAACAGAATTAATATAAGATTAATATAAAACGAAGATGAACAGAATTAATATAAAATTAATATAAAACGGAGGATGAAGAGAATTAATATAAAATTAATATAAAACGGAAGATGAAGAGAATTAATATAAAATTAATATAAAACGAAGATGAAGAGAATTAATATAAAATTAATATAAAACGGAGGATGAAAAGAATTAATTTAAAATTAATATACAACGGAAGATGAAGAGAATTAATATAAAATTAATATAAAACGGAGGATGAAAAGAATTAATATAAAATTAATATAAAACGGAAGATGAAGAGAATTAATATAAAATTAATATAAAACGGAGGATGAAGAGAATTAATATAAAATTAATATAAAACGGAGGATGAAGAAAATTAATATAAAATTAATATAAAACGGAAGATGAAGAGAATTAATATAAAATTAATATAAAACGGAGGATGAAGAGAATTAATATAAAATTAATATAAAACGGAAGATGAAGAGAATTAATATAAAATTAATATAAAACGGAAGATGAAGAGAATTAATATAAAATTAATATAAAACAGAGGTTGAAGAGAATTAATATAAAATTAATATAAAACGAAGATGAAGAGAATTAATATAAAATTAATATAAAACGGAGGATGAAGAAAATTAATATAAAATTAATATAAAACGAAGGATGAAGAGAATTAATATAAAATTAATATAAAACGGAAGATGAAGAGAATTAATATAAAATTAATATAAAACAGAGGTTGAAGAGAATTAATATAAAATTAATATAAAACGAAGATGAAGAGAATTAATATAAAATTAATATAAAACGGAGGATGAAGAGAATTAATATAAAATTAATATAAAACAGAGGTTGAAGAGAATTAATATAAAATTAATATAAAACGAAGATGAAAAGAATTAATATAAAATTAATATAAAACGGAGGATGAAAAGAATTAATATAAAATTAATATAAAACGGAAGATGAAGAGAATTAATATAAAATTAATATAAAACGGAGGATGAAAAGAATTAATATAAAATTAATATAAAACGAAGATGAAGAGAATTAATATAAAATTAATATAAAACGAATGATGAAGAGAATTAATATAAAATTAATATAAAACGGAGGATGAAGAGAATAAATATAAAATTAATATAAAACGGAAGATGAAGAGAATTAATATAAAATTAATATAAAACGAAGGATGAAGAGAATTAATATAAAATTAATATAAAACGGAGGATGAAGAGAATTAATATAAAATTAATATAAAACGGAGGATAAAGAGAATTAATATAAAATTAATATAAAACGGAAGATGAAGAGAATTAATATAAAATTAATATAAAGCGGAGGATGAAGAGAATTAATATAAAATTAATATAAAACGGAAGATGAAGAGAATTAATATAAAATTAATATAAAGCGGAGGATGAAGAGAATTAATATAAAATTAATATAAAACGGAGGATGAAGAGAATTAATATAAAATTAATATAAAACGGAGGATAAAGAGAATTAATATAAAATTAATATAAAACGGAAGATGAAGAGAATTAATATAAAATTAATATAAAGCGGAGGATGAAGAGAATTAATATAAAACGGAAGATGAAGTGAATTAATATAAAATTAATATAAAACGGAGGATGAAGAGAATTAATATAAAATTAATATAAAACGGAAGATGAAGAGAATTAATATAAAATTAATATAAAACGGAAGATGAAGAGAATTAATATAAAATTAATATAAAACAGAGGTTGAAGAGAATTAATATAAAATTAATATAAAACGAAGATGAAGAGAATTAATATAAAATTAATATAAAACGGAGGATGAAGAAAATTAATATAAAATTAATATAAAACGGAGGATGAAGAGAATTAATATAAAACGGAAGATGAAGTGAATTAATATAAAATTAATATAAAACGAAGATGAACAGAATTAATATAAAATTAATATAAAACGAAGATGAACAGAATTAATATAAGATTAATATAAAACGAAGATGAACAGAATTAATATAAAATTAATATAAAACGGAGGATGAAGAGAATTAATATAAAATTAATATAAAACGGAAGATGAAGAGAATTAATATAAAATTAATATAAAACGAAGATGAAGAGAATTAATATAAAATTAATATAAAACGGAGGATGAAAAGAATTAATATAAAATTAATATACAACGGAAGATGAAGAGAATTAATATAAAATTAATATAAAACGGAGGATGAAAAGAATTAATATAAAATTAATATAAAACGGAAGATGAAGAGAATTAATATAAAATTAATATAAAACGGAGGATGAAGAGAATTAATATAAAATTAATATAAAACGGAGGATGAAGAAAATTAATATAAAATTAATATAAAACGGAAGATGAAGAGAATTAATATAAAATTAATATAAAACGGAGGATGAAGAGAATTAATATAAAATTAATATAAAACGGAAGATGAAGAGAATTAATATAAAATTAATATAAAACGGAAGATGAAGAGAATTAATATAAAATTAATATAAAACAGAGGTTGAAGAGAATTAATATAAAATTAATATAAAACGAAGATGAAGAGAATTAATATAAAATTAATATAAAACGGAGGATGAAGAGAATTAATATAAAATTAATATAAAACAGAGGTTGAAGAGAATTAATATAAAATTAATATAAAACGAAGATGAAAAGAATTAATATAAAATTAATATAAAACGGAGGATGAAAAGAATTAATATAAAATTAATATAAAACGGAAGATGAAGAGAATTAATATAAAATTAATATAAAACGGAGGATGAAAAGAATTAATATAAAATTAATATAAAACGAAGATGAAGAGAATTAATATAAAATTAATATAAAACGGAGGATGAAGAGAATTAATATAAAATTAATATAAAACGGAGGATGAAGAGAATTAATATAAAATTAATATAAAACGGAAGATGAAGAGAATTAATATAAAATTAATATAAAACAGAGGTTGAAGAGAATTAATATAAAATTAATATAAAACGAAGATGAAGGGAATTAATATAAAATTAATATAAAACGGAGGATGAAGAGAATTAATATAAAATTAATATAAAACAGAGGTTGAAGAGAATTAATATAAAATTAATATAAAACGAAGATGAAGAGAATTAATATAAAATTAATATAAATCGGAGGATGAAAAGAATGAATATAAAATTAATATAAAACGGAAGATGAAGAGAATTAATATAAATTAATATAAAACGGAAGATGAAGAGAATTAATATAAAATTAATATAAAACGGAGGATGAAGAGAATTAATATAAAATTAATATAAAACGTAAGATGAAGAGAATTAATATAAAATTAATATAAAACGAAGATGAAGAGAATTAATATAAAATTAATATAAGACGAAAGCTGAAGAGAATTAATATAAAATTAATATAAAACGGATGATGAAGAGAATTAATATAAAATTAATATAAAACGGAAGATGAAGAGAATTAATATAAAATTAATACAAAACGGAGGATGAAGAGAATTAATATAAAATTAATATAAAACGGAAGATGAAGAGAATTAATATAAAATTAATATAAAACGGAAGACGAAGAGAATTAATATAAAATTAATATAAAACGGAAGATGAAGAGAATTAATATAAAATTAATATAAAACAGAGGTTGAAGAGAATTAATATAAAATTAATATAAAACAGAGGTTGAAGAGAATTAATATAAAATTAATATAAAACGAAGATGAAAAGAATTAATATAAAATTAATATAAAACGGAGGATGAAAAGAATTAATATAAAATTAATATAAAACGGAAGATGAAGAGAATTAATATAAAATTAATATAAAACGGAGGATGAAAAGAATTAATATAAAATTAATATAAAACGAAGATGAAGAGAATTAATATAAAATTAATATAAAACGAATGATGAAGAGAATTAATATAAAATTAATATAAAACGGAGGATGAAGAGAATAAATATAAAATTAATATAAAACGGAAGATGAAGAGAATTAATATAAAATTAATATAAAACGGAAGATGAAGAGAATTAATATAAAATTAATATAAAACGAAGGATGAAGAGAATTAATATAAAATTAATATAAAACGGAGGATGAAGAGAATTAATATAAAATTAATATAAAACGGAGGATAAAGAGAATTAATATAAAATTAATATAAAACGGAAGATGAAGAGAATTAATATAAAATTAATATAAAGCGGAGGATGAAGAGAATTAATATAAAACGGAAGATGAAGTGAATTAATATAAAATTAATATAAAACGGAGGATGAAGAGAATTAATATAAAATTAATATAAAACGAAGATGAAGAGAATTAATATAAAATTAATATAAAACGGAGGATGAAAAGAATTAATATAAAATTAATATACAACGGAAGATGAAGAGAATTAATATAAAATTAATATAAAACGGAGGATGAAAAGAATTAATATAAAATTAATATAAAACGGAAGATGAAGAGAATTAATATAAAATTAATATAAAACGGAGGATGAAGAGAATTAATATAAAATTAATATAAAACGGAGGATGAAGAAAATTAATATAAAATTAATATAAAACGGAAGATGAAGAGAATTAATATAAAATTAATATAAAACGGAGGATGAAGAGAATTAATATAAAATTAATATAAAACGGAAGATGAAGAGAATTAATATAAAATTAATATAAAACGGAAGATGAAGAGAATTAATATAAAATTAATATAAAACAGAGGTTGAAGAGAATTAATATAAAATTAATATAAAACGAAGATGAAGAGAATTAATATAAAATTAATATAAAACGGAGGATGAAGAGAATTAATATAAAATTAATATAAAACAGAGGTTGAAGAGAATTAATATAAAATTAATATAAAACGAAGATGAAAAGAATTAATATAAAATTAATATAAAACGGAGGATGAAAAGAATTAATATAAAATTAATATAAAACGGAAGATGAAGAGAATTAATATAAAATTAATATAAAACGGAGGATGAAAAGAATTAATATAAAATTAATATAAAACGAAGATGAAGAGAATTAATATAAAATTAATATAAAACGGAGGATGAAGAGAATTAATATAAAATTAATATAAAACGGAGGATGAAGAGAATTAATATAAAATTAATATAAAACGGAAGATGAAGAGAATTAATATAAAATTAATATAAAACAGAGGTTGAAGAGAATTAATATAAAATTAATATAAAACGAAGATGAAGAGAATTAATATAAAATTAATATAAAACGGAGGATGAAGAGAATTAATATAAAATTAATATAAAACAGAGGTTGAAGAGAATTAATATAAAATTAATATAAAACGAAGATGAAGAGAATTAATATAAAATTAATATAAATCGGAGGATGAAAAGAATGAATATAAAATTAATATAAAACGGAAGATGAAGAGAATTAATATAAATTAATATAAAACGGAAGATGAAGAGAATTAATATAAAATTAATATAAAACGGAGGATGAAGAGAATTAATATAAAATTAATATAAAACGTAAGATGAAGAGAATTAATATAAAATTAATATAAAACGAAGATGAAGAGAATTAATATAAAATTAATATAAGACGAAAGCTGAAGAGAATTAATATAAAATTAATATAAAACGGATGATGAAGAGAATTCATATAAAATTAATATAAAACGGAAGATGAAGAGAATTAATATAAAATTAATACAAAACGGAGGATGAAGAGAATTAATATAAAATTAATATAAAACGGAAGATGAAGAGAATTAATATAAAATTAATATAAAACGGAAGATGAAGAGAATTAATATAAAATTAATATAAAACGGAGGATGAAGAGAATTAATATCAAATTAATATAAAACGAAGATGAAGAGAATTAATATAAAATTAATATAAAACGGAGGATGAAGAGAATTAATATAAAATTAATATAAAACGGAGGATGAAGAGAATTAATATAAAATTAA
Organism: Acanthosepion lycidas; assembly: GCA_963932145.1. Classification (NCBI taxonomy): domain Eukaryota; kingdom Metazoa; phylum Mollusca; class Cephalopoda; order Sepiida; family Sepiidae; genus Acanthosepion; species Acanthosepion lycidas. The sequence goes on along the minus strand of OZ010594.1, from coordinate 73,700,761 downwards.
TATAAAACGGAAGATGAAGAGAATTAATATAAAATTAATATAAAACGGAGGATGAAGAGAATTAATATAAAATGGAGGATGAAGAGAATTAATATAAAATTAATATAAAACGGAGGATGAAGAGAATTAATATAATCTTATTATAAAACGGAAGATGAAGAGAATTAATATAAAATTAATATAAAACGGAGGATGAAGAGAATTAATATAAAATTAATATAAAACGGATGATGAAGAGAATTAATATAAAATTAATATAAAACGGAGGATGAAGAGAATTAATATAAAATTACTATAAAACGGAGGATGAAGAGAATTAATATAAAATTAATATAAAACGGAGGATGAAGAGAATTAATATAAAATTAGTATAAAACGGAGGATGAAGAGAATTAATATAAAATTAATATAAAACGGAGGATGAAGAGAATTAATATAAAATTAATATAAAACGGAGGATGAAGAGAATTAATATAAAATTAATATAAAACGGAAGATGAAGAGAATTAATATAAAATTAATATAAAACGAAGATGAAGAGAATTAATATAAAATTAATATAAAACGGAGGATGAAAAGAATTAATATAAAATTAATATAAAACGGAAGATGAAGAGAATTAATATAAAATTAATATAAAACGGAGGATGAAAAGAATTAATATAAAATTAATATAAAACGGAAGATGAAGAGAATTAATATAAAATTAATATAAATCGGAGGATGAAGAGAATTAATATAAAATTAATATAAAACGGAGGATGAAGAAAATTAATATAAAATTAATATAAAACGGAAGATGAAGAGAATTAATATAAAATTAATATAAAACGGAGGATGAAGAGAATTAATATAAAATTAATATAAAACGGAAGATGAAGAGAATTAATATAAAATTAATATAAAACGGAAGATGAAGAGAATTAATATAAAATTAATATAAAACAGAGGTTGAAGAGAATTAATATAAAATTAATATAAAACGAAGATGAAGAGAATTAATATAAAATTAATATAAAACGGAGGATGAAGAGAATTAATATAAAATTAATATAAAACGGAGGATGAAGAGAATTAATATAAAATTAATATAAAACGGAAGATGAAGAGAATTAATATAAAATTAATATAAAACGAAGATGAAGAGAATTAATATAAAATTAATATAAAACGGAGGATGAAGATAATTAATATTAAATTAATATAAAACGGAAGCTAAAGAGAATTAATATAAAATTGATATAAAACGGAGGATGAAGAGAATTAATATAAAATTAATATAAAACGGAGGATGAAGAGAATTAATATAAAATTAATATAAAACTACAGATGAAGAGAATTAATATAAAATTAATATAAAACGGAAGATGAAGAGAATTAATATAAAATTAATATAAAACGGAGGATGAAGAGAATTAATATAAAATTAATATAAAACGGAGGATGAAGAGAATTAATATAAAATTAATATAAAACGGAGGATGAAGAGAATTAATATAAAATTAATATAAAACGGAGGATGAAGAGAATTAATATAAAATTAATATAAAACGGAGGATGAAGAGAATTAATATAAAATTAATATAAAACGGAAGATGAAGAGAATTAATATAAAATTAATATAAAACGGAAGATGAAGAGAATTAATATAAAATTAATATAAAACAAAGATGAAGAGAATTAATATAAAATTAATATAAAACGGAGGATGAAAAGAATTAATATAAAATTAATATAAAACGGAAGATGAAGAGAATTAATATAAAATTAATATAAAACGGAGGATGAAGAGAATTAATATAAAATTAATATAAAACGAAGATGAAGAGAATTAATATAAAATTAATATAAGACGAAAGCTGAAGAGAATTAATATAAAATTAATATAAAACGTAGGATGAAGAGAATTAATATAAAATTAATATAAAACGGAGGATGAAGAGAATTAATATAAAATTAATATAAAACGGAAGCTGAAGAGAATTAATATAAAATTGATATAAAACGGAGGATGAAGAGAATTAATATAAAATTAATATAAAACGGAGGATGAAGAGAATTAATATAAAATTAATATAAAACGGAGGATGAAGAGAATTAATATAAAATTAATATAAAACTACAGATGAAGAGAATTAATATAAAATTAATATAAAACGGAGGATGAAGAGAATTAATATAAAATTAATATAAAACGGAGGATGAAGAGAATTAATATAAAATTAATATAAAACGGAAGATGAAGAGAATTAATATAAAATTAATATAAAACGGAGGATGAAGAGAATTAATATAAAATTAATATAAAACGAAGATGAAGAGAATTAATATAAAATTAATATAAAACGGAGGATGAAGAGAATTAATATAAAATTAATATAAAACGGAGGATGAAGAGAATTAATATAAAATTAATATAAAACGAAGATGAAGAGAATTAATATAAAATTAATATAAAACGGAGGATGAAGAGAATTAATATAAAATTAATATAAAACGAAGATGAAGAGAATTAATATAAAATTAATATAAAACGGAGGATGCAGAGAATTAATATAAAACGGAAGATGAAGAGAATTAATATAAAATTAATATAAAACGAAGATGAACAGAATTAATATAAAATTAATATAAAACGAAGATGAACAGAATTAATATAAAATCAATATAAAACGAAGATGAACAGAATTAATATAAAATTAATATAAAACGGAGGATGAAGAGAATTAATATAAAATTAATATAAAACGGAAGATGAAGGGAATTAATATAAAATTAATATAAAACGAAGATGAAGAGAATTAATATAAAATTAATATAAAACGGACGATGAAAAGAATTAATATAAAATTAATATAAAACGGAAGATGAAGAGAATTAATATAAAATTAATATAAAACGGAGGATGAAAAGAATTAATATAAAATTAATATAATACGGAAGATGAAGAGAATTAATATAAAATTAATATAAAACGGAGGATGAAGAGAATTAATATAAAATTAATATAAAACGGAGGATGAAGAAAATTAATATAAAATTAATATAAAACGGAAGATGAAGAGAATTAATATAAAATTAATATAAAACGGAGGATGAAGAGAATTAATATAAAATTAATATAAAACGGAAGATGAAGAGAATTAATATAAAATTAATATAAAACGGAAGATGAAGAGAATTAATATAAAATTAATATAAAACAGAGGTTGAAGAGAATTAATATAAAATTAATATAAAACGGAGGATGAAGAGAATTAATATAAAATTAATATAAAACGAAGATGAAGAGAATTAATATAAAATTAATATAAAACGGAAGATGAAGAGAATTAATATAAAATTAATACAAAACGGAGGATGAAGAGAATTAATATAAAATTAATATAAAACGGAAGATGAAGAGAATTAATATAAAATTAATATAAAACGGAAGATGAAGAGAATTAATATAAAATTAATATAAAACGAAGATGAAGAGAATTAATATAAAATTAATATAAAACGGAGGATGCAGAGAATTAATATAAAACGGAAGATGAAGAGAATTAATATAAAATTAATATAAAACGAAGATGAACAGAATTAATATAAAATTAATATAAAACGAAGATGAACAGAATTAATATAAAATCAATATAAAAGGAAGATGAACAGAATTAATATAAAATTAATATAAAACGGAAGATGAAGAGAATTAATATAAAATTAATATAAAACGGAGGATGAAGAGAATTAATATAAAATTAATATAAAACGAAGATGAAGAGAATTAATATAAAATTAATATAAAACGGAGGATGAAGAGAATTAATATAAAATTAATATAAAACGGAGGATGAAGAGAATTAATATAAAATTAATATAAAACGGAAGATGAAGAGAATTAATATAAAATTAATATAAAACGGAGGATGAAGAGAATTAATATAAAATGGAGGATGAAGAAAATTAATATAAAATTAATATAAAACGGAGGATGAAGAGAATTAATATAATCTTATTATAAAACGGAAGATGAAGAGAATTAATATAAAATTAATATAAAACGGAGGATGAAGAGAATTAATATAAAATTAATATAAAACGGATGATGAAGAGAATTAATATAAAATTAATATAAAACGGAAGATGAAAAAGAATTAATATTAAATTAATATAAAACGGAGGATGAAGAGAATTAATATAAAATTAATATAAAACGGAGGATGAAGAGAATTAATATAAAATTAATGTAAAACGGAGGATGAAGAGAATTAATATAAAACGGAGGATGAAGAGAATTAATATAAAATTAATATAAAACGGAAGATGAAGAGAATTAATATAAAATTAATATAAAACGCAGGATGAAGAGAATTAACATAAAATTAATATAAAACGGAGGATGAAGAGAATTAATATAAAATTAATATAAAACGGAGGATGAAGAGAATTATTATAAAACGAAAGATGAAGAGAATTAATATAAAATTAATATAAAACGGAAGATGAAGAGAATTAATATAAAATTAATATAAAACGGAGGATGAAGAGAATTAATATAAAATTAATATAAAACGGAGGATGAAGAGAATTAATATAAAACGGAAGATGAAGAGAATTAATATAAAACTAATATAAAACGAAGATGAACAGAATTAATATAAAATTAATATAAAACGAAGATGAACAGAATTAATATAAAATCACTATATAACGAAGATGAACAGAATTAATATAAAATTAATATAAAACGGAGGATGAAGAGAATTAATATAAAATTAATATAAAACGGAAGATGAAGAGAATTAATATAAAATTAATATAAAACGAAGATGAAGAGAATTAATATAAAATTAATATAAAACGGACGATGAAAAGAATTAATATAAAATTAATATAAAACGGAAGATGAAGAGAATTAATATAAAATTAATATAAAACGGAGGATGAAAAGAATTAATATAAAATTAATATAATACGGAAGATGAAGAGAATTAATATAAAATTAATATAAAACGGAGGATGAAGAGAATTAATATAAAATTAATATAAAACGGAGGATGAAGAAAATTAATATAAAATTAATATAAAACGGAAGATGAAGAGAATTAATATAAAATTAATATAAAACGGAGGATGAAGAGAATTAATATAAAATTAATATAAAACGGAAGATGAAGAGAATTAATATAAAATTAATATAAAACGGAAGATGAAGAGAATTAATATAAAATTAATATAAAACAGAGGTTGAAGAGAATTAATATAAAATTAATATAAAACGGAGGATGAAGAGAATTAATATAAAATTAATATAAAACGAAGATGAAGAGAATTAATTTAAAATTAATATAAAACGGAAGATGAAGAGAATTAATATAAAATTAATACAAAACGGAGGATGAAGAGAATTAATATAAAATTAATATAAAACGGAAGATGAAGAGAATTAATATAAAATTAATATAAAACGAAGATGAAGAGAATTAATATAAAATTAATATAAAACGGACGATGAAAAGAATAAATATAAAATTAATATAAAACGGAAGATGAAGAGAATTAATATAAAATTAATATAAAACGGAGGATGAAGAGAATTAATATAAAATTAATATAAAACGAAGATGAAGAGAATTAATATAAAATTAATATAAAACGGAGGATGCAGAGAATTAATATAAAACGGAAGATGAAGAGAATTAATATAAAATTAATATAAAACGAAGATGAACAGAATTAATATAAAATTAATATAAAACGAAGATGAACAGAATTAATATAAAATCAATATAAAACGAAGATGAACAGAATTAATATAAAATTAATATAAAACGGAAGATGAAGAGAATTAATATAAAATTAATATAAAACGGAGGATGAAGAGAATTAATATAAAATTAATATAAAACGAAGATGAAGAGAATTAATATAAAATTAATATAAAACGGAGGATGAAGAGAATTAATATAAAATTAATATAAAACGGAGGATGAAGAGAATTAATATAAAATTAATATAAAACGGAAGATGAAGAGAATTAATATAAAATTAATATAAAACGGAGGATGAAGAGAATTAATATAAAATGGAGGATGAAGAAAATTAATATAAAATTAATATAAAACGGAGGATGAAGAGAATTAATATAATCTTATTATAAAACGGAAGATGAAGAGAATTAATATAAAATTAATATAAAACGGAGGATGAAGAGAATTAATATAAAATTAATATAAAACGGATGATGAAGAGAATTAATATAAAATTAATATAAAACGGAAGATGAAAAAGAATTAATATTAAATTAATATAAAACGGAGGATGAAGAGAATTAATATAAAATTAATATAAAACGGAGGATGAAGAGAATTAATATAAAATTAATGTAAAACGGAGGATGAAGAGAATTAATATAAAACGGAGGATGAAGAGAATTAATATAAAATTAATATAAAACGGAAGATGAAGAGAATTAATATAAAATTAATATAAAACGCAGGATGAAGAGAATTAACATAAAATTAATATAAAACGGAGGATGAAGAGAATTAATATAAAATTAATATAAAACGGAGGATGAAGAGAATTATTATAAAACGGAAGATGAAGAGAATTAATATAAAATTAATATAAAACGGAAGATGAAGAGAATTAATATAAAATTAATATAAAACGGAGGATGAAGAGAATTAATATAAAATTAATATAAAACGGAGGATGAAGAGAATTAATATAAAACGGAAGATGAAGAGAATTGATATAAAATTAATATAAAACGGAGGATGAAGAGAATTAATATAAAATTAATATAAAACGGAGGATGAAGAGAATTAATATAATATTAATATAAAACGGAGGATGAAGAGAATTAATATAAAACGGAAGATGAAGAGAATTAATATAAAATGGAGGATGAAGAGAATTAATATAAAATTAATATAAAACGGAGGATGAAGAGAATTAATATAATCTTATTATAAAACGGAAGATGAAGAGAATTAATATAAAATTAATATAAAACGGAGGATGAAGAGAATTAATATAAAATTAATATAAAACGGATGATGAAGAGAATTAATATAAAATTAATATAAAACGGAAGATGAAAAAGAATTAATATTAAATTAATATAAAACGGAGGATGAAGAGAATTAATATAAAATTAATATAAAACGGAGGATGAAGAGAATTAATATAAAATTAATGTAAAACGGAGGATGAAGAGAATTAATATAAAACGGAGGATGAAGAGAATTAATATAAAATTAATATAAAACGGAAGATGAAGGGAATTAATATAAAATTAATATAAAACGCAGGATGAAGAGAATTAATATAAAATTAATATAAAACGGAGGATGAAGAGAATTAATATAAAATTAATATAAAACGGAGGATGAAGAGAATTATTATAAAACGGAAGATGAAGAGAATTATTATAAAACGGAAGATGAAGAGAATTAATATAAAATTAATATAAAACGGAGGATGAAGAGAATTAATATAAAATTAATATAAAACGGAGGATGAAGAGAATTAATATAATACGGAAGATGAAGAGAATTGATATAAAATTAATATAAAACGGAAGATGTAGAGAATTAATATAAAATTAATATAAAACGGAGGTTGAAGAGAATTAATATAAAATTAATATAAAACGGAGGATGAAAAGAATTAATATAAAATTAATATAAAACGGGGGATGAAGAGAATTAATATAAAATTAATATAAAACGGAAGATGAAGAGAATTAATATAAAATTAATATAAACCGGAAGATGAAGAGAATTAATATAAAATTAATATAAAACGGAAGATGAAGAGAATTAATTTAAAATTAATATAAAACGGAGGATGAAGAGAATTAATATAAAATTAATATAAAACGGAGGATGAAGAGAATTAATATAAAACGGAAGATGAAGAGAATTAATATAAAATTAATATAAAACGGAGGATGAAGAGAATTAATATAAAATTAATATAAAACGGATGATGAAGAGAATTAGTATAAACTTAATATAAAACGGGGATGAAAAGAATTAATATAAAATTAATATAAAACTGAGGATGAAGAGAATTAATATAAAATTAATATAAAACTGAGGATGAAGAGAATTAATATAAAATTAATATAAAACGAAGATGAAGAGAATTAATATAAAATTAATATAAAACGAAGATGAAGAGAATTAATATAAAATTAATATAAAACGGAGGATGAAGAAAATTAATATAAAATTAATATAAAACGGAGGATGATGAGAATTAATATAAAATTAATATAAAACGAAGATGAAGAGAATTAATATAAAATTAATATAAAACGGATGATGAAGAGAATTAATATAAAATTAATATAAAACGGAAGATGAAAAAGAATTAATATAAAATTAATATAAAATGGAGGATGAAGAGAATTAATATAAAATTAATATAAAACGGAGGATGAAGAGAATTAATATAAAATTAATGTAAAACGGAGGATGAAGAGAATTAATATAAAACGGAGGATGAAGAGAATTAATATAAAATTAATATAAAACGGAAGATGAAGAGAATTAATATAAAATTAATATAAAACGGAGGATGAAGAGAATTAATATAAAATTAATATAAAACGGAGGATGAAGAGAATTAATATAAAATTAATATAAAACGGAGGATGAAGAGAATTAATATAAAACGGAAGATGAAGAGAATTAATATAAAATTAATATAAAACGGAAGATGAAGAGAATTAATATAAAATTATCATAAAACGGAGGATGAAGAGAATTAATATAAAATTAATATAAAACGGAGGATGAAGAGAATTAATATAAAATTAATGTAAAACGGAGGATGAAGAGAATTAATATAAAATTAATATAAAACGGAAGATGAAGAGAATTAATACAAAATTAATATAAAACGCAGGATGAAGAGAATTAATATAAAATTAATATAAAACGGAGGATGAAGAGAATTAATATAAAATTAATATAAAACGGAGGATGAAGAGAATTATTATAAAACGGAAGATGAAGAGAATTAATATAAAATTAATATAAAACGGAAGATGAAGAGAATTAATATAAAATTAATATAAAACGGAGGGTGAAGAGAATTAATATAAAATTAATATAAAACGGAGGATGAAGAGAATTAATATAAAACGGAAGATGAAGAGAATTAATATAAAATTAATATAAAACGGAAGATGTAGAGAATTAATATAAAATTAATATAAAACGGAGGATGAAGAGAATTAATATAAAATTAATATAAAACGGAGGATGAAAAGAATTAAAATAAAATTAATATAAAACGGAGGATGAAGAGAATTAATATAAAATTAATATAAAACGGAAGATGAAGAGAATTAATATAAAATTAATATAAAACGGAAGATGAAGAGAATTAATATAAAATTAATATAAAACGGAAGATGAAGAGAATTAATATAAAATTAATATAAAACGGAGGATGAAGAGAATTAATATAAAATTAATATAAAACGGAGGATGAAGAGAATTAATATAAAACGGAAGATGAAGAGAATTAATATAAAATTAATATAAAACGGAGGATGAAGAGAATTAATATAAAATTAATATAAAACGGAGGATGAAGAGAATTAGTATAAAATTAATATAAAACGGGGATGAAAAGAATTAATATAAAATTAATATAAAACTGAGGATGAAGAGAATTAATATAAAATTAATATAAAACTGAGGATGAAGAGAATTAATATAAAATTAATATAAAACGAAGATGAAGAGAATTAATATAAAATTAATATAAAACGAAGATGAAGAGAATTAATATAAAATTAATATAAAACGGAGGATGAAGAAAATTAATATAAAATTAATATAAAACGGAGGATGAAGAGAATTAATATAAAATTAATATAAAACGGAGGATGAAGAGAATTAATATAAAATTAATATAAAACGGAAGATGAAGAGAATTAATATAAAATTAATATAAAACGAAGATGAAGAGAATTAATATAAAATTAATATAAAACGGATGATGAAGAGAATTAATATAAAATTAATATAAAACGGAAGATGAAAAAGAATTAATATAAAATTAATATAAAACGGAGGATGAAGAGAATTAATATAAAATTAATATAAAACGGAGGATGAAGAGAATTAATATAAAATTAATGTAAAACGGAGGATGAAGAGAATTAATATAAAACGGAGGATGAAGAGAATTAATATAAAATTAATATAAAACGGAAGATGAAGAGAATTAATATAAAATTAATATAGAACGGAGGATGAAGAGAATTAATATAAAATTAATATAAAACGGAGGATGAAGAGAATTAATATAAAATTAATATAAAACGGAGGATGAAGAGAATTAATATAAAACGGAAGATGAAGAGAATTAATATAAAATTAATATAAAACGGAAGATGAAGAGAATTAATATAAAATTATCATAAAACGGAGGATGAAGAGAATTAATATAAAATTAATATAAAACGGAGGATGAAGAGAATTAATATAAAACGGAAGATGAAGAGAATTAATATAAAATTAATATAAAACGGAAGATGAAGAGGATTAATATAAAATTAATATAAAACGGAGGATGAAGAGAATTAATATAAAATTAATATAAAACGGAGGATGAAAAGAACTAATATAAAATTAATATAAATCTGAGGATGAAGAGAATTAATATAAAATTAATTTAAAACGGAGGATGAAGAGAATTAATATAAAATTAATATAAAACGGAAGATGAAGAGAATTAATATAAAATTAATATAAAACGGAAGATGAAGAGAATTAATATAAAATTAATATAAAACGGAGGATGAAGAGAATTAATATAAAACGGAAGATGAAGAGAATTAATATAAAATTAATATAAAACGGAAGATGAAGAGAATTAATATAAAATTAATATAAAACGGAGGATGAAGCGAATTAATATAAAATTAATATAAAATTAATATAAAACTGAGGATGAAGAGAATTAATATAAAATTAATATAAAACTGAGGATGAAGAGAATTAATATAAAATTAATATAAAACGAAGATGAAGAGAATTAATATAAAATTAATATAAAACGAAGATGAAGAGAATTAATATAAAATTAATATAAAACGAAGATGAAGAGAATTAATATAAAATTAATATAAAACGGAAGATGAAGAGAATTAATATAAAATTAATATAAAACGGAGGATGAAGAGAATTAATATAAAATTAATATAAAACGGAGGATGAAGAGAATTAATATATCCTGTGAACCAGTACTTCTTGCAACAAATATGTAGATAAAGCGAAGAAAAATTTCTCCTCTGAACCTCTCATTCTTAGAACGCTAAGAAGGAAAGGAAATATCAAAGTCAGTATTTTTAAAAGGATATTATATTTGAAATACGTGACACGAGCTCGTCGTCAAAATATTTTACGGTAGACAATACTCTCATCTTTTTATATGATTCCCACATATCCGAGCCACATATAATTGTATATCATTATACACTGAATTGATACAATTAAAATATATTTAATTTATTTATTTTTTTTTTGACAAATTTTATATAAAAATTACTATAAAATTGTACATATATAAAAGGAAAAATTAATTATTTAGACCATAGCCTACAGGCCTACTTATGAGTCAAGTAAATGCTCGAAGTGGAGGTATATTTAAATATGTTTGAATTTTCAATAACTTGGGAGAAAAGTTAATATCATTTTTAATAAATGATTTTTTTTTGTTAATTTTGTGTTATAAAAATATTATATTTTTAATGAGAAACGAAGGGAAAATCCAAGATACTTTCTAGAAAGAGGAACAGAAAACGCCTATTAAATTGATTATCCAAGCGTAGCTTAGATGTGGCACAAGACCGAAAGTATGGAACAACCAGTGAGGATCTAACTCACTACTCAGTGAAACAAGCCCAAAATGTTATTAAATATACATTTTATCATTAATATATTTGTTGTTATGAATAAATATAAGTTAAAGTATGTATTACATTAAATTCAATAATGGAATTTTAATTACGTTTTATATTTTGTAGTTTAAAAGCATAATTAAGGAAAAGTCTTCGGAAGAAAAGTTCCCCGTTAATAATGAACCATAGCATTATTAAAATTAGCTTTCTTAACAGTGTTCTTGTAATATTTGAAATACAAGAAACAAATGGAATTTCTTTCATAAAATGAAGTAAAATGAGATATTTTTCAGTTAGATCATACCAATTGTTTTAGAGTATTAATATGTTTCTTTAATGATTCTGTGTAAAAGTTGCATTGTACATAAGAGCTGTGATAGAGAGAAAATCAATATACTTTTTATCTGTTTAAAACAGGAACACTAATTACGCATGTTTATCATAAGTGTGTCTGCTTTTATGAATAAAAACTTTAATGGGGTATATTAAAGTGAAAAACTCAAATGAACATTAAATATCTAATGTTAAATAAAGTTTAAACAGACAAGACCAAGGTTCCAAAATCAGAATTTTATTGAATTTCACGCGCAAAATAAATGTTTTTCGCAATTAACGAACGCCAGGCAATAAACATAAAATAATATATAATGACCAAAGGAAATAAAACAAATAAATCTTATAGTTCAAATCTTATAAATCAAATAGTTCTTAGAGTTCAATTAAATATGAGAACGTTATTTCAAATATGAAAGCAATTTGTTTTTATTTTCGTAAAACAACTACAGCAACGAACTGCTGCAAACCGAAACTGAAAGTAAAATGCGTGTCCCTGGCTGTATCAGCTTTTAAAATACACTCCCATTCCAGGCCTATGGCTGCATAATGAATTGGTCTGTAGCCTAGAACTCCATAATTTAGGTTAAATTTGATACACAGCAAATTTGAATTGATGCTATCAGTAAGATATAAAATACTTACTAATTTTATTTTTCGAATGCTTAATTCCAATTCACATTCAGCTCCTCCAAGAGTACCAGACCGATACAAACCGGTATTAATGTGATAGCCATTTTCGTAAAAAGAAATATTTGTCATTCATAGAACGAAAAGTGATCATCACTCTCAGTTGAAATTTAGAAAAATTGTCTCGTATAATATTTTTTCATGAAAAGATGCTTTCACTCCCTATCGCACTTCATATTACTGAACGGGTTAAGTGATTTTCCTACATAATCTATTTGACGACCCTCTGGAAAGACCCCAGTGTTGTATTTAAAATATTATGGAAGGGTAGCATTTTGATTATGGCATTAATGTCCTGTCTTGATACACGCGCCATTTATTTTTTATCGTTCCTGCTGTCGAAAGACTTCAAGTGATGTAGTTTCTCTTATTTAATAAACTTTCGTTTGAGATTCCATAGCACTCGTCTATGAGACCTGATGAAACCCATTCGCTTGAAGCCATTCTTTAATCATTACTCTGAGCAAAAGACTGATAGATGATAGTTCAGACATTTAGAAGCGAGTTGGATGTCATGCATGGTATCCAGATGTAGCTCGTACCTGATCCTGTCAGCCAATCTATTACCGTTTCTGATTCCTGGGCCAATGCTTTGGTTTTACAGCATCTTACAATGTTGGACAAAACTACCTGGAGCGCAAACTATTCTATGCTCAATTGCCTTATCTCCTATACTAACTTTATGATAACTGATCCATACATCGATGTACTTGAAGAATTCCGTATACTCAAGTTTTATGTTGGTTTCAACTTAGGTGTCATTACTGCTTTAATTCCAATTCCAGATCATAATGTCTGTTTTGCAGACATTTTATCTTGAGTCCTGTTTCTTGGAACATTTGGTAACGAATAACATTACATATCAGTTATTTTAATCGCATTTAAAAACATGTTTTCCTAATTAATATTTGATTAAAACAATATTATTAATTTGACGACCTCTGGAAAGACCAGTGTTATTCGCAACTTCAGGCAAAAAATAATTTCATCTAGTTGTTCATTATAAATGTAGGTGAGATGTGTTGGAGAATGAAGAAGTTACTTGAAGCAACAGAAGTGTAGTTCTACAGACGAATGCTGAAGATATCATAGGCGAGACATGTGAGCAACGACGAGGTTTTAGAGAAAATAGAAACAAAAAAGAAACTAATACTTTATATCAGAAAGACGCAATTGAGGTTTCGGAATCACATAATGAGGAAGGAAGGCTTAGAACAGTCGATATTTACAGGACAGATAGAGGGCAAAGGGGACAAAGCAAAGCATAACATCTTTTAATTAGTATCACCCCATGCAAGGCAGTAAAGCCACTAAGACACAAGGTGTTACTGGGTGTGGAAAAATTAGGAACAAAAACATTAATAATGATCGAAAAGAGAAAAGAGTAATCAAAAGGACAGTAGATAGCGATTGACATTTCAATAAAATTTTTGAAGATTATAGCTGGCTGGAAATCATGGAACCGGAAGGGAGTTTCACAAGCGAGAAGTGCGAAAAAAGTGATTGTTAGCATAGAACTTACGGTTACTTGTAACAAGCTCAATTATAATTTGATGAGTCTAGTACAGTCACTTAAATTCATAAAGACTTGGTACCATAATGAAGAACTCATCCGAACAATTAACATGAAAATATTTATAGAAAAGACACAGAGAGGCATCCTTACGGCGATGGGAAAGTCACTGAAGCCCACTTGGCATACCAGTATCAAAGATATTGCTGATTCTTCAATAATATTGCAGTTTCTTTGATGTGTATTAAGGAATTCCAGGTAAATAGCAGGGGCACCGGACCATATTTAGCAGCAATACCCAAAACAAGGAGGAATGGTACACTTAGAGATATGCAAGATAGATTTTAGATAGAAGAAATACCTAGTGAACTTGAGTAAATGGATTGCAGAGGAGGAATCAGAATAAATAACCGAAATACAAAGTTTATTAAAAGCTAAAAGAGATAGGAAGTTGTGGAGAGCCATGATCGCCTACGCCCTCAGAGGGTACAGCACGCAAAGATGAAGGAGATGTTATCTTATTATTCCAATAAAGAACAGGCATATTTGGAGGAGAAAGTTTGTGAAATAAGATGAGAAAGAAGTTATACTGAAGTCGGATTCTGTGTTTGTTTGTATATATATATATATATATATATATATATATATATATATATATATATACACTAGCATATACACACATACACATATGTATACACACACTAACAAATACATCTACAAAATCCTAACCAGAATAGGGCTGAAACAGGTGCTAGATCTTATCCACCGTTCACCCGTAGGTATTAATGGTTCTGGTTACCCTACTTCTGTCCCCTAGTCGATATTCCATTATTGGGGGTAGTTTTAGGTCATCACCAAGACTTACCTACCCTTGAAAAAAATAACATGATCTGCTTTTGTAGACTCTTGTTCTCATTGAGTCTTCTCAGCAACATCTATACTTTACTAGCGGTCAGCGATTCTCCAGCACGTTAAAGATGTTTTTGCCTAGGCCGTAGCGTATATCTGCCTATTTACAGCCCAATTTGCGAGCAACAAATTCTGAGATTTAAAAAATCAAAAGTATGCGAATTTAACCTTCTGCAAAGTGCTATGTGAGACAATGCAAAACGTGACACAGAAATCGGAAGGCATTTTTCAAGAGCGAAAAAGACAATGTGAAAAAATAAACAATATCTTAATGAACATTTCGTTAAAAACACTGTCCCGCTGTTATTTAACATAATTTTGCCCTTATGGTAGTGAATGCAAGACAGTTTCACTAATGAGAAGGCGACTTCACATATGGTGATGTGGTTCTACAGAAAGACATTGAGAATAACCTACCCGACGATTTTGTGTAAAAGTTTGGCAGGATAGGGTTTAAGATATCGAAAGGTTAGTATTTAGTAAGAGCTATACAAACAGAAAGGGACACACACCAAAAAGAAGAAGATAATCTCCCCAGTTCATTTGAATAACGTAGGGTTTAAGATAGCGAAAATGTAGTATTTAATAAGAGCTATACGGACAGGAACCACACACAGCAAAGAAGAAGAAAATCTCTCCAGTTCACTTGAATAACGGCGCTTACGTAACATAGTGGAACTATGTGGTTTAGGAATTTTTGTTCGGATTTATAGCCGTTGACTTGAATAAGGTGCAACCCCACCAATAGATGCCGTGTGTTCATCACATTGGCTGCATATATAGCTTCGGCATTACCTTGTGCATTATCTAACACAGGGTAAACTTGGCTCAATCGCTATGTCTGCATAGCTATGTGCGCTATTGACCCTACATCCACCTGTAGAGAGGTCTTGTTTTTAATACTGCTGGGGGTCTAGCCACTCACCTCATCAGAAAAGACTTGTGGAGGAATCCGTTTAGTCGCCCATCACCCGATCCTGCGGCAGGGAGTAGGGATTTAATCTTAACACTAACATCAGAATCACTCTTGAATAATGAACTTTAAATCCGCGTAACAGGTTTTCTGCTGTTCTTGAATAAAATCTATTCACCTATTCTTATATGTTCCGGCAAATACGAAAAACTCTACAAAGGAATCGGTAGAGCTCAGTATTCAAAATCGCTTCTTCATACAGAATTAACGCATGCAGGGTAGTTGGCATGCTTCTTGTGTAGAGAAGGGCCCATATGTAGAATGGCTTGTGTTTGATGGGTGGATTCGAGAAAATGATTTCTCGGACTGTAAGGTTAACTCTAAGGAGAAGCCAGTCAATTTATCTTCTACCTAACCACTAAACATTGAAACCTGCTTTGTGTTCACAAACACCGGACTTATTTGCAAAGAAGACTTTAAAACGGGCCTAAAAATGACGTCGGTATCCTTTTTCCCAAATCGTTTGCAATTAATGCTGATGCTCCGTAAATTTATTTCTGATTCGTTTGAAATTTTATCTTATGCTTCAACAAACATGTTTAATGTATCAGTAGATGAAGGATGTTTTCGGTTCACATTCCTCCCCGGTCCTTTGAACAGGAGTAGGGGTGTGTCCCTTTTCTAGGGTTTAGGACAGAATTTTCGGTTCTTTCTAAATTATTCTTCAGTTCTATACTCCTAACGTCTCTGATTAAACTCTGAAATTTGATTTACTATTTATTTATTTCTTCCTCAATAATAGTAGCTACGTTCGCCTATCGTTCAGTTCACACTCCTCCCTGGTCTTTCAAGCAGGAATAGAAGTTTATCATTTGTTTCCACTTTCGGAGTGGGGTTTCGGCCCCTTCTAAAATTTTACATTCTCTTTCACTCGCAGTAGTCCCTTCGATATTAATAACATTATCCCATTGCTAGAGCTGAATTGAAAAAAAATAACATAAAAAAGATTCTCTATGAAAAAAGAATGGTGTCAGTTATATAAGGAAACGTGCTTTATTTATTTTTAGGGTCGTATCTGGATGAAGAAGTTAGTATCCTTAAACGAGACTACACTGTCAGTCACGTTACTGACAGATGATGAATGAGTTGGCTACTCTTCTCAGAGTTGCATTCATGCCGAATTAATAGTGCAGCTTCCAGCATCATCTCCCAATTTCCGATTTTGCCCTGTTGCGACCAATGCAAAATTTGATAAATGGTTTAGTTGTAGAGAAAGAAAGCCTGCAGATCTGTGCAGTGAAGCTTAATGTAGGCTGAAAGGTGTAGGTTGCTATCCACGGCCTTTGAACCTGGAAGACAACTGACGCGGCCCAGAAAATTGGGACGATAATAATTAAGTTTTCTGGTTGTAGTTTGCTTTTCGGAGTTTCTCTCACTAGAAAATAGGTACCGATTGGAAATGTTCTGTTCATGAATAACATTCCGCAGGATTATATGTGAATTTTTTTTAATCATTTCACCCCAAGCAAACGGGAATGCCACTAATATGCAGGGGGTTAAAGGGATTGAAAATGAAAGTGAAGATTGACTATAGGGAGGATCGTAGAGAGGACAAAAGATGAACGGATTCAAGAAGACAGATGATGATGATTGACGTTGCATTTAAATTTTTGAACATTGGGATTATCAGGGAAGCAAGTAAACGGAAGTGAGATCCAAGTGCGAGAAAAAAATATTAGAGTAGAACAGGAGGTTTCAGTTACCTATTTCGACAAACCTAGACTGGAATCTAGATGCAAAACTAGTAGCATACTTATATTCATGTCGTCCAGGCAGCAGAGAAAAAACTTGTCAGAGCAATTGCCATGAAAATATTTGTAGAAAAAACAGAGAAAAGTCACATTAAGTATGTGAGAAAGTGATTGGGGTCGAGAAACCAGTTCAGAATCGACTACATGCAGATCCTTCTTTGGATTTTGCCAAGGATCTCAAGATAAACAGCAGGAGCATCTGACCAGATATAGCAGCAGTATTCCATGCGCGGACGAATGGTAGATTTGTAAATGTGCAAAATGTATTCTGACAAGAAAAATCTTCTGGCACGACACAGCGATCCAACTTTCTTTTCAGAGTCGCAGCCATGGCAATGCCAGATCGCATACAGTAAGAATGCAAGAGATTTCTACTCTAGAAACACATCAGAAGGTTTTACGGGGTGTGTGGGTAATTATTTCCCCTCTACAATTCCATCTCGCAAAGTTGTTGCTGGCCTATCGCCATGTTCATGTTAGATGTTCAGACAGTCCAGACCTTCATAGTTACGACTCTTCTTGACACGTACTCAGGCTCAACTTATCCTTCTTCCCTTCGTCTGGCTCTTGTATCCAGTGTTTTGTTTGTGAGTTCACTATTTACCCATAACTGGGACCGAAACAGATGCTACCACCCAGGGTCAGGGTGGATCTGGTAACAACGGCAATTAAGAGGTGGTTCCAGTTCTTGAAAAGCCCAAATCTCAAGATCAGTGGTTTTGCAGCCGGATGTAGTTTATCGTTATACTAAGTACTGACTTCAATGACAAGCAGAGGACAATGCTTATGTTAAGCTGAAAAAGATCCAGACGATAGGGAAACACTGACCAATTTCAGATTATTTTTTGAGTTCATGAACGTGGTTTATGTTCCAAATGTTAATTGTATTGAACTGTTTTGCTAATTCTCATTCAGTTTGTTTAACGTTTTCTTTAACGAGTTTTTTCAGAAGAACAATATTGACAGATTATTGTCTTCTAGATCGAGGGGAATCTTTGAGAGAAAAAAAAATCCTGATAGAAACTAGCCAAATCTATTTTGGAATGTCCGGTCAAATGATACATTCCTACAGACAAAACGAATATTTCTTGTCGCTTCCGTTGCTGAAGAACAACTTTTGATTAGACACAAGATGCAGAGTTTGAAATACGCTTTACTTATTTAAACTGTTATGATTTATATTAGGTTGGTGCAAAAATAATGACGTAATAATGTAGTTTTTTTACGTTAAAAAATACGTCAAAAAACGACATTATTACGTCATTATTTTTGCACCAACCTAATAGTATATATGCTTACTTAAGAATTATTATTATTTTGATTATTTTTGCTTTTGATTATATCCGGAATAATTTTGAATGTATTTGTAATTAATTGAATATAAAGAATAGTTTTTCTATTGCAGATGTTAAGGATGTGTTAGGTATTATATGTCTAAATTTATCTAATTTAAATTTTTATTATTATTATTATTATTATTATTATTATTATTATTATTTTATTTCCTTTGATTTCTGATGTGTACTCATTTCTTTCCGGGTCTCGCCCAGAGACATAAGGTTAGAAATAGCATCATGACTTTTTCCACTTTAAAAAAATTACATAAACAAAGCCCTTCGTAAGGTGTGGGCTGTACTCCTGAGAACAATTTTTTGTATTTCTTTAAGGCATGGGCTCCCAGGAATATATTCAGTTAGTCTACTGGAATCTTTTCCAACCAATCCTAGGGTTCCAACTACGACGGCGATTGTTGATGTTCCCATGTGCGATATTTTTGAGATTTCGATCTCAAGGTCCTTGTATTTTGATAGCTTTTTGTAGATCTTCAAAAATACAATACAGTCTGCCGGTAAGGCCATATCAATAAGGAGGCACTTTTTTGTGTGCGACCTCTAATAACAATGTCTGGGCGATTAGCTTTCATTGTTCTGTCAGTGTGTATTTTTTAGTCCCATAAAATCTCAGTAACCGGGTCTGGGTGGTGTTCATACTACTTTCTTTCAGTTTCCTTCCCGTAGAAGTTACAGATTTTCCAGTGTAGATACTGGTCAACTATTATTATTATTATTATTATTATTATTATTATTATTATTATTATTATTATTATTTCTCCATTTGATTTCTGTTGTTTACTCATTTTCCCAAGGAAAAACGCTAGCATAAAATTTCCTCCTGACATTATCACTGAACATTTTTGAAAAGAAAAGAAATTAAAAATAAAACACCATAAGATCACATACCTTTTACACAGATAACGCCCTTCATGAGGTTTGAGCTGTGCATATGTGTACATTTTTGTATCTCTTCAAGGCATGGTCTACCAGGTATCTGTTCAATGAGTCGATTAGAATTATTGCCAATCAAACCCAAGGATCCAACTACAACTGGAATTATTGATGTCCTCGGGTGCCACATTTTTAGATGTCTACTTAAAGTTCCTTGTATTTTGAAAACTACATTACAATCTGCAGATAATTTCATGTCAATAAGAAGCCACTTTCTGTTTTTGTGGTCATTTAGCACTATGCCTGGGGGATTAGCATTGTTTTTCTGTGTGTGTGCTCACATAAAACATTTACAGGATTTATTATTATTCTAATTGCGTTGATGCAAATCTTGTAAATTTTTTTTTTAGAATTATGGATGAAGTAATAAGGATACTGAAAGTCTTTAAAAGTACTTTTATTTATATTTCTTTATTTTTTTTTTTTTTTTTTTTGTAAATGTTGCAGTTTGCTGAGCTTTAGTGTTCTTAAATAAAATCGTATAATTGCTCTGGATTTTATTCTGTCAGAGTTTTGAGAATAAATTTTGTTCAGGTAATTCATTTTAGTAGACTTTCTGTAAGATTGTAGTTTTATACCCCCATTGGTACTATACAACATTATATATATATATATATATATATATATATATATATATATATATATATATATATATATATATATATATATATATATATATATATATTGGTTGGATAGATGTGAGTTTGTGACCCTGGGTTTCACGCTTTAGACGATCGCTAAAGCGTGAAACACAGGGTCACAAACTCACATCTATCCAACCAAATATGTTAGCTCTATCTCTGATACTGAGCGCTTTCTAATAAGTACCGCGCATATAATATATAAATAATTATACATATATATATTTATTTATATTTATATGCACACACATTTCACACACACACACACATACATATATATATATATATATATATATATATATATATATATATATATATATATATATAAGTTTTCGCATTAAAAGTCAAATCTATCGAGGGAACTGTGCCAAATAACAGAAAACATATCACTTGAGAACTTTCAACACCAGCAACAATTAAAACTAAGAACACATATAACGCTTAAAGTAAATAATGACATTATCAAGATGCTTCAGACGTGTGTGTGTGCGTGTGTGTGTAAAATGTTTATGTATATAAATATAATGTGTGTATATATATATATATATATATATATATATATATATATATATATATATATATATATATATATATATATATATATATAGTTAAGTTATGAAGAACTTGGTATTCCGTATGGGTAATCACAAGTTTTTCTTTTAAATATTAGCTCTGTATTTAGTTTTTTAAATATTAGCTCTGGATTTACACCTCCTCCCCCAATACAAATTATGCTTGAGAGAGATAAGAAATTAATCCCTCCCTAAACTCTACCATGTCTATTTAACTACCCCTTTTACATTCTCTGTAAAATTACAAAAACTTACACTACCCATCAATTTTAATTTCATTTTATTTAATTTTTGGAAGAGCTATCTGATGATCCGGCGTCCTTTAAAAGGGCTCTGGTGAAATAAAATATTATAATGGTACCTTAAAGTGGTCTGTTTTCTTTTAAATATTATTTATATATATATATATATATATATATATATATATATATATATATATATGCAATTTTTATATATTATTTATAAATTATATATGCACGGTATTGGAAAGCGCTTAATATCAGTGATAGAGCTAACATATGACCCTGGGTTTCACGCTCCCTGTGATCGTCAAACTGATTAATTTTTTAAATTTTGGAATTATTTTTGGTTGCCTATGTCGGTGTTTTATGGTAGTGAGAGGAAAATTGTCAGTTCCCCACTCATACATACATACATACATACACGCACGTCCTCGCATTGCAGCTCACACAAACATAAACATATATGAACAGTGTGGGACTAGGCGTATATGCGAATCCATGTGTCGTTAGGCAATTTGTCGCTGTATTCAATGTTGGATTTTTTAGCGAACTTCTTTCGCAAGTCGCAGTGTCGACACACAGACTGTTTGTCTATTTTGTTCGCGGAATAATGGTTTCTCGCACACACATATATACGTATGCACGCGCGGCCACACACCTTCTATTCGTCTGTTTTGTACTTTTTTATCTTAAGATGGGATCTGCGTAAGTCTATGGTAGGTAAAATTGTTATTATTATTTTTTTTTTTTTATGCTGTTTTGTCATTATTTAAAGCCGGTTATTTGCTTTCTTTTGGCGATTGCGCTTATTTAGATGGTAGAAAATACAATTTAAAATATTATTTGTATTTATGCGGTGGTACTAATTTTGCTGGGGGAGAAAGGAAGTATAAAAAGTTGGACTAATGCAGTAATGGTAATTGTGGTGCGGTAGTAATTGGGAACTAATGTGGCACTGGTAACTGTGATGCGATAGTAACGGTGGTGGGTACCGGGTGATGATAATAATAATTGTAGTACCAAATAGTCATGGTAAAAGTGATTGTATTAATGGTGTTGGAATTATGATAACAATAATTATAATTATTGTCATGGTAATTTGAATTAGAAAATAAATGATGGTGTTATTGTGTCAGTCAATGGAAAAAGTTACAGAAACATCTCCAGTGACATGAACATAACTTTTTCAACAGTTGGTTCATTTATTGCAAGTTTTAAAAGACGTAATACTGTTGAGAGCAAAGGTAGACCCGATGCTCCCAGGAAGATCTCTCTCAGATTACGAAGATAGTTGATGCGACAGGTCCAAAATAACGCAATGGCCATCAGACAAGACCTTCAGAATGATCTGAGTTTGTCAGAAGTTACATTAACTTCTGACAAACTCAGATCATTCTGACAATTAGTAATGAATGACAGAGAGATGGTATAAAGTCACTCTCCCCAAGAAAGACACAACTCCTTCTGAAATGACATAGAGATGCCAGGTTGAAATTTGCGACAGATCATAAAAATAAGGAAAATTCTTATTGGGAAAGAGTTTTTTTGACAGATGAGAGTAAAATGGAGTTGTTTGGTTGCAATTCACTGAAATCATGTATGGAGGAAAAACAGTGAAGCATACGCACTCAAGAACACCATATTACATGTCAAATTTGGTGGGGGTAGTATCATGGTTTGGGGCTGCTTTTCGATGCGAGGTGTTGGCAAACTAGCAATTATAGACGGTAGAATGAATGCAGAAAAATATCAACAAATCCTAAGCGAAAATTTATCCCTTTCTGTAGAGAATCTTGGGCTTCCTCCTAATTGGATCTTCCAGCAGGACAATGATCACAAGCATCCTGCTAAGAGTACGAAGAATTGGCTTTGCTAATAACAACGTTAACATCTTACAATGGCCCAGTCACCGAATTTGAATCCAATAGAGAATTTATGGCCGTTTTTGAAAAATAATATCCGTGATAGAGGTCCAACAAACATCAAAGACCTGAAGACAATTACTCAGGAAGAATGGGACAAAATACCTACTAAAGTATGCGAATTGTTAATTAAATACTACAGGAAGAGATTGGTTGCTGAGGAACTTAGTAAAGGCTTTGCTACAAAATATTAAATGGATAAAACGTTCTTGTTCTGCTGTACACTCATTTTTTAAACCCCTAAAAATTTAAATATTGCTATATTTTCTTAACCATGGAATATTATTTAGTTTTATATGTATACATTTTTAGTATGCAATCTGATACAGTAGATATATTCCGGTTTTGTTAATTTAATATGTTACAAATAAAAATACGAAATATTTTCATGTGTACGGTCACTTATTCAACCCCACTGGAAATATACACCTAATAGGTATATTAATCAAAATAACAAAAATAATAGATTTCTTACAGTTCTTTTTCTCACACGCGCTAATGTATCGTACTTTATATACTGTTACCCCATCTTCTTTTTTATACTTGAAAGATCAGCCACTGCCGCCAACCGGTCACTTTGAGAACTGATTCCCACTTGTTACGCTAAGTTCGCAAATTTTTAAATACATCGTTGACGATTTGGAAGTTTTGTTCCTGTATAACTTTTTTTATTATTTTGCCTGCAGATTTTGCCTTTGAATCCGAACTCCGCTGATGGGATGGTCCTTAGATGAGAAGTTTGTCTGTGTATATATATATATATATATATATATATATATATATATATATGAATTTATAATATATATATAGATATAGATATATTATAAATTCATGAATTATTCATACAAAAAACAAATATAGAGGTTAATGATATATATGATAATAAATATACAGTTTTTTTGTATGAATGATTCATAAATTTATAAATTATATATATATATATATATATATATATATATATATATCGTGGCTGTCCTCTCGGTTTCGAGCGTGACCACCTCCTTTATTTCATGTCCTCACCCCCCACTCCCCTCAAATTCTATGTATTCGCAGGTGACTCTTCAGGTCAGCCAAACTGCGACAAATTTTGCCACAGAATTGGCATACCGGATCAGTTTTGTTTCCACTGACATTATTCAGGTGCACAGTAGGTTTTGCACATTTACGCAAATGGCTTTTGACGCCGGTAAAATATAGGCACAATTTTCCGCATATGTCACAATTAACGTGGTGTCAGGTCTTATGCTACTGGTATCATCTAACCAAGTACTACCTGCCGCATGGTCAGGTCGCCGGCGACTAAACTGGTTCCCCACCATCTTTGTCTGGTGAGTAGGGTGGCTAGTCTCTCAGAAGGATAAAAAACAATACCTTGCAAAGGGCGAATGAACCCCTATGGGGTCAACGGCCAACTAGTATTTATGTTTTATAAGGGGTAGGTGAGGCTCCTCAGCTTAGGACAAAGTAAAGTCTGATATAAAACAATGTGAAAAATGCATAGGTGAACACATAGGAACTTTACCGGGGTAGATGGGGACTCCTTAGCCACTGTTGTGGTAATCCATCTAGGAGAAGGGAAACTCCTATATATATATATATATATATATATATATATATGTGTGTGTGTGTTTGTGTGTGTGTGTGTGTGTGTGCGTGTGTGCGTGTGTGTATAAACATCGTTCATTTCTATTACAATTAATGGATCTGAAGATTTCTCGAATATGCAGTTCAGTTTACGAAATAAATACTGTGTAAAAATAAACAGAGCGTTTATTCAAATATGGTTATCCACTAAAATAACTACTGAAGTAATAAAAAATATTTATGATAAAAAAAGACATTAATTCTTTAAAATTGTTTTCTTTACGTTTCTGGTAGAAACTTAGCAGATATGTGTTCTTGGAAACCTGAACTAGCCAGTGTGCTTTGAAGACATAATAGAAGCTCGATTTATTGTGGCGCTCTTCGTAGCCAAACGTTAAACTCACGCCGAATCAGAAGGTGGTTCCTTCTCCAAAGGTGGACGAAGTTGTGAATCCAGCGGGAGTACACATTTTCTTTAAGATCTCTAAAATATGAAATCCGGTAATGGAAATAAATATTTGATATTAATAAAATAGATTTTTCAGTGATATTTTAAATAACAGTTTCGCTAATAAATCAATGCCATAGATAGAGAAAGAGAAAAGATAGATATGAAGATAGATATGTGATAGATAGATAGATAGATAGATAGATAGATAGATAGATAGATAGATAGATAGATATAAAAAGACTGAGATAGAAAGAAATGAAAAGACTGAGATAGATAGATAGATAGATAGATAGATAGATAGATAGACAGACAGACAGACAGACATGAAAAGACTGAGATAGATAGAAATGAAAATACTGAGATAGATAGATAGATAGATAGATATGAAGAGACTAAAATAGGTAAATAAATATATAGAGAGAGAGAGATGTACACATCTACAATTTACGTACTTGCACACCCAATGTTTATTCAATGTGATTAAAAATCAGTTTTTTTTTTATCTCCTTATTTTACTTCCTCTGCTTAGAAGCTGTGCAAGTAATTGCTGCAGATTTCGCAGAAAGCACTCTCTAGCATCCGCATATAATGTTTTGATGATAAAGTCCACTGAATTTATTGATTTTCTGGGAAAAACTGTCGACATTTATTTAACCTTCTTATTCCTGTCTGACACGTTGGTGCGCCCGTAATAAGGAGATACTCAATATTACATGTGGTGAGAGAAACTGCGGAGACATGATTAGATTCTTACTTTTAACAAGGGCTGTTTCCCTAAATTATATTTTGTTTTCATGGCTAAATTTTGAACTCTATCCCTGATATTTCATCACAGTTTTTCTTACTTTCTCGTGAAGCTCAACATTGTAGAACAGCCTCACATACGATTGCTTCAATTGAGACTTCTATATTGGCCTCTAGAAGTCAAGGGTATATTATTATCTATCCTCCTTATCTTCATCATATTTATTTTCATCCTACTTCTCTTCTTTTCATATCCTATTGTTTGGATTAAGTCTCTATATTGTGAGACTCTCGGGGCATGTATCGGTTAAAATTTAGTTTTGAAAACTTAAATAAAAATATAGAATAAGCGATTTTTTGGCTTAAGACATGCTAAAGGCTTTATGGATTTTATAACTACAAGAAAGTTATTTACATTGTTCCGAACGTTGTCCTCATCTGTAATGATATATTCACGAAATTTTGGTCGCTGTACTCTTCGGGCTTCTTCAGGGGATTACAATGTTGAACTGGGTCCTATATTTCAAACACTGGCCAAGATTATTCTAGTTCCCGTACCACGTAACTTCGAAATATCTGTTATCTCCTGTAACTCAACGTTTCAATTGTTTGTTCCCCAATGCAGTAGCCAAATAATTGAACTCATAACTCTTTTGGTCGGTTCACTGGATCCAACCAACGGTTTTTTATCGACTGGGTCATGTGTCCTTCAGGACAACAGTCCGAACAATGTAAATAATGCAAGTAATTACAATAACTCATCTTAGAAATATAGACAGATATACAAGAAAGGATTAAGGAATAAAAGCTTTTTTGTTCATGTCTGAAATTATTTCAGTATGTAAGTGATTCTTTTTAACATTCGAATTATTTTGCTTCTTTTCTTTATTAATGTTGTAACCTAAGAAGGGTTATTGAATGAGAAATAACCAAAACGGAAGTTAGAAATGAAATGGTAATCTTTATAACATCAACAAAATACAATACTCGCCAGCACCTTGAAGTAGGTAAACTACTGCTAGTGGTGAAATGCTTAGACAGAATATTACCCCTGTTTACAATACCGTCCAACGTATTTATTGAGATTAGGACATACCCATTAGTGTTCATAGGTACGGTATTTAACAAGATACAAATAGAGTGAAGGGGAATGCTACATAGAAAAGTAAAATATAAGAATCAAGTGTAGGAAATAGAAGATAGATTGGAATCGAATAAGAACAAAATAAAGGAATGAAACAAGATTTATGCATTTCAAAATATCAGAATTCACTAATCCGATTGAGAGGGAAATAGAGAGGAGATGAGTTGGGTGAGTAAGGTGGAGAATCAGGTCGAGAGAAAATCGAACGTGAAGAAAGAAATCGGTTTGAGAGAAAGAGAACAAAAGGGAAAAAAATGCTCTGGATACCTAGGAGAGAGAAAGCAAACACAATACATACAAAACCATATATATATAAATATACATACCTACGAAAAACCCTTGAAAAAAAACGTGGAAATCTATTTACATTTAGAATGTAATAGAAAGTGAAAAAAGGGAAAAATAAAAAATAAATGCAAGAAAAGAGCAAAATATCATCGTTAATTACAATATAACTATAGAGTAATAATGATGAGTCAAAAATCAAATAAAAATCAAATAAAATAAAAAATATTTAAAGATACCTTATATGAAGAGAAAAGAAAAATACTGATTATTACCTATATATATATATATATATATATATATATATATATATATATATATATATTGATGCATGTTTCATTAAATAATATAGACAAGTTTTGTCTATTTATTTTAAGTAGGTTCCTTTCATATCGTCTGATAAGCTTAATAACATTATCATTGAAGGACGAAAGGAAATCACCATATTGATACATGTTTAAATCCAATCTATTGCTGCCTAAATATACACAATATATATATATATATATATATATATATATATATGTGTGTGTGTGTGTGTGTGTGTGTGTGTATATATATATATAGATAGATATATAGATAGATATATATATATATATATATATATATATATATATATATATATATATATATATATATATATAATTACACACAAATTACATACAAAATCATATATATATATATATATATATATATATATATATATATATAGATATACATACCTATGAAAACGTGGAAATCTATTTAAAATTAGAATGTAATAGAAAGGGAAAAAAAGGGAAAAATAAAAAATAAATCCAAGAAAAGAGGAAAATATCATCGTTAATTACAATATAACTATAGAGTTATAATGATGAGTCAAAAATCAAATAAAATCAAATAAAATAAAGGATAATTAAAGATACCTTATATGAAGAGAAAAAGAAAATACTTACCAACAGATATATATTTATGTGTGTGGGTGTGTGTCTGTCTGTGTGTGTGTGTCTGTCTGTCTGTGTGTGTCTGTCTGTGTGTGTATGTGTGTAGAGTAGGGGGAGATAAATGAATATACTGATATAGATATGTTGTAACCTAGAAAGGGTTACTGAATGAGGAATAACCAAAACTGAGGTTGAAAATGAAATGGTAATCTTTATAACATGAACAGAATACAATACTCGCTAGCGGCGTGAAGTATGTAAGTTACAGACAGAATATAACCTTCACTTACAATAGTGTTCAACGTATTTATGAGGATTGGGACATACCCATTAGTGTTCATAGGTACGGTATATAACACATTCTTTCTTTCTTTTATAACCTAGAGAGGTTAATGAATGAGGAACAGGATGGAAATGGTAATCTTTATAACATCAACAAGATACAATACTCGTCTGCGGCGTGAAGTAGGTAAACCACTGCTAGTGGTTGACTACTTAGACAGCATATTACCCTCACTTACAATAGTGTCCAACGTATTTATGAGTATTGTGGCATACCCATCAGTGTTGATAGATACGGTATATAACAATTAAAATGATAACTATTATTCTAAACATGCAGATGTTTATTTTAGTAAAATATCCGATTCTAAAGGGACCAGCCTAAAACAAATACAGGCTCCAAAACTTGATGCATTACAACAACCATCATGTTAATCATTTTCCCCCACGATTTTAAAATGTCTTTGTTCATCTTAAATATGCGTAAAGAAATAGTTTTTCCCCTCTATAAACTGAGCCTTCTCGTCGGTAAGTGGAGCCAATAACAATTAGTTTTGCGCATCGATAGGTTCCATGTTTTTGAAGACGAAACTGGTGATTACCGATGGAATTCGAAATGCCAGACATTTGTCTGCCATTACTGAAAAATGGCACTGAGGCAACGCGCATTAATGATCCAGGGGTGAACGCTTTATCACTAATCTGTGCGATATCAAATTATCATTTACACCCGTTGACTCTTGGGGGTCATTTTAGCCTTTGCCTCTCGGGGTGATTGCAGGATGTCTGGCAGCGGGAAAATGCTTGCAATGACCGCCGATCAGATTTAGGCAGATGAGTGAATTAGGCGATAACTGGACCCGCAGGAGAAAAAAATGATTGAAAAAAAAAACAAGGAAGGAAATCCTTTGATGAGTGAAGAAGGATGTCGCGTTTTGATTATGTGTGAAGAAATCATATTTTTAGGAATTTTTTAAATTATTTTTTTTCATTTTCTCTATTATATGATTTCTCTAATTGTAGCCATAACTGTGTTTTTGCTTTGATTACTTTCTTTCTACCTCTCTCTCTGACTCTCTCTCTTTCTCTCTCTCTCTATATATCTATCTATCTATCTATCTATCACTCTCTATTTTTCTTTCTACATATCTCACAAATAATTTCTGTACATCTTTTCGCTTTTGTACTAATCTTTTTTTTATCTTTCTCCCTAAATATTTCTCTTTTACTCTTTTTAAAACGTCTAGAATGTTTTTTTTTTCATTCTTTACACCTTAAGGTAGGCAATAACGCCAACAGAATGCAAGAGCTTTGACAAAGAATAAGCTTATTGAAAAGAAAGGTCAATAAAATCATGAAAACTAGAGAGCGATTAGTGTGCTATTTAAACTTTAGAAGATTATAGCTATCGAGGAAAGATTAAATCTGAACAGAGTTCAACAGGCAAGAAGTGTGAGAAAAGCAACTATTAAATCATGATAGAGATAAAATAGCAAGAAAAGATTAAAAAAAGAAGACGATATAGACAGAAAGAGACAACGAAAGAGATGAAAAGGAAGGTGGAGAAAATTTTGAATATACAAAAAAACAAAGATATACAAATGAAAAACAACCAATGTGGTAATATGTATTAGGGTTTTCAGAAAGTAATTATGTATTTCAACACAATGACTTATGAGCTAACCAACCAAGACAGAACCAAGCTTGTTTGTAGACATATCAGGTTGAAACATCGGCTCCAGTAAGATCACCGAAGTTAAACAACGTCGAGCCTGGTCAGTACCTAGATGGTGACTACTTGAGAATTCCATATGCTCTAAGCTTAGATTTGCGGAAGGTGCAGTGGAGAATGGCTCGAAAGTGGAATTCGTATAGCTGTGTTCGAATTGTCCAATTTGGAGAGATATGACAGATGTCTAGATGCCGGGTTTGAATCTCTTAACGTTCAAGATAATTCTTTGATTTTTGTTAAGTGTTTTGGAACAATAAGAATAGCAGAACATATTATTGCGGTTATATTCAATACACGAATAAATGGAATATTTGTAAAAGTACAAGAGATGTTCTGAGGAGAAATATTGTCTAGCACGAGACTGTGTATAAACTTTCTTAGTAGAACACCAATCAATGGATTCAATATAAATGCTGCACTTTGGCACCTCGTATCGGTGTAACGATTAGCAAACTTGTCTCGCTAGAACAATTACGACTGAGTAGTGACTTCGATCCTCACTGGGTGCCCCATACTTTCGGACTTGTGCCACATCTAAGCTATGCTTGGAAAATCACTATAGGCACCTCGTGTCGGTGTAATGGTTAGCAAGCTTGTATCGCTAGAACAATTACGACTGAATAGTGAGTTCGATGCTCACTGGGTGCCACATGTTTTCGGTCTTGCTCCACATCTAAGCTGAAAAATCACTATAGGCACATCGTGTCGTGTAATGGTTAGCAAGCTTGTCTCGGTAGAACAATTACGACTGAATAGTGAGTTCGATCCTCACTTGGTGACCCATATATTCGGCCTTGTGCCACATCTAAACAATGCATGGAAAATCACTATAAGCACCTCGTGTCGATGTAATGGTTTACAACCTTGTCTCGCTAGAACAATTACGACTGAATATTGAGTTCGATCCTCACTGGGTGCCCCATACTTTCGGACTTGTGCCACATCTAAGCTAAGCTAGGAAAATCACTATAACCACCAAGTGTCGTGTAATGGTTAGCAAGATTGTCTCGCTAGAACAATTACGACTGAATAATGAGTTCGATCCTCACTGGGTGCACCATACTTTCGGTCTTGTGACACGTCTAAGCTGCACTTGAAAAATCGCTATAAATACTGCACTTCAAGATAGTGAAGGGCGTGAGTTCAAGAAGGAACAAAGAGTTGCTTTCCTGGAGGTTTGAATCAGCAATTTTTCGTTCGTTTTTTGTTTACTTTTGTCCTGTCTTTTTTTTTCCGTTTTCCTTCATTTTTCTGCATGATTATTACTTTTCTCTTCTTTGATTAACCTTTATTTTGATTCTTTAACATCATTTTTTTTCTTTTCTTTCCAAATTTTATTTCATTTTTCGTGAAATCCATCCCTTCCATCTTTTCTGTCTTTCAATATTTTTCTTTAGTTTGTTTTACCGAATGTACCTCTGCAATGTCATACTGTACAATAACACCTTTTCTGTTTACCAAAACAGGACTCTTTCGACGTATTGCACTGTTTTCCCGATAAAGGTGCTGTCAACAAAAGTCTACAATAATGGTTATTCCATGTAGCAATAGATTTCAATGGACGTCCGTGTTCATATTCCGCCAGAGACAAAACAAGAACTTCTGTCGATGGAGTCTTGGTGTTGCCACTGGTTTTAGATGTTTTTTTTTTCTTTTCTTTTTTATTAACACTATCGTTTTTATTTTTTGTGATATATGTAAACCATTTATTATCACCTGTGCGAATTCAATGCAAAAACGAAGCGTTGACATTCCTGGATAAAAAAAATGTTACAGTCTGTGGAAAGATATGTTCATTTCTGAAGTGAAAATCCACGACGAACAAAAAATCCACTTTGCAAGATGTTTATGGCTTGAAAGATAAAGAGATTGGCCGGCAGTAAAGAAATGAAGTGAAATTGCGGTTGATATTTTAATATTTATTATTTTTTTCAAGGGTAGGTAAATCTGGGTTATAACCTAAAACTACCCCCAATAATGGAGTATCGACTAGGAGACAGAATTAGGGTAATTCGAACCATTAATACCTACGGGTGGTCGGTGGCTAAGATCAAGCACCCGTTTCACCTCTATCATGGTTAGGATTTTGTAGATGTGTATGTTAGTTTGTGTATACATATGTGTATATGTGTATATGCTAGTATATACATATATATATATATATATATATATATATATATATATATATATATATATATATATATATATATATACACGCACACACACACGTGTGTGTGTGCGTGTTTACACTCAGTGGACACAGGGGGTCGTTTGGCTGATTAA
The DNA here is from genome assembly GCA_963932145.1 of Acanthosepion lycidas. Taxonomy (NCBI): domain Eukaryota; kingdom Metazoa; phylum Mollusca; class Cephalopoda; order Sepiida; family Sepiidae; genus Acanthosepion; species Acanthosepion lycidas. The sequence goes on along the minus strand of OZ010594.1, from coordinate 73,667,582 downwards.
CATGAAGTGTGTGCATGTATATATCTCAATGAGGGAGACAAGTCTTTACTTACCACTTCAAGTCGAGCGTGTCGCCATGTTCCTTGCGAGATGGAAACCGTTAATGTGTTTGCTTCTTTTTTTATGGAAGAGCGTAGGTTGTTGGTGAAGCGGCAGTTATCCGTGATTGTATTATAAAATGCCAAGAGGATTCGCAGTATATGATTCGGGAAAAGAGAGAAAATTGTCGCTGACAGATGGTACACAAGTAGATACCCGATCAGTATCGGCTCGGTCACCGTGGAGAGGGGGTATGATGTTGAAAGACCCGAAACTCCTAACAAACCTCGGCTAGAAACCAAAGCATCCACTACATGCATTTTACGTAATTAAATTAAGAAAGCGTCAAAATGCCGGATTGAAGAGATGATAAGTCAATTACTGACGCACTTTCCAACAATTTCACCTTGATTCAGGTTGATTCGTTTCCTACGGCTTATCAACCCTTTGCAGTTTATTTAAAGCCCCCAAAATTATTTCTAGAGTGTAAAATTTTTTTGAAAATAAAAATAATTTAGTTTTACTAATTAACCCATAGCTGGAGGAGAAGAGATGGATTCATACATTTTATAACGGTATTTGCGCGTAAGTGAACTTAATCAGCCCAACTCAGCTCTCTGATTTCTAATTCCGAGCCATTATCCATTACACCACCTGCTCCTCTACGCATACAGCACCTGGTATTCTTAAGCAATCACCTATCTATGTACTGGCCAGACTCAACGTTGCTTACCTTCGGTGATCGTACGAGAACCGGTGTTCCAGCGTGATATGCCCCTTTTTCTGGCCTGGTTGGTTGACTCATAATTCATTGTGTTGAAATGCATAATTAACTTCTGAAAGCCCTAATATATATTACCATATCGAAATATTTGTCTTTCCTATGTTTGATTTTCATTTGTATGTCTTTTTTGCTTTGTATTTTAGAAATTCTCTCCATTATCCTTTTCATCTCTTTCGTTGTCTCTTTCTATCTATATCGTCTTATTTTTCATTCTTTTCTTGCTATTTTATCTCTAGAATAATTTTATGCGCCATTATCAATATTATATCTCTACGTTTTTAAAATATTTTCTGTCCTCTTTCTTTATTGTAGTTTAGATTTATGACGAACCTTCGTTTTCTGATAAATAAACGAAACTTTTGGGCTTAGTAATTTTATACAATTTCAAAGCATCGAGCTTTGCTTAGACATCCAAATTATTCTGCTTCTTCATTTAATTATTATTATCAAATCTAGGATTCTTTGGGAAATTAAACGTCAAACTTTGACTTGCTATTATATAAATTAAAATTAAATGAAAAATCATATTCTGATCTCTATCTTTGAAGCCATAATTTTTCAAAAAAAAGAAAAGAAACTCATTTCTCGTGAGAAATCTCGCGAGATTTCTCGCGTTAAGTTTCATCGATTTGATGTTGTGATAAGTATAATCAGCAAACAAAATCATATTTGAAAAAAATATAATTCTATTCTTTCTTCCTTTTCTGCCTTTTTTTCGGTTTTCCTTCTTCATTTCATTTAATACGTCTCCTCTATCATGACCGTAATTTTGATGTTGTTTTTCCTTATTTTAATATCATCACTTTTCTTTTATCGTCGATTTTACGATTTTGATTTGCGTGTATCTTTCCTGTTATTCTTGATTGATTTTTTAATATTCTACCTTATGACATGATTGGTACCATTATTATTATTATTAATAATATTAGTAGTAGTAGTAGTAGTAGTAGTAGTAGTAGTAGTAGTAGTTCAGTACCACTTGATCGGCTGACAGCAAGATGATCACCTTTTGAATCTAAATAGTTTGTCGATTTAAAAATACTACATTTATTAGAAAATATATTCAGTTGAAATAAAGGAGGAGTCATGAAAATGATTTTAACGTACTGAGCATTTCAGTTTATATTCTTTTCCTGTTATCCATGGGTTGTTGCCTGATAAAAAGTGAAATTTGAGCTTACATTAGATGACCATATGAATTTCATTCAAGATGTGCGTATGTACGTTTACAGGAGCGCCTGCATAATTCTATGAGAAACGTAAATTTTTACAAAATTAAAAAAAAATAAAACTTTTAAAAATAATTCTGTCCATTACAACGTAATTTCTGAAATTCTAAATAAAATGTTAAGATTATCTGATAATTTAGGGATTAAAAATCTTCTTTTTTTTATCTGATAATTTAGGGATTAAAAATCTTTTTTTTTTTTTATCTGATAATTTAGGGATTAAAAATCTTCTTTTTTTTTATCTGATAATTTAGGGATTCAAAATCTTCTTTTTTTTTATCTGATAATTTAGGGATTAAAAATCTTTTTTTTTTTTCTTTTCTTGCATTAAAATTTATGATTTCATTGCTCAGCCCAGATTAGGGACTCTGTTAGACTAAATTGTGAAAAAAGTATTACCCGATTGTTTTTTAGTTTTTTTTTTTTTTTTTTTTCAAACTTAGTTAAAATATGTGTGGATAGTTATGTGCACTTGTGAACACATTAAATCACATCTATGTCACTCACGTGCAATAGATGCATGTTCATATTACAAACAGATATGAGAAGCCAAATCCAGACTGAGTGATGGGCAGAGAACTTGCTCTTTCTTATAGCTTAATATCGTTTTGTATACTGGATGTTATGTAGAGAGTAGAAAAGCGGTGTGTGCATAAATCGCATGCCGTGGGGAAAAATGAAAATTATTGACCCAGGGTGAACTACGAACCCACCATGGAGATTATTTTAATGTATAGAAAATATATAAAGTTTGCACATAGTTTCATGTAACATCAGGATTTGTACTAAAAGAATGCATATAATTACTACCTCACCATACTCCAGATCTTGAATAATAACCGTGTAAAGGACTGTATGGAAGAGAAAGTAAATTAAAATGACTTGTGGAGTAATGGATAGTGGCTCGGGTTGAGCAATCGGAGAGCCGAGTTCGAATTCTAGTCGAATCCATTACATTCCCTTTTTGTGCTAATGCCCTTGAGAAAGGTACTATTCCACTTCTTCTGTCCCCCAGCTATGGGTAAATTGTAGGACAGATCGTTTTCTATAGACTTGGATGCTAACTGGTCTACCGAAGAAGAAATAAATATCACCCTACTGGGGAAAAATCTGCCTGTCAGTCATGTATCGAAAGATATATGATTGCTTAAGCATGTATCTCGCATGAAATATAACTGACTGAATAATGTGCTAGGAAACGTGTCGTTAAAAATCTAAGAGGAAGAGAGGTTTACAGCCATATCACCTCGAAATAGCAATTACAGAAGTTAAACGATGTTGCGCCTGGTAAGTACCTAGATGGATGACTGCTTGGAGATACCAGGAACTGTAAGCTTAGATGTGCGGGTGAAGTACTGGATAATGGATCGGAATTATTAATTGGTGAACCGAATTCCAATTCCAGTTGGATCCCTTATATTCATTTCTATGCGCAAATACTGTTGTGAAAGGTATAAATCCCACATTTACCCCTCATTCTAGGGGTTAATTACTTAGATTTTTATCACTAAATCATTATTATAACAAAAATGGTATTCTTGGAATCTAAATATATTTTCTGGTTTTGAATAGTTGATAACCCACCGATAACTAATTAATCAATAATAATCGAACTTCTCAATGATAATCGTATTCAAGACATACATCATTGACACTTTTAGTTATATGAGTTTAATTTCAATATTGACGTGTTGCGTATATGTTGATTTGATAGGCGAAACGAATATCCTCCATGATATATATATATATACAAGTATACGATTGGTTTATACGGAATAGATTCCAATGGACAAAAAATACTATTCTTAAAAGAGTGTTCAATACAGAGTAGACCAAATTATTTATTCGAAAATTATAACATAAATATGTTATAAAATCACTACAAAAATAGCCATTTTATTTCAACACTTCTGGTCTTTTATCAAGTGATGATGTTGAATATAGAATAAAGGGTTTAAAAGGTTCAAATCAATCAAAAAGCCCTCGCTAAGGGAAACTCAGTTAAATAAGCTGGAATGACCAATCAAAAGACAAGTATATGAGAATTCCAAAAACTAGACAACGAACTTTGATTATAATAATTAATTAATGTTTTAATGCTAGGGTTAGACTAAAATAGAACTCATTCTAATTAATAATAAATTTTACTATAAAATTAAAAATTAAAAATGACCAATTTTATATTTTAAATTTAATCTGTATGAAGTTTAAAAAATTATAAAATTATTTAAAGAAGAAACTGAGGAAAAGATACATATATTTTGTTATTAATTTTGTTTTTATTGAAAGGCCAAAAATTAAGTAAGACTAAGTTACATTTGCCATTCGTGTACATCTGTGGCTAGCCTGTATTCAACGTTTAACGTGTGTAGTGGTAAGTTAATTGAAATGTGTACCGTTTACAATGGTAGGATTTTCATATCGTGAGCAGGCAAATATGATTTTACATACGGCCGCACGAATGGTAATGGGCGCGAGGCTGCACGGCTGTATAAGATTGCGTTTCCACATCATAGGCAGCCGAGTCATTGAAACGTTGCATTGCTGAAACAGGATGCATTTCAACACAAAATATGGTATTGAGTCTTTTTAGATTCTAGGTTAAATTGTACATTAACAGCGTCTACTGTAAACTTTAAAATTTATAATTCAAAAACGAAGTATTTGCGGACACACGGACACACACACACACACACACACACATATATATATATATATATATATATATATATATATATATATATATATATATATATATATTGCCATTTGCTCTTGTTTTGGTGTGAGGAAACCGCCCCTACACTTTGTAAAAGTATTTTTTGATATACAATATATATACATATATATATATATATATATATATATATACATATATAATTATTTATTTAAAAATATGATTCCAACACGCTATATAAGAGGTCTCATGTTTCATGAAACATGAGACCTCTTATGTAGCCTGATGGAATCATATTTTTAAATAAATAATTATATTTATGCTCTACTTTCGTATCGAGCACTATTTTTTAAAAATAATTACAAAAATACTAAGGAACTTTGGATTATTTACCAAACCAGTTTCTTTCCTATTTTCTACAATATTTTCACATATATATATATATATATATATATATATATATATATATATATATATATATATTTGTAATCCTTCTTTAATGCACATTTCATTGACTACGATAGGCAAGATGCTTTGATTTAGTTTTTATACAATTTCTCATGCGATCTAATATTTTTTTTAACTTTTCAGATGATAAATTATATAAAAACTGTCCAAATGTTCTTATTTTGAGCGCTTTCGGCTATACATTTAGCCATTTTCAATAATGAATGAATGAAAACATTATATAAAAACATACATGCAACAAACTCGGTAAAAAGAACATTTGGACAGTTTTAATATAATTTATCATCTGAAAAGAAAAAAAATATTATATCACATGAGAAATTGTATTAAAAATAAGTCAAATAACTTTGTCTGTCGTATACAATGATATGTGCGCGCACACACACACACACACACACACATATATATATATATATATATATATATATATATATATATATATCGTTTAAAATATGTTTACGGTGGAAGCGTTTGTAGATATATGCAGTGTGCATCCATGGTGAATGGCTGTTTAACGCTTCAAGGAGATATACATGTTATATAATCACACACGCACGCATATATATATATATATATATATATATATATATATATATATATATATATATATATAAATTTTATTTCTTTTAGCATATTAAAACATGTTAAAATCGCTACAAGTATGTTTCAACATTACAAATGTGTCTCTTCGGGCAATGTTAAACTACTGGCCATTGAAAGATTAATTTAATTTCATGTATAAAATACCAGCAAGTTTTGATTTTATTTTCAGCAACTGAATACGACTTTCTGATTCTATTTTCTTTACAGACGCAAGTACATGCCAGGTATAAAAAAATCACCTACTCTGTAAGATACACGAATTTGCCGTTTGATGAGAGATAAACATTTCTCCTCTTTCAGTGTAGGAAGATAATAATATTATTCAAGTAATAAATTCCAATAATAACAGTAAAATTTGACCCTCACCTGTCCTCGGTAATATAACAAACTTTAACAGCTGAACGGAAAAAAAAGAGAGTATTGGTTGCGTCATTTAGTCAGCGAGATATTTCGATTAAGTAAATCTGGAGTTGAGGTTAATTCCTCCTCTAGCATACACGCAAATTCTGGCGGATTTTGATAGTGCATAGTTACATTTTATTCTTCTTGGAAACCTTCCCACGTCAAGAGACGGATGGTGGCAGTTTGGTCGCATAACTTTCATACTTACTTTCTAAAAGTGTGCACTGGGAAATTATTTTACTTTTTTCAGTATATATATATATATATATACATATATGTGTGTGTGTGTGTGTGATAAAATATAGTTTAAGGTATGCTATATTCATGGATTAAAGCGCTCAGAGATAGAACATATGTAAATAGAAAAATGGAGATTGAAATCTGTACGTAGATACAACAGTCTGTATCTGGCTAAACTCATTCGGCAGTTGTTGACTTTAATGTTCAATATCCACTTTTATACGTACATATATATGTGTGTATAAAGGGAGATTACTGGTGGTTAAATAATACATGATTTACATTAAAACGTATTTCAGCAGATATTTATTCCCGTGTCTACATTTAACCATCAATTCATTTCTTTTTTTAATAAGCTAGTGTTATTTACGTGTTTTACGATAACTAATTTTTCAACAAGTATAAAATACATCTATCGCCTTTCCTGTCGTAAGACATGGCTTTAGCTATAATATCCCACGTAATAATAGGTGTATTTCTACCATTCTTTAATTGGCAGAAATGTTTTGAAAGATCAGTGCTGTTTATGTATTTTATATTGCCTAAGGTCATTCGATGATGGTAGAAAGGAACTTTCCAAGCATTTTTAGTGGAACCAATATAAATTTTGACATCATTAACCGGAACATATGCTGGTTCGGTATACAATATTTTCAGTCATACATTGTTCGTTTAAGGGACAGATCATATTATTGGACTCTTATTTATTTTTAAAAGCTTAAATTGATTGTCTTTTTTAGACACGTATCACTTTAATACAATATTATTATGTTGGAATAGAGATTTACCGATATTACTAACGCAACTATAGCTCATCTTAACATTATTTTTTATTAAAAATCTTTTTTGGCGTTGCTAAATAATTTGAAAATGATATTATTATTATTTTTATTTTCTTTGATTTCTGGCGTTTACACATTTCTTTCCGGGTCCCGCCCAGGGACCTAAGGTTAGAAATGGCAGCATGACACTTTCCACTGACCATAAAAAAAAAAGAAATTACATAGATAAAGTCCTTCGTAAAGTGTGGGCTGTAATTGTCAGAACAATTTTTTGTATCTCCTTGAGGCATGGACGTCCAGAAATTCCTTCAATTAGTCTACTGCAATATTATTATTATTATTATTATTATTATTATTATTATTATTATTATTAATTAATTAATTAATTAATTAATTAATTAAATTATTATTATTATTATTATTATTATTATTATTTATTAATTAATTAATGAATTAAATTATTATTATTATTATTATTATTAATTAAATTTGAACATTAAGATTAAAAGGTGGATTAAACCATATGATGTTACGTTTACGATGTTTTTTATTTTAACCTTTTTTTTCTAAATACTCAAAATTTACTTTATGATTGCTAAGTACTAAAGGTATTATATATTTAAAATTATTATTAGTAAATATTTCCTTATTTCTGGAGTTAGTATATAATCTAACTTGGACTTATTTACATAAATTCTCTAGAATATTATGAGGTTGATTCAATTCATTACTAACGCATCTATGGTTACATAGATCCTTAGAATATGGTTTGTAATAACCAGTATTCAAGTCCAAGTTTGCATCGAAAAACTTGGTCACTTTAGAAATGGTGGTAATTGTGATATTAACCTGCTGATCTTCGAAAAAAATTTTCTGTTCCGTTCTCAATTCCGTATATATTCTTACTCGCAACAATAACAAGCTTCCAACAACTTCACATGCCTCGGTAGAATCATATGCTTCCATAGCATAGTGGAATTCGAACACGACTCGTTTTAAGCGTCTAACCGTTATATAATCAGTACCTGCAATCAGCCAACTTCATTACATTCTATTTCTTGCTAAAACATTTCCGAAATATCTATTTCGAAAGTAATCAAGAGCATCTCTGAACATACAGGTGACACAGTAATATTAATATTTTAAACGAAAATCAAATACACGTTAATTATAAGCAGGACGAATTTTTACTTAGAAACAATATAAATAAATATAACCTGAGACGACAGAAAAAAGAAAATCAACTTAAATAGGTAAACAGTTAATCTCATTTTCAATAATATTAGGTTGGTGCAAAAATAATGACGTAATAATGTCGTTTTTTGACGTATTTTTAACGTCAAAAAACGACATTATTACGTCATTATTTTTGCACCAACCTAATAAAATGCAATATCGAAATTAAAGAGGACCAAACTACTTTATGAAATTACGTGTACCTTAACGAGATGCGTTCCTGATCAAAACAAATTCATAAATAATTATATTGGACATGTTACTAATTACATTTCTCAGACCATAGTTGAATTAGAACCCATTTAAACACACACGGAAACCTAATAAAACTTGTCCGCAACATGCAGAAAATAGACTCATCCACATGTATCAAAGAGCTAAAATAATGGAATCATTCATAATCAAACGAAAAATCCAACTACGAACACGACCGCAAATTGCAGACTTTTTTAAAATAAAAGACGTCCCCATCACTATTGATACACATATATAAAAATTTAGATATCCAGTTCAAAATTTGAAAAAAAAATCCTTGATAATGGCTAACAGAATAACCGAAAGCTTTCGGATATATAAAATATTTGTACAGTTTCTAAATACGTTAACCTTCCCTTTTTGATATAGGCCAGAGAAAAGCTAGTTGTGTGCGAATTAATGTTATTAAAACCACAATGTGCTGAAGCGGAATGTCAGCTTCCTTAATAGACCAATGCATTACTTTTGCAAAACGGCTTTATTTAAATAAAGAATAGAATTTTCACCATTTCTTCAGTGTTTTTTTGGCTAACCTTCAACCTGCAACGCTATTTTTCTCGATGCAAATTTACGTGTCAGTTCCGATGGATACATTCAGTTTTTAAGATCTACAACGCGTTTCATCAATTTTCTGTATTGAAGGAAATAACAACAGATACAGAATGTCATTTTTTCGAAAGGATTTCATTTTACAAAAATAGACTAATTTTTTTACATATATATGTACGTTCTGGAGTTATTTCGAAGTGGAGGCTTCTATTTGTACTAAGTCAGTCCTAAAATAGGTTCGACGTACGTTAGGAACTTGATATAATGGGTATAACGCAGAGTAATCTAGTTGTGGTCGCTGATACTTTCGTATTCGACTAACTGTCCTTCGACATCGACTCGCTGACTGACTGCTCGACTGACTATATTTAGTCACCCCTCCCATCTGGGCATCATGTGGTACAAGGCTGGTTTAACGTGGGAACTCAGAGCCCGGGGTCTCGGACAAAAATGTGTCCATTGAACCCGTATAAACGGGTTCAGGGGCGATTTACCACCCCGAAAGAGAATCGGTCTTTCGGCGTAGCCTCCTCCGGGTCCCTCCCCGGCCGAAGGCAGAGAGTTCAACCGATCAGCCGGTCGACCGAGATCGACTTGAACGACTGACTATATTTAGTCACACCCCCACTGCGGCGTCATGTAACACAAAGCCGTTTTTAATGTGGGATTTCCGAGCCCGTGGGCTCGGTCCAAAGATATGCCCCTTGAACCCGTATAAACGGGTTCAGGGCCAATTTATCTGCCCGAAAGAGAGCCCGCCCTTCGCCGTAGCCTCCTTCGGGGTCCTCGCGCCCGAACGCAGAGAGTTCAACCGATCTGTCGTTCAAGAGTTAAGCGACTGATGATATTCAATCACCCCCCACGAGTGTATCATGTGACACAAGGCTTTTTTAACGTGGGATCTCGGAGCCCGTGGGCTCAGCCAAAAATATGCCCATTGAACCCGTATAAACGGGTTCAGGGTTGGTTTACCTCCCCGAAAGAGAATCCGCCCTTCGGCGTAGCCTCCTTCGGGTTCCTCCCTGCCCAAGGGCAGAGAGTTCAACAGAACAGCCAGTCAGGAATTGAGCAACTGATGATATTCAGTCACCCACCCCACGAGGGCGACATGCGGCACAAGGCTTTTTTAACGTGGGATCTCCGAGCCCATTGGCTCGCCCCAAAAATGTCCATTGAACCCGAAATAACGGGTTCAGGGTCGGTTTACCTCCCCGAAAGAGAATACGCCCTTCGGCGTAGCCTCCTTCGTGTTCCTCCTCGACCGAAGGCAGAGAGTTCAACTGATCTGTCGTTCAAGACTTGAATGACTGACGATATTCAGTCATCCCCCCACGAGTGCGTCATGTGGCACAAGGCCTTTTTAACGTGGGATCTCCGAGCCCGTGGTCTCGGCAAAATATATGCCCATTGAACCCGTATAAACGTGTTCAGGGTCGGTTTACCTCCACGAAAGAGGATCCGCCCTTCGGCGTAGCCCCATTCGGGTTCCTCCCTGCCAGAAGACAGAGAGTTCAACCGATCTGTCGTTCAAGAGTTGAACGACTGACGATAGTCACTCACACCCCGCAAGGGCGTCATGTGGCACAAAACCTTTTTAAATTGGGATCACCGAGCCCGTGTGCTCCGTCGAAAATATGCCCATTGAACCCGCATAAACGGGTTCAGAGCCGGTCTACCTCCCCGAATGAGACTGCGCCCTTCGGCGTAGCCTCCTTCGGGTTCCTCCCGTCCGTAGGATGAGAGTACAACCGAACAGTTGTTCATGTCAAAACTTGAGCAACTGACGATATTCAGTCACCCCCGACGAGGGCGTCATGTAGCACAAGGCCTTTTTAACGTCGGTATTCCGAGCCCATAGGCTCGGCCAAAAAATAGCCCATTGAACCCGCATAAAATGGTTCAGGGCCGGTCTACCTCCCCGAAGGAGACTCCGCCCTTCGGCGTAGCATCTTTCAGGTTCCTCCCGTTCGTAGGAAGAGAGTACAACCGAACAGTTGTTCAAGTCAAAACTTGAGCGATTGACTCCCTCGTTACTCTTACTCCTCCTACTTATTATAGGTGGGAGAATCTATTAACTATAGAATAGGTGTGTTCCACCATAATATATGTTCTACAGCCTTGGATAGCAATTTCTAGGAGAATTCAAAACCTGTGGAGGGTCATTTGGAGACATTGTGGAAGATAGTGCGTCAGGTCTTCAAAAAGTGTCGTCGATTCTGCACAAAGTCTCTACCAGTATAATCAAATCATATGTGCTGGTGTCTGGCTATCGGTTTCTAGGAACTGAGCTGCTTGACCCTCATAGGTGGAAAACGACGGGAGAGTCCACCACAGAGAGGTAGAAACATACATACATACATACATACATACGAATAGATAGATAGATAGATAGATAAATAGATAGATAGATAGTGAAGACAAAGAAAATGATAAATTCATGTAATCCGTTACTGATATATATATATATATATATATATATATATATATATATGCAGAGAGAGAGAGATATATAGAGAAGTGAAAAAGACACATTCATTTAGTCCGACATTGTGATAGATAGATAGATAGATAGATAGATAGATAGATACGGGTAGAGAAAAAAAAACTATTAACATTGAAGTGACGGTTGTATTTAATCTACTTTGCTGACAAACATACATACATTCTACTTACAGCTGCTGTATGTTGATATGCACAAATATTATTCCAGATATATGTATATCCCTAAATAAACTATACTAGAATATTATGAAAAATACAAATAATATTGGATCATAAAGTGAAATACAAGAAATCATCAGTGTAGTTCTAGAGAATTTTTAAGCTAAATCTTCCCTAAATATTTCCCATTGTCCCTCATATATATATATATATATATATATATATATATATATATATATATATATATAGTCTATTAAAATGACAGTGAAAATATTTTAAAGTTGTATTTAAAATTATAGTTAAAACGAATTCTAACCACAACATCTTTTAAAATTGTAGTTAAATAAAACTTATTCTAACCAAAACATCTCTCTCAAAGTACTACTGGCACTTAAATGAATCCAATAAAACACCTACAGTAAAATGAAATTATGATGAAAAGCAACATACATGATCAAACTATATATTACTAAGCTTATAAAAAATAAAGTTTACTAAATCAGAGAAATGAATTAGCTATTTTTGCAGTAATTGTCATAAATTTTACTTAAATAATATTTAAATATAATTTTTTTTAAATATTGTGACCTGGTAATATGCATACTTATACTTGATATGGAAAAATAATTTTACTTACTGTTAGTAATTCTAAAACATTTACTTATTTTAAAAAAGAAATATATAGTCTATTAAAATTAACAGTGAAAATATTTTAAAGTTTTATTTGAAATTGTAGTTAAATAAAATGAATTCTAACCTAAACATCTTTTAAAATTGTAGTTTAATAAAACGTATTCTAACCTAAACACCTCTCTCAAAGTACTACAAACACTTAAAAGAATCCAATAAAATACCTACAGTAAAATGAAATTAATATGAGAAGCTAGAAGATGTAAGCCAATGAATGACCCATGTCCTTTGTACTTACATGAGAAACTATATATTACTGGATTTATATAAAATATATAAAAAAATAAAAAATAAAAGTTTACTAAATCAGCGAAATTAATTAGCTATTTTTGCCATCATTGTCAAAAAATTTTACTTAAATAATATTTAAATATAAATTTTTTAAAAAATTGTGACCTAGTAAAATACTTATACTTATACTTTATGTGAAAATAATTTTACATACTGTAAGTGATTCTAATACATTTTCTTGTTTTAAAAAGAAATATAGTATATTAAAAATTTTTAAATTGTAGTTAGATAAAACGTATTCTAACCTAAACACCGCCCCCAAAAAAAGTATACAAATAGAAAAAAATGCCGTAAGAATTTTTGCCGTTAACAATAAATTAAAAAAAAATCCAGACGACATGAATTAAAGGATGTCAGAATTCATTGAAAAATACATCCCTACCCCTACCAAAACGTAACCAATAACTGATACAACAAAATACAGCGATAAGGAACACGCAAACACCCCTTGTCTAGATGAATGGGTTTCTCTGTATCCTTGGAAACGTGAAAAAACTTTTTTGATGTGTTTTTAAAACCCAGTAATAAGCTACTCCAAAATTCGTTTGAGGATGAAATGGAAATAATGTATCTAATTTAATTACAAAATCAAATTCGAAGCTTTTAGCTTCCATTTTTGAAACATGGTTAGAACTGTGTAGCGAAAAAACATATTTTAAATCAATTAATTTATAATATTATATATATATATATATATATATATATATATATATATATATATATATATATATCATAGATTTGTTAGAAGCAAACCACGTTAAAGAAAGTGTCTAATAACGAGCCTTGCAGCTATTCGACAACTGTACCGCACATCAAATGAGCGAATATACATGTGTGAATAGAGACAGATATTATATGTGGAAGATATACAATACCCATATAAAAAATCATATAGGCTCTTATTATATGGTCAACATTATAACTGAAATATTAGGTGCTTGTCGATCTGCATAAATTTCTTCTGGCTTATATTAGGTCTTTATCGATCCGGATAACTCTCTTCTAGCCTTCATTAGGTCCTTGTCGATCAGGATAACCTTTTGGTCTTTATTAGGCGCTTGTCGATCCGAATAACCTTCTTCTAGCCTTCATTAAGTACTTGTCAATCCGGATAACCTTCTGCCCTTCAGTAGGTGCTTGTCGATTCGTTTAACCTTCTGGCCTTCTTTTGGTGTTTGCGAAATGGTTTACCTTGTAGCCTTCATTAGGGTTCGCCGGTCCGGATAACATTCTTCTAGCCTTCATTAGGCACTTGTCGATCCGGATAAACTTCTTCTAGTCTTCATTAGGCACTTGTCGATCCGGATAACTTTCTGGCTTTTATTAGGTACTTGTCGTTCTGCTTAACCTTCTTCTGGCCTTCTTTTGGTGTTTGACGATATGACCTTCATTAGGATTTGCCGATCCGGTTAACATTATTCTAGTGTTCATTAGGTGCTTGTCGATCCGGTTAACATTTTCTAGTGTTCATTAGATGTTCGTCAATCCGGATAACCTTCTTGTAGCTTTCATTATGTGCTTGTCGTTCTAGATAACTTTATTCTGACCTTCTTTTGGTGCTTGTCGATCCGGTTAACCTTCAGAAAACTTCGAACTCTACATTTTTCTCGTTCTACTTAACATATCTAGACATATCTTGTCTAATTCTTATGTCCAATTCTTGTCTAATTCTTAAGTACTGTTCAGTTATTGCTCGCCCTGCTTCCACTGAGTCTATGTTTGACCCAGAAATTGAACTCAAAATTCACGAACTGACGTTTTAATCCACAAAACTGAGATATGATACTCCTTTTTCAATGCGATCACTTTCCTTGTAAATGCATATATCAGTAATTAATTGTAATTATGTAGAACGAATTTTAAACACATGAAAATCAAAATTCAGTTAATAGGTGTATCAGATCTTATGTTGAATTTTTAATTCTTCTATTGATTCTTTTATTACTTCTATTGGCTTTGCTCCTCCATGATCTGAACAATCATGGCTCTCTCCAACATCCTACGTAGCTCTAAGTCAACATCCTACGTAGCTCTAAGCAATGCTTACCCTCTTATTAGCACTCACTATCCATGTTCTGAAATTCACTGACAAAAGCTCGTTATACATATTATTTTTCGTTTGCCTCTGTTCTCTCTCTCTCTCTCTCTCTCTCTCTCTTTATATATATATATATATATATATATATATATATATATATATATATATATATATCCTATTAATCTTTGAGAAAATTCCATCTGCTCTGTTGAAAATGGAATATGGTTTATACATGATCAAACTCACCCTTTACACCAAAGTTTTACAACAGACTACTGCCTTCAAACTATGTGTGTAAGGTCCTACGGTGGTAGGATTTGTTGAAGTTTACATCTTCTAGACCGAGCTATATGTAATTATCTATCGCGTCTTTAAAGGGGTTAGACATAGCTAACCTATATATATATATATATATATATATATATATATATATACCCACACATAGTATAGTTACATCATTATTCGGAAGCTAATGCTGAAAAAATACACCACAAATATTTAATCATAGTGTTAGAATAGTCCTTCAAAGTCGCGCTTCATATCTGCATATGGCTCGACCACTTACCTGGAAGAAGGAAACTGCAACAAAAAAATGCGACAACCGTACTCACAATGTTCGACAGCAGTTTAAAGAAAAGATGAGCAATTTCTTTGTCTCTACGGGGCGGATCGAGTATTAATGATGGATAGCAGGCCGGGTGATGACCATAAAAAAATAATTATGGAAAATTACACATGCGAAAATTTAATCACTATTTAATACACCGTTGAAATCATTTGTTTAAAAAATCTTTAAAATACCTAGCAGCCAAAAAATGAATGGAAAACTTGATGTTTTTTGTTCCTTGAAAGCTTCTCAATATTAGGCTTCAAACTTGTTGATGCCAAGAGCAAGATATTATCAAGGTGATTATCCGTTAATCTTGTTTTCAATTTGTTATTAATTTGCTTCAATTTTGAAAATAATTACTAACACTGATAAGTGCTTCCAAACAAAGATGCCATCTTTTTTGCATGATTCACTAAGTTGGTATAGTTCCTATTTGGAAGAATATATTTTGCATAGAAATCAATCATAAGTGATTCACACTGCATATAAGTCTTCACACTGCATATCAATCAATTCCAATTGAAAATATTCTGGTACTGTCTCCACTACCACACCAAAAGGTAGCGCCAATAATTTAAACTGATTTGAATGCAGACGAAAATCAGCAACACGTGATGCAAATTCTTTTCTCAAATCCTGGATTATATTCAAAAAACGTCTGATTCTATGGTTTTCTTTTCTTGAAATGATGGAAAATGCTCATAAATTTTATTTCAACGCTGATATTTTAATGTTTTTTTAAAGATAATAATATAGTTATACATTTCAATACGAGCTGGGTTTTACCTTGAAGTTGTAAATTTAAGTTATTTAAATGTGTCACAATAACTGCCGAAGTTGGAAGCCGATCAGGATCTTGAAATGTGAACAATCTACAGGTTTACGTAAGGCAATTACATCATAAAAAATAAGCAAGGTAACCATATTCTACAATTATCTAGCAAAAATTAACTCTGATTTAATCCACGAGAGAGAGAGAGAGAGACAGAGAGACAGAGAGAAAGACAGAGAGAGATTTGCTGCCTTCACAACAATATCTATAACATTCTTAAAATTCAAAGACTTAGCGCGAAATTTCTCAAAGACAGCAAGTTGTGTCGTCTGTACTCTCATTGTTTGCATTTGAAACATATTTTAATTCACTGCATACATTGATTAATTCATTTTTAATATCTGCAGACATTTCCTCAACCCACTGTGTGACCGTCATCGGAGAGAGGCTGAACTTTTCAAATAAAGCCTTTTTTTCAGATAAAAGAACAATATCCAAACAGTAAGCATTCTTGGAAAAAAAAACACCTTTTGTAAACATTTTCATCTTTTCAACGGTGCGATTTGAGACACCATAGCTGACAATTGTATTAACCACATTTTCGTCCTTTCTTTTGACGTTTGTTTCAAAAGTTAATCTTCAACCACTCAACTTCATCTTTCCTTGCTTGTCTAATATATTTCTTAGAATTTCCACAATGGTGCGTCTCCAAATGTTGCCTAATATTTGCTACGTCATTCACGGCAATGCTTTCTAGACACAAGACAAACTGGATTCCCACTATACTCGATGAAGAAGTAATCTCATGTCCAAGTATCTTGGAATATTATGCATTCAGCATCTACCTTTCACCGATTTGCATTCATCGTCATCGAAAGTTTTCCTATGAATAAAATTTAAATTAAAAATAGAAATATTACAGTTCCGCACAACAATAAGAATACAGAGCCAAATTATAAAAATACATAGAGTTTAATTTTATAATTTTTGAAACATATTAATTATTGTTTTAAAGAAATAATTAGATTTTTTGTACTAATTTTATATCTGAATAATTCTATATTTTAATCGTAGAATTACAATTATAATACCGGTTGGTTATGGCTAATAACTTTGCTATAAAAAGTATATATTCCAATTGATTAAATAGAGGAGGGATTTAGGTTTTGCTTTTGTCCAGCACACTCTTACAGAGCCGCCAATAATCTCTAGAACCGAATTTGCGACATGTTATACGTTGTTTCATTTAAACAACAAAAAGTAACTTCGCTACTTTGAGGACACACTTACACTCGTTATGAGCAGACAATGATACACCTGTTGCAATCAGACGTGTCGCTCTGGTACAGACAGAAGACGTGATTCCTGTGGGCTGTATCCGCGCTCCATGCCGATGACAATCAAGCAGATGAATGCGTTTTAACTTGGTTTTTCATTGCTGAAATGAAAGCATCGATTCACCCAGGAGAAGACCTCAGACGCGCTTTTATAAACAGGATGATTAAACTGCATTCCAAGATAGATATTCTGTTGGTATGAGGTTCGTGGCTGGTAGGGGAGCGAAAAGAGATGTTTACAGAAACTACCGCATGATCAGAGTTTCCAAGAGGGAAGAGCTGCAAAAAGTGATATGTGTTCGGGATGTAGGTAAAAAAAAAGACATTTAGAAGAGAAGGGTGTCCATCAAAATTACTGGGGAAACGCGGGTGAAATCCATCACTTGCATGAGAGATTGAGTAACTAAAAAGTTAAAGGACTTGATGCCAGAGTGGTCAGAGAAATCGTGTTTAAGCCACCTGGCATTGTGGGCATTAAAGTCACCAAACTCAAATATATTTGCAAACAGGTGTAGGGAGATGGCCTTGTTTATATCATCAAATACGATCTCGCAGGGTACAGTCACGAGAGGAAGGAGAAGGTTAGAGTAAGAAAAGATAACTGACTGAGTTAAGTAAAGAGACACATGTAAAAGTAGTGTTGAGATTCAAGATAGAATTCCCTAGTCAGCGAGAGATGTTCACGTATATTAACTCTCAGGTCGTGCATGTGGGCTAAGGAGAGAAATATAGCCAGGAATCGAGAAACCAGAGGAGGATATTGAAGAGTTATGATTAGTTTCACAGAGAGATAGGACCTACG
Source organism: Acanthosepion lycidas (assembly GCA_963932145.1). Taxonomy (NCBI): domain Eukaryota; kingdom Metazoa; phylum Mollusca; class Cephalopoda; order Sepiida; family Sepiidae; genus Acanthosepion; species Acanthosepion lycidas. The sequence goes on along the minus strand of OZ010594.1, from coordinate 73,649,120 downwards.
GAGACTATTCGATGACGAACGATTCCACAGTGCGGACGTTGGTACACACAATCACAAAAAATCTATGACAGCACCTCTATTAAGGCCCGAGAAAAGGAATGGGACAGGTAAACCCTTCCTAAACAGGTAACAAGGGATGAGCCTCTACTCCCGTTCAAGAGAAGAGGGAGGGATATGAACCGGACAACCGGAAAACCTATCTACTTAAAAAAATAAATAAATAAAAACACAATCAAGTACAAGAAAAAAACAGTGATGGTTCTGATTTCCAGCTATTTCGCGGAATGAACATTCAGATAACTAATTTGCGGAATCAGTCAGCGGTCATAGAACTTTTGACCATGCGATGTTTATCTGACATTCTAGTATATTAAAAGGTAGATGAGATAATAGGATTAGGGTAACAGAATTGGTAAACCTCACACTGTTCCTTGTAAGGTAGCTGGTCAGTGTGATAGAGTAGCAGCTTGCCATTTTATGAACAGAGTAGACTGACATCATTTCAATGGTGCTTTGATACAGTTATGGCGACTTTGAAGTGATTTTTTGATTTCCGTAACCGAAAGCTTATGACTATATCTCATTTGGGACAGGAGGTGACGGTCGGGGGCGGGGTGAAAGACTACTTTACTTAATCAACCTACATTTCTTTCGGCTTCTATCAAAAAGAATTCGAGTTTTTTTTTGTTTGTTTTTTTTTGTTTTTTTTTTCCCAGATACCCAAAACAAGTCAGCTACAAACGAGTGACACTTGAGATGATATATATATATATGGACACACAATTGAATGAAGAGAATTAAAGTGCAAGTTTGAGTTTTTTAAAGTGTTAATTTAGTAGTCCAAATATTCACTTTGTTGGGAAACTATCTAGCCAAACTTACTCACTCAGGATGAACTCCCAGTAAAATGTAGTATCGAGAATTAACAGTAAATAATGTACTAGCACCTTATGCAGGCATGCCCCCCACCACAGATATATATATATATATATATATATATATATATATATATATATATATATATATATATATATATATACGCGTATATATCGGCAACATGCCCCCCACCACAGATATATATATATATATATATATATATATATATATATATATATACATATATATATATATATATATATATATATATATATATATATATATATATATATATATACGCGTATATATCGGCAACATATTTTCATTAAGACAGGTTTCGTTAGATAATTTAGACATGTTCCGTCTACTTATTCTCAACAGGATCCTTTAAAATTAATTACGAATACTCCACAAACATTTTCAAATGTGTACAATAGATAGTCTATAAATTATATCGCTTTTCATTAATAGTTTTTCCTTTATCTAGCAACTGCTCCAGAATATTTCCATAGCATACCTTGTTGCATCCCCTTAAACGCTGTCCGCATGACCCAAGCCATGAGACAGCGTTCCTGACTCCACATATAAAAATAGTAATTTTCGGATAACCACAAAATTTTTGGCCTTCACAACCATGAACGCTAAATACTTACTCTATAATTAACAATACCCTGATGATGACATTATGCTATGTCGAAAGAGCTCGGAATAAATACAATATGAGCCAAAACGGTGTTTTCCTCTCGACTTTCAATAACCGCACAAAAAGCTTATCCGCGAATATGAAAAGATCCTATTGATTGAGAATAAGTAGACAGACCATGTCTAAATTATTTAAGGAATCCTCTCTTAATATATATATATATATATATATATATATATATATATTCACACGCAAGCTGAGGCAAGTATTAAGATCAAATTTAAAAAGTGGAGGCAGAAAAGAAAAAAGTAAGCTTCTAAAATAGGGTGGTATAGAAAAGGGGTAAAAACAAAAACACAAGCAGACAACAAAGAACAAAGTAAATACAAGAAAATTACAAAAAACTGAAAGTCTTCATTTCAACGATCCCAAGGACTGGCGAAGGTCAACTGGCAGGTGTTTTGAATGGATATCAGATCAAGAAAGACTTGTTACCGGCAACACTGGAAAGGGGAGGAGGGTATGTGAACTAAGGCAGAATGGTGTTGGAGATTGCTAAATTCAGAACTTCCATTTTTCCGCCCAATTTTTTTAACTGTTTTACATTTTATATTTGTGGAACGTATCCACTTTGTTAGAAAATCGTCAATTGAAATTTTTAAGTTAGTGAACATTGAAGTCAGCACTCAGAGGCGACAGGCTGTTTCATGCTGGACACTATCGTCAAGCCGCCTGAAGATTTCGCCCAGCATGAAACAGTCTGTCGTCTCTGAGTGCTGACTTCAATATTCACTTTTATATTTATATTTACATACGCTCTATCTCTGATATTGAGCACTTTATCCCATAACTATAACATAACTTAAAACTATATTTCTTCATAAATAAATATATATATATATATATATATATATATGCTCACGATATATATATATATATATATATATATATATATATATATATATATATATATATATATATATGCACACACAAGTTGACGCAAGTATTAAGATAAAATTAAAAATTAAAACAATGAAGGCAGAGAAGAAAATATAAAATTGTTAAGTAGGATGTCATAAAAAAGTTGATAAGAAAGAAAATAAAGTTAAATTCACAAAAGTAAATGTACTCATTTCAACGATACCACGGATTGTCGAAAGTAAATTGGAGGTTTTTTTTTGATAAGTATCAAATCAAGAAAGCCTTGATGAAGCCAAATATTGGAAAGGTGGCGTGTGTATTAACTGAAGAGCAATGGTTTCGGCAATTTCCAAATACGGACCGGTCCATTTTTAACACAGTTTTTTAACCGTTTTGCATTTCTGCATTTTTAAATATTTGTGGCAAATATCCACTTTGTTGAGAAACCGTCAAGCTAAATTTCCCCATTCAGTTACCCACACAGGATGGATTCCCATTAAAATGTAGCATTGAGAATTAACACTAAATAATGTATAAGCACTTTATGTAGGCGTGTCCACATACTCGCAGGTATACATATACACACACACACACACACACACACATATATATATATATATATATATATATATATATATATATATATATATATATATACCCAAATATTCCAATAACCAACAAATAGTATTCTTAAAAGAGTGATCAATACAAAGTAAAGCAAATATAATCATTTATTCGAAAATTATAACATAAAAATGTTATAAAATCACTACAATAATAGTCATTTTGTTTCAACACTTCTTCTGTCTTATCAAGTGATGGTGTTGAATGTAGAAACCTATATTCTATATTCAACACCATCACTTGTTAAGACACAAGAAGTGTTGAACCAAAATGGCTATTTTTTGCAGTGATTTTCTAACATTTTTATGCTATCATTTTCGAATAAATGATTATATATATATATATATATATATATATATGTGTGTGTGTGTGTGTATATATATATATATACATATATATATATATATATATATATGTATATATATATATATATATATATATATATATATATATATATATATATATATATATAAGCTGAGACAAGTATTGGGATGGTGCAAAAATAATGTCGTTTTTTGACGTTCAACTTCAAAAGATCATAACTCCTTTCATAATAAACTTTATTAATCGAAATAAGAACCATTAGAATCGACACATTTTTGCCAACGAGAAACAAGTTTATTTATCCCATTAGCATAGAAATCCGGAGTTCTGGAAGCGATGAAGTCATTGAAGGCCGATTCGGCAACCTCTCGGCTTTTGAAGCATTTTTCTCGCAGGAAGTTGTCGAGATGCTTGAAAAAGTAATAATCGGTGGGCGAGAGGTTCGGTGAATATGGCGGATAAGGCAGAGTCTCGTAGCCCAATTCGTTCAGCTTCTGCAGGGTCAGTTGAGCAACATGCGGGCGAGCGTTGTCATGGAGGAGAATTGGTCCCTTCATATTGACCAATCTCGGGCACATACGTTGGAGCTTCTGGTGCATTTCGTCAATTTGTCGGCAGTACTTCTCCGCCGTAATCGTTTCGCCCGGATTCAAGAAGCTGTGATGGATGAGACCGGCCGCAGACCACCAATCAGTCACCATAACCTTTTTTTGGTGCAATTTCGGCTTCGGGAAGTGTTGTGGAACTTCTCCGGCATCCAACGACTGTGCCGAACGTCGCCGGTTGTCGTAGAGGATCCATTTCTCATCACACGTCATAATCCGCTCGAGAAATGGGTCGTTTTTGTTGCGCAGAAGGGGCGTAGAAGACACCTCAAAACGACGATTTTTTTGATTATCGTTTAATTCATGCGGCACCCATTTATCCAACTTTTTTGACTTCCCTATTTGCTTTAAATGGCGAACGACTGTTGAGTGGTCGACCTCGAGTTCAACAGCAATTTCTCGTTTGGTTTTGCGAGGATCGGCTTCAATTAAGGCTTTCAAATGTTCGTTATCAACCGCAGTCAGCCGGCCGGCCGGCCTCGACCGTTTCATCTTCGAGGCTCTCGTCACCATTGCGAAATTTCTTGAACCACCGTTGTGCCACACGTTCTTTAGTGATCCCTGGGCCAAACGCATCATTGATATCACTAGCTGTCTCGGCAGCTTTTCGGCCTAGTTTGAACTGGAACAAGAAAATCGTGCGGATTTGAATTTTGTCCATGCATCGAAAAGCCTGCAAAAAAAATGAAAGAAGAGATTGAGACCGGTAACGAATAACACGATTCGATAGAGCGAAAAACGCGCTTCAAAATGATATATAACATGGCTATATATATCAATGAATTAATTCAGAAATCATATATAAATGTAAGATATGTGAGAAAACGACATTATTTTTAAACCAACCTAATACTAAAATAAAATTAAAAATTAAAACAATGAAAGCAAAGAAAAAGTAAGATAAAATCGAATTCTGAAAATGGATGGCATAGAAAAGTTGTATAAAACAAGAAAAAAGATAGACGACAAAAAACAAATTAAAAAAATACAAAAAAATAAGTGTTCATTTCGACCATACCAACGACTGGCAAAATTAAACTGCCGAGTATTTTGAATAATTATTATTGTTACTATTTTTGTGTTGTGCGAGCGGAAATGATCCTGCGTGCATGACGCATTTTTCTTTTTTTGATGTCTTAGCGTTCACGTCCGGTTGGTGTTGGTCATTAGGTTGGGGGAATCTTCTTTGTGGAAGAACGTAACAGAAGGCCTGTTATTGTATTTGAAAGTCTCG
>OZ010594.1:73636393-73638893 GCA_963932145.1 Acanthosepion lycidas | reverse complement strand
GAACCTTATTTCTGGCGATAGGCTTACCCGGTTTCCGTTGTTGCATAATGAGCGTTTGAAAAATGGCGATTTTATCGATTCTCGAAATTTTGTCTGGGATGAAAATGTAGTATCTGCCCTCGTGCGCTTAAAATATATTACTTCTCTCACCTTTGTCTCTACCTTTGGACAGAGTGAAATTGAAAATACTATCGAGAGGTACCCGGTCTCCGGAAACAGCCACCCGCGGCAGTACCTCCCTCATTTCAATGAAGAGAAGGGATCACTAGTAACACTGATGTCAGCGCGACCGAAGCTTGCAGTGGCTGGGCTATTTTTTACATGGCCAGGATGTACACCCTCGGGCTCTCCACGTTAAATCGACCCCGTGTTAGATGGCAAGAATATGCAATCGTTTCTCGGCCTTTTGTCTAAGATCAAAGTGTAGTATATGTTCTTATCAGCTTAATCCGCTTCTGCCTCTCCACTTTAATCTTACTTTTTATTCTTTCTTTTTTCGTTTTCTCACTGAAACCGAATAGTTTTTACTTATTTCCATTCGATAAAAACCGAATAGTCCACTATTTATACGGTATCGGGAAGGTGTAACGATCGTACGAACTAACGGAAGGAGATAAGATTTTCCGAAATCTCGGCAATATCCAGAATGGAAAATAAAATAAACATATAAAGATTTTACATGTATGGATATGTACATTCTGCTAAGGGAGAAGAAAGATTAAGTAGTGCTGATCATCTACGTTTGGCATGGATACATGAGGATATGTTCACTTTTGCACAAATACCCTTGGAAAAAGTATGAATTTATCCCCTGCCTCCGCTGCTTGGGTTGTATACCTTAGCATTGGGCTGTCTACGTTAGCAACAGAAGGAAAACTCTGAATTCTGAAACGGTTTAACGTACAGCTAGCAAATCCAGCACGTTCATCACGTTCTTGCTACGGAAACTACATAAGCAAACACCAAACCTGGCGATGTTTTAGCTATAGAGTTCATAGGGAGGACGTTGTCGTTGGCTTTATCTCCTATCCAAGAATTTGCTGATCGTTTCCATTATGATAATGGTCTTGATGACTAAATTCAGGATTAGAAGCTTCCAGTTTCACCAAAAGCTGCTCCCGTAATCCATCCACTATCAGCGTTTGGCTTTGCAAGAGGTAAGTGGAGGTGAAAGAAAACCAGAGTAGAAGAATTTGCTGATGGCGGTAATTTGTTTAAGGTTGACCTCAACTTGCCAAAAAGTGACCCATTCACTTGATTTCATAAGCTTCCTCTTCGGCACATAGCGGATGAGTCATGCAGAATCCAGTTATGAAACTGCAACGAATTGCCACTGACACTTTCATAATTTCGTGTGGCGCCTTCTGTAGCATGTCCGTTAGGCGTAGTACTCTTCACCCTCTGGCTAAACCGTAGAGATCTGTTGTAATCGCCATCCACTTTGTTCCACTGTTGGAGTCTTTGTGCTTTGTCGTGCTTAGTCTGAGTCCTCCTTTTCAACCTTCCTTCTTAGTCTGGTCCCTCATCTTTGACCTTGCTGCCAAGAGTGACCCTACCTGGATTTTAGATCTCCCGACGGAATCGCTCTCAGAGTCATTGGACATGTTGCCTTCTACTCACAACATGGAGCTACTATCAGTGGAGAAAGGGAAGACTATTGCTACTAAAGAGAAGAAAAACAAAATATAAGTTTTCTATAGGCAGCTGATAACATATCATAGTCAGTCTTAGAGTTAACAAGCGAGAATAATATTATGGAGCATACGACGAAATTTAAAATTCTTTACTTTTTATTCTCCTTTCAGACATATCGAAAGAATTAAAATGGCAGCTTTCAGTTTGACAGGAAATGAAGTAGCTCTCTGTGCTCCCAGCTTAGCCCCCCCCCACACACACACATTGATTCAAAGATAGGATTCCTATGTCAACCTGTCGAAGTAAACAGGAAGAAATGTGGTTGTGCTTACACTCCAGTAAGTCCTCAAATTGATGCATCCCAATTTCACATCGTTTTGTCTTGGGAATCGTGAGCAAACAGTGGCATCTCATGCCGCTCCAATTCTTACAGAGATGTCAAAGGACCAATGTCAATGCCTACACAGAGTCGCTGGTCAGTATTTAAATCTAGTCCCAGTTTCATTCCACTTGCGCCTGAGTGAATGTAATAAATCCGATTGTAATTCGAATTTGGATCTCCGATTTCCCTGTCCGGACCTCTATGTACATTATGTACGAACGTAAAAGTTTCTTTGTAAGAGGAGTTTTCCATGAAAAATGTCTCCAAAACAAAAACTCTTATTTTAAATTGGAATGAAAGTAGAGATGGTCTCAAATCTTAGTCCATCATAAAAATTCTGATATGATATTAATAAATACTAAACACTTAAATAAACTGAGTGTATCAGTTGTAACAAATTTCGTATAGAGGATGTCATAGATAGATTGCTGAAAATGCTAAAAAATGACTCAAAGAAATCAAATATGTAAATAGTATCGTCAC
>OZ010594.1:73621393-73633893 GCA_963932145.1 Acanthosepion lycidas | reverse complement strand
CCAAAAATATGAACTGAGTGCATGTATTTTAACAATGCTAACGAAAATGTAATAAATTGGGAGATTAGAATCTCAAGAATGGGGAATAAACAATATGAATTGAATGAGCGGAGTCTTATCAATGAAAAACAGGTAATATAGTCATAACTCTAAAAGACAATAATATTGAGTCAGTGGAGGTTTGATATTGAGAACAAAAATATGATTTAAATATGTTGAGACGAAATATTTCAATAAGTTGAAGAATACGAATTGAGTATGTGATATCTTAACTCCGGCGAAAAAAATATTCTGAAATTTGATACTTAATAACTAAAATGAAAGAATAAGATTAGAGTAAATGTTGTCATAAAAATACAGGGTTGTCGGAGTTAGCTCCTCCTTAATTCCCTATTTTTTCACTAGGGGTTGCTCTTCCCTACACTACAAATACTGGGCAACTTCTTGCCTCGTTCTCTTTTTCACTTTGCATTTCAGCGGACACATTTAAAAATGTAATCTCTCATAGAAATCAGCGCCATAAACACACATGCACGTACGTACGAACATTCACCAATATACAAGCTCTTTGCGTTCACACACGAACACAAATGTTAATGTCTTTATCCCTTGTAAATTTGTTGTTTAATACATATATTTGTTGGCAGATGCATATCGGACTTTGCGCGCCCCAATGCGGTGTAATGATTAGCAAGCTTGTCTCGCTAGAAAAATTACGACTGAGCAGTGAGTTAGATCCTCACTGGGTGCCCCATACTTTCAGCCTTGTGCCACATCTAAGCTACACTCAGAAAATCACTATATATATTGGACTTGTTTGTTTTCTTTACATCTTCGGTTGGACTCAACTTGAGTCCGCCATGTTCTTGTATTAGGTTGGTGCAAAAATAATGACGTAATAATGTCGATTTTTGACGTTAAAAATACGTCAAAGAACGACATTATTACGTCATTATTTTTGCACCAACCTAATAGTTGGACCTTCTAGCAGGAAAAAACAGCACGTGATCCTAATTCAACAAACCGCAAATCCACACGGTCCTCTGCAGCGTACGATGGGTAAATTGTCACCTTTTTAATTTATTTTTTTAAATTTCGTGCATGCGCGTTGTTTGTTTTGATTTTGTCCTCTTCACTCTATAGTAGGGTCAGTTGAGCACTATGTGTGATAAAAAGAACACCATGACGCAATTCACTCCGACAGAAATTTGCAAACAACGTTCTGTACTGCTTAGCATTCGCGCCGGAATTTCCAATATTAACATTTTAGAGTACTTGGGTGTCAATCTAAGGCCAGTGTAGATGATTCGGGAAGGGTTGGATGATATATCCAGTCAACATCATGTTATTTGGAGCGATTGCTAATGATGTCAACCCTTTGCCTCCATTTCTCTTCCCACAGAGATTCAGATTAACACGATGGCCTACATAAAGTTGTGTTGCCTTGGGTCAAGAGAATGGCTACTGGAATATATTATGTCTGGCAACTCTGCAACATGCCACACAAGCAGGAGAACACAGTCATGGCAGTCAGACAATTTCTGCAACCACATCACTCTTTACATTTGGCCATCTAACTCCCCAGGGTGTAACCTCCTTTATTATTATGCGTGAGCGCGCAGTTAAGCGAGAGACAAAAAAACTCCATCTAACACTAAAGATGAAGGCAAGAATTATGACAGCATTCACCAACTTAAACACGGAGACCATCCAGAAGAGATAACAAAAATTCGGAAGACGTGTGGAGGCCGTGATTGAAAATACGAATTTTACTGAATAAATCTACTCTTTAGTAATTTAAGATATTTTCCTGTAATTTTCATAAATATATCTAAAATGAGATGTCAGTGTTATTTTCATTTTTTGTCTTTTTCGACGAAAATTCGTCCATCAAAGCATACAGAAAGCCAAATGAATTTGGTCCTATCAACGGAAAGCAAAAATTGTATTAGTATCTTAATGCGGCTCAAATATTATGATCTAAGTAAGCTAAATAATAATAAGGAAAACATATATTATGATTTGAGTATAAGGATTCACCACTAGATCAAAAGAATTGAGCGAATTGAGAATTAACAATTAAAGACAAAGATCAGGATTTGACGCTCATTCAAATCGTAAAACTTTGCTTTCGATCGTTTAGTCTTCTCTTGCTCAAATCTTACTCTTTGCTTTCAATTAATTCCACTATCCCTCAAATCGTTTTTTCTGCGTTCGATTGTTAAGTTTTTATATCACTCAAATCAATTTTTTTTAAATGAAGGCTTCACTTGTTCAAATCGTCCTTTTTGCTTTCGGCTCAGGTTCAATCAAAAGCAAAAATGCGATTTTGAGCGAAGACAGAAATTAAAGAATACGATTTGAGCGAATGAAAATTTAAAAATTGAAAGCAAAAAAAAAAAAAAACGATTCAAAATCAAAACAATCGAAATCAAATTAAATTAAAAAATACGATTTGTGTTTGTGAAGACTTAATAAATAGTCTACGATTTGAGCGAGTGGAAATTTGACAGCAAAAACACGTAATATTTATTTAGTGAGTGAAAACTTAAACATATCAGTCAAAAACAAAAAATATATGTTTCGAGGGAACTGAGACTAAACAACACTCATATATATATATATATATATATATATATATATATATATATATATATATATATATATATATATATATATATATGTATATATATATATATATATATATATATGTAGAAATACATATTAAATTATATCACATGTATAGATAATAAATATGTATATATATATATATATATATAAAGAAATATAGTCTTAAGGTGTGCTATATTTATGGAATAAAGTGCTCAATATCAGAGATAGAGCGTGTGTAAATATAAAAGTGAACATAGAAGTCAACACTTAGAGGCGACAGTCTGTTTCATGCTATATGCAATCGTCAGGCCACGTGGCCTGACGATTGCATATAGCATGAAACAGACTGTCGCCTCTAAGTGTTGACTTCTATGTTCACTTTTATATTTATATATATATATATATATATATATATATATGTATGTTTACGCGTGCATATTGTACATGCAATATATGCATATATATATATATATATATATATATATACATACATACACACACACAAACAAGCGCGCACACCCGCATATATATATATATATATATATATATATATATATATATTTATATATATATAAATATATATATATATATATATATATATATATATATATATATATATTTCAGTCAATATTAAAGTCAATATTATCACGTAGTTACGTAATAAATATTTGATCCCCCAAGTCCATTATGGTTTATGATAGATCTTTATCAATGCACGATAGATAGATAGATAGATAGATAGATAGATAGATAGATAGATAGATAGATAGATAGATAATGTTTATGCCTGTACACATGCTTAGTCTTTGAGAAGTTGTTTTTTCAATTTCTTTTGTCCGAAACCTGAAACAATGAAAAGAAAAATAATTTGATTTGGGTGAATGATTCTTTAACTAGTGAAAGTAAAATATATATTTGGGGATATTTTGAGTCACTCATTTTTAACAACCATTTGTCGCTTATTTAAAGCAGTAACATATTTTCTATCGCAAGATTTTGTGTGTGTGTGTGTGTCTGCATGTGTGTGAATACTGAATTAAATGTTTCAATGTTACTTGTTCTTTTTTGTGTTTTTTTGTCTGTTTTTTTTTTCAAATAGAAGTTCTATTATTTAATCCATAACTGGGGGATGAAGATTCGTTCCTTTCCTAAATGAATTTAAGAAAACCAGTTGTATTTTAGAGAAAAGGAATTTAACGTAGAAATATTTAATGACTCGAAACTTAACACAGAAAATTATGAATTTGACTTGAGGGATTGGCGTTTTAACAAATGAAGATCAAATTAAGTTTTACATTCACGGAGTCTTAATAACGGAAACCAAGCAATATCATTTGATCGAGTGTAATATTGAGAAAGGAAAACCAATAATATGATTTGAATGTGAAAAGTCTTAATAATAGAAAGAAAAAAATATTTTAAATCTGTGAAACCCGAACTATGAAAAGAAAACGATATGAATTGTGCGAGTTTAAACTTATTGATCAAAAGCAATGATTATAATATGAGTCCGTATCCTGTTAATATGGCACATGCAGTCTTATTTTAGAGAGTGAATATTTTTAATTAAGTAGAGTCTTATCAAAGCCAAAATATTATTTGAATAAATGGAGATTTAATAATGCAAAGCACAGAATTGTCTTGAGTGTGCGTTGTCTTAATAAATAAGATATATAATTGCACTGAGTACAGTCTTAATAGGAAAAGCAAATATGATTTGCATGAGTGCAATTTTAAGAATGGAAAACATGCAATATGATTTCCATGAGTGTAGTCTTAGATACAGGAAGCAAAGAATATGATGTGAGTTAGTTGAGTTTTAACAATTGAAGGTAAAATATTTGTTTTGAGTGTGTGTCGTCTTAATAATGTAAAGAGCACAATACTATTGAACTGAGAGGATTCTCCATAATGCAAAGCAAACAATGCATATTAAATACACTGTATATTGCCAATGGAACGTTGCGTATCTTTTCCCAACGATAATCCCTCAGTTTTCATTCTGCTTAATTTTACTTGGAAATTCATATCTGAAATTATACCCCCCACATATATATATATATATATATATATATATATATATATATATATATATATATATATATATATATATATATCTTAAAATGAACCAATAAAACACCTACAGTAAAATGGAAATTAATAAGAAAAGCTATAATATGTAAGTCATTAAATGACCCATGTCCTTTGTGCGTACATGAGAAACTATATATTACTAAGTTTATAAAAAATAAAAATTTACTGAATCAAAGAAATGAAAAAGTTATTCTTTGCCGTCATTGTCAAAACTTTTCCTTAAATAATACTTAAAAATAAAGTAAAAATTAAAGAAAAATTTTAAAAAAAGTTTTTCGAAAATTCGCTTGAAGATGAAACAGAACTAATCCTTTTAATTTAATTATATAATTAAATTTGAAATTTTTAGCCTAAATTTTTGAAACTTGGATATTACTGTGTAGCGAAGAAACCATATGTTAAATCAGTTAGTTTATAATATTTATGCTCTGTAAATTTACATTGAGCACTCTTTTGTAAAAATATCAATAAGAACAACGGATTATATATCTTACTATTCTTTCTTTTTATCATAATATATATATATATATATATATATATATATATATATATATATATATATATGTATATATATTGTCATCCAAAGATAGACTGTTTCACTGTATCACAAGTCATCAGTGTGGCTAGACGTCCGGTTTCCTCTAGCTAGTATCGAAAACCGTCTGAATTGGCGTCACTCGCAGATTCTACCCTGAGCCGTTGATGATGAAGATGAATTTAAGCGTATTTATTTTTAGATAAACACACAGTGACTGAGAAATCTCGATTCGTCTAACCAAAGAATCTATTATTAGCAGTAAGAGTCACCGTTTACAAACTCACACTTGTTCCCACGATAGCTCAACCGAAATAACGAAATAAATTTTTCAGTCGCATATATGTGTGTGTGTTGTGTATGTGTGTCTATATATACATATTGTAAGTATAGTATGCACGTGTAATATATATATATATATATATATATATATATATATATATATATATATATATATATATATATATGCATATGTCATATGCTTTCCAATAATCTTGAAATTAAATTGACAAATTGACGAAAGTAATTATTTTTTTTTCCATTTTATTTCTTCCGTTATCATATGCATCTTCACTTATGCCACAATTACCAGAAAGTCGCCAAATTCCATTCGGAAATTTCTTCATACACAACACAGATAAGTTCTTAGAAGTTTTCTTTAATTTAATCAATATTAAGGAGGCTCCTGCCTGTAAATAAAAGATTTATTTGATGGAAACACAATCTATAATCGAAAGAACACTTAATCGGCAAAAATGCAATAATGACTAAATTAATTCAAATATAGGATCGTCACTTCCCATGTGCAAATGTTGCCATTCATAAAACAAACTGGATACTATTTTTAAAGCCATGCCTCAACACTGGTTATTTTAATAAAAAAACAACGGACAACGTGGCACAGATTTCTGAAAAATCACCAGAATAGCGGAAGAGGACACGCATGTTTCAAATCAGTCACAGTTGAATTTTCTGGGACATTTTGTGAGAAAAGACATCTCGAAAAACATAACATACAGAAACAACGAGAAGCTTGCCTAATTAGATTTTGTAAATGTGTGGAAGAGTAAGGACAAGGAGAGAACCATGAACGCCCCCGTTATGAAGATGTACGGTACATAAAGGATATGCTAAACTTCTCTACGTGTATTCATTTTCAATATTTTCCCAAAAATTATATCAAAATATGTTTCTTTTATTATCTTTAGGATTGATTTGCATCCAGGTATGACGTAGATTTTTACCTTTGAACATTTTTATATAAAATCCAAGTTAACCGCAAGTGGTCATGAAAATAAGATTCAATTACATAAAATGTCATTAAAAGATTATTTATCTATACGATATTCACTTCCTACTGAATTTATACTAAAATGGTTAATTAATTTTTATTTTATTTTATTCAGATTTTCATCAAGTGTTTTGAAATTATTTGAAATCGTTCCAACCGTTAAATGACCGTCCTGGGTATGACGATAAACTACATCCAACAGCAAGGCCTTTGATCAGAATGTTTTGAGGAGCGTAGAACTACCTTTTAATTGCTGGGGTTCACAGGTCCACACTGACCTGACAGGCTCCCATCTATGGCAAATATTTACCCCCAACCACACCAAAAAAGGGGTCAAAACACTATGAAAGTATAAAAATAGGTTTTAATACCAGCAATACTTTTGGGGGAAATATTTTTTATCATTAATACATTTAAATAAAATATTACCAGCAATACATACCATTAAAATGCAATATGTTCTCTTGCTAAAGATTACTATAATTTTCAAGACCGCTGAAATCAAACCATTACAACGATCGTCAACTTGCTTTCTAAATTGAAATCAGTCTTTGTCATTTTTTACTCTACTATATACCAAACAAATATTCCGCACTGCTTCGGTTCTTCTATAAAAAAATATCAATTCAAGACATTGTATATTTGTCTATAAATATCAATATTATGGACTAGAATATTAATAGACAAATAATATATTTTACACCATAATGTGTGTAAAATATATTATTTGTCTATTAAAGGTCATTTGTAAATGATTTTTAATGTTTAAAATATGAAACATCATCATCGCCCTCGGTATGGTGATAAACTACATCCGCGTCCTGGGTAAGATGTTAAACTACATCCGCGTCCTGGGTAAGATGTTAAACTACATCCGCGTCCTGGGTAAGACGATAAACTACTTCCAACAGCAAGTCCTCTGATCAGGAGGTTTTGAGGAGCGTAGAACAACCTCTTAATTGCTGGTGTTCCCAGGTCCACCTTGACCCAGGGGAGTAGCACATGTTAGGTTCCCAGATATGGGCAAATTGTTAACCCCGAAACTGTAGTCAAAACAGTATGGAAGTGTAAAAATGGGTTTTCATACCAGAAATTCTTTTTTTGTAAAAGAATTGTTACCAGCAATACATTTTTGAAGGAAAAATATTAACAGCAATACATTTTTGGAAAAAATATTACCAACTATAAAACTTTTGTCAGCATTATATAAACCATTGAGGTTGATATGCTGTAAAACAAACCAAACCAAACCAAACCGGAACATCATCAAACAATCTGTGTTTTGCACCAGTGAAACGTATTTCTCCTTTAATTGCTATATGTTCAGATGGTGTTATACTAATGGGATTATAAACTAATTATTTTTTCATTGTTTCGAATTATGAGTCAAGCGATCAAAGCAGAACCAAAGTTAAATGGTATGGAATAGTTTAATTGGGAAAACTTGCAGAAAAGAAATGTATTTGTATTCTTCATGTGTTTCCGCTTAGAAGCAGAACACAATGATCCACCATCTGCCACAATCTTTTAAACAAGAATGACAAACTTGTTTCTTTTGAAATCGTATTTTTACAAATGGAGAAAAATAGGTTTTACTTGTTAAAAGCAAACCAAAATTATTGATTTTCGTAAACTGAAAAACCCATGCTATTACCAAAACCATCAGTTAATGTTCCATGTCTGATGGAATATGGAATGGTGACGTCCATTATAAGTTTCTCCGCTAATGAGCGATCATCTCTGTAATTATTTTCCGCAAAATTATCGGATAAACGGGGCATTACATCGAAAGTGTCTTGTTTTGCTAAGCAGAAAAGGTGATATCCTCCAGCATGGCAATGCAATGGCACACACTGCAAAAGAAATTCAAGAAAACTAAGATGGTTATTATTAGATGTTCTGCCACATAAATCACACCCCCTAGATTAAAACCTGCATATTTTCATTCTTTTCCATCACGTGAAAATTTAATAAGTAATAAAACATTCAGAAATTAAGAATAAATCGCTGTAAGAAAATATTGACTTTTTTGTTTTTAGTCATTTGCTAATTGCTTCTGTCTAGAAAGCAAAGGAAATGTCTATTATTCCCTTCGAAATTTGCTTTTATGACCTGAATATCGATGATTTGAAACTAGCCTACTTTCCATTATATTTGTGTTGTATCCTTAAAGAGGTTACAGACAGACAAAGACGGTACACGAGTGAAGGAACAGCAATGCGCGCATAGATAAAAGAGAGGTTTATTGTAAAAGACAGAGAATAGGATGGCAAGCTAATAATTCCCGAACCAAGTTTATTTACCTTACCTCCCCACGTGGCAGGATGTGGCACAAGGCCGTTTTTTTTAATGCGGTTAAAAAAAAAAAAAAAAAAAAAAGAGCCCGTAGGCTCGGGTAAAAATTCCCCGTAGACCCCGTACACATGGTGTCGCGTTTGTCGTCTACCATCCCAGACGAGGCTATGCCGAAGGGCAGAATCTCATCTGGGTTCCTCTCTACCTCCTGGTAGAGAGGAACCAGGAACGAATTTACAACTAATTGCCGAAACAAGGTTATTTAACTTACATCCCCGCGAGGTAGGATCTGGCCCAAGGCCGTTTTTAATGCAAGGCAAAAACCGTGCCCGTAGACTCAGGCAACAATTCTCCGTAAAACCCGTATTCACGGGATCGGGTACCTGTTTTACAGCCCAGAAGCGACTCTGCGCTTCGACATAGCCTCGTCTGAGTTCCTCTCTGCCTTCGGGCAGAGAGTTCGACCAGCAGAGCTGGAGACGAATAATCTCTAACTAATTGCCGAAGCAAGGTTATTTACCTTACCTCCGCGGGAGGCAGGATATAGCTCAAATCCGTTTTTTAATGCGGGGATAAAACGAGTCCGTAGACTCGGGCAAAAATTCCCCGTAATTATAGAAGAGGAACCCAGACGAGCCTTTGCCCTTCGGCATAGTCTTGTCTGTGTTCCTCTCTGCCCAAAGGCACAGGGTTTGACCAGCACAGCTGGAGACGAATCTCCAACTAAATGCCTAAGAAAGCCCCTAGATATATCTTCTGCTCACTATTTATAGCTCTTTATATATTCAGTCCACATAGACGATAGGGGCTGTGGGGCATTACATTACAATAATTTATTATATAGGAATAAAGTGTCGCTGCTGACACTTGAGTTTGAACATAGATCACCAGTGAGCAAACACAATTACTTAAAGAATACCGGAGCGTACAACGGTCGAAAGGTCGTGAATATGACAATAAAGATTAGGGCAACAGTCCGAACAATGTAAGTAATGTAAATAATTACTATAACTCATCTCAGAAATATAGACAAATAACCTATTTTCAATTACATTCCAGACAGATTCAGCGTTGAGTTGCTGAAGGATAATTTTCTAGAACTTTCTAGAAGTTTCAAGAAGTGTATAAAAGTTTCAAGAATTTTTAGAACGTTCTGGCTACCAAGGATCCTATAACAAAAACGTGGTGGGAGAATATAATTGGGAGTTGGTACGTGAAAGTAAGTTGCAGTATAAGCCTAAATCGCGAAAACCTATTGTAATTTTTTGTGATCTCCCTTGTGGAATTCTTGAATAAATAAATGCAACTTTTAACTGGTTTGTTTGATTAACGGAATATCAAATCTGCATAGGTCATTTAATGCTGAAATTTAATTTTCTTGGGATATTTGGTAATTTTTCTTTTACTATTAATATTTATTGCTCGCATTTTTACTATTTTCCAATGGTTGGGGCCTTAATTGGTGCTACAACCCAAGACCAAGATAGATCTGGGAACAACAGCATTTAAGAGGTTTTTCCACACTGCTCGAAAACTCTCAATCAGAGGCCTTGCTGCTGGATGCAGTTTATCATCATATTCAGTATGGTTCCTTTTTAATCATATGTTGTTTCGTTCCTAATTTGGGTGAACGAGAATGTTCACATTCGTCTGTTTTGTTTTTTTCTCCGGTAGAAATAGGCACATTTCAGAAATATCATTATCTTGATCAGAAAAACAAATTTCAAAGAAAATGATAGCCATTTTTCATACTTCCTAGGCGTTAGCAAATAGGAAATACTATTTGCTCTCCAAAGACAAACATCGCGTTACACTGTAACTTGGAAAAAATCTTTCAAACTACTTTGAAAAAAATAAAGTTCATTAAATACGGAATTAAAAATTCACTGTTGGGTTACAGTCATTAAAATGAAGATAAATACGTATTTTATAAGGGACATTAAAAATATTAAATATCTTCTTCGATGTTTCGTGTCACATGTGGGTGATCATAGCCATCCACACTACACATCCTTTGGAACTTGTTTGTTTATTTATTAGTATATTTATTTTTTACAATCCGTTACTAATATTTATTTTTTTACAATCCATTACTCTCCATTATTTGACGTCTATTTTGGTATTTTTTTTCCTCGGTTTCCCTTTGATCGCTCTTCTTTTAAGTATGCCATGTGAGCGTCAAATTCTCCAAGTCTCCTTTCCTCGTTATATACCCTGGAAAATTTAACTCGTATTTGTTCTAAGTAGAAGTGCCCTTTTTTGTTTATATTTCCCTTTTAGACTTGCTTATTGCTCACACGCTCCGTCTACGGTATTCGCGGGATTCTTTATAGAACCACATTTCTGCTTCCTCAGTTCTCATCTTTACCAGAAGAAATTGTCCAGCATTCATAATTATGATAAGGGATTGAAATTAAATAGCGAATCAGAACGTTTATATTTGTTTTATTTTTGTTTTGTTTTTTTTTTTTGTTTTTTATGTGTTTTGTTTTTTTTGTTTTGGTTTTTGTTTTGTTTTTTTGTTTTTGTTTTTTTTTTGTTTTGTTTCTTTTTGTTTTGTTTTTTTGTTTTATTTTTGTTTTGTTTTTTTTTTGTTTGTTTTTTTTATGAAATGAGACATTTTTTAAAATAACATTTCTGAAAAAACGTGATTACTTTCTGGACAGGCTAATATTTCAATAATACCATAATATGGTACCATACATTAATCGAATCCGTTTCCATCTTCTGCTGCTCATTAATGAATTAATGTTCATCGTTTTAAACGTCTTCTAAAATCTATGAACGCTTTCATTCAAAAATCCCAAACCATAATCTAACGGTGAGTCATGTTCTGCTAACGAGAGGAAACAGGTAACATTTCCTTCTTCAAAAGTTTTCTTAACTTGGAAGGTTTAAAAAAACCATCCAAATTAAGAAAACTTTATTTTTTAAATAAAGGAAAATGAAAACTAAAACTGTGTTCGAAGTTACTAATACAAAATAATTAAAGAATAAAACTTTGAAAGATTTTTGCAATAATATTGCATTTATTTTTATTTTTATTTATTTATTTATTTTTTTTTATTTTTTTTTTTTTTTTTGAGTGCTAAAACTTAAAAGTGCTATAACTTAAAAGTAGAAAAAAGATGTTTGAAAGAATGTGTAAACGTGTATTTTTCTGCACTCAGGTACGCGGCAAGGTGGAGTAATGGATAGCTGCTCGGATCTAGGAATCGGAGAGCAGAGTTCGAATTCGATATTCCAGTCAGATCCATTACATTCACTTACGTGCTAATATCCTGAGGAAAATTATGCATCCTCTTCTTTTTCCTCCAGCTATGGATAAGGACAGACATCAGGTCAGACCGTGTTCTATAGCCTTGGATGGCAACTGGTCTACCGCAGAAAGAAGTAGCAATGTGCTGCGGGAAAAAATCTACCTTGTCAGTCCTGTATCCGAAGATACATGATTGCCTATCACGCATAGCACATAACTGACTGATCTACACGTACAAGCACGCTCATATATCTCGACGCATATATCTAGAAGGCATTTCTTGATTATACTTATATTGAATTATTTCAACCAAAGCATGGCAATAAACCCACTAAGACTCAGGTGGTTACTGAGTGTGAAAGTATATGAGAAAAAGAAAAATGTTAAGGAGGGGGAAGAATATACACGAAGAA
>OZ010594.1:73441393-73616393 GCA_963932145.1 Acanthosepion lycidas | reverse complement strand
CCCCCGACAAGAATCGAACCTGTATCCTATATGGAACATATATATATATATTGATAATATTAGTGGTTAATATATATATTAAATGAGAGATCTGACGCCAGAGAAATATGGCTCTACAGAAAGATGCTAAGAATAACATAGACAGATCATGTGAGTAACGAAGAAATTTTAGTTTTTTTTTTTTGTTTGTTTTTTTACGGCATATCAACCTCAATGTGTTATTCAATGCCAACAAGATATTCATTGTTCGTAATATTTTTACCAAAAATTTATTGCTGTTAATATTTTTTCATTCTAAAATCTATTGCTGGTAATATTTTCTTTTTTTGAAAATGTATTGCTGGATTTAATTTTTTTCAAAAATTTATTGCTAGTAATATTTTTTTTTCAAAAATTCATAGCTGGTAATATTATTTACAAAAATGTATTGCTGGTATTAAAATCCTATTTTTACACTTTCATAGTGTTTTGTACCCAGTTTGGGTTTAACTATTTGTCCATAGCTGGGACCCTAACAGGTGTTACCCACCCCCCGGGTCAGGGTGGGCTACGAAACACCAGCAATTAAGAGGTGTTTCTACGCTCCTCAAAACCTCCTGATCAGAGGCCTTGCTGTCAGATGTAGTTGGAAGTTTAAGAAAAATCGAAACAGTAATGGATATTTATACTTATCATCAGGAAGTGACAGTTGAAATATCTAGGGTACATAATGAGGAAAGATTGCTTGAAAATTTGATGCTCACAAGACAGATTGTAGGTAATGGAACAGAGAAAAACAACGCATAACCTATCTGGCGAGTTTGATTAAATGGTTAGCTGAGTTTCCATTCTGTTCTTATGTCCATCACACTACTCACGCATCCACAATATAAGTTAGTAAGTTTAAAAAAAAGATATGTTACAAAACAAAATCAATACTTTCAAAGTAAAAGATTCAAATTGTTTCAAAAGACTTCGGAACGGAAGCCGAAGTAAACAATTTAAATGAAAAAGTTGAAATTATTTCGTTGATGCAGTTCAGTGTTTCCCAACGTGGGCGTTAATGCTCCCTTGTCCTTTATGATATGTTGAAATAGGGCATTTGGAATCGCTGTTCAGCTGTGCGGTGGGCATTTATTCCTTGTTTGTCAAATTTTCAAAAATTATTCGATATTGACTCGAAAAGGAAATTTCTGAAAGCTATATAAAGCTGGGGAAGCGATCAATCTTTTCTTCATTGCTCTTCCTATTTCCTATTAGGCTGAATATGGTTTCAAAGCAGTTACGTAGCTCATTACTAAACAAAGAAATTTCCTGAAAATTAAAAAAAAAACAGAAGAGATCTACGATAACTTCTACGCAGTATGGAACCTATCGCATTGAAAACATTCAGTTTAGCTATTAAATAAATTTTGTTTTTTATAGACTTTCAATCATTTGCATTTATAGTAAAAATTAAAACAATATTAAAATTATTTTTGCGTTAATACCTAAGTATTATCTTGCTATGAAAGATGAATTCAGTATAATATTCGAAATTTGATTTGACGTTTTGGGTGGGTGTTGGCAAAAATGTTTGTGCCCAAAGAGGGCGCTGGTTAATAGGTTGGGAAACACTTATGTAGATGAAAGATGTCATAGAAGATCTAATCACAGTTTTACCATTATGTTTTAGGTTTCAACGAAGTCGAAAAATGGTAAAAAAACCTTGTTAGGAGATGGAGCAGAGCACAACATAACCGACACCCAACCATTTTAGATAATTCAATTTATGGTTAAAATCTGACTATGTCTTCCCGATATAATTGAAAATAAAAGATATAAATTTAATAACTTAGAAGTACTTCAGCAAATTGACAAATCGATTGACGTTAGAAAAAGAGAACAATAAATGACACTTTTTTCATTTTATTAATGAGAGCCGACTTATAAATCAGTTTTTTGTTGCAAAGCGATGTCTAAATTGACAATAGGTCAGGATGAATTTGCGATCGTACCTACTGACATTTATTTTTTTTTTTATTATTTCATGTTAATTTAAACACGAAATATGTATTGTTTGAGTATCGCAAATAAAAACGATTATAAAAGGAGACTATCGATACTTATCGATTTCTTCATGGAAAGTTTGTAGCTACTAAAGGGAACTCCAGCAAAAATATTTGCAAATTACTCTTCCAGAATAGAGATGCGGCTTTTGAAAGAGGCTCAGAAGAATTGTGTCGAGTTGACTAAGTAAAAACTGACGCTTGTCAACTAAAAACGAGGATTCTTGTTTCCCGACGGGTTGTTCCGCTGAAGAGGTTTCGATTTTTTTTATCATTTCACCCAAAAAGCAAGGCGTTATTGTCATCATGACGTCAGTTGTTACTGAGTGGGAAAGAAATTGATAAGACTTTAGTGAGGAGAAAGGATCAATAAAAACAAGTTTCAAGAAGACAGTGGATAACGATTGGCGTTGAATGTAAATTTATGAATACCGTAGGTGACAGCGAATCAAGAAGCCGGAAAAAATTTCCATAAGCGAAAAGTGGGAAAAATGAAACTATTAGAATCGAACTTCCGGTTACATGCAGCCATTTCAGTAGTAAAAGGATAAGATGTAGTTGTACAAGTAAATACATACGGTCGATATACCAAGGAGGAAAGTAATATTTATTTTGAATAATACAAAAATGTGGCACAAGGTGAGAAGGGGAAGGCAGGTTTTCAATCTGTCTTATCTTAAACTTAGCTAACCACGATTAGTGAACCAAAGTTACCACTGTATTCTTTACACCAAAACAACACATCTTTATTTACCATTCTTACTACAGAGTCCATAATACCTCAAAGTCCCTATATTGTCCTAAATAATTTCCAGATGTGCCAAGTTCATGGAAAAATTAGCCATGGAAATATTTATAGAAAAGACACAGTGAAGACACATCGCGAGGATGGAATGCAATACGATTGAAACGATTTCGCGGGGAAGAGCAATTTTGTCCAAATATCCATTTGGTCATTTTGTCAGTAATTTCTTATGCCTGTTGATAAATGTATGTTGTTTTTTACGCATACTGACTCATTATTAATTGCTAGCAGTTTCCGGTTGCCATGATTATTGACTATTTTGCAATCTTGTAGTCATTCGAAATATCCATGATGCCTCTACTATTCTCTTTACACAGTCTATCCTCATAGTCATTGGAATGCAAGGGATTATATTGTATGTTTTTTAATTACTTTGTTTTCTCCTCCACATATTGCTATTCAGGCAAATGTTTTTATTAATATAATAAATATATAGGCGCATGGCCTAGTGGTCAAGACGTTTAGGAGACTCGGTTTCGAATCTCACCTTGATCGATTTATCAAATGTGTAGTTGATAACATCTGCATACGGAGATGATTCCAGCATGCAGCACAATACCATGGGTCAACGCAAGTTTTGCGAAATTGTGTCGACGAAATAGTTTGGAAGTTCGAAGCTCAATAACCGTGACCAGCATGCTGACCGTGTTCAACTCCTGATTATGCCAGAGCACTCCAGAAATATTACGTCGGTAAGTTGACTGTGTGAATGTTAAAGAAACTAAAATCTGCCTGATCAGGCGTCTGCAACAGGGATTAGATAGCCACACTTAGCTAACGTAAGCAGACTGGCAAGCACTGAAAAGACTAGACTGAAATTATTATGCCAATTTAGGAAATATATAGTGACTACTGCTCAGCGATGTATGTCTTCAATAATTGTTATTTAATCTCATCCTGAAAATCTTCTTCTGTTCGGAATTATTCATTAATTTCTTCTTGGTTTATTGCATCTGATTCCAATATTCTAAGATATTGAAGTATTATTAGTAGTAAAATAAACATTTGCCCTTTTTTTAAATAGATGATCGCGCTCATGGGAATGAGAAAACAATTCAATTAGCGGCAAAGGAAATCGATAATAGTCGCCAGAAATACTGGAGAAATAGTGGAGGAAAAATATTCATCAGACTGTTTTAAGATATAGAACGAATATGTTCACGTGACCTAGAAAATAATATTTTAAACACATTTTACTAGAATTTCAACTGATGCCTATCTATCTATCTATCTATCTATCTATCTATCATATTTTGTTCATATCATTTATTTATCTCATTCTGTATCTATCTATCTATCTATCTCATTCTGTATCTATCTATCTATCTATCTATCTCATTCTATTCATATCTATCTATTTATCATATTCTGTTAATATCTATTTATTTATCTCATTCTGTATCTATCTATGTACCTGTCTATCTCATCGTGTTCATGTCTATCTAATTCTGTTGATATTGATCTATATAATTCTATTCATATCTATCTATCTATCTATCTATCTATCTATCTATCTATCTATTTAATTCTGTTCATGTCTATCTATGTATTACCAATTGGGACTTTTCTCTCTATTTCTCTATCTCTGACTTATTGTTTCTATATATTTGTGTCTATATGTCAACCAATTCATATAATGAAACATGTATGAAAGAAAGATTACGGCACGACACACACACACACACTCACATATATATATATATATATATATATATATATATATATATATATATATATATATATATATATATATATATATTATGAAATGGAGATAGTCCGACATATATTTTAAGACATTTTTTTTATGTATATACGCTCCTTTTATAGATACAAATATTAAGTAAATGCTCTATTTATAATAAAAAGTATTAACAAAACTTATCGGCCTTAATTTCCGAGAAATTTTCAGGGCGGTAAATGTTGTTAATACTGTTTATCATAAGCAGAGCATTAAATATTTGTATCTATAAAAGAAACGTATAAACATAAAAAATCTCTTCATATACATACACACACACACACACACACATATATATATATATATATATATATATATATATATATATCTGTGTGTGTGTGTGTGTGTGTGCACTGACAATATAGAACTCAATAAAGGTTACACTCAGCATGGAGTATTGACTCCTATATACACACTTTCTATTTCTACAAACGCGCTGTGTCTGTTTACTTTTGGTTATTTTTATTTTCATTCACAATTCTCCAATATTCATATTGGTTTCTCTCATTTTCATCTCTATTTTATTTTCATTTACATTTCTCCTTTTTATTTTTATATGTTTTTGCTTCCCTTGCCTAACTTTTGCTGTTATATATTTAAATATTTCTGTGACATATTTAAATGTCCTTTATTTTGTTTAATTTTTTAATTTTTTTTTATTTACATTTAGGTTTCTGTTTCTATGTTATTTGCATTTATTTTCAATTTGGTTTCACTGA
Source organism: Acanthosepion lycidas (assembly GCA_963932145.1). Taxonomy (NCBI): domain Eukaryota; kingdom Metazoa; phylum Mollusca; class Cephalopoda; order Sepiida; family Sepiidae; genus Acanthosepion; species Acanthosepion lycidas. The sequence continues at coordinate 73,611,104 of OZ010594.1, read as the reverse complement.
TTTTAATTCTGTTGCTCTTAATTTACTTCTGATTGTTATTTATATTAGGTTGGTGCAAAAATAATGACGTAATAATGTCGTTTTTTGACGTATTTTTAACGTCAAAAAACGACATTATTACGTCATTATTTTTGCACCAACCTAATATCATTTCTATTTTATTTTAGTTCATTATTCCCCCCATAAATATAGCAAATTATTAATATGGATATATACCTTTGTGTGTATATGCCTGTATATGTTGCTACAGTGAATTAATTTATTAATATTTTTTTTGTTTTACACCGGGTCTTTTCCGTGTTCGATGAAACATTATATATGTATTTTTGTAGGTGAGTAACGGTGGATATTTAGTGTTTGTTTAATAGTTTTCCGGTATCGTGCCTTCATTTTTCAGGAGATATTGTTACGTTTCTTTAAATATCGCGTCTTCACACGTCAGTTTGTCGTGTTTTTCCAAGGTGAGTATTTTTTTTTTCAAAGGAAACACTTATACAGTGTAACCCGGATATAAGAGACCCGGATATATGAGAAACCCTGATATAAGAGAGATGTTCTCTGGTCCCAAATTAGAGCCTGTGTTAATGTATGTAAAATAGACCAAACCCGGATATAAGAGAAATCCGGATGTAAGATACTTCTCCGGTCCCGATAACTCTCTTATATCCGGGTTACACTGTACGTCATTCTGGCTATTCAACACTTTATTACTTGCCAGAGTACCGAGATAACCTGAACGTAGATAAAAAGTAACATATACATATATATGTGTGTGTGTAAACCCCGTTATTTTTTACATGTTCACTAGTTAAGTAATAAAAGAGATTTAGAGGTATACTCAACCCAACAAAACTATTTCAAAGTTGTGATTATTGATGTTTGTTTGTGTGTGTGTTATAGTGGAACACACCTATTCTATAGTTAATAGACTCTCCCCCCTATAATACGTAGGAGTAGTAAGAATAACGAGTGGCTGAGTGGGGTCGGTCAGTCGACCGATGCCGGACGACCGTTAGTCGGATACTAAAGTATCAGCGACCACAACTAGATTTCTCTGCGTTATTACCTATTATATCAAGTTCCTAACGTTTTGTACGTCAAACCTATTTTAGAACCGACTTACTACAAATACAAGCCTCCACTGTGAAACCACTCCATAACAGTATATGTGTGTGGGTTGGGGGCTCTTAACCTTTCGGCATTGACACTTTTAATGTTAAACTTCAAATTGACTATTGTCCAGATAAAAGGTACAGCGGCCATCATCATCAGGAATTTCCGCCGTCTACGCCGTGTTCGGTAAGACGATAAACTATATCCGTGTCCTGGGTAAGACGATAAACTACATCTGCTTCCTGGGTACGACGATAAACTACATCCGGCAGCAAGGCCGCTGATCAGGAGGTTTTGAGGAGCGTTGAACCACCTCTTAATTGCTGGTGTTCCAAGGTCCACCCTGACCCGGGATAGTAGCACCTGTTAGGGTCCCAAATATGGGCAAATAGTTAACCCACAAATTCGTCCTGTGTAAGACGTTAAACTACATCTGCGTCCTGGGATGGACGATAAACTACGTCCAACAGCAAAGTCTCTGATCGGGAGGTTTTCAGGAGCGTGGAACCACCTGTTAATTGCTGGTGTTCCCAGGTCCACCATGACCTGAAATGGTAGCACGTGTTAAGGCCCCAGCTATGGGCATATAATTGATCCCCGAAAGGGGTCAAAACAATATGAAAGTTTAAAAATATGTTTTAATGCCGGCAATACTTTTTTTGAAAAATTATTACTAACAGAAGTGTGTTTGACGCAAAACCGTGGAAAATCTCTCCAAGCCTCCTCGCCACTACCTTTTAGAGACGCCTCAGGCGCTAGGCATGGAAAGGTATTGTCTAGGGAAAGGCTCCCTTGCTGCCCACCGTTTATATAAGTTGGTGTTCAATAAAGGCCACCCTTTTCCTCCACATGGAGACCATATGCTGTCGACAATCTAAACAGAACGTTTTCTCTTCAGATGTGGTTATAATGATAGTAGGCCCGTGGTTGAGTAGTGAGAACTTTAGTATTTTAGCCATCAAAGAGGGATTCGAATCCTATCATCGTCGATTCTTAATAGTATCTACATCGGAAGACGTTCGCAGCGTGCGGCTCTGTTGGAAATGCGCGAAAAGTATACTACAGGTTCACCCGGGCCTTCTGAGTTAAATCCGGCACACGAAACTTTTCGGAAAGCTTCGATAATTATGCTAACATGAATTCACAAGTCATCCTGACCGAGCGTTTGAGTTCTGGTGTTGTTCAAACTACTGATCATGATAGATTATGTGTTCCCTTGCAGAAACTGCAGGTGGATTGGAAGGTAACTCCTCATTTTGAAATACTTATAATTTATTTATTAAGTAGAATTTTTACAAGAAATGGATATGAGAGGAAAGCATTTAGCATAAGGCTTTATCTAAAATTCGATATGGGCTCCAGATTTCGAACCAGCTTCTTGAGCGGCCCAGGAAGCGCGTCAAAGAATTTTACCAGGAACTCTTGTGGTATGTAAGATATAAATTCATGTATTCGTCCATCAGCGTCTCAGTTTGTTATAGTAGATTTGATCCTTTAACCCCCCCCCCAATCACCACCACAAAAAAAAAGTCACAGTGTGTTAAGTCAGAACTCCTGGTTGGCCATTCATCCATAAAATAGGGATTTACTTTTATTAGGTTGGTGCAAAAATAATGACGTTTTTGACGTTAAAAAAAAACGTCATTATTGTTGCACCAACCTAATAAATCACCCTGTATATCTAAGGTCCATTCGAAATGATTCTAGTATAAACTACAGGTGGGCTCTGTGTTATTAAAGATACTACATGAGAAGACATCTTCAATAGGGATTAGCTAGATCCCTTAATATACTTCATAGTCTTCCAAGACTAACGGAGGCTTACTTTATGCTGATAATTCAGAATAATGTCCTCCGCGCAGCGTTACTCATGAAAATTTATCTGCGATAGATTTTATATGCCTTTTTTATTCTCCATGGAGTTTTTTTAAAATCCTTATTTCTTTTTCTATTAAGTCTTTCCCTGTATTTTTATATTTGTTCTTTTTCTATTTGATGCAATGTTTTCCTTTTTTCCCTATGGTGTTTACTTATCGGAAAAAAATAAGTTGAAAATTGACCGCTTACGTTCGCGAACGTTTACTGTGAAGATAATACCAGAAAAAGCCAAATAAGCTAGGAACAATTTGGTAGTCTATTTCGGGAACAAGCGGCAACAAGTACGATGTGAAGATTAACATTCAATGTAAACAAGACAGCGAAGGAAACAGACGAAAACTCTTCACATTCATGGAAATTAGAAAGACAGAATTTATTTACAATAAAAACCACGAAAAATAATAATACATAAAATTGCACTAATAACAGTTTTTAGTGCTATGTGAATTTTCCCAGTCATTTAATATGAAATATATGAAAGAGTGATTTTTCTACTTACAAGCAGCGAAAACGAAAAAGATGACTCGAATATATCCATCTTGTTCTTAACTGTTAAAAATGACCACTAGATGTCTTAAAAGACGGGTTATAAATTTGATTTAACCCTTTAAAATTATCGGCAAAATCTACTGGTGATATGGAAAGAAATATTATGCTTACAACAAAAAAAAAACTGAATTCTTCGCGAAAGAATTCCCGTTTTACTTTCTGTCGGAGCTGAGTTATTATGACGACACACGCCTTCTCTCTGTTGTGACGTATCAATGAGTTGAAGAAGAAAGGTATGATGGCGTCGCTTTCATTCTCTTTATTAGGCACGTTTTAATATGCCGCCTGCCGGAAAATATCTGCCGAAAACAGCTAGAAAGGTGGTAATTTTTACCCTTTTAAGCATCTCTAAGGCGTGGCTAAACCCAGTCAAATTACGTGAAATTTCCCTCCAAATTAACTTTAAAAAAAAGAAACAAACGGTAATTAAAACATTTCCTAAAATTCTGACACTTGTATATTTCATTTTTTTAACTTTAAAAGAAAGCCCAATGTATCATAAAACAATTTACATACATAAATATGACAAAATGTTTACTTTTATTATTTTAATTCCAAACATATTTTGTAGCCAGTGTTGGACTGTTTGAATTCAGTCGTACATTTTGATGAGTTCTTTTTCCTTTCTTTATGCATTTGCAAGCTAAAAGCATGGCGATTTTAATAGAGGACTGTTTACAAACAGACATTCTCAAACTACCAATATTTCCACAGCAGTCATGCTAATCTTAGCACTGCGATGAACTGGATAGTCTGACTCCTAACACGAAACTCTAATTCATCGATTCTATCAATTTGGCAAGATTCCAAACATTGACAGCGTAATATTTAGGTTTCAGGTTTCAGATTCCAGAAAAATATAAAGAGGTTCTCATATTGTTCATTTTTTTTTTAAAGTTAACATTCATTTAGATATCTTTCATTTCACTTTTTTTTTTTTAGGTTAATTTTCGTTATACTTATTTTTATTTGGGTTTGTCTTATTTTATTTTTTTTTATTATTTTTATTTTCCTTTCGTTCGGTTTATTTCCATTTTACTTTCATTTTAGTCTCATGAAATTAAGAGAAACCGAATTCTTTTAATTTCTTTTTCGTTTATTCTAATTTAGATTTTTCTTTTCATTGTTTCTTATTTTCCTTATCGGTTCTCTAATTTTGCTTTCATTTCGGATTATTCTATTTTCATTTTGCTGCTTCTTATTTTCGTTTTATCTTCTTTGGTAATCTTTCATTTCTTATTTTTCGATCCTCCTATTTTCATTCTGATTACTTTCATTTTCATTTCAGATCATTTGATTTTGATTTCTTTTCTCTGAACTTCATTTATTTTCTTTCAACTTTGTCTTATTTTCATCTTGCCTACTTTTATTTTGATTTCAGTCAGTTATCTGCCATGCATGATACATCTTATGTGTCATGCATGATACATTTTATGTGTCATGCATGATATATCTTATGTGTCATGCATGATACATCTTATGTGTCATGCATGATACATCTTATACGATCATATATCTTTCGATACCTGACTGATAAGGCAGATTTTTCCCGCATTAGTTTGCCACTTCCTTCTACGGTAGACTAGTTGATATCAAAGGATATAGAACCCAGCCTGTCCTGAGGATTCATACCTTTCCCAAGGGTAATAGTACGTAAGTGAATATAATGGATTCGACTGCAACTCGAACTGTCCGATTCCTCAGTCCGAGCTGCTATCCACCGTTGCTTCTTCGTAGACAGATTACTATGAACGTTTTATACGTTGAGTGTGTTGTTTTATAGAACATCTAATATACAGTACGGCGTTATAAATGATATTCATTTTGGGAAAAAATGATAATTGATGACACTATAGAATGACGACGACGATTAAGACGACATTAATATCAATGAAGACATTTAATATTGGGATACTAGAGATGAAAGTCTTTTGATTTTAGTCATTGACACGGACAAAGGCTTCTTCAGAGCTCTGACCAGATATAAAATGTAATTAATAACAATGTGAATCTGTCAGTTATTTACCATGTGTGATACACGCATAGACGATCATGTATCTTTCGATAGATGACTGACGAGGCAGATTTTTTTCACACAGTAGGTTGTCATTTCTTTCTGCGGTAGACCAATTGCCATCCAAAGCTATAGAACCCAGTTTGTCCTTCTATTTACTCTTAGCTGCGAGGAGAAGAGGATTCATAACTTTCACATGGGTATTAGTACGTAAGTGAATGTAATGGATCTGACTGGAATTCGAACTTGGCTCTCCGATTTCTCAATCCGAGCCGCTGTCCACCGTGCATCCATATTTTGATTTAGGATTCTCCAATTTTTATATTGGTTTATCTCATTTTCCTTTCTATTTTACTTTCATTTTCATGTTATCTTACATCATTTTCATTACTTTCACTTTCACTTTCACTTTCGTTTCTTTTTTATTTTAACCTTTAATACGTTCGCTTATCTATCTTTTGGTGTCATATTTAAATATTTTGGTGTCATATATTTAAATATCCTTTATTTTCGTTTAGTTATCTTATATTTTATTTCGGTTTCTCTTTTTATTTCAGTTACATTTATTTTCATTTTCCTTTCACTTATATTAATTCTGTTTCTATTAATTTAATTTGGATTTCGTTTAAATCAATTTTAGTTTCTTTTACTTCATTTTGGTCTTGTTTAATTTTCAGTTCAGTTTCAGTTATTTTTTGCTTCAGTCTTATTTTCGCCAGGCTTCCTTTCCTTTTGGTTAGCTTAGCGTTATTTTCTCTTCAGAGCGATATATAAATCTAAATATTTTCGAAAACTCAACAATTCCTAACAGTATTACAATGTTTATGACGCCATTTAAAATGTTTGTATCTTTAAAATATTGTATCTCAAAGGTGGCTATATTCTCAGCTATGTTATCAGCCATAATAGTCTTCAACCAAACAGAGTGATATAGAAAATAAATTGATTTAGTAAAATTTGAATATTATCACCTCACCTTTCCGATTTTAGTGTCAATAACTTACAATAACTTTGTTAAAAGGCTTTGTTTACAATATCCAGCTGACACAGTGCCAAGCGTGAGAAAATATTGTTGTTAAAATTCATGTATCCTGAAATGATGATAATTATAAAATTTATGCAGAAAACCGTCTTTTTACAGGATAATTTCGAACCAGATACAATGAAACCGTAAAATCTATTGTTATATAACGCTTTTTTAGGTTTCTCTCTAGGGTGAAAGATTAGCAATACTAGGCACTGATTTATTCTGTTTGTTATAGTCGAAACGTTTCGGCCTCTACCATTTAGACTTCTTCAATAGCTTTCCGTCTTTGGAAAATTTCTTAAAAATGAACTGAACCTTTTATAGAATTTGCTTAGGAAGTTTGTTATTGAACTTTTCAAACTGGAGGATATCTCGTATCAGTTAATTCTTCCTGGTTTATTCATTCTTCTTGATCCATTTCTTCCACTGTATATAATTTACATTGCTTGAACCAGAAACTGAACTCACGTTCACCAGATATTTAAACAGACTTAATGCTTACATCCACGTTAGAAAGAAGGAAAGTACTGACTCGTTATGTGTTGTAGCATACCTACGGACGATAATGGGTATGTCCCCATTCAGATAAATACAGTAGTAAATACTGTATGTTGGTCAGTAGTTGGAGATTCGTCTTCAGCTGTGATGGTCAAACTCCCTGCTTCTGGGCAGAGAGAATCCCGAAACGAGGCTGTGTCGAAGAGCAGAATCTAGTCTCGGGAAACAGCTACCCGACATCGTTTTATCCGGTGTCTACGGGCTTGGATACCACATATCGGCCTTGTGCCACATCTGAGCACGTAGGGCAGTTGGTAGATATCCTGCAGTTGTGGAATTCACTTGACTCTCTTCTAGCAGTTGACTACTACTTCTACGTGCCCCTGGCGAATCTTATATGTGTTGTTCTTGTCTTAAGTATTATCGTTTATTACCAAACTTCGTGTGATTATTCTATTCAGTAACATTCCCTAGGTTACAACATTATGTAATATCGGTCCTCTTATATGGCAGGCAATGCTGAACAATCTCTACACAAATGAAGAAAAGATCTGTGGCAACAGAAATGTTACTATACAGAAGGATGCTGAGAATAACATGGACAGAACATATGAGTAACGAGGAAGTTTTAAGGGAATAGGAGATAAAAATGACACTTCTACATAGAAGAAAGATTAAATTTTTAGGTCACATATTGAGCAAATAGGTTTTGGAGAGTTTGTCACCCTCAAAACATTAGGGGAAACTGTGACAGAGGAAAGCAGCGAATGACCTACCTAATGAGCGTCTGTAATCACTTGGGAGAACAGTGATAAGGAGGGATTGCAAAAACTTAGAAATGTTTGGCAGTTGTAGAGATCCATGAGTTTAAAGAGTCACGTGTCATAAAATAAGACGAATATTAATAGGACAATCCGTTGGTGGAATTATAGAAACTTTTCTCTGTGACAAAAATCTATTCAATAGAGTACATTTCGAGTATAATTTTCAGATAAATTATTTTTTTTCTAAGGAAAGTCTTTTAACACTTTGTGCCCTGACCACCGCTTTACCGGTAGTAGAGAAAATTAACTTAATGCCCAGTTACCGGTTGAAAGTTGGGTAAACATTTGTAACTATTTTTATATCTATCGTAAAACATAACAGCAGTTATTTACGAAATTTGACTCAGGTGCTCAGGCAGAAGGTTTAAAATTGTCAAAAACGCAGGGCTCAAATGGTAGGGTTTCAAGTATTTTTAATTTACTCAAGACTCATATTCCAGGTACGTCGCAATTTCAGCTTGATTAATGCCATGTAAAAGACAATTTTCAGCTTGTATCAGCTTATGAATGCTGCACATTTGCAACCATATCATAATGCAGTACCTCCTCGATTATCCGTAACTCGATTATCCTTACTTCGATTATATGAGCGTGATAAGAAAATGTAAATCATCCGAGCATTTTACAATATCAGCACTAAAACCATTCTAAAATTTCAACTCATAAAAAAGCGTTTTCGAAAACAATACGCAATATTGGCTAAATTCTTTCCAATTAATGGATGATAATTGTTTTGGTTCCTTGTACCACGGTAATAGTCCAAGGTAGAACCAATAAAGAAGAACTCGAATACGGATATGGAATAACACAGATATATTACAAACAGGAATATATACAGAGAGGTAGAAAAGTGTTAGTACGAAGAAACAGGTTTAGTAGTAATTTTCTGAACGCGACTCTGTTTAGGACTGCCTCTGACTCGACTGACTCGCTCGCTCTGACTGACAGACTCCTGACGGACTCTACTTCAGACTGAACAGTATTTAGTCACCCCACCCACGAGGGCATCATGTGGCACAAGGCCGGTTTAATGTGGGATCACCGAGCCCGTGGGATCACCGAGCCCGTGGGCTCGGCCAAAAATATGCCCTTTGAACCCGTATAAACGGGTTCGGCCTCGGTTTAGCTCCCCGAAAGAGAATCCGCCCTTGGGTGTAGCCTCGTTCGGGTTCCTCCCCGCCCGAAGGTAGAGGGTTCAACCGATCAGCCGGTCGCCCGACTTCAGACTGAACAGTATTTAGTCACCCCCCACACGAGGGCATCATGTGGCACAAGGCCGGTTTAACGTGGGATCTCCGAGCCCGTGGGATCTCCCAGCCTGTGGGCTCGGCCAAAAATGTGTCCTTTGAACCCGTATAAACGGGTTCAGGGTTGGTTTACCTCCTCAAAAGAGACTCCGCCCTTTGGGTAGCCTCGTTCGGCTCCTCCCTACCCGAAGGCAGAGAGTTCAACCGATCAACCGGTTAGCCGGTCGTTTGACTTCAGACTGAACGATATTTAGCCACCCCCACGGGGGCATCATGTGGCACAAGCCCGTTTAACGTGGAATCTCCGAGCCCGTGTCCTCGGCCAAAAATATGCCCATTGAACCCGTGTAAACGTATTCAGGGTTGGTTTACCTCCCTGAAAGAAACTCCGCCCTTCGGCGTAGCCTCGTTCGGGTTCGTCACCGCCCGAAGGTAGAGAGTTCAGCCGATCAGCCGGTCGCCCGAGTTCAGACTGAACTGTATTTAGTCACCCCTGCCACGAGGGCATCATGTAACACAAGGCCGGTTTAACGTGGGATCTCCGAGCCCGTGGGCTCGGCCAAAAATATGCCCTTTGTATCCGTATAAACGGGTTCAGGGTCGGTTTACCTCCCCGAAAGAGACTCCGCCCTTCGGCTTAGCCTCGTTCGGGTTCCTCCCCTCCGGGAGGCAGAGAGTTCAACCGATCAGCCGGTCGCCAGACTTTAGACTGAACGGTATTTAGTCACCCCCCACGTGGGCATCATGTGGCACAAGGCCAGTTTAATGTGGGGTTTTCGAGCCCTTGGGCTCTGGCAAAAATATGCCCTTTGAACCCGTATAAACGGGTTCAGGGTCGGTTTACCTCCCCGAAAGAGGCTCCGCCCTTCGGCGTAGCCTCGTTCACTTTCCTCCCCGCCCGAAAGCAGAGAGTTCAACCGATCAGCCGGTCAGCCGGTCGCCGGAGTTCGGACTGAACTCTCTGCTTCCTCTGGAGGCGCAGTATTTATTACGCTTGGAATAGTCAATTATGTTATTATGGGTAATGTCCCATAACAATAATGTCCTCGTGTCTTTCATACTTTTCAATTAACACAGGTTGGTCTCGCCAAAGATGCCCAGATTCAAACACCGAAACAATGATCACCTTTGGCAAATGTTTAAGTTGTTTTCTCTTTCAACCAGAAGTTACCTTTACAAATATATCTATTTTAATCCATCTTCTGAACTTAACGACAGAAGAAAAGTACGCGACACCAGCCGGAAACAGATACAGATCGAGGCATTCTTTTCATAAAAATAAACTGAAAAACCTTGGAATTTTTATTGTTATAGAAATGAAGCAGAATTTTGGTACCAGAAAGATGGTTATACACAAGAATACTGAGAATATTATAGACGGAACATGTAAGCAACGGGGATGTTTTAAATGAAATGGAAACCAAAAAGAATACCTACACGAATCACAAGAGACAGATGAAATTTTATGTGCACATAAAGTGGAAAATTTGGCAAATATGACACTCGAAGCCTATATAGAAAGGAAGAGGGATACTGAGAGTAACCTACCTAACCAGCTCGTGCTTAGTTGACAAAACAAGAAGAGGTCGAGATAGGAAATGTACATTGTTAAGAGCTACAATTTATCGGAAACTGTGGAGAGCCGTGTTCATCTACATCCAGAAGAGACACGGCATATATAATATCAATAACTCCTTTTCAATAGATGATTATATGACGTCTCCAGTCCACAGAATTGGTAATAATAGCTGAAATCTGAATATGATATGAAATCATTTGACAGTAAGCTGGCTTTGCCTAAAATCATTCAACTGTAATCAGATATCGATCTGCCAAAATCAATAGTCATCAAGAAGTTAAGCATTGTAAGGAATCAGAATAATATTTATAACTGAAGAAGGCAAACAAGAAATCCATAATATCTTTGACTATCTTGTGTTGATAGAATAACATTCCTCTTATAACATGGGTAAAGGAACGTATATATTCTAGCCTAGTTCTAGGCAATCCCATTTAGTATCCTGATGTATAATATAGCCTAGCCTAACATACCCCGGGTAGAAAACAGCTTAGCATATTGTACCCTCGAGTATACTCTGGGCCAGGTGAATAGTTTCGGCAGTTATACATTTTATTTTGAAATGTTATTAAATTTCATATGGACAAGACCAAAGGGCGAAGTAGTGAGAGACTTGTCATCACTGACTCACCTTAACCTAGCTAATATGATACCATTGATTCTTACAACTGACTCAATCACCACAAGAACTCATCCATCACTATTCAGTCCAACATATACTACAATACCGCATATTCACAGGGATACTACACAAGAGCCATGTTATAAAAATTTGATAATGTAAAAACTGTTCATATTTTTAGGATGGGGGTCTCTTTTTTACAAAAAAAATATATTATATGAAATGATGGGGTGGGGATGAAGCCAATAACGAAAATAAGTGTAAGAAAACATTCAAACTAACATAGAATGTTATTAGGACTCGTCCACCCCAGAGAAAAATAGGTGTGGCCACTGTATTCTGCCGATAAGCAGAATCAAGCAGATCGCTCACTAGAGGCGACGGAGGGAAAAATAAATTACGAAATTGGAAAAAAGTCAAAGGCTGATCCAGTCACGATAAAAAATGGGGACAAAATATGCTCGGAAGGGTGGGGTATCTTGACCAGGAGTACAACAAAAGTGAATGCCCAGAACAAGCAAGAATTACTTTCATTAAATTGGTGAACGAAAGAACTTTCTTTTCTGTTATACTGTTGTATATCGAAATTGAAAAATAATGTTTTATTAAAGGGATCTACTTCTTCTACCACGTTCCACATCCTTTCAGGTTAGGGACAATTCAGGTAGTTTACGCGCAGTTTTCCCCTGTCGTATCCTGTCGGCTCTCCCATATTTAAAAGAAAAAAAAACTTCATCTCACAGGAACGGTCACAGTTGTGTAGCTAACACTGTATAAAATAACCTCGAAAACAGGCCATTCGCGGCCAAGATTCCTGTGCTCAAAGTGTAGTATCTGTTCCAGCCAGTCGTCAACAGCATCAATAAAATGCGAGAAGCTATCCTTTTTAGGACAGCGCTCTTCAACGACTACCTTTTCCGAATAACAGTCTTAACCGATTGCGAAAGAGATCGCACTTGACCGACTACAAAAGTTCTCCTTTTCAGGACATTGACTAAAAAAAGTTGTACTTTTCCGGACAACACTCTTCACCCATTAGAAAAGTTGTCCTTTTCAGGACACCGCTCATTATCGACTACAAACGTTTTCCTTTTTAGGACAATGCCCTTCACCGACTACAAAATTTGTCCTATTCAGAACAACACGCATCATTGATTACAAAAGTTGTACTTTTCAGGAAAACACTCTTCACCGCTAGAAAAGTTCTCCTTTTCAGGACACCGCTCATTGTCGACTACAAACGTTGTCCTTTTCAGGACAACGCTCTTCACCGACTACAAAATTTGTCCTATTCAGGACAACGCTCTTCACCGACTACAAAAGTTGTTTTTTTCAGGACAATGCTCTTCACCGACTGCAAAATTTGTCCTTTTCAGGACATCGCTCTTTCACTTTCTACATTAACATGCAGAGAGCTATTGCCTAGTGAACTCTCAACATATTTTGTCAATATATTTACTTTAATAACAATAAACTTGACAACATGTTTTACTCATGTGTTCGTTTTTTTTTTTTGTAGTTTTCTTCCGTCATTCAATATTTGTTTGCGTCCCAATATACGATCCGCTAAATCCCTACATGTTGGAATTAATTTCTCTAAGCCTATTGCTTTTATTCCATATCTCAAAAATGTTAATTCCCTTTATTTGATTGTCTGTGGCAATTCATTTAAACTTCTCAATTTGCTATGTTACTCACATAATTAGATAGTAGAATCACATTTCTGTCACTTTAAGTTTTTTCCTCTTTGAAATCCTTGCACAACGTTTACTACTCTTCTTTGTTTCTAAGCATATATTTCGATCATTTCGTATTTTGCTTAATTTCTGAAAGGCATCTTTGTTATTCTTGTGAGTTTTTGAATTTCTGTGTTGAGTATTTTACGATGCCGGTCGTACTAATCGGATATTTACATAACAGGAAATTTACATATTTACTTAACATGCGCTTTCTCAGATCAATGATTTTAAATGACTTCAAGCAAGTGCATCCTTCAAGACACTCCTTCAAGATATCCTTTAAACTGGAGCTCCAAAATCCCAAGGGAAGATCGTTACCAAATAACAAGCGCCACTTGAAGACGTCAAACAGTGACAGCGATAAAAATGAGCAGCAAATGTAACTAAAATTGAAATAATGATAGAATTAAAACGTTGGATTCCCGCAGTACCATGAAAGAAAGAAAAAAATGTAGGAAGTTGTCATCAGCGTTGCGGGCATGTGAGATAAACAGTAATTTGTTTTTTTCATATATGGTCTTATCATTATGACCAACCAAAAAATCCTTTTTTTCAATGTTAGTTTAAATTAATCAATTAAAAGCTTCAAATTTTCACTTGTTTGTTGATAAACTAAATTTTCTAATTAAATGTAAATGTTTCGCAAATATATTTTGATTAAAGTAACAGTATTTTATATTTTTTAACACTTTTGTATCTGGTCTTAAGATTTTGACCAGAGGTGTATAAACATAGGTTTACGAGTGACGAAGGCGATAATGTGTGTAACAAATAAATGTGGAAAGATTTTGGTCCAAATATGTGAAGTAAGTCGATGTGCGTACGTACGTACGTGCGCCTGTATGAAATGTTCATGCGTTTCTGACGAAGGGAAAAACGCAAACTTCCGCGAGAGATTTATATTGTTGTCGTATAATCGGAAATATTTTTCCGATTATAGAAGAAGGCTAGAAACGATATCGCTGAGTACTTTTAATGTTGGAGAGCGTCCCCTAGGATCAGTTTCGGAAATTAGAAGAAAATAACCCGACATCAGCACTGGAAAGAGCGATAATAGTTAGTGGACATGAGAAGCCTGTTTTCCTTAAATACTTTTAGTGTAAGATTTTACAGATTTCAAACGACTGTAACGCAAACCGCTCATTCAATGAATGACGTATATTTCCTGCAAGGAAACGGCTTTTATCCCCCACTATCAATAACTGATATTTTTATGGTCTTTAGGGCAAATACAACTTCAGTGTACCGGATACAGATTTAAAAATCAATGAGCGGAATTAAAACTAACGTTTTCCTTCAATGTTCTTATTAAGATTTAGAAAAACTGTTTTAAATTACTTACAATTCTCGATTTATTAATTTAATTTATTATAAAACAATAGTAAGATTAATCAAATTATATGCCTTTTGAAGAAGCGAACTAAACATTCAACACGAACTTTAAAAATCGATGATTCTAAATAAAGCATAGAACAAAGATTCGGTAAACCAAAACCGAAAACTCCTTCATATTACGTACTTCTTTGATCCGACAATTCTTGATTCACCTTTGTCTTTTGGGTTTCTTTAAGAAAGACACTAAACTGAATTATGGCAAATCTAATTCTTGCTTCAAGTTATTTTTCGGTATTTCATAGGCTATCAATTTGTACTGATTGAATTTGCAAGTTTTAAAAGTTGATTTTTTTTCGGTTTATTTGCAGTCAATTCTGATAAATTATATGTTGAATTAGATTGTATGTTGTCTCTGATTTTCAGCGCCTTCCATAAACATTGCTCTCTGTCATCTGTAAGTTAAAATAAGATTTTATGAACAAAATAAAACATATTTAGAAAAATAAAAATTATAACGTGATATTCTATGTTTGGATATTTTATTCAAAGGCTAATTGCTTTAAAGAAACATTCACTGTAGGGAAAAGTGAATAGAAAACAAAACTGAAGGTATATTTGTATTCCTATGCACGGATGAGAGGACGAGATAGCAAGTGAGAGAGTAGATATTTAATGTGCTCATGCAGATAGATAGATAGATAGATAGATAGATAGATAGATAGATAGATAGATAGATAGATAGAATTTGATCAGACTTATATAGATCGCATTTGATCAGATTGGCATAGATAGATAGATAGATAGATAGATAGATAGGATTTGATCAGACTGAGATAGATAGAATTTGATCAAACTGACATAGATAGATAGATAGATAGATAGATAGATAGATAGAATTTGATCAAACTGACATAGATAGATAGATAGATAGATAGAATTTGATCAAACTGACATAGATAGATAGATAGATAGATAGATAGATAGATAGATAGATAGATAGAATTTGATCAAACTGACATAGATAGATAGATAGATAGATAGATAGATAGATAGATAGATAGATAGATAGATAGATTATTTGGCTATTTGGATCGCCTCAAGAGATTTTACCAATGCGACAAATAATGCTTAGTATGACATTGACAGGACATATGAGCGACGAGCAAGCATTAAGGAGAATAAAAGCTACAAAGAAACTGGTGCTAGCTATCAGAAAGAGACATAAACATAATAAAGAAAGAAGGTTTGGAGAATTTAACGCCCACATTGCGCATTGATCGAAATATTTTACGCTTTTATAAGGCCGTCAGTCGTTCGTGCACTCGATACTGCTGTCAAATCTGATCTGGTGCTTCCGCTTTCTATTTAATAATTGTTGATAAAATCTGAAATGTTATCGGTCCAGACCAGACATCTCTGTTTCAGTTACTTTCCCATCACGATAACATATCTTTTCTGTGACTTTTCTATAAATGGTAATTGTTCTGACGGGCCTTCCTCTTTGGTACACCGACTTGACGAATTTAAGCGCTGTACTAAACTGGAAACGAAGTCTCATCATTTTATGTAGACTTATCTATATTTAGACGCACGTTCTATGTTAACGGTTTCTTCTCTCGCACCTCGCGCCTGTGGAATGGTCTTCTGACCGCCTGCTTTCCAGTCAAGTTTGATCTTCAAGAATGTAAATGCAATGCGAATCCTTATCTTCTGTCTCTATAATACCTATTCTTTTAATGTTCTCTCGTCTTAACAATATTTTTCTTTTACGCGTATTCTTACACGCAGCAATACCTTGCGTCTGAGCCGCTTTATAGCCACGCAGACGCAAGGTATTTACATCAAGGTATTTACATCAATTTTAAAAAAACTGATGTAAGTGGAAAAAACGTGTAAGCTAATGAACGATTCTGGACAAAAAGTCCACAATGAAAAGAAAAACATTGTCATAATATTGCTTAATATTTTATCTGCATACTCTACCTACAATTCAGTGATATATATATATATATATATATATATATATATATATATATATATATATATATATATATATATATATATATATATATGGAAAAAGATATATGCATTTTGAATACCAGAACAGTCCATAGTAAAACATTTTCGTATTCTTGGCAGATATCCTTTTATCCCTGTGTGGGATATTAAATAAAAAAGTGGTAAAAACAGAAAAAAAGAGATTGAATGAAAATGGTGAGACGTCAAAACACATATTAAGAAAATAATTTAAAAGTTTAAAATCCTCAGCATTCCCACTCTCTTACGAGCTTGTATATCGTCTCAGCGTAGCCATCATTTTAGTCCTATTCATTTGCCACACTTTCTCATTGATTTTCTTCATATATATAGTCATCCTCAGACAGACTGATTCGCTGTATCGCAGCTCCTCAGTGTGACTAGACATCAGATTGCTTCATGCCAGGATAGAAACTCGACCGATTTAACATCTGGCAGAGATTTGACAGTAGTCAGAGATCCTAGGCTATCGGCGCACAGCACAGAAAGGGAATTGTTAACACATTTAATACGTGATGTATGTAAACACTATACGAGTTGCCATAGCGCTTAATTCTTTCAATAACTTTCGTGTTTTGGTACTACGTTGTACCTCTTCACGCGAATGGTAAAACAAAATTAAGAAACAAAAAGTTAAAAAATTCAAAATCAAAAATTTACCTCTTTTCCTAAAGATAAAATCTCTGCTACCCCCAAAGATGTAAATTAGCTTACAATATAGTTCATTTTTTTTTAATTAAGTAACACCATTTCATATGGCCATAATTTATAAGTAAATAATGGTCCACCGTTTACAAGTAATTATCTTATTTTGTTTATTCAGATTTAGAATTGCCGTCCAGTTAGTGTTATTTATATATTTATATCTTAGATGATCCACGTTTTTAATTTTATCTACAGGTTCCTTTAAGAAGCTTCCTGAAGTTAACTTAACGTCTGATTATCCTCCTTCCCCTCACCTCAGTATCACAAATCGTACGTGAAACATATGAGGCACCTTTTTCCTCCAGGCAGAAAGTTAGAAGGTTGGAGACAGCGAAGATCATCTTGAATAAGTTGAAAAATGATCCTTGAATAATATATACGTATTTGAACTTTATTTCAATCCATCATGAGCTTCCGATCCGTAGCTAGGATTCATTAATAACGAACAGGACATTTTCGTTTATGATCGATTTTATCACGATTCCTGTTAAGCTTGGAGAATAATTATACATTCTTATTGCGCAAAGAAGAGTTTTATAGTGTTATCAAACCTCGAATAATCCCAGTAAGATATGTTTAATCATATCTAAGATACAAAGCTCCAAACCCGAATGTAGCAAAGGGACAATTTTGCTTTTACACGATTTGGAAATTTTTGCTGTTACACTTGGTATATATATATGTATGTATGTAGTTGTGGAATATAATTGCAATATTTGTGGAAACGCTACGCCTTCGGCAACTGGTTTATAAGGTCAGATCAGGTGCAAAATCCTATTAATGAAAGCCTAACAGAAAGACATGCAAGTTACTTGTGCGGGTTTTGTGACAAGGTCTGTAAGTCTGTTGCGGAACTCAAACATCACACGATTGTACACAGGTACAGGCAAGTTTCAAACATACTAAAAACAGACAAATTATTTTTTGCCACGTGTGTAAGAGTGGTTGTAAAGAGACGAAAACTAAATTTACCATTTTTGCTTAAAATTATTACCGCAACTTTCGACATGTACATCATACATAGAATTATCAGCGAGACATTTTTGTCAATGCTTAGGAATTAATGTATATGAAACTGACATAATAGGAATAGTATATACATAACAAGCGTTTAATTAATCTCTGTGGTAATGAATGTTGGTCAATCTTCTCCCAGATAAAGGAAAAACTTAAAGTGAGAGAAATTTAGTTCCACATGCAAATTCCAAGAACGTAATTCTGAGAGTACATAAATAACAAAAAGGAAAATTAACGTGACCAGGAACTACAAAGAAACAGATGTTAACCAATAAGAAATAATTTTGAAATAATTTTTACATACAATGAAGAAGGTGGCATATTAAAGGCAACGGGAGCTTTTAATAATTAATTAATCCCAGTGCGTCAAAGTAAAATGATTACTTAACTGGTTTCGTAGATGTTCGAAAGGGAAATTTGTTTTCGTGCCTGATAAAAGAGGTGTATATTTTTTAAGAATTTCTTCGACCCCATTCCGAGCTTATTAAACTCGCACGTTTTAATATTTTAAATGATTTTATGGCACCCCCTTTTACTAAGACTTTCCAATTTGTTACATATTGAGAATAAGTTTGACTCCACCCACACCCTTATTAGGCAACCAAGGTAATTTCAATTCGGTGTGAATGGCAGCTGGTTTCCAGTTATGTAAATCTGCATGCTACTGATTCCTAGTGAATCTGAAGCCATATATTTTAGAGTAAAAATATAAGCCAAATTACAATCTCCTTCAAGGCAATTCTAATTCAATTAAGAAAATTAATTTTAAGGAAAGCGAAAAAATCGAAACCAAAAAAGTTACTTTTTCCAATCTGCATTTAAAAATAGGAAGATACTATGTTTGGCTCTTCCATATATAAAATATTTTCTAAAATAGGAATGTACTGTATTTAGGTATTGATTTAACGGAAAGGGTGTTGCTTTAAGGGAAGATTACAATAATGAAAGTTGACAGAAAAGTAAAATAAAAAATGAAATTTCAAATCAGTTGTACATTTATAATAGCAATTTTGAATAGTAAGATTTTCATAAGCGATTAACGTTCACAATTTTCTCCTTTCATTTTGAGAATTAAAAGAATTATATTCGAGTGCATGACGCTCCAAATTTTAAGCCAATATTTGCTTGTACCTAAACAAAAAAAATAAATAAAATATTTAAGATGGATTCCTTGCCTGAGACTATTAATCAGCCTAATAATAATAATAATAATAATAATAATAATAATAATAATAATAGTAATAGTAATAATAATATAGATTCTGGATAAACAAAAATGGTACTGATTACCCAGTAGAAGTCTTGCAGAAAGGAAGCTGATATGAACGTCAACAACAATCCAGAAAAAGATGAACACAAAATCAAAGGAAAATTGTATGGTATCTACAGCTGTGCCTTGTTATCCATATATTAATAAACATATATTAATTATTATTATTATTATTATTATTATTATTATTATTATTATTATTATTATTATTATTATCTTTGATTTCTGGCGTTTGCACATTTCTTTCCGGGTCCCGCCCAGGGACCTAAGGTTAGAAATGGCCTCATGACACTTTCCATTGACAAAAAAAATACATAGATAAAGCCCTTCGTTAAGTGTGGGCTGTACTTGTCAGAACAATTTTTTGTATCTCTTTGAGGCATGGACTTCCAGGAATCCTTTCAATTAGTCTACTAGAATCCTTTCCAACCCATCCTAGGACTCCAACTATAACAGGGATTGTTGATGTTCCCATATGCTACATTTTTGAGTTTTCTATTTCAAGATCCTTGTATTTTGACAGCTTTTTGAATATCTTCAAAGATACATTGCAGTCAGCAGGGACTGCCATATCAATAAAGAGGCACCGTTTTTGTTTGTGATCTTTAATAACAATATCTGGGCGGTTGGCTTTGATTGTTCTGTCACTGTGTATTGTGTAGTCCCATATGATTGTAACAGGTCCTATCTCCGTAACCGGGTCTGGGTGGTGTTCATACCATTTTCTTTCAGTTTCCTTCCCATAGAAGTTGCAAATTTTCCAGTGCAGATATTGGCCCACTCTGTAATGCCGGGTTTTATATTCAGTGGGTGCCAATATCGTGCAACCTGATAGAAGATGATCAATCGTTTCTGGATATTTATCACAGAATCTGCATTTTGGGCTGACACAATATTTTAGTATATGTGCTTGATAATTCCTAGTTAGCAAGCATTGGTCCTGTCCAACAAGGATAAAGCCTTCAGTTTCAGCTTTCAACCCTGCACTACGTAGCCACTGATGGGTACGGGTTTTGTCTACGTCAGCTTGTTTGGTACCGGCAGCGTATTAGCTATGAAGCGGTTTATCTTGCCATCGATTCTGTATCTGGTCTGTTGCATTTATCTTTGTTGTCCTTTTTAAGTATTTTGAAATTTCAGCCGGCGTATTGTGCTGTACTTGCATTTCTGCGCCCATTTGAAGCTCAATTTTGAATTTGTTAGCTTCTTTTATTACGGAGTAAAGACGCTTGCTACTTTCATGTTATTTGACGCATCCCATCATCCAGTCTTCTGTAGTTTCCAAGTATCTTTGGAGGCCAATTGTTGTAGCTAGTTGAACTAATCCTCTGCCTCCTTCGGATCTGGGCACATACAGACGATCGGCATCAGCTTTGGGATGATGCATGCGGTAGCAAGTGTGAAGCTTTCTCGTTCTGGCGTCCATTCGCTTAATTTCAGATATGGTCCAGTTAAGGATATTAAAGCTGTATTGCACCACAGGGACAGCCAAGTTGTTTATGGCTGATATTCTGCTTTTTGGGTTTTTTCTTTTAGTTTAGCTCGGTATTTATTACCAGACTTATACGCCTGTAGTACTCCTTTCTTACCTTCTCCTTCATTTGGGGGTGTTGCATGCCATCTCCTTCGCTAATCCCTAGGTACTTAAAAGCTTCATCATGCTCCAGTTCTCTAATCTTTGTGACAAAAGCGAAATCTTTTAAGGGTATTTCTGTAATTCTACCTTCCTTGAATGTTACTTTTGCACATTTATCTAATCCGAAGTCCATACCTATATCGTCAGTGAAGTATTTTACAATATTGAAGAGGCCCTTCAACTCATTGTCGTCTTTGGCAAAGAGTTTTAGATCATCCATGTAGAGTAGGCGATTAAATATTTTCTTATTTATTTTGTAACCATAGCTACTGTTGTTCAGTTCATGCGTAAGGGGGATTAAGGACAAACAAAACAGAAGGGGTGACGGAGAGTCTTCTTGAAAGATTCCACGTCGGATATTTAGACGGTTGGATATGGCAGTGTCCCTGGTGCGACTAAGGTGTAGTTTGGTGTTCCACATTCCCATGCTGTGCTTAAGGAAATTTAATACCACAGGGGAGACTTTGTACATTTCCAAAGTCTTAAGGATCCAAGAATGTGGAACACTATCAAACGCTTTACGATAATCAATCCATGCTGTGCTAAGACTTCTACGTCGTCTCCTGCAATTTTTCAGGATCATTTTATTTATCAGTAGTTGATCTTTGCAGACATATGAACCTCTCCTGTATCCCTTCTGTTCCAGCGGAATAATGCTGTTTGTTTAAAAAAAAAAGGAATAAGTACGGTTCGTCAGTACAGACGTGATCAACTTATACGTTGTGGAGAGACATGTTATCGGTCTACAATTTTTCGGGTCGTCTGTTTCATTTGTTTTTGGCATGAGATATGTAATACCGTTATGGTCCAGGTTAGGACCAAGGAAGAACATCACGAACACAAGAGTAGAATTAACGAAGGTATATTACACGAAATAATACAAAATGTGGAAGGTGTTAGTATGACTGTCAGTCTGGTTTGGAGTGAATTACTTCGGCTCGACTCGATTCGACCCTCTCTCTTGAGAGGCGTAGTATACATAGTGTTAGGAAGAGTTCATTCTGTAGTTATAGGTAAGGACCCACGTCACCCCCACAAGCTTTTACCTCGCAGAGGTCTTTAATATTTTTTCTTCTTCGGATTAATCATCAAAGACTTTGTAAATTTTCTTTTTCTGTTTGATTTCCGCGGTTCTGAAATTGCTTGAGGCTTTGCATATTGAATGTGTCAAATTCTGTATCCATTACTTCCTCCTCTTCCTGAGGGAGACCGTTAGAATCCTCTAACCGCCTCTTTCTGATCTGATTTAAGTGCCTTTTATGCGAGAACTTCGGACCCTGAATTATGTAAATCACGTTCCCGATTCGTTTCTCTAATGTACCTGACTCCCAATAGGATGTTTTGAACATTTAAAAAAAAAAACTTTCTCCTCTGAGCTAATTTTTTTTTTTTTTTTTTTTTTTGTACAAACGACGTTGGTGATTGCTTTGTCGGTTTTGGCAGTAATTTGTCGAATACCGATCTAATTTTTCGGGCGAACATTACTTCCGCCGGCGATAATGCCGATGGTGTAGTAATGTTCGGTGTAATTCTATACATTTGCAAGAACTGTGTAAAGCCTTTTCTGTTGGTACGTCATAAGCTTTCCTTAGTGCTCTTTTTAATGTATATACAAACTTCTCCGCTTGCCCGTTCGACCTTGGGTGATATTGTGGAGATTTGATGTGTTTCACCCTAAAAGTTTCACAAAATTCTTGAAAATCCGCAGATATAAATCGTGTCCCATTATCGGTGACTAAACAATCAACGACTCCGAAACAAGCAAACAGCTCGTGAAGGCAATTTATTGTCGTCTCAGAAGTAGGTTTTCTTCAACGAAATACATCTGGCCATTTTCTGTAACAGTCTACTACAATCAAGTAGTAGAAACCCTCTAATGGACCTGCGAAATCTACATGGATTCTCGGCCACGGTCGATCTGTCTTAGGCCATGGCTTATGAGTGATCGGAGGTGCCTTGGCTGCTAAGGAACAGCCCTTGCATTTGTCCACCATATGTATAATACCTTGATCCATATTTGCCCAGTACTCGTAACTTCGCATTAAGGATTTCATCCTGTTCTTTCCTGGGTGGCCCATGTGAAAATCCTTGAGGATTCGCCTTTGTAGCGTTTTCAGGGTTACTACGCTTTCATTATATAGCAGAACATTATCACATAACAAAAAATAGTCTGATATAGGCTTATCTTTTCCTGCAAATTTTGTTTTCCTCTCCTTTATGAATTCGTCATTCACTGCTTCGTTCCTTGTTTCCTGTAATGTGATGGGGAGGTTTTGAATTGTACTACATAATGATGTTCTGATATCTTCCTCATATCGTAGAGCTACAATTACGGAATCTTCTAATGGCTCCGTTTTCATTGGTATTAGTCTCGAAAGACAGTCTGAATGCCCGATTTTATTTGATGGAAGATACTCCAATTTGAAATTATAATTTAATAAAATCGTCCCCCATCTTAGTAATCTATTAGCAGTGTAGACAGGTAGACCTTCCTTTGATCCAAATATTGTTAGTAACGGCTTGTGGTCCGTCTGCAAGGTGAACAATATACTGTAAATATGTCTGTGGAATCTTGTAATCGCAAAAATAATACTCAACGCCTTTTTTTCGATTTGCGAGTAATTTTGTTCGGCTGGTATTAACGTTCTTGACAATATGCGCGATGGGTTTTAGCGTCCCATCCGGAATTTTATGAAGTATACATTCCCAACACCATAGGCACTCGCGTCACTCGCGATTATTATTTTCAATTTTGGATCATAATGCGCTAAAAATAAATCTGCTCTTAGAGTCTTAATGATTTTGTCGAAAGTTTTCTGACATTCATATGACCATTCCCAAACTTTCTCCTTCTTCAACATTTCGTTTAGGGGTGCGCGTAATTTGTGCATGTTAGGAATAAATTCTTCATAATAATTTACTAAGCCCAAGAAGCTTTGTAACACGGCTAAATCTTTTGAAGCTGGCATTTTTTTTTTATTGCCCTGGCTCTTTCTGGGTCTGGTCTTCTTCCTTTTTTGTTATTGGCCCAGATATTTTGTCTCCTTCATAAAGAAGTCGCATTTATTTTCCTTTACCTTAAAACCGTAATTTTGTATCTGCTTGAAAACCTCTTGAACGTGTTCCCAATATTGTTCAATATTTTTGCTATTTATCAGGATGTCATCATAGTATGCGATCGCGAAATCCAGTCCGCTTAGCATAGCGTCCATTATTTGCTGAAATATCGCCGGCGCGACCTTGATCTCGAATGGTAATCTCCGAAACTTATATAATCCTTTATGTGTGTTTATGCACAACAATTTCGAGCTTTCACCATCTACTGGTACTTGAAAGTATGCTTCGCTCAAGTCTATTCTTGAGAAAAAATTTTCCTCCGTTCAAATTTATGAAAACTTCCTCTGGACTAGGGAGAGGATAGTGATAATCCTTAATCGCTGCATTCAATCCCGTCGAGAAATCAGCGCATGCTCGTATCTCACCCGATTTCTTTTTCACGTAAAGCGTAGATGTGGCCCATTGACTATATTCCACCTTTGTCAGTATACCGGTTTTCACGAGTCTATCCAACTCTTCGTCTATCTTTTCTAATGATGCGAAAGGTACATTTCTTTTCTTCTTGACAATGGGTTGTACATTTTCTTTTAGTTCGATTTTGGCCGTCATTTTTTTACACCTCCCGAGGCCGGCTGAAAATACATCGGGGAAACTCTCCTTTAATTTCTCCTTCATTTTCTCTGCCTCGGTCGATAACCTTACCACTTTTTGGCAGAACGTATTTATCGGAAAATCCCAGAGGTCAAATTTCTGCATCCAGTCAGTTCCAAATAAATTTTCCATGTGTTTTAGAACATACATCTTTAATTTCTTGGTCTTCCCGTTGAACGTCACATTTGTGATAATCTCGCCCTCAAATTTGATTTTTCTTCCTGTTACCGACCTGGCTATTTTATTTGTTCTCAACATGGTCAATTTGTTTAATTTCTTCCACGTCTGTAAGCTAATAATTGTTAAATCTGACCCGGAATCTAATTGTAATCTGATTTGTTTTTTAACATTTCTACTTGTACGTATTTTTGTATATTTATCCCGTCCGCTTGGTCAGTTCTAGTGACTCTTACTCGGCTTTTGTTTCTTTCTTTGTTCTACAGTGCGAACTTTTATGTCGCACTTTATTGCACGACAGACAAGTCTTATAGCGGTATGGACAGTCTTTATACCAATGCAAAATCCCACAGCGATAGCATGGACTGGGTGGTGGTTTCTTCTGAGGTTTCATTTGACATTTTGTAGTAAAATAATTGGTTTGGTTTGTTTTTGATGAGGGAAAAAACGTGTTTGTCGTTGTACTTTTCATATGTGAGCGATGCCAGTCTCGTCGATATCTTTCGAGTCCTTTTTTACGCTTATACATCTCTGACAGTCCTCAGGCAATTTTGTAGCGACAGTTTTGGTTCACTCTCAAGTTTTGTTAGAATTCTCCGTCTGATCTCCGCATCTTTAGTCGAATCCAGGCCTTGGACGAATATCAAACTTTAAATTGTCAGGTCTGAGTTCAGATAACTTAGTCATCGCAATGTTTATTACGGAAGCGAAAGTTATATAGTCTTCGCTATCCTTTTTTGTTAAATTTAAACATTTCCACCTTTTGTGGAATAGTGAAGTGTTCGAACTAAATAATTCCGTTAAAAGTTTCACGGCTTCCCTGAAAATCAACTCATTCGTTTTCCTCGGTAGGATATAGTCTACGAAATTAGTGTATTCGCTTGATCCTAGTTTGCTCAGTAGTAGACGTATTTTTTTCGCGTCTGACCAATTCCCGCAATCAAATTCATATGAATCTTCATATCTTCTGAAGTAAACCGCGAAGGTTTTGTCTTCGTCTGGTGCATAAGTGAAGTCTTTGATTGAGCGCGATATAGCATTTTGCGAGAATGCCGCTTCATTTTCAGAATTTTGTCCTTTATTTGTTACTGGCCGTAGTAGTAATTCTTGTAGTTCGAGTTGCTTTTCTTCGTTTTTCTGTTGAATTTCTAATCGTTTTACTTCGAGCTTAGTCTGTCTTTCCTCAATTTTTTTTTTTTTTTTTTTGCTGCTCGAATTGCATTTTCATTAGTTCCAATATAGTTGCCTTAAAGTCTTCCATGTTTACACCGTAATTTAATAATATCACAGGCTATCTGTTGTCACGAGAAGAAGAAAAAAACTCACTTTTTCCCCATACTTTTTCTTTTCGCAATATGTACTTTGTAGCTAGAGTTGTGTACTAGTGTAACGATTTTTCCTTTTTTCTCAGTGTAGACTTCAGGTCTTTGTCGCCTGTCGTTCTGGAACCTTGGTACGAAAAAATTTTCCTGCATAGAATTGATTCTATTCTGGCTGACAGGTAAAATTCGTGTCTTCGTTACGACTGTTATAGTTGGTATCCAAAAAGTTTTCATCTTTCATCTTCGCGTAGAACTTTTTTTTTGTTTTTTTTTTTTTGTCTTTTTTTTTTTTTTCAATATCTTCGTCTACTCTGTTATGGACGACCGACATCAAAAAGATTTGTTTTTTTTTTTGTTTTTTATATATATTTATATATCTGGAGAACTGCACGTTGCGTTTAAGGTAGAGTCTTTGATTTTATTTCCTATTTTTGATTATTTCGTATTTCATTTGTTTCAGTTTTTACTCTGTCACATTCCTTATTTCTACATTCATCTCATTAGAGTTTGAGTGATGGGTCATAGTATTTTGTCTTATATCTAATTTTATCTATTTCTGCCTTTGAGAGTCTGTTGTTTCGCATTATATCTCTGCGGACATTGTCAAGCATGTTTGGATTGAGGTTAGGTCTATCATTTCTCACCATAATTCTCCATATTTGGTATGTTTGATTGGTGTTGTTCTTTGCTGGGTTTTCGTGTGCAGTGAAGAATGATGTCGATACTCTTCGTTTTCTTTTTATTAGTCGATTTCGTATTGAGTCACCTGGTCAAGGTTGGCAATAATCCGGGTTTGGTGACTTAGTGTTTCTTCGTTTGTGGAAGAGTTTGTTCCAGTGACAGATTTTTCGTCCTCAGACTGGTTCCTCTCTGAGGGACGCGGCCATTGTTGTCCCGGGTGACGACGATCCGGTATGAAATTTTATTCGTATTCATTGAAATTGGTAGAGATATGCGTTTTAAGCTTGACTGCCAAGGGGTAATTATGTTCAAGTTACCAGCTTTAGAACGATTCTCGAAGAAGATCCAAGAGCACGTCTAACCAAAGAGACTGGTTACAATGCGGATTTAGTAATATATCGAAGGTGGAATAGTTCATAATAGTATAGTCTACCCAACTGAATACCATACACTAAGTTTTAACTTAATATAAGTCGGTGTGACCATTCCAAGGGGAATTTCAGATTTTTATATATATTTTTTTTCTATCTATCTATCTATATATATATATATATATATAGACTTAAAAAAAAGAAGAGAAAGGAAAGAGAAGGGAAATACAATTGAAAGAATTAACTTCAATCGAAGGAATTTAGAATCATATCAAAGTACAAGAAAAGTATGAGTGAAAAATGGTACAACATTTACCATTTCTTACATGTTCGGAGCATGGCACAAGTGACTTTCCACAAATGTTCAATTTTCCGTCGGCAACGACAGACACTTATCAAATTTTATGGGATAGGCTGGACTTATACTACAGCTTAGAAGGGCGACTATGAAAGAATTCCTTAAACAAACATCTCTCAACCTACTAGCCACTAAAAGATATATTTTTAAATTTTCACTCATAGAGACGACAGTCAAGGGCAGTGTAGGATAAGTACGCCTGTAGCCATGAAAAAAAAATAAATAAATAAAAAAAATATTGTTATTATTATTATTATTAGCACCATTTATAATAGTGTGCGTAACATTTACACACAATTATGGGATAGCTATGAGTTCAATTCTCGGCCTTTCCTTATACAGATTATACAGGCCTTATGTAGCGAACAAAACCTTTAATAATCTCGATCAACCTCTAATATATATTCTACCTGTTGCTTATATGTTAATATATATATATATATATATATATATATATATATATAAATTGCCGATACGCCTGAAGAAACTCTGAAGTCACGATGCTGAACGTATACATCACCTAAGTGAAAAAATTTACTCATATTAAACCTATATATATATATATATATATATATATATATATATATATATATATATATATATATGTCTTCAAAAATTGAAATGCATTATCAGTCGATATCTTGTCTTTTTATTCATTTTTTATTGTTCTCTCTCCTAAATAGTGTTTTTTCCCTATTCTCTAACTCTCATTAATCCTTGGCGTCTTAATTGCTTGCTGGTGATGGACTGATCACACCAATACACATACACACACACACACACAAATACACACACATATGTGTGTGTGTCGGAGTGATCAGTCCATCACCAGCAAGCCATTAAGACGCAAAGGATTACTGAATATTAGAGAATAGGGAAAAACACTATATATATATATATATATATATATATATATATATATATATATATATATATATATATATTCTGTAGGTGTTGTTAGTTCTGTTTTTCAGTTTATCAAAGATCATGTTGGAGGTGGGGGATATAATCCTAATGTTTGTAATGTAAATGTTTGTCGAGTTTTATCGATAGAAAGATTTTGAGTAGAATCGTGAATTTTATATTTTTGGTGTGAACAGTATTTACTTACACAAAAATACATAGTAGAAACCTCAAGGAATCTAAATAAAATATTATATGAACAGAGAAGGGACATTTTACAAAATAATACGTCAAATGCGTTGGTTGCCCACTATAACAAGACTGATCCTAATTTTGACATGGAAGATGTTATTCTGATCAAAGGAGTAAATAATTCACTATGATCTGTCTACAGAGTGCCTTAATTGCAAGTTCATCTACAGTAAATTTGAGCCCTGGCTCTTATAACATTTCACCATTCGTGGTTGATGTCCTAATATCACAATGTGGGATACCTACTTAGAAAAGTGAAGGAAAGAAAAAGAAAAATCTCTTAGTGAATTCAGCTTGATAAAAAAAATCTAAAATTCCTAGAACTCATCTGTCATGCGCCTGTTTAGTCCTACCAACATAACTAATTTTGTCCGATGAAGTCCTGACGGACGAAATGCGTCACAAGTAAACTTTTTCCACTTTGCAATTCATATTCCCCAATACTGTTCTTGATATATAATATATATATATATATATATATATATATATATATATATATATATATATATATATATATATATTAAGGTAATGAAGAGTTTGGTAATAGTGTGGATAATTCGAAAGAGGATGCAATACAGAGAGCTCAATGTAACAATAGAACAAATATTAATTAAATAATTAAGAAACAGACAAACTTAGGGTTTCATGACTATAATTTATTTCCCCAGAAAATATATTTTTCCTGGTTCTTCAGGTCACATGTCTAGTTAATATTATTAACGTAAGCTTCGTTTTAAGCAGTTCAGTTTCTAATCGACTCGACACAAAGCACAGAATTACTTCTGGAAATAAAGTTCGCACATCGCCTAGTCATTTCGTCATTATTTTTTTTTAAGGATTTTACTTAAACTTACGCAAACATCCAAATTGCTTATCTCTGGCAATTTGTTCTTCGAACTGCTTTTATTTGTTTTGTGCATTGTTTGTTGACCACGATCCTCCTCCGAATATTATTATTGTAGCATACCTATTGGGGATAATGGGTGTGTCCCCACTCTTAAAAAATACAGTAGTAAATACTGTATGTTGGTCAGCATTTGGAGATTCATTGTGGAATTCACTTGACTCACTTCTAGGAGTTGACTACTTCTTCTACGCGCCGCTGGTGAATCTTATATGTGTTGTTCTTATCCTAAGTATTATCGTTCATTACCAACCTTTGTGTAATTATTCTCTTTAGTAACCTTCCCTAGGTTACAAATTTATTTTATGTACACACTCTTTTTGAGTGTTCTGTGCATTTATTGTAAAACCGCAGGTATTTTATTTACTCTTGGGGATGTATTTCTTTTATAAACCTAAATAAACAGTATCTACCATCCGCAGGACACAATTTATTGTGTTAGTAATCTTTTTCTTTTTCCAGCCAAACACCTACACTGAAGTTAATAACCTCTACGAGCAATAAGGAATGTTTGAACTCTTATTGACACCGTAATATTTCTCTTCTTTTCTCGGACAAAGGATTAAACCTTTTTTTCAGGATTTTATCTCCTGACTATTCACTGCATTCTCCTAACAGACCTTATTTTCAGACAATGGTTCCCTGCAAAATTTCTAGTCAATTTTATTAGCAGTCTCTTTCTCGTTGCTTATGGCAATACGTCTACACATTTTGGTACTCACTGATTATTCTTCACTTCCTGTTCCTAGCAATTAATCATCCTTCTCCTCATGCTTCCGAAAATCATTTTCTCGCTGTTTCTGAGAGCTGTCAATTTTAGTATCCATATTTCTAGATATTAAAAACCCTTTTCATATATTTCTAACCATGCTTCTAACTGCTAAGATTCCCTTTTACTCTGCTTCTAATAATCAACCTCTAGCTAATGTTTCAATACATCTTCCTTTTTATTGTCACTTGACCTCTCCATGTTTCTGAACCTATTTAACGTCATGTTTTTAGCCACTTACTTCCACTTATGCTTCTGACATTCAATTCCATAACGTTTCTGACTGTAAGAGTTCTTGGAATTGCGTAGGAAAATATATGTCGCCGATTACTTCCACAGGGAAATGAACAAATCACTGTAAGTTCAGACTCGAAGATCAGAGGCAGAAACTAATGTCGAAATCTCGATTCGCAAGTACTATGACACAAATCACAATGCACGTAACCAGTCAGAAAAATGGCGACAGCTAAATACACGAATACTGTCTTTTTTTTCCCCGATTCGAGAACACCAACTGCTTTTATCGATCGAGCATTTTTTTTCATTCGCCGACAATTGAGAGAGGACGCACAATGTTAGCATATCAAAATAATGTTATAGCGACTCCTGCGACTGACTTGTTTCTAATTTGAATATTCCGTATTCAGCATATCATACAGAATACGTGCCCTTTTTTTTCAGCAAATAACTTTTTATTTCGCCACGGTTTCCGCTCGTTTTGACGAGGTAATTCGCCATTTTCCTTGCTGTACTAACCAATGAAATGAGACTAACAATCCTTCTCTACATGTTTCAGAGCAATGATAACCTTATTAACCTCGTTTTCGGTCTTTGACAGACCTTTCTTCCATGTTTCTACCCATTTATTAACCTTTTCTTCATGATTCCGACAATAAAGCTCTTCATGTTTCTGGACATTACCAATCTTACTCTCTTACTGTTTCTGATTACCCTTCTGTCCATGTGTCTGGCTAATGAGGATCTTTTTCTCTATATTTTTAACTAACTGTAATTTTTCAATCTATGATAGCCAATAATGATAATTGTCACCATGCTTCTAACAACCTTTCCTATATGATTTCGGTCAGTGGTAATCCTATTCTTTTTTTTTTTTTTTTTTTTTTTTGGCTTCTAACAATCCTTCCACTAGTTATTCTGACAATAATTTACTAATGTTTATGAGCTCGGACAACATTTTACTTTACGCTGTTCAAAGAAAACAGCTTCAGATTTCACGCTAAAATTTGTTAAGTCCAATTCCAGTTTGAATTTTAATCAATTCAACCGAGGTAAGACAATAAAGCCACTAAAACACATGTTGTTTCTCAGTGTAAAATAATAATAAAAACAATAAAATTATTAATAATAAATGAAGCGGAATAAAGAATACAGTATA
The DNA here is from genome assembly GCA_963932145.1 of Acanthosepion lycidas. Taxonomy (NCBI): domain Eukaryota; kingdom Metazoa; phylum Mollusca; class Cephalopoda; order Sepiida; family Sepiidae; genus Acanthosepion; species Acanthosepion lycidas. The sequence goes on along the minus strand of OZ010594.1, from coordinate 73,579,173 downwards.
TAACGGTTGACATATCATTAAAGTTCTTCTACCGTGCCGAAATTAGTATATCTTTTTGTGTGGAAAACACACACTAAGCGAAATCGTTACTAAAGAGCAATAAGAAATATTACCTTTATATATTGTTGCTAAATATAAAGCTATTTGTTGTATAAATCTATATGTATTCATTAGAGGGAATGAAAGTTTTGACGTATTTGTTTAATAAATTATAATCACAAAAACAAGGGGTCCATAAATATCTGATACTAAAAATATTAACCAATCAGTGACATCGTTAAAACAAACGTCAAAGCCTCAACAATCTTAAATCAAGTAAATCTGTGGGCCATTGACATAACTTGATGACATGATTGACGAAATTATATCGGTGTAATTGCTTTTCTGAAATTTGTTCCCTTGTTCATTTTCTTTGCGATGCAGAGCGACTCACTTGATACAAAGCTGTTTTTCTTCTTCCAAACTGCAGCAGATCTGTTCTCGTTCGCGCAATACTTCACAGCGCTGCCAGTGTTTGGCGATGCCAACCCCCTGTAATTAGACGCCGATCTCGCTTCCAAAAGATATATGAGATAAAGTCCAAGGTGTAATCACAGGGTACTGATAAGAGGCTTGATCTTGTTGACATCGAGGGGATTAAAATACCTCCCACGGCTTGTCCCTGTTGCTTATTATCTCCCTTTGTTATAGACCGGCCTTCCTCGTTGTCTTTGCCGCCTGACATCGGTGATCGTCTACGCCAAACTTTGATTAAAGACGCTTCAACTTATCTGCAGGAGGAGGTGAGGAGGTGATGCAGAGTAATGGAAAGAGAAGAAGAAAGAGAACACGGTAAAATTCGATACGCACATGATTTATACATACATGCATAATACATATATATATATATATATATATATATATATATATATATATCATTTATCTGTATGTGTGTGTGCATGCAAGCACATAAACAAGTGTATATTTCTTCAGATACATAGAATCTAAGGTACATATAATTATCTGCATTAAATATGTATGTTATAGGTATATCTCTCCTCAACGCACAAACCTTATATATATATATATATATATATATATATATATATATATATATATATATATGTGTGTGTGTGTGTGTGTGTGTGTGTGTGTGTGTGCGTGTGTGTTTCTTTGGAAAGAAAAACGAAAGAGAGAAAAAATAACTGATAAACAAGGAAATGTGCAGAAGGAAGATGCTCTCACATAAATATAGACGCGTACTAGCATCTGCACAAACACACAAGAATATATATATATATATATATATATATATATATATATATATATATATATATATGTGTGTGTGTGTGTGTGTGTGTGTGTGATTAATGTATATTTGGGCAACAACGTTTCTTTTAATGATCTTTCCTTAACTATGATGGACATGGAAAAATTTTATTAAATTTTTATTTAGTCTTTCTAGCGTTCTTAAATTTTTTTTTGCGTTTGTTGGGAGAGAGCGAGTGCAAAAATTGTTCATATCGTCGATTGATCCAAGCGCTTTCGGCCACTTCTTCAGCCATTTTCAAGGGGCTTGATTTTAATGTAGTTAGTTCATTTTCATATTTTTATTGCGTGAATGAATTAATTGTGAATTATAGTAGCAGCAATTCTGAGCTGTCGTGTGTTAGACATGGCTGGAATTCCAGTGGGCATCTTTCTATTTTTAAAGGACATTCAGAACTCCGTTACAATTCAGTATCTGCCTATATTTCTGAGATGAGGTATTATGTACACTATTTACATTATTCGGACTAATGTCCTCATCTTTGTCGCCATATTTATTACAACGTTTCGGCCCTTCTGTATCTGTCTATATTTCTGAGATGAGATATTATGTACACTATTTACAATATTCGGACTATTGTCCTCTTCAATAATAAATATGGCGACAAAGATGAGGACAATAGTCTGAATAATGTAAATAGTGTCCGTTACGATTTTTAAACAAGATAAGGATTATGGTGAGGAGTTGGAGCTGTTATATGTACAAGGCCTCTCTTATAACAAATGTTTTTTTCCGGGAATTTACAAATGACTCTAGTGTTATCGATTAATATATTTCTTAAGGGATCTGACAAATAATGATCTGATAAATGTTTTCATCAACTGATATATATATATGTGTGTGTGTGACTCTGTGTTTGAAACAAAATGTAGTCCACGTGTGCTTCTTATAATATGTAGAATATATAGATTAGTTAATAAAATAAAGGATAAACATTGACAGAAATGAAGCACGTAGAAAAAAGATTTTAACTTTGGAATCTTCGGACACGCCTGTTTCCTTTATCTACGAACCGAAGAACAAAGATAAAAATTGGAATTACTCACCAACAGATGTTTTTGCAGATAAGGTATTTTCCAGTGGAAAACGTACAATGTGCAAAATCAGATCTCTGTCTAATCACTCAGTGTGTGAATCGTTTTATGAAAATAAACTTAAATTTTGATTGGTGTAAAATTGCGAGACAGATTTATAATCACTAGTGTATGTCGTGGGAAGTGATTAACATTGATTAACAGACTTATAGGTTGGAAAGGGAAAAAGACGATTTGCATGTAGCAAGTTGAAGAAAAAATTGAAGATTACGTGGTCAATTGTTGAAATACAAGGGGAACTATGGTCGGAAAAAAGAAAAAGTTAAAGAAAGAAAAAAGGCGGCAAAAGGAAATATATAATAATAAAAGAAAATGAAAATAAATAAAATAAACATTAAATATAATATGATGGAAAAAAATTATTGATAAAAAACTGGAAATCTATTATTGAAAAATAGCTGATATTTAATAAATATGCATTGTACTGACTATATTGGTAACTATATATATATATATATATATATATATATATATATATATATATATATATATATATAAATATAAAAGCCGAAACCAAAGCTCACGGTAGCCGACGGTTTTCGTCCTCTCATTGAATCAAGACAAAGGATTTTATGTTGCCAAAAGTATTAGGTTGGTGCAAAAATAATTTCGTTTTCTCACATAGTAACATATGTTAAAAAACGAAAATATTTTTGCACCAACCTAATATTTATATAAACAAGTAAAAATGTCGTTAGTTTTCAAAGTTTTAGACTTTAAAAACTTTGAAAAACTATTTATATATTCATACATACATGAAGTGTATATATATATATATATATATATATATATATATATATATATATATATATATATAAATTAATTATATATTTTTTAGGAAATTATTGATATATTAATGTTTAAATATTAATGTATTTTTATCCTACTAATTAATTTAAATGTTAGAGTATTAATTATGGGAGGTTAGGTTTATAAATATTTTTGTTGTTATACGAAAAGATATACACACACATATATATATATATCTATTTGATAACTTTTTATATGGAAAAGTAAATATTTGTTTATACGCCATCATTTAACTATTGAATTTTTGTTTACAAGCTCGTAGTTTTTTCCCCTGGTCTTAAATATTAGAATATTAATTATCGAAGGTTGTCTGTATTTCTGTTTACACACACACTCACACATAAAAACATATATATATATATATATATATATATATATATATATATATATATATTAAACCAGAACACCGAAGTCTTAAGTCCTTGCGTACATAGCAGAAAATTTTTCTTAAGTGCATAAGAGCTTCGATAAAAAAAAAAGATGTTATTTAACCTCACACAATACACTTGCTTTTATTCTCTTCCCTCTTCTTTTTATTCCTCATTCTTTATATCCTCTTCCTCTCTTTCTATTCCAACCCACGTCGTGCGCTTTTTTATTTATTTTTTGAAAATAATGATGTAGCGATCTTTAGTTTTTTGTTGTTTGTTTTTTTATAAAAAGCGTTAGGTGGTCATTTGATAAAAAATCACCTGAGGATACTATAATATTAAAAGAAATCGTCCAGTCGTTTAAATTTCTGGCACAGTTCACCCTGATGATCGCATGTGGTGAAACCTAGGTAGGTTGTACCTGGCTCATTAGTATTAATGTCATATATATATATATATATATATATATATATATATATATATATATATATATATATATATATATATACACACGGTTAAGGACATAATTGTTCATCCTCAGCTTCCATAATTACGAATAAACCTGTAATATCTAAATTTTTTATGGAATCTTCATGTGCATTTCTTCAGAAATTATGAAATAATGGATTTGAATGAACGTGTAGTGATGCCCCAAAAAACAAAGATTTTTTTTATTAATGCTGTTTAATAGAACTTGTATCCAGGAAATAGAATGTAAGGCATGATAATTTTGTGGTCGTTAATCAAACATATGTACATACTTTTTTGTCAGAGATACAATCTCCCGAAGGACATTCTAACCGATATACAATGTTTGTCTTTACCAAAATATTATTTGACGGAGAAATGTCATTGCGCAATTCTAAGTTGCTTATTCGTACTTATCAGATATTTTAAGATTTTTCATCATGCTTATATTTAGAATTAGAAAGTATTATTATAAAATTAGTCCTAATATCTCTATATTATTCAATAAAACATGTTTGAATATATATATATATATATATATATATATATATATATATATATATATATGTGTGTGTGTGTGTGTGTGTGTGTGTGTGTGTGTGTGTGTGTGTGTGTGTGTGTGTGTACACACACAAACACTTGTGCAAATTAATTGAAATAACCGCTTGGTTTCCTTTCTTTCACCATACGGTTAGTTTTAGTCCCAGTAGAATGACAGGGTGTAATAGATTTTTATTTCTTCCTCCGATTAGATCATTTGCAGTGGTGTGCAGTAATATGAATCTATTTTCGGAGTGTATGATGAAATTTGTTTGACCTAGAAAAATATTGCGCCATCCATGAATGCATCAGATTTTTATCACACCCAGACTAAATTATCACGACTGTCGATTAGTTGTCCTACAGCCATTGTCTGCAACAGACGTTACTCCAAGTAAGCGTGCGAAAATTGTGACGCTGCACGAACACACTAGCAAGCCTTACCAGTGGCAAAGCTAAGTTCTATAGATTGGCCCGAAAATTTTCCTAAGAATCTGTGGTCAATCTACAAGGAACGACTTCGTAGATTGGACATACGCAATACTAATATGACCACTGGTTCTTGATTCATAGTAAAAATACGAAAATAAAAATAAATAATAATGGAATATTTCGTTTTGTTTCAATTAATTAGCACAGGGATATATATATATATATATATATATATATATATATATATATATATATATCGAGGAGAGCCCTCAAACAATTTTCTCGAAGAAAGAGGAGGCATATATATATATATATATATATATATATATATATATATATATATATATATATATATATACGCTCAGATACACATATACGCATATATGTGTGTGTGTGTGTTTATTTATTGTTTATTTTAGAATATATTTTATTCATTTATTTTACTTATTTTTTTCTATTTTATATGTGCTAAAATATATAACAACAAACAGCAAGCCGTCTCGTGACTTAGATTTATAAAAGTTACTCTGCGTTTCCATATAACTGCGATCGTCAGACGTTAATACGCTAGGTCGTTGTAACAAGACAGATTCCTCTTTCTTTTAACAACACTGCCTTGGTTCTGTTTATGTTGGTGAATCCTTTCTTGGTCTGACTGTGAACTTTTCAGCACTTTATCAATATATTCAGAAACTAAATCTTTACTGAGAAGCCATCACATGATATGCAGACAGTTATTCGCGTATGTAGATGCGGATACTTCTCTCACATGCAAATTGATACAAACTCAAAAGAGTAAGAAAGAGTGAAACAAAAGATTACAAAGGGTTAAGTTAGTGCAGATGGAGACATGATGCAAAGTTGCATTGGCGGGAAGGAGCAGATGGTTTCTCTCGCATTTATAAGCTGTAATCTGATCACTGACGATTCTTGTTTCTCTTAGCCGGTTATCTCCCCGTAAAGGCAATCAAATTATGGTCGGCACTCGTTGAAATAGTCAGTTGGTCACGATGTCCATAGTTAATGACGTCTAATTGACAAGAGACTTGGTTCTTTATCTCAACTCCGAACCAATGAATGACATGTTGAATTACGTCACAGGCTTTTTTGCTTGATTTCTCAGCAGCTTTTTAGGATGTCACATTAGAAATCCCGTGAAATGATACTGCTTCTTATAGTGATAGAAAATTTGTCTTTTCAGTCTTCTAATTACTGATAAAGGATATATATATATATATATATCCTAAAATAATATATATATATATATATATATATATATATATATATATATATATATATATATATATATATATATATATCCTCTAAAATAACATATATATATATATATATATATATATATATATATATATATATATATATTATTTTAGGATATTAAAACCCAAACACTGCCGAAAACTTTTAAAAATAGCTTATGGGCTTTGCTGTGATTAACCAATCGTATGGGACCTACACTAAATACCCACCCACCTATTTTTTTTTAATATAGGACATGACACGAATTTGTCTGCACATAAATCCTAGACAATTTCCTTATGGACAGATACAAGTTGTTACATTATTTAGTGAGATGTATCGAAGTCTGACGTTCAACTTTCCAAATAAGTAAAACCTAAGAAGGGCAAGTGAGTTAATTTAACGCAAGCTAACCAGTTATATACTCGTTCAGCTTCTCTCTCTCTCACTCTCTCTCTCTCTCTCTCTCTCTCTGTGTGTGCGTGTGTGTGTGTGTGTGTGTGATAAAATATAGATTTAAGATACGTTATATTTATGGGCTGCATTGATCGATATCAGAGATAGTGTGTATGTAAATATAAAATTGGACGACCATTGCGTTTAGCATGATACAGACTGTCGCCTCTGGATGTTGACTTCAATGTCCACTTATATTCAGTATATTCAGGCAGTAACTTGTCTTGTAAATATTTTTTTATATTTAAGACAGACATGTCATACCTATTTAATTTATAGAACTTTTTTTTTTTAATATGCGAAAAGCGTCGGAGATATAGATGTTATGTATGTAAAAAAAACACGCCCAAAATTTGCATTAGATCAAATATTTCGACTAAGATGAGTTTTCTTCAGGGCTTTCTGTTAGAAAATAGAAGAAAAGAGAATCATAACCATTATAAGCAGTTCATTGTTTCAAAAGCGGCATTGTTTTTGTTTGAAAGCTAAATCTTGTATAGCAGAAAATCTGTAATATATTTGTGTTATGAATATTTAAATTTATTTAATAATGTTGTAATTTATTAGGAATGTTTATTACATTTCACATACTTTGTTTGAATATAATATGTTAACACATAACGTATAATAGTTTAACACGCATAATAGTATGATTATAATATGCAAGTATTTGTTGATGTCCGACGATTGATATAAGAATGTCTATCGAAAGTAAAGACTGAATTCCTATTAAAAACGGTCGTAGTTCAGAGAATCCCTGCTCTAATCTTAATGAAATTTGACAATGCACTCGGCAGGGGTTCAAGATACTATACACTCCTCAATTGGTTGACGTATTATGTATCTATTCAGCTGTATCTCTGGAACATACATACATACAAGATTCAAAATTTGATATTACATTATTTATGTGTATATATATATATATATATATATATATATATATATATATATATATATAGAGAGAGAGAGAGAGAGAGAGAGAGAGAGAGAGAGAGAGAGAGAAAGAGAGAGGCGACGGAGACTTGCAGACAAACCAAGAGATACATTACTGTGTAAATTTCCTCGGACAAATAAAACTAGAGAAAAATTTTAATAATTGACAGCGTCTCGGAGTCCTTGTTGGGACAGACAAATTATTTTCCAGCCTCTAAACCCAATCTCAAAGACGGGCTATGACAAGACTCGCGCTATTCTATGCCTACTTGCATGGAAAGTGCTAGGACGAAGTACATTACTTGGTTCCTCAATTCTAACATAAGACTCGCCATGTCACTCACATTGTAACAAGCCACCCTCTGTATCCCATTGGTGAGAAATAAGTCCCACTCGAACATTTTCTTCACGCGAACCATTGATCTGTAGAAACGACTCCCAAGAGGATGGTGTCTCTATCACTACAATTTTAACCTGTTCGAGTTTAGGGTTAGCCGTTATTTATTTCTCCTATATCCGCATAAACTGCTTGTAAAAATTTACCTTTAGTGGCTCATGGGACTTGATCAGGGTGAACGTCACTGTAAAATGAAATTCCGTTGTAATGTGTATCTTCAAGAGAAAGGATAAATCTACGAGCTTACGGATAATTATGTTAGGAGATAACAATTCAGAATTCAGCTTTTTTTTTTTTTTTTTGACACACATCATTGTTAACTGAGCTTCTAGTCTTTAAAATATATAGAAGTAAATTTCTTCTGTAAAATTGTTAACAATATCCTGTCAATGACATCAAAACTATTTTAGATAAGTACGTAAATACTGTTTCTTATTACAGACCCTTTGATTATTCACAAATGACCTGCACGAAAAGCATTTTAATATCGTTATGTCTCTCGAAGACTAATTCTGTCCAGAGAAGTTTTAAATTTTTAAACAGTGAGAGATTTTAAACAAAGTTATTTCAAACTATTTTGAAGACAAGCACAAATTATTGATATTTACATCAAACCTTTGACATTTCAGAATCGAAAAGACAAAAGGAAAAATTGATATAGTTTAAACATTTAACAAATACGCCTTTCGCTAACTTCCAGTGAGTCGCGAGTTTTCTTTTTTTTTTTGTTTTTTTTTTTTGTCTAAGTTTGTAATTTGATTGTAAATTGTTGATTAACGAAGAGAAAATATCTGAATGGCATTTGTAAATGTTGAAAGCATATTGCAACAATTTAAATGTCTACTTTTAAGTATAAATATATCTTTGAAAAGAATACAATGTATCGTTAATGTTATAGATTAGTTTCACAGTGGAGGCTTGTATTTCACTAAGTCGGTCCTAAAAAAGGTTCGACGTACAAAACGTTAGGAACTTGATATAATAGTTAATGACGCAACAATCTAGTTGTGGTGGTTGATACTTTAATGTCCGACATCGACTGACTCACCAAATCTCTGAGCTCACTGGCGACTGCTACTACTACTACTTATTATATGTGGGAGAGTCTATTAACAATAGAATAGGTATGTTCCAGTATAACAGTTAAAAATCGTTAAATCTTGAAGAATTTTAAAACAGAAATCTCAATTAAGTGGACCAACAAGTCAGTACTAGGAACATAAAATACTAAGAACCTAAAATACTAAGAACATTAGTACTAAGAACAGGTAAAAAAATGTGAACTCACTATTGGTTTTGAAATGACAAAACATTTGGTTAACGTGAAGGAAATTGAAAACTTTTTACAACCTGTTCTGAGAGAATTATAAATCGACCAGGATTAATTACTGGTGACCACAATTTTAATAACATATAGGCAGATTACAGCAGATACAGAAAGAAAACTAGAAAAACTCTAATAGAAATTAGAGAAGAAAAGTGAGAAGTAAATAAACATCAACAACAAGACATAATGCATGGTCTTTATCACATGGATTAGCGTAAAATGGAAATTACAAATGGGAGAAACCAAAATCGAGCAAGTACAGAAATTAAAATATCTCTGAAGTGTTTTAATAGAGGAGGGGAAGTGCGATCAAAATCGAGTAAGTACAACAATTAAAATATCTGTGAAGTGTTTTAACAGAGGATGGAAAGTGTGACACTGATATCCGAAAGCGCATTCCGTAGGTTAGAGAATCACCATGTGTCCAGCTAGCTTTTCTAAAGTCCATTTCTTTATTAAATCCCAGAAAATTCAGCTATTTCTTAATTTATGTAAATTGTCCTATTCGTTCCAATTTTCTTTCAAACTTCCTCGTTGCTCACATACTATTTCCATCACATTCTGAGCATCCATTTTATTTAACCACACACTTGCTGTCTCAATGTCTTCATCATCTGTGTATAAAATGTCCAGCATTCACTGCCATATAACAAGATTCATATTACATTGCATGTTGCAACGTTTTGTTTATTGCTTATGAAATATTAATATTTCTGATTAGCTTTAAAATCTTTAAAGTTTGATAATTCTTCTTTTTTCTTCACCGTTCCCTTTCAGGACGTAAGGGATAATAGCTCACCACAGTTTATTATCTTTCGTTGCTCTTAATAAATTCTGTCTTTTTTGTTATTTCTTATAAGCTTTATTCCGTCATTCATTTAATCAAGTAATTTTAAGTCATGAGTTGTTTTCCGCTGTTCTTTTTCACTGCAGTCTGTTTTTGAGTATCAAATTTTCCAAGCCCTCTTTCCTCATTATGTGCCCTGCAAATTTCAACTGTCTGAAGTTATGTATATTTTTTTTGTTTCTATTTTCTCAAACACTTCGTCGTCATAATCGTTTCATGTTATCCGATTCATTCTTCTGTAGAACTACATTTCTATTGTTTCAAGGTAAGGTTGCCTCTCTGAGTTTTTCTAGAAATATTTTCATGGTAATTGTTCAGATAAGCTCTTCGCTATGGTACCTAGACTTTTTCAATTTAAGTGACGTGCTAGACATGCGTCACGATAATATCAGTTTGCTGTTCAGCTAGCTAGATGTAACCGTAAGTTCTATGCTAACAGTTTCTTTTCTCGCATTTCTCGCCTTTGGAACGCCCTTTCGGCTTCATGCATTTCAGCTATTGTCCTCCTGGTTACTATCTCTTCTTCCTGCTCATTATTGATGTTTATGTCCCTAATTCTTTTACACCCTATAACCTTTGTGTCTTAGCGTCTTTACTGCATTACATGAGGTGAGTCAATTTAAAGAAAAATAAAAAAGGATCCATAAAAAATTGTAAATTTAGAATTGAGCAGCACTAGTTCAGATATGCCAGTATGACTCAATATCTAGTATAAAGTTGTTAAGGCTTTTGAGTAATGGATAGCAGCTCGGATTGAGGAATCGGAGAGCCGAGTTCGAATTCCAGTCGAATCCAGTGCATTTACATACGTACTAATACCCTTTGGAAAGGTATGAATTCTCTTCTACCACCAGCTATGGGTAAATAGCAAGAGAGAACGGGTTCTATAGAATTGAATGGCAACTGGTCTACCACAGAAAGAAATGGCAACCTACTGCAGAAAAAAAAAAGTCTGCCTCGTCAGTCATGCATCGAAAGATACATAATCGCCTAAGCGTGTATCACGCATGGCACATAGCTGAACTGAAGGTTGTGTCCATCAATTCTGATGGGACTTCTACTTCTCTTAGAATTGTCTCGCTGTAAAGATTAAATAAATCTGGTGAGAAGACACATTACTGTATCTTTAAATTTGTTGCAGTATGTTTGCAGAAACAATGTACTTTATTTAACTTTTAGCCTCAACTGGATGGACTTTTTCTTTCGGATATGTTCTTCTTTCACGCCAGTTGTTGCTAAATGTGTCAGAGACATTTTTTTTAATCACCGAGGCTTTATCAAATCGAGACAATTAAGTGTGGTAGTCGATCTCGTTTATAACTGTTTTATTATTTGGCTAAAAATAAAAATCTACTGTCATTTCATCGAACATTTGGCTCCACTGGCAAATAGAGGAGCATAATGTCGACGTCGAGTATTGCAGTGGAAAAATAAACTCTTGTGGCAGTTCTATATCTATCTGTTCGTTCAACTCATCAAAAGCTCTTTGTGCGTGATTGATTGGATTTTTTGTGACATGTTCATATATATATATATATATATATATATATATAAGGGGCTATTTATTTTCATTCTTTGTAAATCGTATGATGAAATTGGAAGGAATTAGAAGTACTCAAAAGAGGAAAGGAAACGAAAGTTCCAAGTAAACAATCAAAAAAGCAATAGGAACAGAAATATGATGATTTAAATTATTGCTATGCAAGGAAACTCCGAGAAAAGACAGAACAAGAGAGAAAACGAGGGAGGAAGAAAATGATTACTGAATAAGATCAGATAGGTTGCTAAAAAGAAACATGGTGAATAAGAAGTAATGGAAGGATAAGAAAGAAAGAAAGAAAGAAAGAAAGAAAGAAAGAAAGAAAGAAAGATAATGTAATCAGAAAGATAGAGAAAAAGAGGTAAAAAGAAAGACAGAAGGAAAGAAAATAATGGAAAAAAAGAAAAGAAGAAAGAAAGGAAGACAGAAAAAAAGAAGAAAGAAAGGAAGACAGAAGAAAAGAAACAAACAAACAAACAAAGAAAAAATACAGAGAGTAAGGAAAAAGAAAATATTATCAGAAAAAAAGAGAAAAAGAGGCAAAAAGAAAGACAGAAAGAAAGGAAATAATGAAGAAAAAGAAAAGAAGAAAAATAAAGAAAGACAAAAAGAAAGAAAGAAAGAAAGAAAGAAAGGAAAAGGATAATATCAGAAAGAAAAATAAAAAGAGGGGAAAAAGAAAAAAAAGAAAGAAAATAACGAACAAAAAGAACAGATGAAAAAGAAGGAAAGACAGACAGAGAAAAAGAGAAAAAGAGGGGGAAAGAAAGACAGAAGGAAAGAAAATAATGAACACAAAGAAAAGAAGAAAGAAAGGAAGACAGAAGAAAAGAAGAAAGAAAGGAAGACAGAAGAAAAGAAAGGAAGATAGAAAGAAGAAAGAAAGGAAGACAGAAGGAAAGAATATAAACATATATATAAACACGTTGTAATATAAACACGTTGTAAGTTATTTAGAAAATGGAAAATATAGAATAAGAAAAGTCCTTAAAAATGGATAAAAAAAATTAAAGAAAAATTTAGATGAAAATTATTAGGTTGGTGGAAAAATAATGACGTAATAATGTCGTTTTTTGACGTTAAAAAATATGTCAAAAAACGACATTATTACGTCATTATTTTCCACTAACCTAATAACAAAAATAAAACTCAAATGTTCTGGGGTTCTCATGCCTTCTGATGATTTTATAAGAAAGTTAGAAATCAAAGAAAATAAGAACGAAAAACAGTAAACACCTTTAATGAACAACCTGTGAAATTATTTAGAGTTCGATCAGAGAAAACTGAAATAAAAAAAAAATCGTTAATTAAAAGAACGAAAACGAACCTGAAAGTTTTTAGCGTCTAATCTGAGGTATCTTTAAAAGGAAACACAAAGATATGCTTAACCAAAGACAATTGCCAAATAGAGAATAAATTTGAGGAAGAGACCTAATGAAAACTGATAAAACACGGGAAAGGCAATTTCTCAGCTGTCTATCGTATAACAATTCTAAAAAGATGATTGATTTGTTTTTGACGGTTTATCTACATTTTCAGGCTATTTAAAGCGGGAAAATATTCTTATATTGTAGTCAAAGTTTAGAGATAATAATTTATTAATACAAATCCTGCTAATTAACACGTAGTTGTAGGAAAAAAGGTGATTTCATATCTCTTCCCCAACGCCTTTTCAGTATAAATGAATATAACGAATGCGACTCGAATTGAAACACGACTATCCAATTTTCAATTCAAAAAAGTTAGCCATTACCCCACCTTTCATATTCAAGGACATAACACCTGGTGCTTCCAAGAGATCATTCATGGAGATATCAACCAGACTCCACGTTTATTAACTTCAGCGATCGTATAAGAACCGGTATTCCAACGTGATATGACCGTAAGGCTTCCAAAAAGAAGAGATATATGAATAAACAGAATTCTGTTGTAAATAGAAAGAAAGAAACAAAGAAAGAAACAAACAAAGAATGAAAGAAACAAACAAAGAAACAAAGAAACAAAGAAAGAAGGAATTAATGTGGGAAAAAGAGGAACGAACCAATGAAAGAAAGGAAAGGAAAGGACAAATAAAACATTGTAAAAGAAATTTAAAAAAAAAAATGAAAATCGAAATATTCGAAAAAACACACACACGAGAAAGAAAGAACTCGATAAAGAAATCAATTGATAGATATATGATTGTATAACAATAAAATGAAAAAAATATATACAGCAAATATCAGAAGATAAAATGATCGACAAAGAAATAAAAATATACATAGTGTTCGGAACATTGCAAGTGAGGCAAGAGGAAACGCTGGGTGAAATGAAAAGAGATTTCACAAGCAGATGGAAAATGTCATAAAATGTCTACTGCCAGCCAGATAAATTAGCGAGAACCTGGCCTTCAGGGATGCTACGAATTTCGTCTTAAGTTCACGTTGTTTACTTATACCTGTTTTTCTTAACTTTTTATATTTTCATTTTTATTATTTTTTTTTATTTTACTCTGGAACGAATAGCCAACCGTCTTTCATTAAAGGCAAGAAATAAAACATGGACGAACTTTATGAGAAAATACTTAAGGAAACCGTAAACCATGTAAGGTGCAACAAACAAAAATCTTTCATTGAAATTTCTCCATTTTATGGGTTCCGATTTTCAGGCATTAAAATTTGCTTGCTAAATCTGTTTCTAATCGCATGACGCTAAAAGAACTCTTGAACTGTCACCGTCTTCAGTTGAAATAAAATTCAGATGAGGTTAGAGAAGTTTGGGACAATTTCAACTTGGAAGATTTTCGTTTTGTTTTTAATATTCTTTTTTTATATATAAAATTTTAATCGTCGGAAAGGAAACTACAGGTAAAAATCAAAATACAACTTTGATGACTTAAGTCGAAACGAAAATATATAAAACAGTTCAAAACATATTAAATACGTAAGTTGTTTGAATTTAAAAGTCGTCCATGTGGTTGGACCTGAGAAGCAATGAAAGAATTATCTCTTTTCGGCATCAAAATATATTCCAACACATAAAATAGGAATTCGGTTGCTGACAATAAAAAAACATGTCGGATTTAATTACGATTTATTTGAAATAATTTAATAACTTTGTTTGGAATTTACGGTGGCATCAAACACATAAAGAAATAAAGAAGGACATTAATATTCCAGAATTTACCCAAAAAGCCTGACTATTTGAGGTTGTACAATATCTTTTTAAAGATCGCATTTATGTAGCATTTGGCTGATGAATTCAAGCGGTAAAATGGAAGATTTCTTTCTTTATATCAGGTCATCCCATAAAGTTCTGTCCGAATTTTGAATAAAGAAAACAAATGACCAAATTTTACATTTAATTACAGATTCAATCAACAATGTATTTTCCCTGATTATCTATGACTTCCTTCCATCTATTAACAAGCTTACTAATTCCATTACTGTAAAATTCTTTTAGCTTTAATTTGAAGAACTCACAAATGTCAGTTTTAACCTCTTCCTGTGTTACAAAAGCTGTTTCTTCCAAATGATTCTGTAAGCTACGAAACAAATGATAGTCTGAAGGAGGAAGATCGGGAGAATAAGGTGGATGAGAAATTTTCTCCCAAACAAATTCTTCGATCTTTTGTGACGTGATTCTTGCTGTGTGGGGTCGCACATTGTCCTGGCGAAACATCACCTCTTTTCGATTCGCTCGAGCAGGTCTTTTTTTCCTCAAAGCTTGGTTTAAACGCTCTAATTGCTGACAGTATATTTGAGCATTAATTGTTGCATTAGGTGGTAAGAATTCAAAGTGGATTATTCATTGGCGATTCCACCAGATTGAAAGAACTTTTTGCCATGAAGCTCCCTTCTCGGCTGTGGCTGGGGTCCTTCCCCTTTACCAAGCCAATGTCTACGACGCTTAACATTTCGATAAAAGATTCATTTTTCGCCGCCAGTCCCAAGTCTATCCAAAAAAAGGTGAAACAAATTGGGGAGAATGGAGAGAAAAGCAGATGTCAACTCGGGATTTGAGGTTGTTTTCAGACAATTCGTGAGGCACCCATTTTCCGAGTTTAGGAACTTTTCCAAGTTGTTGAAGATGACGATGAACAGTTGTATGGTTTGAACTGAGAACCACTGCCAATTCTTCAACTGATAAAGCAGGATTTTCTTCAAGGGCTGCTTCAAGAAGCTTTTCATCAAACTCAACTGGACGTCCGGTTCGATCTTCATCTTCAAGGGTGAAATCTCCACCTCTGAATTTTGCAAACCATCTTCTGCAAGTTCTTTCATTCACACATTCCCCTCCATAAACTGAGTGAATGTTTCTAGCCGCTTCGGCTGCTGAGTTTCCTTTCTTGAACTCATAAAGCATTATGTGCCTCAAATGATTCTTGGGTACTTTCATGTTAGCAAGGTTTTAATCAAGCAAAATTTAATTTTATTGTTCTCTGAAATAAAATTTGATCAGTTTAAATGCATCTAAACATAAAAATAATGTTCAGCTCCATTAGACATTATAAAATACTCTTTAAATGTCGTTCATTTTAACAAAAAGTTAAAATTCGGACAGAACTTATGGGATGACCTGATATATATATATATATATATATATATATATATATATATATATATATATATATATATAGAGAGAGAGAGAGAGAGAGAGAGGGAGAGAGAAGAGAGAGAGAAAGAGAGACAGACAGAGACAGAGAGAGAAAGAGAGAGAGAAAGAGAGAGACAAAGGAAAGTTTGTTGCCGTGTTCATAGTTGATAATAATATCAGCTATAAACACTGAACTCCGATGTCGCATAGAAATGGACAAAGATACCTTCCAAAATTTAAGTCAAGTATTAAGAAACAGGAACATTTCGTTAGTAACAAAGAAAAACGTATTGAACTCTTATGTAATATCGGTCCTCTATATGGCAGTGGATGCTGGGAAGTCTCCTCACTAATGAAGAAGAGACCCGAGGCAACAAACGTGGTTTTACTGAGTATCCCATTAAATGAACACGTGAGCAATGACGGACAGAACTTATGGGATGACCTGATATTTATGTGCTTTCCTTGATAAGAGATCGAGGATTTATCGAAGGTAACCTGGTATTTCTGAATTCATTTTGCTTATTTCTTTCATTATCTGTTCAGTAGATTATTTAGTGTTTTGTCATTAGTATTTGTCTTAATTGGTTGTATCCATGCCCAGAATTTGTATCGTGAATATTAAAAGAGATGGGATAGAAAATTTTAAATTATTTCCGCTGTATTTTTCTGTGCAAATTAATTTACAACCTAACAAAGAATTAAAACAGAGAAATTACGTATCTATATTATGGAAGCAGCATTGAGCAAAATTTGTTTTAATAGGAAATCGGGTTGAAATGATCAAATAAGCTAAGACACAGAATCTGAGATAAATATTGTTTTATTTTCAAAATCTAATTTTTTATGTGTAATCAAATCGAAGTCTGTAACAAGAAATCATATTTTATTTTACTTAAAGACTTATACTGGCACTGCTTTTCGAAAAAAAAAATTAAATCGAACTTGAACAAAATAAACTTGTTTCTTATAAGCATACTATTTTTCGTTTCACACTTACGTGGTAAGTACGATTCAATCCTAGTGGTTGCATTTCTTAGTAGAAACCATAAACTTGTTTCAAAAATGATTTCCAGTTATCAAATTTATTCTTCGAAAATAAAATCCAATTGCGTTTTATTCAATTATATATTTTCTGTGGAAAAATATTGTCTAAGAGACAAACGGTTATTGTGTGGGAGGGGGTAAGAAAAAAGAAAACTATTGTTAGGGAACGAGAACAGAAGAAGAGTAATCAAAAAGACAGTAGATAACGATTGACACTACATTTTAATTTTTGAATCTCAAAGTTAGTTGGAAAGCATGCAGCCTGAAGAGAGTTCAACAAGCTAGAAGTGCGAGAAAACAGACTGTTAGCATAGAACTTACAGTTACATCTATCCAATTCAAATATAAATTGATAAGACCTTTTCAATCTAGTACTGAACATAAATCAATAAAATCTAGGTACCATAGCGAAGAGGTCATCCGAAAAGTTACCATGAAAGTATTTATAGTTACCATTATTCGCATTTTTTTTAATTAATGTTCGCCCAATACAAGGCCTAAGAGTCACTCAAGATAGAGATTAAATGTGTGGAGTTGGATTAGCGTAAGTAAAGACAAGCGTTAGGAGTATAGAGTTGGAGTAGGATTTAGAAAAAACCGGAAACCCAAAGCTAACGAGAAAACAAGGGATGAACATTTACTCCTGTTCAAAAGACTGGAGAGAAGATTGAATCGGACGATAGGTGAACCTATCTTTTCCTATTGGTGGAGGAGAGAAAAAATTGTAAAATAAATAATTAGTGGATAAAACGTCAGAGTTCATGCGCATGCGTTAGGAGTACAAGGAAGAAGACCAAATCGGACGAGAGGCGAACCTATGTACTTCTATTGGGTCTGTCACTTATCAACCAAATTTTCAATGCTTTTGAGTTAAATTCGGCTGATTTTGCTGTGAAAATTTTTACGACGAACTTATAAATTTGGTGTACATTATAAAAAGTTTTCCACACTAAATAATTTTGCAGCGATCGAAAAAGATGAAAATCGGTTGGTGCAAGAGCAGGTTAATATGGTAGCAGGAGTGGAACCAAAAAGGTAAATACTGTTTTTTTCGTTTGTTATATTCTTGCTGTATATGACTTTGAGTTATCAGAAAGGAAAGCATCATCCTTCCTATTGACGAACGCAGGCAGCTTTTCGACTGAACCTTTATGGATCGACTTACAGCTGCTGAACGTATAAATGGGCAATTAGTGTTTCGTTGCGTTTTAAGAAAACTAAATAATATTCCAATGATCCTAACACATGCAACACATTATTCTTTTCCATAGCGACCAGTTTGGGGATCGATTGTGAAGATTTGTCTTTGTCACTGCATTTTGCGTTTAACATTGTCGTATGTAGCTCATTTTTCATTACCTTTTATGTTATATTTAAGGAAAAGTTAATTAGGATGAGATATTGGTCATTACAGCTGCTTCATCAAAATGGAAACGACGTATAAACATCGGCGTATGTAACAGATTTTTCATCATATATTATGTTATATTTAAGGAACAGTAAGGTAGGATGAGCCATTCGTCATTATTTTTGCACCAACCTAATATTTGGTTCATCAAAACGGAAATGGCGTATAAACATTGACGTATTTAACCCATATTACATCAGCTTTTATGTTATCTGAAAGGAACATTTAGTTAGAATGACTTATTCGTCATTACACCTGGTTCATCATAATAGAAATGACCTATAAATATTGGCGTATATAAGCCATATTTTATCAATTATTTTCTTATCTATAAGAAACATTTAGTTAGGATGAGATATTCGTCATTACAGCTGGTTCATCATAATAGAAATGACCTATAAATATTGGCGTTTATAACCCATATTTTATCAGCTTTTTTGTTATCTATGAGAAACATTTAGTTAGAATGAGATATTCGTCATTACAGATGGTTCATCAAAATAGAAATGACGTATAAACATTGGCGTATTTAACCCATATTTCATCAGCCATGTTATCTATAAGGAACATTTAGTTAGGATGAGATATTCATTACAGCTGGTTCATCATAATAGAAATGACCTATAAATATTGGCGTTTATAACCCATATTTTATCAGCTTTTTTGTTATCTATGAGAAACATTTAGTTAGAATGAGATATTCGTCATTACAGATGGTTCATCAAAATAGAAATGACGTATAAACATTGGCGTATTTAACCCATATTTCATCAGCCATGTTATCTATAAGGAACATTTAGTTAGGATGAGATATTCGTCATTACAGCTGGTCCCCGAAAAGGGAAATAACATATCACATAAATAGATTTAGTTTATTTATACGGTTGTATTTGGTTGTCATCTGCCATCAATCACTGCATATCAAGCCAACGCATTGTGTGATCGATACTTGAGCATATTAATAGATGCATGTATTTAATTATTTCTTAAAGAGTTTAAGTGTCATCCCCGGACTGGATATTCGAAGGCCTTAATAAAGAATGTGTTACATTGTTAATGAAAAGGAACAAAAAACAAAAAAAAATCCGTGAAAACACGCGTAGACAATTAATATAAAATCTGTAGTAATAAGAAACACAGTAGAATTGTTGAAAGCATCAGATCTTTTTATTAATGAGTTTTGCTCCAGGTGAGCAACACATTGCGCCTTCCCACGTCTTCCTGTGCCATGAAGTGGAATGATTATATTAAACTAACTGCTATGTCTACAGATAAGAAGGAGGGTTTACTGTGTCGTAACAGGCAATTATTATCATCAGAAACCAACTTGCAGATTTATATATCTACCTGTGCTTTTAATATTGCTGCTATACCTGGTCTGGTGCTCTGGCTATATTTATCGAGACATATGGCTATATATACATATGTATTGTAGACGCATATATATATATATATATATATATATATATATATATATATATATGTGTGTGTGTGTGTGTGTGTGTGTGTGTGTGTGTTTTCGTAAGTTTAGGTAGGTATTTTTGTATATATATATATATATATATATCGTGTCATGTATATAGGATTGCATGTGGTCTGTATATATATATATATATATATATATATATATATATAGAGAGAGAGAGAGAGAGAGAGAGAGTTTGTGAAAAACTAGGTAATCCGTATGGGTAAACCTAAGGAGGATAAAATCCAGAGAGCTCAAATAATTTAAATAAAAACAGACCACTTTAAGGTTCCATGTAATAAATTATTTCAACGCAGCCCTTTTAAAGGACTGCGGATCATCAGACTTTACTTCCAAAGGTTGAAACAACTCTCTGTTAAATTACAAAAACTTACACTACCCATCAATTTTCATTTAATTTTGCGTTTCATTTTTGGAAGTGCTATCTGATGATCTGGCGTCCTTTTAAAGGCCTCTGGTGAAATAAATTATTATAATGGAACCATAAGTGGTCTCTTTTTCTTTAATATATATATATCGAGATTCACCAAAAAGTAAAAAGAAGTGTATGTAATATTATCGATACTGATCTGGCATCTCAATCACTTTACCAACGCATTGACGTGCCCACCCTTTTTCTTTTCTATAAATACTTTCATGTCAGTTGTTTCAATAGCCTGAGGTTTACGGCCACAATAACGTTGAAACACCTGCTCCCGTACGTTCACCGAAGTTAAGCAATGTCAAGCCTGGTCAGTACCTAGGTACTGTACACTTGAATGTATGAGAGTTGTAATAGATAATTACTCGGAATTATTAATGAGAGATTCGAGTTTGAATCGCCGTTGATATTGTTATATTTACTTAAATGCAAATACCCTTGAGAAAGGTACGAATTCATCTCTTCAACTCTAGCTATGAGCGAAGTAGTAAGACTTTATCGGTACACCATTATAATCTTCAAAGAAAAATTACAATCTAAAAATGTATTTTCTGGTTTTAAATAACCTACAAATGGTTAATAAGCCGTAGAAAACGAATGTCATTCAAAATGGCTGCGTGTATTTAAGTGTATTACTAGATTGCCTATTAGGTCTCACCATTTTACTGTTGACCTAGCTAAATGTAACCGCAAGTTCTATTCTAATAGTTTCTTTTCTTGCACTTCTCACCGCTGCAAAGATTTAAATGTAACGTCAATCGCCATATGTCAGTCTTCCTGACACCTGTTCCTCTATTGCCCTTTCTCTTTACTAATGATTTATCATCCTCTCCCACTAGTAATCCCTTGGTATTTACTGGTATTAACAACTTGCTTGGGATGAAATGATTAAAAAAAATAGATGAGGCTTTTGTGGTTACTAATCATTGATCAGTCTAGCTAGATTTTATAATGGGCTGCCAAGAGATATTTTGCCGCCAACGTAGTTTTGCGAGTCGTGGGGAGCACATAAGTCACTCCACCACATCATGGTACCTAATCACAGAGATATTCAAATATTGAGTTTATGCCACCTCACTTTAACAAAAGTTGTTTCCGCTGATAGCCAAAATGAGGTAAACAGAAGAAGCAATTACCGTTAATTTATATGAGACGTGTATTTGAACAAACTCTTTAAATGTAACCTTTTTCGGGATTAATTTCAACTTAACTCACCGCGACGCGAATGAGTCAGAATTTTTATTGTTGATAACTTCAAAACGATAGATTTTATCAAAATTTCTTTGTTATTTTCGAATTAAGCATGAAGAATTACACGTAATGGAACTATTCGCGAACTTTTTTTATTAGGAACTGAACGCATGGGCTTCGACTGCAAATTACTCTTTTGAAGTTCCGAGTTGAAATTGGTTCTGCCACTTCCTTTTTCTGTATCTTCCTGTCTCAATGTCGCGAGTCCAAAGTGGGATCCTGAACTGGGAAAATATACTTACATTTTACTCTCTTTCACTTTTCTATCACACGCCGAATACGGAAATTACTTATGACTCAACCTAAAAGAATTCGTTTGCATTCTACAGCAATATCTGCATTATCTGATGATATTCGAAAGTGATTATAATGGATGGCCGTCCTTAGAGAAACGTGTTTGTTTTAGTTTTGCGAGCAAACTAACATGATCCTTTCTAAATGGCTTCTTAATTCATTACTAAATTAAAATGGCGGCATATTTCAGTATCAGTTATTAATCAGCGCCGATTACTGTGTATCGCGCTAACGTATCGGGCTACTGATTTTTTCCTATATTTATTGTTTGTTTGTTTGTTTGGGTTTTATGGCATATCAACCACTGTGGGTTATTTAATGCCAAATCCACTTTATATGAATTTTAAATGCCTATTTTGTCCTGGCAACATTATTGTTCCCCAAAAACATATAGCTGGCAACATTGTTTCCAAAACATAGCTGGCAACATTGTTTCCAAAAGGTTTAGCTGGCAACATTGTTTTTAAAAAAAAAAAACGTATAGCTGGCAACATTATTCTTCTGAAAACACTATCTGAGGCCTTCCTTGCTGCTGGACGTAGTTTATCGTCATACCCAGGACGCTCCTATATTCATGGACAGAAGTATAATATTAGGTTGGTGCAAAACTAATGACGTAATAATGTCGTTTTTTGATGTATTTTTTAACGTCAAAAAACGAAATTATTACGTCATTATTTTTGCACCAACCTAATATATATTTTAAACAGTGTAAGTTACATCTACCGCTCTGGACATGTGTCGGAACTCAAAAGATCATGAAAACCTCCAAGCATTTTCAAAATATTTTTTTCTACAATCACATAACCAGGCTAATCGTATTGAAAATCTCAGGCAATGTTATTGTTCAGTATGGCTGTGCTCAAAAATATTCTAATTAATGATTGCTACTGCTTTGTTTTTCGTTATTTCCGCTGGCAAAATATTTCAAAGGAAAGAACTATTTTCTCATAGCGACGGAAACTAGTTTCATAAAAGCGTGTACATTACAAGGAATTGCCTAATTCATACGCGACAAACATAATGGATATGGTTTTATCATAATAAAATATAATCACTGTATAAAAACGTAACTGAAAAAGGATAGTTATTTTGCAAAATCACATTATCTAAACACATGATGTGAAAAAATTTAAGACTAATAGCTTGAGCAAAGAGCACTTAAAGATTTGAACTACAGAAATATCGTCATGACAATACGAATTATAAACGGATAATTGATGCCAAAGTTTTCGATAAAGTACCCCACAAAGATATACAAAAATAGAAAGGAGTGTAAGACAAGGATATGTTTTCTCACCAGACTTCATCAGAAAGTGATGATAATGAATGTCCTTCCGTGGACTAATGCAATTCTTTTAAACTGGCTTCTTAATTAATTATTCCATTAATCTAGACGGATATTAAATTTATGGAACATCACATCGCCATAATGTTGTAGAAATGGCTTTAGAATTCATTGGATAATGGTATGGATGTATATGCTACTGTTCAACCCCAAAGCTGGGCGAAAGCTGTAACTTTTAGCAACCTACATGATGCCATGTTTATGCCTGTGTTACCTGAACACGCAGGTGTCCAACTCTTACACGAAAAGAGAATTTGCTCTCCATGCATCTTGGCGTCATTTGAACTCCAGGTGACAATCTCCCGATACCGCTAGATACGTATAGGAGAGCTTTCTGGTGTAAATGGAAAACTGTCTAGCAGTATGCATGCACATATTCTTTGTACAGGTAAAACATTCACAATGATCTGTGCAGACTCTTCTGCTTCTACATCCATCAGCAAGGCCTTGGACCAGGAGGTTTTGAGGAGCGTGGAACCACCTCTTAATTACTAGTGCTGCCAGGTCCACCCTGACCCGGGGTGGTAGTACATGTTAAAGTCCAAGCTATGGGCAAATAGTTAACCGCCAAACTGGTATCAAAACTTGCAAAAATAGATTTTAATACCAGAAATAGATTTTTGTAAATAAGCAATAAATTTTAAAAGAAAAAAATATTACCAGCAATACATTATTACCTGCAATACATTTTTTAAAAGAAAAATATTACCAGAAACACATTTATGAAAAAAGATATTACCAGCAATACATTATTACCTGCAATACATTTTTTAAAAGAAAAATATTACCAGAAACACATTTATGAAAAAAGATATTACCAGCAATACATTATTACCAGCAATACATTTTTGAAAAGAAAAATATTACCAGAAACACATTTATGAAAAAAGATATTACCAGCAATACATTATTACCAGCAATACATTTTTTAAAAGAAAAATATTACCAGAACACATTTATGAAAAAAGATATTACCAGCAATACATTATTACCAGTAATACATTTTTGAAAAGAAAAATATTACCAGAAACACATTTATGAAAAAAGATATTACCAGCAATACATTATTACCAGCAATACATTTTTGAAAAGAAAAATATTACCAGAAACACATTTATGAAAAAAGATATTACCAGCAATACATTATTACCAGCAATACATTTTTTAAAAGAAAAATATTACCAGAACACATTTATGTAAAAAGATATTACCAGCAATACATTATTACCAGCAATACATTTTTGAAAAGAAAAATATTACCAGAAACACATTTATGAAAAAAGATATTACCAGCAATACATTATTACCAGCAATACATTTTTGAAAAGAAAAATATTACCAGAAACACATTTATGAAAAAAGATATTACCAGCAATACATTATTACCAGCAATACATTTTTGAAAAGAAAAATATTACCAGAAACACATTTATGAAAAAAGATATTACCAGCAATACATTATTACCAGCAATACATTTTTGAAAAGAAAAATATTACCAGAAACACATTTATGAAAAAAGATATTACCAGCAATACATTATTACCAGCAATACATTTTTGAAAAGAAAAATATTACCAGAAACACATTTATGAAAAAAGATATTACCAGCAATACATTATTACCAGCAATACATTTTTGAAAAGAAAAATATTACCAGAAACACATTTATGAAAAAAGATATTACCAGCAATACATTATTACCAGCAATACATTTTTGAAAAGAAAAATATTACCAGAAACACATTTATGAAAAAAGATATTACCAGCAATACATTATTACCAGCAATACATTTAAAAAAAAATAAAAACTACCTACAAATATATGTACACATATATTTGTCGGTAGTTTTTATTTTCTTTCACCTAATATAAAATTAGGCGTATATGTGTGTTTGGAATTTTCGTTTTTTATATATTAGATGATGTCATTTTTATACTTATATATCTCTGTTCTATTAGACCATTGTATCTATGTATATTGGCCCGTATAAGTTATATTTTAATATGTGGTTAGAATTCGTTTAATAACACCTTCAATCTTGAATATTTCCTGAATGTTATATCACAGTGACTATGTCAATGTATGTAGATATATGTACGTGTCTTTTTCGGTGTATAGTAAATTGCATGCACATTTCATTGTGTATGTGTGTGGTTTATTTTTTATTTATTTATTTATTTATTTTTTGTAAAAGGTCGTGCAAATATTTCCTGTCTCGTCACTCTTTTGTGTGTGTATATATCTAAATATGTCTGCGTGCTTATGTATTAAAATCTGATTGTGTTTGTATTGTCTTTCGCAAGATGTCATAATCCCATGTCTACACTTGTATCCATGTTGTCATTAAGTTAAGGGCAGTCGATCTTAACGTTTATTCCAA
This sequence comes from Acanthosepion lycidas, assembly GCA_963932145.1. Lineage (NCBI taxonomy): Eukaryota > Metazoa > Mollusca > Cephalopoda > Sepiida > Sepiidae > Acanthosepion > Acanthosepion lycidas. The sequence goes on along the minus strand of OZ010594.1, from coordinate 73,553,180 downwards.
CGTAATTTCAATAGAAACAAAATGAATAGAATAACATATTTTTTCTTTTTTCCTCAATAATTTTAAAATTTTAAACTTAATATAGATTAAATTTACATTTTTTGAAATGGGTAGTTTTTAATTTTTAATTTCAAATTTTATCGTACAATTTAATACTTATTAGTTAGAATAAATTATATTTTAGTATAAAGCCAACTTTAAAGCATTTAATAGTTATTATAATCTTACTTCGTTGTCAAGTTTTTTGAATTCTCGTATACTTGTATTTTGATTGGTCATTTCAGCTCATGTAACAGCGTTTCCCCTTACGAGGGGTGGTTAATTAATTTAAACATTTTAAAACCTTTATTCTACAATCTACATTCAATATCATCACTTGATAAGACACCAGAGGTGTTGAAACAAAATGGCAATTTTGTAGTGATTTTATAACATAATTATGTTATAATTTTTAAATAATTATATAATTATATATATATATATATATATATATATATATATATATATATATATATATATATATATATATATAATGTTAATGGAACAAAACATGAATTTAATGAAACAGAAGCCATTAATTTATAAAGGAGAATTAACTGATATTAATGACCAATAAAACATAATAAAATAAAACATACATGGGATGTAGGGATGGTACATTCAAACGTAGATGGTACAATCATAGGTCGTCTTATAAGCTACCAAATCTTAGGTACTCTACCAAACTAGCTAACCATTTGTGAAAAAAACAACAACAGGGATCCGATTGTAAGCTAGAACATTTCTAAAAAATCAAAGCCTTACAACAATCGCAACAATATTTTCGACCTCTGGAAAAGTTAGGGATTATGACATTTCTGGATCCAAAGAAACTTTTAAACCAGAAATCCGAGGTCGTAAGACCTTGCTTACACATTTATGAGGCTAGATAAAAAAATTTATGTACATTTCAATTAATCCCCCACACTGATCCATTTACAATACATCGTCGACGTCTTCTTCTTCTTCTTCTTCTTCTTCTTCTTCTTCTTCTCTCCACCTTTTCTTTTTCACTTCTTCCCCCTTTATCTTCCTCTTATCCTCCTCCCCATTTCGTCATTGTCGTCTTCTTTTTCTTCCCACCACCTTTTCTTTTTCACATCTTCCCTCTTTTCTCTCTCTTCTCCGCCTCCCCATTTCGTCATTGTCGTCTCCTTTTTCTTCTCTCCACCTTTTAGGTGTCGGCCAGATCCGCTACGTCTATTATATATTCCAGTTTGATTTCTCTTTTTGATTAACTTGCGGACACATAACTCACTTCAATTAATCTCATTAGCTTTCGATCTATTCGACAGCACAAGATCATGAAAAGCGACGACTTAGCCTTTCTCGAAGTCAGAAAAATGTTTAGGCTTAAGCATTTTTCTGACTTCGACAGGCATTTTTATATATTATCACTTTAAATGTTATTTAGTATGTGAGTAGACGCAACGTTTATATATTAAACATTATATTTATTTATTGTCTGACAGCCTCTATACTTGGAAAATTTTACTAGGAAAATATGCGTTCTCCGGCAGGAAACGACATAGACATATTTGTTTAGTTTCGTATCCTAACGTAAACAAAGCACTAACGAAAGAAAGGGATTCATTTTTATTTAATAATCCGACAGATTTTATTGCTGAAACCTTATTTTTAGTGGATACCCTTATTTGAGTAGACGCCCTGTTTATTTATTAAACAGTATATTTATGTATTTTCGTCTGCCGGCCTGAATGTTGAGAAAAGTATGCGCGTCCTGCTTTGCAACAGAAACTTATGTGTTCTAGACCGTCTCAACTTACACATGTTCAATTATAAATTGATGTTAAGCATACACTGCGAAATAGGACGATATAATGGGTGTAACAACAAAATTGTCCAATTGTTAGATTAAACTTTGAACTGTTATATCTTGGAAATGATTAAAGATATCTTACTGGAATTTTCCGAGGTTTTTATGACACTATTCGACTCTACTTTGAATAAAAAACGTGTATTTATCTCTAAGGTGAAATGATAATCCCTCTTTCCGCTGTGATTTCATGATCCAGTTTTCCTCTCTTTTTTTAAACTTATTTACCGTTCTCTTGATGGTTCTTGAATGGATTTTGAAAATGGAAGCCAGAGTATGAATATTGGTACCAGTACTGAAGGCCTGGATGTTCTTGTTCTTCTCACCATTGCTCATTTGGGAAGACATAGCGGGGCTGACACAAAATGATTTTAACCTGTTCTCTTTCTAGCTGAATAACTCAAAGGATTTTTCATTGATTCTTATGACAAACGGTGTCAATATGGCTGTCTTATCTGAAAACCTGGAAAAAAGAAACTATTTTTATTATTTTTTTTTTTTTTAGATATTGAACATTTTGTGGGATGGACAGTTATCCCATGTTATTACACGATTTGGGCATTTTTGCTGTTATGCCCGGTATATCAATTAACTATTCAGGTATTGAGAGTAGTCAAATTTACTAACTGAAAGTTATATCAAGCGATCCAGGAGAAATATGATATTGCAACATTAGTATAAATGGGGAGGTTAATTTATGTTGAGAATCGACATATAAAGATAGGATTTTTAGCTGAAATCAAATAGCGACCGAATATATTTTAAATTAAATCACTAATGTTATGGTCAACGAAGAGCCGTATAAATTGATTTGAACAGTCTGAAAAGAGAGGTGGGAAAGAGAAAGAAAGAAAGAAAGAAAGAAAGAAAGAAAGAAAGAAAGAAAGAAAGAAAGAACGAGAAAAGGGCTGAGATAAAGCGCAAATAACGATCTGGTTGAGATTCTTTCAATGTGTAGTGTCCTTTCAGGATGTAGCCGATCATGGCTCTCCACTTCTCTCTATCCCTTGTAGCTCCTTCCCTTTGCCATTTCCTCCAGACCACGTTCTGCCACCCACTTGCTTAAGGCCGCTAGGTATATCATGTTTTGTTTAAACTTGTCTCTCTCTCTCTCTCATTCTATTCGACCTGCGATTATCAGATTCTGCAGGCCAACCTTCCACATTATGTGTCTCAGGAACTTCAGAAAGGTAATCAGTCCAAGAAAAAAGCGATTACAAAGTAATTCTCATGATTAGTGATGTGATAGAAATTTGGAGAAGATGGTCAAACAAGATTGACAATCTTCTCAAAATCTGACACTTCTTCGTTTAAATAAACATAGATTAAAATTCAAAGTGAAGGAGAGACAAAAATGAAGTGATGTCTGTCTGTCTGTCTATCTATCTATCTATCTATCTATCTATCCAGCTTATCAGCAGATAGATAGATAGATAGATAGATAGATAGATAGATAGATAGATAGATAGATAGATGAAGAAGCTGAGGTAGATATAAAGAATCTGATATTGATAAATATGAAAAACTCAGATAGATAGATAGATAGATAGATAGATAGTAGAAATGCAGAAAAATTAAGATACAGAGAGACAGCTCGATCCAATTCCGTTAGCCTGATATCAAAACATTAGTCATTTTTGCTCGCGAAATATGAGTGTACGTTTGCAGGGTAAAGACTAGGATTTTCCAGCTTAGAAAATCAGTAAGAATAACACTTTCCCCTTGGGGATGAATGTACCAATTATTTGATATTGAATTCGAAACTTCTCCCTCATGTGGATCCGGATAGCTTGCATCGTGACGACTGACATGCCAGCAAAAGTACGCCCTAACCCTCGGGTATTAACTAAATTGAAACCTTCCATCTTAACGGAATAATGGGTACATAAATAAAAGAGGCATTTCAAGGTTAATCCCAAGAGGGACTGATAAAAGCCGTGCATCTTATCTTACCGGAACAGAGTATTCGGTTCAATGTCCTGCAGGTTACCATGCATTTGATAATATTAAGATGGTTGACGTTTTCTTATACAACATGAAAGAAAAGCACACAGGAATTTGACGCCTCTTTCCTATCCCAAAATCTGCATCACGCTTTCGCTTTTAATGATAGTCCTCTGTGTAGAAAATCACGGAAGCCAAATATAATTTGTTCAACACAATTAAAACTCACAAACTATTTAAAAAAAATCATCATTATCAGTGGAAGCAATATCATTATTCGGTGTGGTCGAAGAATGACTGAACAGCCGTATTCCTTCGACATATCTGCGCCGAAAAGCCGAAGCGACATTTATTCTGAGTGTATTGGGGCGAGTAAATCTGGCGATGCCCATCCCTCTGCAGTATAAACTAGAGCCAATGCCATCCAAATTGAAGGCTCATCACGTGGCCGTTGATTCTTTCCGCTAGGACCGTTCACTTCAGTCTAGGATACACTCGGTCAAGCGATGCCATACACTCACCAAACTGGCATCAGCCATAGCTATGGAGCCCCAGTCTAACCTATTGTGCTAAGGGGAAGTCGACTGTATATGAAAGTTCATCCGACTTTTGACAGGTCCTCTTATTAATCCTGATGGGTAAACTAGACGCCCATCTCACCAAAAAAAGGGCTGGTGAGGGAATCGGTTTAGCCGCTAAAGACCTGACTAGGTGGCAGGTAGGTTTATGTTACATGATACCAGTATTTATAGAGCTACCGGACATAAAGGAACACCGGTTCCTTTAATTTCATTGCAAATAGAATTCCGTTCAACTAATACACAGGCTGTTTACATCGGTCTGTGTTTATTTAAACGCCACATACATTTGAAGAATTGCTTTGTTATTTTGTCGAGTGGGGTTAACTTCTAATAAGTTGTTTTCACCTATAAATAACATTTCACAAGATTCGTCGATACATCAGAGCTGAAGAGTTACCCTTGTAAAAGGTGCAATTGCTTTTCTTTAATTAGACTTGAAATCTGTCTCAACATAATCCGAAGTGATAGGTTGAATAGTAACGAATGTTCCCAGAAAGATTTATTTTCGTTCTTTTTTTGAATAATCAATTACTATTTAAGAAATTACTGCTTCAGTTTCACACTGCCGACTACTGAAGAATTCAGCAGCAAACATTGTCCCAAGCGATAAACGAGGAAAAGAAAAAGACAGTTCTAAATATTGATATAAGTTAGAACTAGGTATGTCCACTGTTTTCGCGGAAAAACAGCATAGCGTAAATGAAAAATGCCACAAACTTAAAGAAAATAAAGTATTATCGTCAAAATGCTTATGTTATTATTAAGATGAAAGAAAAAATTATTTTTTAATTATTTTTTGAAATTTTTTAATATTTTCTAACACGTTCGAAATTTTGGTTAAAGTCTTCTTTTGTTTACGTCATCGCGGGAACGTTAAAATAACAGTTTTTTTTTTGCGCTTTTTTCCCGTTGAAAACATATTGATTTGGAAATTCTTATAAAAAATCAAATAATTGTCCGATCTTAATGAAATTTTCAGGACTTATTCACAAATGATTGAAATTATTTCTGCAATATTTTGTTTTTAGAAAATTTTGGTAAAAAATATTTTTTTTTAAATATGTTACCCCCCACTTATTTAATTTCATGAAATTTCGCCCAAAAACTTTTTGGCTCCTGATTTTTTTTTTTTTTTTTTTTTAAAGAAGGAGTTTTTGGAGATGGTAAATAACCTACTTTTTTTTTCAAATTTGAGCTATTTAACTGAAAATCTTGTCTGAACTGAAAAATAATGAAAACAATAAAACTATGATATTACTTAATTAGAAAAGCTTTTAATTGCTTTTGTAAATAAGTAATATTAAGGACATTATTGTCTGAAGAAATAATTTTTTTCTGATGAATAATTAATTTTTACAAGAATTTTTTCGTTTTTTAAGAAATTTTAATTATAATAATTTATAATAGTTTAACATCGTGTAAAGCTCTGTATTAGGAGGGCTCCTCGATATTATGTAGTAATTAAGTAGAAAAAAAATTGACGAATCCAAAATTGCTAAGTTTAATAAATTTAGTTGAGCTACTTTTTTTAAAAATAATTTTTTATGTTGTATTTTTTTACTTAATACATTCCTTATTTCTATGTATGATATACTGAAATTGTCAGTATTATTACAAGGTCTCGTGATTTAAGGGTTTTGTCCCTTTACATGGCCTTTTCATATTTTCCGTTCAACTTTAAAAGTGTAAACTTTAAATTTTAAAGTAATTTTTCTTTTTTTCATTTACTATTTCACTAAATATTTTATTTTTGTATTGTATTTCCATTAGTGTGGGTCATACTCAAATAGAATAATTTTTTTTAAACTCAGACTTTTAAAAATTATGTCATTTATGGTAATCCGTAGTAGCTGTCATCGCTTCGTCAGTCAACAATCCATCAATAGCTGGGTCAGATTAACAGGATCGATCGTTAATAATAAAGTATATTATTTTTTTATGCTATAAGTAAGAAAAATTTCTTTTAAATCAGATTACTTTAACTTTAAATTTTTTAATTTTACTAAAATAACGTGTCAGAATTTTTTTTAAATATTTTCAAAATCGATAAATTTATGTTTGTTTACAAATTTCTTAAAATTAAGAAAATGGCCGTTTTTAAGAAAATTAAAAAATTTGAAATTAAATTTGACAATCAAATGTATATAGTTTCTACCTGAAATACACCAGAATTGTTTAATTAATAGAAATCGTAAATTTAATTATTAAACTTTCAATTAAAGCTAAAATGAAATCTTCAAGAATGTTTTTTCGTTGTAAAAAATTCATTTTAAACTTGAATATAGAAAATTTATGCCGAAATAGTGGAGGTACCTAGTTAGAACAGATCTATTAGTCTATATTTACCCAATAAAAAAAGTAACAGACCTTTTGAGTGTCTATATTTTCTTTGATTTTGATCAGGTGACGTTAAGAGAATATGTTCAATATTTTCCTTTCTTAATGAAAAAAAAAAAAATCGATTCAGTTTTGGAAAAAACTTATTTTCATTTTCGTTCATAATATGCAGAAAATCTATTCAACTTTGGAAAAACAGTGTCTTTCATTATAAAAAATAATATTCAATTTTGAAAAAAAAAAAATTTTCAGCTCCGTTAATAATATTAAAAAAATATTGAATTTTAGAAAAAATGTTTTCAGTTCCGTTCATCATATTAAATAATATTAGCTTGGTGCAAAATAATGACGTAGTAATGTCGTTTTTTGACGAATTTTTTAACTTCAAAAAACGACATTACTACGTCATTATTTTTACATCAACCTAATATTATTCAGTTTTGTAAAAAAAAATGTTTTCAGTTTCGTTAATAGTATAAAAAAAAACTTCAATTCAGTTTTGGAAAAATGTTTTAAGTTCCGTTCATAATATACAGAAATTGCTTCTTTCATTTTCGATCTGCCAAGAAAGGCATGAATCCATCTTTCCATGAATCTGTTCCTATTAATATTTTGCTTGACCATGCTCTTGACATTGATATACCCAGCCAATCATCAAACTGTACAGGGGTCTGTACGTGTTCGATCAACCTAGGCATAATTATCTTACCTGCGCAGAATGAAACACGTTACGTATTATCCGTCTAGGCGCCAAAAGGATGGTAATATCATGCGCTGCTTAAATATACATCATGTGATCAAATTAGCACATAATTCTGTAATGGAATGGAGACACAAGTATCAGACAGGTACAGAAATTGAAATATACCACACAGACGACGGAAGTTCTGTAACTGAAATCCGAAGGCATATCGAAATAAGGAAAGAGGCCTTATAGAAAACAAGCAGAGTATTAAAACATTGGAAAATTTCATTAGAAATAAAAAAAAAATGTGTGCTAAACTTTTATGCCGTAGCCAAACTTCTATATGGCAATGAATGCTGGGTAATTTCTTTATAGATGAAGAAAAGACTGGAAGTGACAGCGATAGGATTCTACAGAGGGATACTGAAAATATCATGGAATGAACATGTAAAAAACGAGAAATTTTAAAAGAAAATTGGAACTAAATGAGCATTTATATTTACAAAGAGAATGAGGCTAATCTATATTTCTGGGATACATAATGATGAATGATGAATGATGAATTACAGAATTTATTACTTAAAGCACATAGAAAAGGAATGAATAGCAGAGGCGAGGAATCGTGTAACTGACGGTCATGAGTTTATGTGAATAGATGACAGAGTTGTGACAAAGAAAAATGATAGAGAATTTAACATTGTTTGGAGCCACAACCAACAGGAAATATTGTAAAGCCATGATCGGCCAGTTTCTAAAGTCACACGGTATGTCAAAGAATAAAGATTCAATGAAGTCGTTTTCTTCCTTTTTTTTACCTTTTTTTTTTTTCTTGTTTGTTAGATGGAAATTGATATTAAAATGCATAATACTTGAACGTTGGAAATCGTTAATGAAGTTTCAATGAAAAAATTAAAACCCAATTGAATAACAGTCGTAAAGGTTGTGTTAAATTCCACGTATACTTTAAATATGTTTATAGCATTTTCTGACCTTTTATTTGTCATTTTTACTTTTATTACATAATATTGTCTCTTGGGGTCTCCCCAGTTCCGATGAGATATAAATGCATAAATTACTTAAACTTAAAATCTTTATAATCACAATAACTTCTGTCTTTAGCAACAGTGGAAGTTTCAATAAGACGGAACCTATACTTGTCTCTATTCAAATTTTACTTTCCTAGATTGGCAAGAGAGCCTAATTTGCTCTGTTATTTAACCCACTGTTAGAATAAGATGGATTTCAGCCTTCCCTTAGGGCAACAACGTGAAATAAATAAAAACTTCCACTGGAATTTGAACACGTCACAACATTATATATACGCATTATACCAAGCGTTAAATGCCTTTTAAAATAGTAAAAAATTTTATTGTGTCTACTTTTCGTATATCCTCTTTACATTTTCAATTGCAGAAAAAAAATCTAAAGGACGTATGTCTTCTCAACTGTGAGGCTACGCCCGTCGTTCAAAAAAGTTCTAAGCCTCACCCAGAAAGAAGAGCTATAGCTGAACATTTTTGTTGTGGCAACACACTACTACTACTCATGGAACTAGAAAAACTAACTCACATTTCTGTCTTAATTTCTGTGCAGGTGAGGTCCATACAAAGGTGAAAGGTGTGCAACAAAACTAAACGTGGATGAAACAGAAGCCAGAGGAGTCATAAAATATCTGTAAAAGTGAAGCATGCCACCCAAGAAGGACATGCTGCAGACACTTGCAGATGACTTCCCTTCCTATTCAACTGTGATAAAGTGGACTGTGGTATTCACGCGGGTCAAAAACATCGTCGTCCAAAAACCCCAACCACTGATGAACAAGTTATGCCATTCACCGTATGGTTTTGGCTGACAGATGTTCATCATATAGTTAATTCCATAAACATTACTTCTGGATCTCTCCATACTGTTTTATCAGATCTTGTGAATGAGAAAGCTGTGTGTCAGATGGATTCCAAGAATACCGACACCAGATCAGAAGCTGAAAAGGGTTGCTATTTTCAGAACAATTCTGATTGGCTTCAAGCCCGACCCTGAAAATTTCGACCATAGATTAGTAACTCAAAGATTCAAAGCAAAGAGTGAAAACACTCTGATTCTCCACCCAGAAGAAGTTCAAACAGAAATCTTCTATTGACAAGTTGATGGCTTCTCTTTTTTTGGAATTCTGAATGTGTAATCATGATAGACTACCTAGAAAGGGGGAAAACCCTTGATGGACTATACTGTGCATGAAAATTAAGACACCTGAAGGAATCGATCAAGTCGAAACCTGTTCCAGAATAATACAGACCTTCACACATCTTAAGTTGTCCTAGCTGAAGCAGCCAACTGTAGCTTTGAATTGCTATATAACCACCCTTACTCACCAGAGTTAGCTCCATCTGACTTCTTTCTGTTTCCTAAACTCAAATCACATACTCCCTGAATGGTCACCATTTTGGAAAGAATGATGTGACTATATGTGCTGGAGAGGATTTTTTTTTTTTGAGGACTAGGATGCTGCCTTATTCCGTAATAGAATTGCAATGTTTAAGCTTCGTTGGATTAAATGCAATAATGTCAAGGGGGCCTATATTTAAAAAAAAATTGATTCTTCGACTTCTCGGTGAGGCTTACAACTTTTTCAATGAAAATCGTACCCAAAAGGATCTGGAGACATTAACAAGATGTAGATGGAAAACTTAAAATAACCTCCTATACAAGGCTGTAAATGAAAGGGAAAAGAAAGGACTAACTTTCAATGGTAAGAAGGCAGAATGTATGATTTCAGCAAGAGATAAAGCCCAAGATGTGAACTACAAATGGGAGATGTCCAAATTCAAACAAGTGAAGAATTTGTATATTTGGGAAGTTTTTGAACAGAGGATAGAAAATATGACATCGAAATCCGAAGTCTTATAGGAATAGGAAAGATGCCTTACTAAAACTGAACAAATAATCAGAAACAGGAAAAAAATGTTAGAAACAAAAAAAACGGCGCTAAATTGCAATGTAATAAAAATCTTACAGGAGAGTGAATTCCGTACTATTTCCTCACGGATTAAGAAAAGACTCGACGCAACAAAAATGTGAATCTGCTAAAGAATGCTGATAAATACTATCGACGGGGCATGTAAGCAATGGGGAAGTTTTAAGGAAAGAGGGAAAGAAAATGTACACGTTTACCTAGAATCAGAAAGTGGCAATTGAAATATTTCGAACAAATTATTAGGTTTGGTTGATTTTGTTTAGCGGCATATCAACCTCGATGGGTTATTTCATGCCGAAGCCTAAATATTTTGGACCCAATTTTATAGCTTCAAATAAATATATTTTGAACGCAATTGTATGCCTTTAACTATAGTTAAAATGTATTGTTGGTAATTCTACTATGAAATATATTGCTGCTCATTTTACTTTAAAATTATATTGTTGACAATTTTACTCTAAATTAAGACGGATCAGTCATCAGTAAATAAATCAGTGTTTTTGGTAAAGATTTATTTATTTTTCTATTGAATCCATGTTATTTAAGTCGTGGCATTTATGTGTGAAAAATAATTTCGCTCAAATGTCGACCAAATCTGAAAGAAAAAGAAAAAAATCATTAGACGCTTAAACTTAATTCCCATTTAAAATCGGGCCAAGTTATTCGAACATCCTTACTTTCATAGTGTTTTCTTTCAAGGGACTCTAACAGGTGCTGCCACCCCGTTTCAGGTTGAACCTTGGAACAACAGTAAATAAGAGGAGGTTCCACTTCTCAAAAGATCCAATCTCCCGATCAGAGTCTTTGCTGCCGGATGTAGTTTATCATTATACCCAAAACTACACGCAACTAGGAAGGAAAGATTGGCAAATTTTATACTCACAACACATCGAAGAGAAATGAAACACGGTGGAAGGACAACATTCCACCTACCTGACAAGTTTAAGCGAATGGATAGCAGAACTGTGAGTGAGAAAGATGGAAAAAGACAAATATCAGGAAGAGGCACAAATGATAGGAAGTTGCGGAGAGACGTGAATGGCGGCATCCTGTAGAGCCACAGCACACAGAAGAAGATGTCAATTACATTCATAAAGTTGAGGGTATATATATATATATATATATATATATATATATATATATATATATATATATATATATATATATATATATATATATATATATGAATATCTCATATGTAACATATTTTATTCAACTCCGTACTTCGTCAGTCACCACCGGCCAATGGGCGTGACCCCGGAGACCGCTATGAATGTGGAGACACCATTCCCGTGTGGGTAGGAGAGACTATGTTCTCTGGTGTAATAATAATGGAAATATTATAATTAGCATTTTCCATGCGCAAAACTTTTATATTCCTTGACCGAACAGTTGCGTTAGTGTCGATTAAATTTGTAAAATCTTTCTTAGTTTATCCAGAAAAATAGGTTTCACAAGTCTCCATTGTTATCGTACTTTCTCGTATTGATGGTATTCTTTCCAATCTTTTGTTTAAGGAAATATAGAAATTCAATATCGTGATTATATCGTAATTTTCCTTTCTAGCTACATGTTCTATGCATTTTACTTCTAGCTGATTTGGAAATCTTCATTTAATGCGTTTTCCTTTCTTTCTGGTTTTTTTTTTTTGATATTTGGTAATGTTCTTTTTTTGTGATTCTGTAGAAGTGTTCTGCTGGAGTGTTATCTTCATTCAGACGCTTAAAGCCGCATTAAACGCTTTCACGCTTCAGGCACGCGTGAGAAAAAACTGTATGATTCATGCGCTTAAAGTCGCTCATGCAGTTTTTCACACCCGTGCCTGTCCTTGGTACAGTAGAGTTGACTACGTGTTTACATCTCCAGTAATCTGCACTCGTCGGTCAGAAGAATATCTCTCACGTCAAACCTCTTGTGCAATAGTACTTGTGTCAACTGAGTGTAGGGTCTATTCTGGCAAAATCTGGGTTGAGTCACATTGTTGTGGCGTCCTCCCTCTAATGAAGCTATTGTGGACTCTTCCACTTACTATAAAGTTAGTAGGAAAACTAGGCCTCAGGGAAAAAGTGATATAGACTGAACGCTGGTCAACCGACACACACTCCCAAGTCGTGTAATACTTTTCTGTTGTATTTACTGTTCAATACACTATTTATCTGCAACCTCTTGTCTTGTTATTTCTTAGCCATAAACTTGGTCACAACACACATCCTTCACTTATATAGAAATTAAATCTCATAAAATTAACTAATTTGCATATAGTTCGGGTGAATCCAAATTTGATACAAGATTATTTTTTATTACTTTCTCTAAGAATTTTACGCACTACCAATATCTTGGAATATATATATATATATATATATATATATATATATATATATATATATATATATATATATATATATATATGTGTGTGTGTGTAGATTAGTGTTTTTTTTTCCTCTTATATGTATTATTTTGTGTCTATGCACTTTGGGGTTTGGGATAAGAAGCAGCAATATAATGTGGTCTGGCTTCAATAAAATGTCATGAATCTTTTATTAGAAACAAAAGAAAATTGTTATTTTAATTGGCTTGCTCCTGTATCCCACGTAAAAGGTAACTACTTAACATTCCCAAACCTAACAATCTGAATTTACAATGTGCCATTTTATTATTCTCTGGCTCAAAAAGGATAAGACATCATTGATCTTGAATTTTAAAGTAACTTCAGCAAACATATTTGATCAAGAAAGAAGTGTGGCGAATTTTCAGAGTATTTCTTTATTTTAGCCCCTTTGTCCTCAGATTAATATAGTTTGATGTTTTGTAGTTCTATAAAGAAACTCTAATGACAAATGAAAATGAAATAAGTTTAAAACCTCATAAAATTAAAGAGATATTTAAAAAGAATTAAACAATAAAGGCCGAAAACGGAAGCAAAAACAAACAAAAAATCTATCAGTGTAAGTTTAAGTCCTTTTTTTTTTTCAAATGCGCCGTTCCTAATTATTAGGTTGGTGCAAAAATAATTTCGTTTTCTCACATACGTTACTATGTGAGAAAATGAAATTATTTTTGCACCAACCTAATAACTGAATATTGTCATGGATAAAAAGAAAACAATTTCGAATTTAGCATTATCCTACCAGTAGATGAAGAAAAAATCAAAACAGAAGGTAGACGGCTCTATCGGCAAAGAAAATTTCCGTTCAACGTTCCGGATTGAGAAAACATTTTCTTTTATCCGTAAGCAAGCTACACGTTCATTTATTTTCTTTTTTTCTTTCGCTTTCAATTTTAGACAAATGTGCACATCAATGAATGAATATATATATATATATATATATATATATATATACCAACATTTTGATAATTCACAGTTTAACCTATAAATATTATTTATATGTTTGGTTTTAAGAACTCGTGCTTCAAGAAGATACTCGAAATTCTAGAATAGACATAAATCCAGTGGAGCAACAGGATGAAGAGGATGGGATTTTTTTCAAGTGAAAACCTTCAGTTACCTCAGACGTATTATTTCGTGTACGGCATTCGCCGGTCTAGAGAGATCAAGAACACATGGCCGAGTGGATAAAGACGCGGGTTAGATCCAGTGACTAGACCCAAAGTGTTGTGAGTTCAACATCAGTAGTGAACCAAACTTGGAAATTTGAGTTAAAGGGAAATAACTGAGACACTCGGAAGAGGCATGGCACGTGGAACTAGAACAGTCTATCCCGGTGGATGAAATAAAAGGTTCGGTTCGAAATTCCAATCAGCTGAAGAAGGCCGGAGCGTACAACGGCCTAAATGTTGTGAATATGGCGGTGAAGATGAGGATAACAGTCCGAATAATGTAAATAATGTAAGTAATCATAACTCATCTCAGAGATATAGACAGATACAAATAGAGCATTACATGTCTTATGTGATCCACAGACACGACGATTAGAAGCGTTCAGTAAATACATATTTCGTGAAGTCATTGATCGTTAACAAGAAAGAGAGAGAGTTCAATCTCCAATTCATAGCTCCCATTTGGGAACTATAAATTGGATGCGACATTATCAAGGACAGAAATTTAATTGATATAAGACGTCAATAAAAGTAACAGAGAAATCTAAATTTGCTTTAGGATAAAGAAAGATGCCTTCCAAATGCTAAAGTATTAAGAAAGAGGAAATTTCCGGTCGAAACAAAGAAAAGACTGACATATATGAATGTTGTTTAATTTTCGGACATATGAAGAGAATAGACGTTTTACAGAACAACACAGAGAATACTAGCGATGAAACATGTAAGAAAAAAGGAAGTTTAAAGGAAAATATGATTAAAAAAAGACGCTTGTACTTAGAATCATAAAGAGACAGTTGAAATCCCTGGGACATATAATGTGGAAAGATCATCTACTGTAGGCTTGGGTGTGCGGGTGGTATAATGGATTATGCCTCAGAATTGTTAATCAGAGAGCCATGTTCCAATTCCAGTTTGGTTCGTTATATTCACTAACGCGCAAATAAACTTGGGAAAGGTATGAATCCACCTCTTCTCCTCCAGGCATGGGTTAATTAGTAAGAGTTGTGTCACTACAACCTTTATTTGAAAAAAAATTGCGTACAATTTTGGGGAGATTCTGGTATTAATTAACCAATACAGGTTGATATGTCACTAAACAAAAAACAGCGAACCAACTATAATGAGAAAAGAGAGCTTGGAGATTTTGACACTCACGTGGCATAGAAGAGGAAAGAGTAACAAAGGGAAACAGTGGGTAACCTACTTAACGATCTTGTGTATATGAATGATAGAGCATGGCCCCAAAGGCGACAAACATTGCCTAGGGTTAGAAAGAGTAGAATTATGAAAATACCTGAAACATGGCAGAAAATAGTGGAACCAAATGATAAAATTAATAAGGTTACGTCTTATATGTTTTACTAAATAATGTAATGGCGACCACGATCACCTACATCTTGAATTAGACGGGGAACATATGACAAATTGGGGCACTTCGACATGGTGCAATGGTTAGCATTCATGACTTGCTTGACAAATTACGATTGAGCAGTGAGTTCAATCTTCACTGGTTACTCCAAATTAGGGGTCTTGTGTTACATCTAAGCAATGCTTAGAAAATCATATTCCGTTCGTCATGGTTTAATTTTAAGCAAAAGTGTCTCGCTAGATCAATTCCAACTGAGTGGTGAGTTCTGTCCTTACTGGGGGCTCCATATGTTCGGCCTTGTTCCACATGTAAGCTACGCTTAGAAAATCATATTCCCTTCGTCGTGATCTATTTTTTAGCAAGCGTGTCCCGCTAGATCAATTACAATTGAGTAGTGAGTTCTACGCTTAGAAAAATTCCTATTTAACGGCACTTCGACGTGAGGTAACGTTTAGCAAACTAGAAAAATTAAGACTGACATACATATATAACTCCAAATAAATATTAGGTTGGTGCAAAAATAATGACGTAATTATATCGTTTTTGACGTTAAAAAATACGTCAAAAAACAACATCATTATTTTTGCACCAACCTAATATGATAATCATAAAATATATAATAAATGAAATAAAATAAATAATACTTGCAAATTAATTTAAATTATTATATTAATTTTTACCAATATTTACGTTTTACAGTTCAACTTAAAACCCGACAATTTTTTGAAGGTTCGACAAAATGCATTTGTGTTTCCTAGAGTTCAGAACGCCGATTATTTTAGAAGAGTGAAAATATCCTTTATTTTATCTTTCCGGGCATAACTTATGATGTGATATTTTACTACTGAATTATGATCGAATAAGAAAACCAATTTAGTTGTGACATTACACATCCCGACTTCAACATCATACATTCTCTTAACAGAAAAAAAAATCCCCTGGAATATATTAAAAGACAGTTCTTTTCAGAGAAAATATAAAAATGTTCTTCAAGAAGTTACGTCTTTTTAATTTTTAATAAATAAAACTAACAAATTATATTTACCAGTATTTTAGACATGATCATTTATATGATTTTTGTTCATCACATCCTACAGTTCCCACTTAATAGAAAGAGTAATCAATGTATTGCTAATCTGCTTTTTGCTAATAATATGCAATAGCGATTTGTTAATAAGTACACCGGTTCCTAAGTCGGCTATTTTAGAACCAGACTTTCGAATGATCATGTTCCTTATTTACATTATCCGAACTATTTTTCCTCATATTTATTACAACGTTTCGGCCGTTATACGCTCCGGCCTTCTTCAGGTGGTTGGAATGTCGAACTGAACCCTTTATTTCGCTCACTGGGGCAGACTGTTCTAGTTCCACGTTCTATGTTTAATGGATGTCACTTATCAGATATATCCTGTTAATTCCCTTCTCCAAGTTCTTCACTGCCTTAACTGGGTATTGAACTCACAATCTTTTGAGTCACTGGATCTAACCAACGCCTTTATCCACTGTGTCATGTGTCCTTGAGGTTGACTGTGCGGATAATATAAAGTTTATTCTTCTTTATGTGTCGTGTGCCCTCAGGAGGTAGGCGATCATGGCTCTCCACCACCTCTTGACCCTCGTAGTTTTTAATAAACTTTGTCTTTCTGTCATTTCTCCTATTCCCTGTTCCCCAGTATATTTACTCATGCTCACGAAGTATGTTATACGTTGATTTCCTCTGTTTTTCTTGTCCTCTATCTTTCCCGTGAGTATCAGATTTTCCAAGCCCTCTTTCCTCATTATATACCCTAGAAGCCTTAACTGTCTCTTCCTGATGTTACGTATTAATTTCCTTTTTGTATCCATTTTCTACTAAATATTGTCGATGCTCAAATGTTCGGTCCGAGGTATCCTCATCATCCTTCTGTAGAACCATATTTATGTTGTTTCAAGTCACCTCTTCATATTTGTGGATATCGTCCAGCACTCTCTGCCATAAAGGAGGACAGATATCACGTAGCAGTTTAGTACTCTTTTCCTTCCTTTACTATTTCTCAGTACTCTGCTTAGCTTTTGGAGTGTTTCCTTGGCTATCCCAATACGCCTTCGGATCTCAGTATCGCTCTTTCCGTCATCTGCTAAAACATTTTGCAAATATTTAAATGTCTGCACTTGTTTGATTTTGTTACCTCTGATTTGAGATTCTCACTTTAGGCTCATCCTTTTGCTAACAACCATGAAATCTGTTTTCTTGCAGTTAGTGTTGAATCTTTTCTTCTTGCTTTCCTTCACTACTTTTTGTAGGAAGGGGTTTGTAACTTTATTTCAGTGTCTGGTATCAGCACTGTGTCATCTGCATAACTATGTTGTTAAAATTGTGGCTGCTAATAACCCACCTCCCGTCAACCAAGGAAAAAAGAAAATTCTGAAATCAAAACCAAATTATACATATATATATATATATATATATATATATATATATATATATATATATATAACCCCGAACATACGATACAGCAATTGATATAATATGAAGTTCATAATTACATAATGCCTTTCCATTACACTCCAGAGTAAAAAAAAAGCTAGTCTCAGATTTCTTTATGCTTTAAACTCTGAATTAAATATGTTGAAACATGAATAATTTACTATTCTGTTCTTTATTCAGTCACATATTCCCAGTTAACTACAATCGTTTTTGTCTTTTATCAGGTGATTCGTTTGTGTAAAATTCCGTAGATTTTGATGAGAAAGTTTTTCGACGATCACTTAAATATGGTTTTCATTAGAGAAGAATTTCCACACCAAAGCTTTTTGCAGCAATCTAAAAAAGTTTAGAATCGGTTGGTGAAAATTCAGAGAAACATGGTTGGTTGGGTTGAACAGTTTGAAGGCTAAAATTGATCTGTTCTATTATAGCACTACTATCGTATTAATGTATGTGGTGTTTCATTGTCACGGTGGACATTATTTTTCCGACTGACAAACGCAGGACACTTTTCAAAGAAACATTCATGGGCACATTGCAGCATTCATTGTTTAACAGCGTTTTAAAAAAAAAACCCTAAATGATTAACACCCAGACCATCCCACTAAAGGCATAACAGTATTTACGTTTATGGATCTCAGCTTTTAAAATCGGTTAAAAGGGCTTATTCTTGTCATTCTGTTGCGTTGAACATTCTCGTAGTGTAATCATTATTTATCACAAGAGTCACGTATGATTATTAGATACATTTGGGAGATGCATTCGTTATTACAGTTCATTCTCTAAATTATTAGATACATATGTCATTACAGTTGGTTCTCAAATTATTAGATACATTCGTCATTACAGTTGGCTCTCCAAATTATTAAATACACTTGTCATTACAGTTGGTTCTACAAATTATATACATTCGTCATTACAATTGATCCTGCAAATTATTAGATACATTCGTCATTACAGTTGGTTCTCCAAATTCTTAGATACATTCGTCATTAGAGTTTCTACTGCATATTATTAGATACATTCGTCATTACAGTTGGTTCTACAAATTATTATATACATTCGTCATTACAGTTGGTCTCTACATTATTAAATAGATTCGTCATTACATTTTGTTCTTCAAATTATTATATACATTCGTCATTAGAGTTTGTTCTCCAAATCATTACATACATTCGTTATTACAGCTGGTTCTACAAATGAGTAGATACATTCACCATTCAAGTTGGTTCTCCAAATTATTAGATACATAGGTCATTAGAGTCTGTCCTCCAAATTATTAGATCCATCCGTCATTACAGCTCATTCCCCAAATTATTAAATACATTCGTCATTACAGTTGGTTCTCCACATTATTAGATACATCCGTCATTACAGCAGGTCTGCCAAATTTTTAAATACAATCGTCATTACATTTGTTTCTCTAAATTATTATATACATTCGTCATTACAGCTGGTTTTCCAAATTATTATATACATTCGTCATTACATTTGTTTCTCTAAATTATTAGATTCATTCATTACAGCTGGTTTTCCAAATTATTATATATATTCGTCATTACAGTTAGTCCTCCAAAATATTAGATACATTCGTCATTACACTTCATTCTCCAAATTATTATATACATTCGTCATTACAGTTGGTTCTCCAAACTATTATATACATTTATCATTACAGTTTGTCCTCCAAATCATAAGATACATTCATTAGAGTTGATTCTCCAAATTATTAGATACATTCGTCATTACATTTGTTTCTCTAAATTATTAGATACATTCGTCATTACAGCTGGTTTTCCAAATTATTATATACATTCGTAATTACAGTTAGTCCTCCAAAATATTAGATGCATTCGTCATTACAGTTGGTTCTCCAAATTATTAGATATATTCGTCATTGGTGTTGGTTCTCCAAATTATTAGATACATTCGTCATTACATTTGTTTCTCTAAATTATTAGATACATTCGTCATTACAGTTGATTCCCAAATCATTAGATACATTCGTCATTACAGCTGGTTCTCCAATTTATGTACATTCGTCATTACAGTTGGCCCTCCAAATTATTAGATACATTCGTCATTACAATTGGTTCTCCAAATTATATACATTTGTCATTACAGTTGGTTTTTCTAAATTATTAGAAACTTGTTTCGCAAAAACAAAAATTACTTATTTCTCAACCTCATCCTAAATATGTGGTTATTTTTTCGTGTAACTAGAATTAATTGAGACTTCTTTTCCTACACTCTTTAAAACGTTTTCACACTTAACTGATAATCAACTGTTCTATTTAACTTAAAACAATTTCAGTTTCGTTAGTATCCGCCATGATTTGTTAGCAAATATTAGATATTTCTTGCTCGATACACTGCTTAGTTAGAGAGCTTATACACCAATATCAGATAGAAACCTCTTTCACGCGCTAGAAAAATTTTCTGTCAATATCCGAGATTACACTTGTGATTTACTTCAGTCATGTTCGCCTTTAGGCTTTCCTGTTCGACTGAATGCACAAAGACTAGAGTGGAAGAACTTGATTTCTACCGTTTCCATATACTCGAATCTCTCTAAAATCTTACTAAATTAATTTAGGCTTATTTGATTCTGTGTATATACAAATGAAAACGCAGCTTGGCTTATTTCATATAAATGTATATCTGATAAATACATATAGATATTAATGCATTAGCCTTACATAGTGTTGAAACTTGACTAATGCATGGAATAATAATGCAACACAAAATGTACTTAGAACAAAATGTATTGAAACAAGAAAGTGTACACAATATTTACATATAGTCTTTTGTATATTCCTGGGAAGACCGTTCCTGGAGAATGTGTTGACTGAGTCGCAATCGGGCAGAGTCTCTGGTTGAATCTCTCGATTCACCCCACTCTCTTCCCGGTACCAACCATATTTATATGGTCGGTACTCCACTATGCAAATTAGGTGGATCCTACCAGAACACATAGAAATAGATCAAATCGCAACTACGATCTAAATGATGCTACACTTATTAAAAAAGAAAGTACCTTAGACAGAAAATTCTAAATAGTGCCACTAAGGAAACTTATCTAAATGTAAATATGCGCCCCGGATTTTTTTCAAATATCTCCGTTCCTGAAGGAAATACTTCTTTCCCAATACAACATATATTATATAAAAATGTTTAAAAAATAAAAGGAAAATCGTTAAATTCATAAGTTTCTTTTATTTAAAATAGATAATATAAGATTTACTCCCTAAGTAAAAAAAATTTAAATAATAATTATAATATGAAAAATAGTTCAACAATAACCACATATACTCATTTTTGTTTATGAAACATTAAATTATATCACCTTGCATCCTCCATGATTTAGTTTAGCTTTTCAGTTAACATAACGGATATTTATCAGCGTTCTTGAACTTAGAAATTTGGAAAGCCTAATGGCATTCTTACTTTTGTTATAAGTACTTTTTGTAGAAAATCCTTACACTTGACTTGATAAACTCCGTCAGAAAACGAAATGCGTCGGCTAAGATGAGTTATCTTTCTCTCGTCATTCCTATATATATATATATATATATATATATATATATATATATATATATATATATATATATATATATATAAATACGCGATCAACCAAAATCATATCAAATGAGGAATAAGCTTATTTCAAGCGACGAAGTTCGTCAATTTTATCAAACCGCGGTATCGACAAATTCAATCAATACCGGGGTTAAAATAAGTTAATCCTTATATGAGATGGTTTGGGATTTTGTTGTGTATCAAATATTTGCTCTGTAATAATACATACATTGATCTTTTTGTGGATCAGTTTCTATATTTTATATTATAGGTTCTTCTTGGATGTGTGTGTGTGTGTGTGTTGTGGCCAAGTAAATGGTTGAAGAAATAACAAAAAAAGTGTTGCAGATATATCATATATTAAACAGTAAAATAGAAGAGTATTACACGTGAGTGTGTCTCGGTTAATCCAGCGTTCAATCTATTCGACTGTTATATTTAACATCCCCCCACTAGGAATGTATGTGGCACAAGGCCGAGTTTACCGTGCGTTTTTCGAAACCGTAGGCCTAGCCAAAAATATTCCCTTAGAACCGGCATAGACAGCTTCAGGGTTTGTCTACCTCCCCGGACGAAACTTTGCCCTTCGGCAAAGCCTCGTCTGGGCTCGTCTCTACTCAAGGCAAAGAGTTCGACAGATGAACAATCTGGTCGACTGTTAATATTTAACAGCCCCTCCACGTGGGATTTATGTGGCACAAGGCCGAGTTTACCGCGTGTTCTTCGAGCCTGTAGGCTCAGCCAAACATATTCCCTTAGAACCCGCATAAACGGGTTCCGGGCTTAACCATCTCCCCGGACGAAACTTTGCCCTTCTGCAAAGCCTCGTCCGGCTCAAAGCAGAGAGTTTGACAGTAATAAACAATCTGGTCGACTGCTATATTTAACAGCCCCCCGCGTGGTTTGTATGAGGCACAAGACCGAGAGTTCGACAGATGAACAATCTGGTCGACTGCTCCCCAAGGCCTTCTCTCTTACTAATCTTATAGTAGGCGGAAGTGTTCAACATAGACTCTTTAGAGGGAGAACGCCACAACACTGCACAATACTTTTTATTCATCAACAAAAATATCAGAAACAACTACTTTCAAAAACTATATAAAAGAAATTACGTTCTCAGTTTTTGTTTTTGTTTTTTGTTTTTGTTTCACGACAAACATTCTACATGTTAACAACAATCCCTTTTTATTTAGATCTCTATTCATTATTCCTAAATAATGAAAGATTGAATAAGGTTAATCGTAAATTATATTGTTAATAATTTCCAATGATCCAATGCGTATTGTACTTTTCTGGTAATTCAAAGTTCATAAGTGAGGAGATGGGTTTTTTTGTTTGTTTTTTTTTTTTGCTCATTCTTTTCCTTTTTTTGTAGACATGGTATGAAATAAAAGATGTTCAATATCTTTTTTCTTTTCGGGTTAATGTCTAAAGGCTTCCTTAAATTTCCTCTTTCTTTTGAGCCTTATGAGTTCTGGCACTGATTGTGGTATTGGAACCACAAACATGTCAAAGACGACGCCCATAATGCCATCTTCGATTGGAACTCTGTCGACAACGCTTTCATACCGTTTTCTAATTTGGTTTACATGACGTTTGTGCATATGCTTCGGTTTCTGAATCATGTAAATTATGTTACCAATTTGTCTGTCTATTGTTCCTATCTCCCAGTGAGCTTTATTATTCGCAAATATACGAAAAAAAGCTTTTCATCAATCTTAAAGCACTTTTAAAATACTTTATTCCTATTTCCCGTTTTCGTTTCACTCGGAAGGAACTTGTTAAATGCCGATTTTATTTTCCTGGCAAACATGACCTCCGCTGGCGTCTTATCAGATGAAGAACTGCCATTAGGGGTTGCACGATAGACCTGCAAAAACTGCTGTATAGCCGTATCGTTGGGAGTACCTCTCGCCTTCCTCGGTGCTCTCTTGAAAGTGTCCACAAAACGCTCTGTCTGTCCATTACTTCTTGGGTGATATGGCGCCGTGGTAATATGTTCGATCAGGAATGACTGACAAAAATGAGAACTGTGTGGCATTGTCTGTCAGGATACAGTCAACAACTCCGAAACGGGAAAATCGCTCGTGCAAAAACTTTACTGTCACCTCCGCGGTTAGTTTCTTACATTTCAATATTTCTGGCCACTTGGAATAACTGTCAACAAGAAAGTATATGCCATCAAGTGGGCCAGAAAATCAATGTGTATCCGCGACCACGGACGGTCAGCTTTAGGCAAGGGATTGAATTTTATCGAGGGTGCTTTAGCAGCCAATGCACACCCTTTGCACGATCTTACAGTGTCTTAAATATCCTTGTCCACGTTGGTCTAGTAAACGTAACTCCTCATCAGAATCTTCATTCTTGAAGTTCCCAACATGGGCCAACATGGAATTCCTTTAATGTTCTTTTCTGTAGGGTGGATGGGGAATGCTACTCTGTCTCCGTAAATTATTAGGGTGGTGCAAAAATAATGACGTAATAATGTCGTTTTTTTTATGTTAAAAATATGTCAAAAAACGACATTATTACGTCATTATTTTTGCACCAACCTACTAGTATGTCGTTACACAGTGAGTAAACTATTGAGATATTCTGGTGTTTGCTATTTAGTTTGTCCTTTACTTCCTTTATAAACTCATCAACGGACACTTTGTCTATTATCTCGTCAATTGCTGTAGAAAGCCCCCTGACAGTATCACACAAGGTATTTCTACCTCTGTTCTTATGGCAACAATAACTGTGTCTTCCAGGGATTCAGCATATTTAGGTATCAATCTAGACAACTCATGTGTATGACAGATTTTAGTGGATGGGAGAAACTCTATTTTGTAGTTATGCTTGAGGAGAATGGTTCCCCATCTTTGCAGTCTATTAGCAGTATGTGTTGTCAGACCCTTTTTTGATCCAAAGATAGTAAGGAGTGGACGATAGTTTGTCTGCAACAAATTGTACCTTCCATGAATAAATCTATTATATGAATTTTAGTCATCGCAAAAATGATTCCTAAGTCTTCCTTTTCTATTTGCGAATAAACCCATTCAGCTGGTAATAGCGTCCTAGATGCATGGGCGATTGGCTTTGCAGATCCATCTTTTGACTTGTGTAAAATGCACGCCGCGGAGCCGTAGGAGCTGGCATCGCTGGCTACAATGATGTCAAGGTTTGGATCGTAATGAGTCAGGAAAAGATCTGATGTAAGGACCTCCATTATTTTCTCAAATGCTTCCTGGAATTTGTTGTCCATTCCCACTCTTTACCTTTTCTCAATAATTCATTAAGCGAAGCTCTCAAACTGTGCATTCTTAGGACAAAAACGTTGTAATAATTGATATGAACTAAAAATCTTTTAAGAGCCGACACATTTTCTGGTGCGGGCATATTCTTTATTGCCGTTGCCCTATCTGTGTCGGGACGTCTTCTGTCTTTGTCAATTATTTGCCCCAAGTACTTAATCCTCTAGAAAAACTCACACTTTCCGTTTTTTAATTTGAATCCGTAATCCTGGATTCTCCTGAAGACCTGCCAGACGTGCGGTTTTTGTTCCTCGATGCAGTCGCTTTTCATTAGGACGTCATCGCGAGGGGCCACCGCAAAATCAAGAACATGTAACATCGTGTCCATGACCTGTTAAAAAATGGAAGGGGCGACCTTATCCTCAAACGGAAATCTTAAAAATTTGTATAAAACTTTGTGAGTGTTTATGCAAAGGAGCTTCGAGCATTCCTCGTCCACTGGTATTTGTAGATATGCATCACTTAAGTCAATCTTAGAAAAACATTTCCCTGTACTGAGAATTCGAAGT
The DNA here is from genome assembly GCA_963932145.1 of Acanthosepion lycidas. Taxonomy (NCBI): domain Eukaryota; kingdom Metazoa; phylum Mollusca; class Cephalopoda; order Sepiida; family Sepiidae; genus Acanthosepion; species Acanthosepion lycidas. The sequence continues at coordinate 73,528,005 of OZ010594.1, read as the reverse complement.
GGAGAATGGTGATCCTTTAGGGCGCTGTTCAGCCCCGTAGCGAAGACAGAACATACACGAATTTCTTAGCTTTTTTTTAATATAAACTGTGGGAGATCCCCATTCACTATATTCAACCTTTGTCAGAACTTCCATTTCCTCAAGTTGATTCAACTCCTGGTCAATTTGATTTAACGAGGCAAATGGAACATTAAGATTTACGTCTGACTTTAACTGAAACTTGACATAATGAGTTAATAGGCATATACCAAAATTGAAACTGTTCTAACGAGTCCCGGACAAATTACCAGTATTCATCATAATATACGCCTTTAGTTTTAAAGTTTTATATTTGAATGACACATTCGTTATAAGTTCGCCCATGAACTTAATAGGGTCGCCGGTTACACTTTTAGCTGTTCAATTCGTTCTTAACAAATTCGGCTTACCCAGTTTTTTTTCATGTTTGATAATTAATTATGGATAAGTCTGAACCCGAATCAAGCTGTAGCCTTAAATTTTTATTAAATATTTGCACTTCAATATATTTCCTGATGTTACGACTTTCTGTTCATCAGACTTGGTAATTTTTACAAAACTTTTTTTGTCTTGTTCTTAATGCTGCAGTGGAAAATTTTGTGTCCTAATTATATCACAATTAAAATATTTTTTTTCTTTAAAAGGACAATCTCTATACCAATATAACTGACCACACTCGAAACATGGTCTTGACGGCAAAGTAACATTATTATTTTTTGGTTCATCCTTTTTAATTTTTCTTTGCATATTGTTTTTTAATGTGAGCCACGTCACTCTGTTCGATGTTTTTCGAATCCTCTTCTCACGAAACATTGGCAATATTCGGCAACTTGCTGTAAACTAACGTTGGGATCGTTTTCAAGCTTCTTGAGTACACTACGACGTATTTCAGCGTCTTTCGCTGAAGTCAAACCCTGGAAATTTAAATTATTAACTCTGCCAATTTGAAGTCATCATAGTGTTTATTGACTACACTCGCCAAAGTAGTATAATATTCATCTTTTTGCGGCTGAGATTCATGCATTTCCAACGCTTGTAGAACAGTGCTGCTTTGGGATTGAAGAATTCTGCTAATGATTGAACCGCCTCTTTAAATTTCAAGTCGCTTTTTTTCTTAGGCAAAATATAGTTAACAAAGTATATTCTGCTGTGCCTAATTTCCTAAGGAGTAAGCGAACCTTTTTATGGTCATCCCAACTTGCACAATCCGTATTGTATAAGTTCTCGTAACATTTAAAGTACGAAGTGAAAGTAATTTCTACTTCAGGTGCAATGTTTTCAATAGTACACCATATAGCATTTTAAGAGAACGCGTTTTCGCTGTCCTCATTTATATATATATATATATATATATATATATATATATATATATATATATATATATATATATTAAAATATATTTTTTATAATATGCTATATTAATGGGCCAAAGTGCTAAAGACCAGGGATAGATAGATATATAGATATGTTATACTAATTTTCACCCAGTTCAAGTTGCATGAGTTATTCTGGGTAGAGTTTTACTGCGTGGCGTTGTATGAGCCTAATAAAATTCAAGTAGTGAAGTTCATGGGACTTGGAAGGAACGATTATGCTAAAGTCTAAACTTGAAGTGGTCAAGATTTGAAAACATCCTGTCTGGATTATATTCCATAAACCAGTAGTTCTGAGAAAGAAGCTCTCTAATTAGAAGTTACTTCTTTCTGATGGAATACGAAGGAAATGGAGTTAATCCACCCTTGTGGGCGTCCCATGGCGGTTCTAAGTTTTAATGGCTAGACGCAGTAGAACTAAGGAATATACAGGAAATACAGCAGCGAGATCTTTCGTAACCTTTCATCACTGGGAAAGGGGTCGCACTGTGGAAAATACTTCGTTACTTACAAGGCCGCCTAAATGCTTCTGAACTCAAGACTGGCAAGTGGGGAATAAGCAGTGTACATATAGCAACAATTTTTTTTTTGAATTGCCTCTTGTATAGCAAGAGTATAACAAGTAAAATGAACCAAACATTATTCAAGCCTCTTTAACAATAGATTTCACATAGGAGTTCGAGGTCTCTGTAGATCTTTAGGCCCAATAGATGTCCAAGACAAGGAGCTTCCTAGTAAGAACACCGATCGATAAACGTTACTAGTTTGGTTTGGTGGTATTGAATTTTACAAGCCAGTCATTTCTCTATTTAGTCACTTGGGCTAGGTCAAGGGTGAGATGTACTGCTAGGTTCTGGTCGTCCAGGTGTTTGGAGGTGCACCTGTAAACTGTTGTAACATTCGCATAGATGCTTACTAATGATCGGGCTATATGCTTAAGCAGATCATTCAAATAGAGCAGAAGATAGGAGTGAGTAGACAACGTTGTGGAATGGCGGCATTGTTCTTATGGGCTTCGATAACTGGCCGTTAACAACGACCTTTTGAGACCTACATGTTAGGAAGAACTTGATAATTGACAGAGCCCTTCCAAAGATTCCCTAGCTGGAGAGTTTATGTAACAGCCCCAATTGCGCCATCGTGACAAATACCTTGGATATATCATCGTGAAGAATTTATTGCCTTGGATATATCCAGGGCAATGATCATCGTAAAAAATTTATTGTTTAGTGAACAATGACTGTTAGATAGATACAGATAAATATGGATAGATAGATAGATAGATAGATAGATAGATAGATAGATAGATAGATAGATAGAATGTCCGTCTGAATTGAGGACATCTGTATATAAAACATGGCACAGTGGATAAAGGCTTTAGTTAGATCCAGTGATAAGACTCATAGTGTGTGAAGTTCAATAAGCAATGGAGAACTTCCAGAAGGAAATTATCAGGAGATAACTGACATCCATTAGACATAGCATGTTGAACTAGAACAGTCTACCCCAGTGAACGAAATAAAGGGTCCAGTTCGACATTCCAACCACCTGAAGAACGCCGGAGCGTACAACGGCCGACAAAGATGAGGACAATAATCGGAATAATGTAAATAGTGTACATAATACCTCATCTTAGAAATGTAGACAGATACTATTTTGCCTTTCTCAATAAAACAAGTATTCATCAACTCTTTGTGTTTTTACATTTAATATCTTCATGCACAGAATTAAAACAGAAAATTATACAAGGCAACAGGATGTGCCGGACATACGTACCGGAAGAGGAATCGAAGAATCGAGCTCAAATTCCGGTTTAGCCTGTAACGTTCATTTTCGTGAAAATTCTTTGGGAGGTGCAGGAATTCGTTGCCTTCCCTACTATTCTCATACCTAGCAGCTAGGGATTAAATACCATGACAGACTGGGGATACTATACTCGGAGATGAACTAGTCTAAAGAACGATCTGAATTTCAAACCTTGGAGAAGTCAAAAGGAATTCATTCTACTATGTTACCTAAGAAATTGGCAATTCACAGATAATAATGAAAAGAAATATGTAGAGAGCAATGTTCACGTACGTCGTTAACGGACATTACATTTAAATAAATAAGACTGTCAAATTGATGAATATGTACGTTTTTGGCAAAAGTGAATTTTCATGAAGTAGTTTATCTGACAACAGAAAATATTTTCCTGAACCAATTATTCAAGTATGATTAACATTTACCGTTTTTTGAGATTTCATTGTTTTTGTTATTTTCCTCGAAAATAAGTCATATAGTCCCTGCCAAGCGTGAGTGTTCTGCTAGTACATGATTCTGATAGCTGAAAATTGTGTAATGTAAACGCTTGATATGATCCACTAACATAGATGGCTGTATTATGTATTTTTAATCATATTACGGAATTACACTCTCTTGAGCAGACGTGACAACGTTGTGCGCCTCTTGCAGAAAGTGCAACAGTAATAATTTGGTGAACATTCATATGAAGCTTTAGTCAACCGACTGAGACACGCATAACTTGTAGTGAATTGTGTTTCTCTCTGTCTGTCTGTCTGTCTGTCTGTCTCTCTCTCTCTCTCCTTTTTCATAACTTTCGACGCCTGCCTACCTAGAGATACATACCCACAATGCTCATATATCCATGTAATCATGGTAGTTGACGACAAGTTAAAAAAAAGTAAGGCAATCGCTGACAAATTTGATCAATGCTTTTAGTTTTTGTGAGTATGACAATGGCTCTTTGTTGTAGCATACCCAGGGACAATAATGGGTATGCCCCCATTCTCATAAATACAGTAGTGAATACTGAACGTGGTCTTTAATTGGAGAGTCATCTCCAGCTGTGCTTGTATAACTCCCTGCCTCCGGGCAGAGAGGATCCCCAGATGAAGCTCTGTCGAAGGGCAGAGTCTTGTCTCCGAAAACTGCTACTCGAACCCGTTTTATACGGGGAATTTTTGGACTAACCTATGGGCTCGGATACCCAAAATTAAATTCGGCCTTGTGCCACATATGACCGCGTGGGGTCGTTGGTAGATATCCTGGAGTTGGAGATTCATCTTCCCCCGCGCTGATCAAACCCTCTGCTTTCGGGCAGAAACGATCCCCAGTCGAGGCTTTGTCAAAGGACAGAGTCTCGTCTCGGAAAACAGCTCTCAGACCCCGTTTTATCTGGGATGTACGGGGAATTTTTGGGCGAGCCTACGGGCTCGGTACCTCACATTGATTTCGGCCTTGTGCCACATCTGACCGCGTGAGGCGGTTGGTAGATATCCTGCAGTTGGAGATTCATTGTGGAATTCACTTGACTCACTTCTAGCAGTTGACTACTTCTATACGCCGCTGGCAAATCTTATATGTATTGTTCTTGTCGTTAGTATTATCGTTCATTACCAACCTTCTTTTGATTATTCTATTCAGTAACTTTCACTAGGTTACAAAATTCTTGAAGCCAGTAATTGTCTTGTAACGCTGATTGCAGTAATGGTAATCTAAATTCTTCTGTACAGTGACTAGTCTCCTTTGGAAAGACTGGGTAGTTTTGTCGGGCCATTTTCTGTATTTTTTCTGAAACACTCAGCATTTAAAGTTATTCTCAGTGTAGTATTCATTGTATGTTGTCAAAAAATCTGACATGGTTAATACTTTTGTGGGTAACGAAGCCTGTATTAGAGAGATATACTCTGTCATATTATTAGGTTGGTGCAAAAATGATGTCGGTTTTTGACGTATTTTATAACGTCAAAAACCGACATTATTTTTGCACCAACCTAATAATTGCATGTAATTGAATGGAGTGCTGGATTAATCATTTTGAAGTTTGAACAACTCATTGCATGCTCTTGGAGGATCTTAGTGCCTTCATGAATTGTAAACCTCACAATTCGATCACAATCAGCAGTTTCCCACTCAGAAACTTTGAGAACCGTAATCCTTGGCTTGTGAGAAACCCAGCGTAGATCAAGAATCGATCTTAAACAGCGTTGATGGAATCTCTCCTGCTCATCTAAATGTCTGTAATACACCAAATATGTCTCATAAGAGTATAGAGGACATGACAGCACATAGGCATGTTCATCCTAAATCCTTTCTGAGATGAAACCTGAACATTTAGAATTTCAAAAGCCTTTGTTGCTCTTCGTCGAGAGTTTAATGTCTTTTTAACCTGTTCTCAAGACATGTGAATTTATCTACCACATCTACAAATGTGGATGGTTCGAAAATGTCAACATTGGAACATGACCACCGTCTTCATCAGAAGATTTCAGACAAGAGCTTGGAATGTCTTAGATTTAAGACAGGAACGTAAGATATATATGTATATATATATATATATATATATATATATATATATATATATATATATGTATGTGTTTATGTATATATATATGTATATATATATGTATATATATGTATGTATATATATGTATGTATATATCTATGCATATATATGTATATGTATGTATATATATGCATATATATGTATATGTATATATATATATATATGTATATATATGTATGTATAAATATGTATATGTATATATATATATGTATATATGCATATATATATATGTATATATATATGTCTATATGTATATATATATATATATATATATATATATATATATATATATATATATATTATAATAAAAAGAAAGAACAGCACGATATATCATCCGGTGTTCTTATTGATATTTTTATTTTTACAAAACAGTGTTCAATGTAAATTTACAGAGCATAAATATTATATATGGGAAGGGAAGAAACCATATTTTAAATCAATTAATTTATAATATATATATATATATATATATATATATATATATATATATGTATGTATGTATGTATGTATATAATATATATATATATATGTATATATAATATATATAATATATATATATATATATATATATATATATATATATATATATATATATATATATATATATACGCATATATATATATATATTATAATATATATAAATTTTTCATGCAACAAAAAGAGACCATCATTAATATTTTTCCGTGTATTGGTTGATATATTGAAAAGTAATTTTCATCTTTGATAATGGCTTATGTAAGCCGAAACTTTATATTGGAATTATTTGAATTAACATGTATCAATATAATCATTTCCTTTCGCCTTTCAATGATAATGTTATTAAGCTTATCATACAATATGAAAGAAACTTACTTAAAATAACTAGACAAAACTTGTCTATATTGTTTAATGAAACATGCATTAAGGAAAAATCGTTGACCAAATATACACAGTAAATATATATATATATATATATATATATATATATATATATATATATATATATATATATATATATATATGCGTATATTTTTTTCATTGAGAGATGTTTTGTTGAATAATTTAGACATATTTTCGATAGAATCCCTTCATATGCATGTATAAACTTTTTGGTGTCATTAATGAAGGATGAGACAAAATCGCCGTGTCCATACATATTTCGTTTATTTCCGAGTACTTTCGACATAGAACAACGTCATCATCAGTGTATTGTTTATTCCACTTTCATTATGCCCACGCTGATTTCCTCTCCTCCTTCAAATGACACCAAAATCCGTGCATATGAAAGGATCCTATCGAAAATAAATAGACGGAATATATCTAAATTATTCAACGAAACCTATCTCAATATATATATATATATATATATATATATATATATATATATATATATATATATATATATTATGGGATCTTAGCCATAATAATAATAATGGATTATTCTATACTTAATAAATACTGCGCCTCAGAAGTAGGCAAGGAGTCTGTAGTTCAAATTCGATGTCGGTCGACCGGCTGATCGGTAGAACTCTCTGACTTCGGGCGGGGAGAAACCCGTACGAGGCTACGCCGAAGGGCGGATTCTCTTTCGGGGAGGTAAACCGACTCTGAGCCCGTTTATACAATATATATATATATATATATATATATATATATATGTATATATATATATATATATATATATATATATATATATATATACGCACATACACACAAACACACAAACACACACACACACACACACACATATATATATATATATATATATATATATATATATATATATATATATATATATATATATATATATATATATATATATAAAGAGAGATAGAGAGACTTATTACAGGATGGAAAACAACACAATGGGGAACTATATATGTGCTACGTGGTCATCTTCGGCCCATGATTTTTTTATGAAATTAAACCATCAAAGTTAAGAGATATATTTACGTCACCCTGAAACGACTGAGTGATATCTACGAAATGGCGAGGAGAGACTAGGCTATTTAGAATTTTCCTCATCAGTTCGCTGTTTAGAATATTGTCTGGCTAGTTAAGATTTATGAAAACTGAAGAGAGACTTTGTTGTTGTTCACACGATTTCTATTGGATTTGTCACGCTTTGAAAATCATATCCATCGACTTCCTGTTAGCTCGGAAGACCCATTGTAACTCTGGTTATATAGCATCCTATAGTATGTATATATATATATATATATATATATATATATATATATATATTAGCTACAGTTCAAAGTTTGAGGTCATCTCTGGTATTTTTTTTTAAATTGGCCCATTGTACTTTAAAGAGAAAATAATTATGCATGTCTATAAAAAGTGAGAGATGATTTTTTGTTAGAAAGTTTTATTAGGACAAAAAAGAAAATAAAAGCATTTTATGATTAACTTTTGCTCTCGTCAAAACGCTCTCCTGTAGCCTTGATTACTGCAACACAAATATTTGGCATTCATTACTCCTATTATAAGTGGATATAACTGATTCCATTTTTTTAATGACTCTATGATCTCTGTTTCATTTTTCTTTTTTTGTTTTGTTTTTTCACTCTTCTGTCAAGTTCATTCCATGCTAATTCTGGGAGGGGTAGCTTAAAGCTTTTGAACTATTTATATATATATATATATATATATATATATATGTATATATATATATATATATATATATATATATATAAGATAACTAGATATTAGCAACTGTATAGGCATATATATATATATAGATAGATATATATATATATATATGCGTGTGTGTGTGTGTGTGCAACTGAAATAAATTCTATTAAATTTACTTCACAGAATCGAGTCACTCACTCCGATATAACATGAAAAGATTGGACGATTTACTGACAAAATCTGCCTGAGCTTATTGTCCCCTGTACGGATGGCTTCACATGATCGTCCCAAGTCAGACTAAAATATCTCCAACCTCAGTGCACGGCTCAGAAACATTTGATCGATCACCAACAAACTTAGGGTCAGCACAATTCAGACAAAAAGTTGTAACACTGAGTTCGGCATTTCAATCAAACAATATAAATATTCTCACATCAAGAGAAGTAATAATATTCTTGGCAAATTCATAAATGGCAGAACAAAGGAAAAATGTCAGATGAGATCAGTTTTTGCGTTGGTATTTTTGCCTGCCCAAACGAAACAAATCAATGGACATTTTTTTTTATGAGTTGGACGACTTCAATCCACTTTGATATCCCATTTTCATAGAAATGTACAAAGTATGATTTTCTCTTTACTTACTAAATAGATACGAGTGCACAAATACCAAAGATAAATGAAATAAGTCTGGACACAATCTTCTCATGCGAAATATTTAAAACGTGAACTGTTGAAATAATCTACTTTTTTTAATTGTATATCCGAAGGCATGGTGAAAAATTATCGGCCAATGCAAAAGTTTTTCCAACCAAATCTGCTCCTTGCGCCGAAGAGTTTTCGGCTCTACCTTTTACTATTTTATGATTAAATTAAATAATTTTCTAAGGGAATTCTATAAGATAGCACACACACACACACAGACCTATATATATTATGTTTTTATTATAAGAGATTATTATTAGTTTGGTGCAAAAATAATGACGTAATAACGTCGTTTTTTGACGTTAAAAATAAGTCAAAAAACGACATTATTACGTTATTATTTTTGCACCAACCTAATATAAAAACATTTTCAAATCACTACTATCATTTACAAATTATTTCACTTTTATGCTTAAGTGTATAATTTGGTTTTTAAAATTAATTATTGCTTATTATCCTCTGAGAATAATTTTATTTTTTTCCCGTTAATACTGAACAGAGCTACTCTTTTTATAATCTCCAATTTGAGTTTGGTAGCGATATTTTATATTAATACAGTTGTATTGTTTGTTGTGTTTATTCTTTGGAAGGACATTTTGTGGTTATAATATTTTCTTTTAATTTGTTTTTCAGTGCTCCCTATGTATATTTTTGTCTGTTTTAAAGTTATTTGTTACGATAACTTTGTATATTATGTTATTTTTTAAATATTTATTGTTAAGTGGACACTTTTCTTTTTTCTACAGTTACATTTGGTAGTGTTATTTTTCTGGGTGTTATTTCATTGTTGTTGTAAATGTTATTGGTTTTGTTGAGTTTTTTTATTTTTTTTATTGCACTTATTTATTTTTTCTCCATATTATCCTTGCAGCTGTATCTAATTTTGATTGTATTTTTATTCATATTTTTTTTTTTTATAATTTGCTGTTTTTTAAGGAAGTGTTTGTCAATTATTTTGAAGAATATTTTCCCTAGGTGAATATTGTCCCTAGGAGATATAGGTCGGGATATGGGGAGCGAACAATATTATGTTTCTTTTTCTGTTGTTTTTGTTTGAATTGTTTTCGTTTTTGTATTCTGGTTTGTTTGAATATCGCCTGCTTCTTAGGGCTGCTTCATATGTATTTTTTGTTTTCATTGAATAATTTTAGGCTGCTAAAATTGATGGAAATTAATTTACTCATAGACATGGGTATTTGTTTGAATAATTTGATTGGGATGTTGTAATTTTTCTTAATGTATAATAGGTTATATACATATATATATATATATATATATATATATATATATATATATATATATATATATATATATATATATATATATGAAAAATAACACATGCACACATACGCATAAGTACACACGCACACGCATAGATAGATAATTCCCTAAGGATTTGCGAAAGACCGTCATTCCAGACACGATCAAATGCTTTCTTGAAATCAAAAAATTTGTGGAACACGTCCATCTGATGTTGCAAGTGTTTCTCTACGCTGATACTACAAATGAAGCAATGGTTCATAGATAAAAAAATTATCATTTTTTTTCAATGCAAGGTAGAAAGACGCATTAATATCCTCTACTTACTTCCAAGATTCATTTTACTTCATTGTAAAGTTGGGAAAATAAGTTTCTCCATTTTATAACAAAAGAATAATCATTAACATTCTTAAAACTCACTTATTTTTAAACAAACGTCACGACGCCAATTTTTACAGTAGAAATTTCCATAGAATTTAGCTGGGTTTATTTGAATGTCATAAAATATGCATCATTCGCGAACGTGTTGAAATGCACATGCGCGCAACCACACCCACACAGGTACTGATACACATACCCATTCACACGCATCTCGCACAAAAAGACGTCAAAAATACGTTATTTTTAATTCAATCTGAATTGCTTGTAATTTAATGTGTAACGCATTGAGCCAGAGGAGCATAAATATTAAATAATATTTCAGCAGAACAAAATATCTTTCTAATATTACTGACTACTTCGGAAAACATCCAATTTTACTAGCATTCAGGCTATTATCCTCACTTACTTCGCTTATTAAAATTCCCAATATCATCTCTATACGTAAATGAAATTACCGTGAATAAATCAAATTTGCATATCTGAATAGCCAATAAGAAAACTGGAAGATACCATATTCTTCAATGATGCAATTAGTCGGTAACCATCCTAAAATGTGTCTTTGGCGACATAGTATATGATTTAATACAACAAAAAGAGTGGCAGGTATGTGTGTTACCTTTGCTCGGCCTCTTCTGTAGGTAATCAACTGGAAATTTCTTTGTCATTTTACTTTCATGTTTTTTTTTTAATTTGCTGACAGAAATTCTCAACAGGTATTTCTAAAAAATGGAAATAAGTTGATTTAAGGAAAATCGAGGTGCGTCTATTAAAAACTGATTAGAAACGATTTACTGTTTAATAAAGGGATGTCAACATATAGAAAATAAGAGCTAATAATATTCACTGAAATCTTATGAAAGCTAGAGAAATTTAACTATCCGTGAAGCTCCATGACAGACGACGGAAAATGTGAAACAAAACCTCGGAGGCGCTTTAGAAAAGATAAAGAAAAAAGCCTTCCAAAAGCTGAAGAAAGTATTAAGAGATAGAAAAAATTCATTAGATTCAAATATTGGGGAACTGTTATGTAATAATAATCCTCCTATTTGACTGTGAATGCTAGACATTATCCTTAACGATGAGGATGCTTGTAGCAACAGACATGTGGTTCTACATTGCATGCTGTCAATACCATATACGAAACATTTGAATCATGAGAAACTAGGAGTAAAAAAGGCATTCTACTTTGAATCAGCAAGACGGTTGAAATTTATGACACACATAATGTGGAAGAATGGCGTGGTGAATTTGACACTCACAAGACATAGTTTTGTCAAAAATGCCAGATGCCAATATTGAGTAACGTGCTAGTGCAAATGAATGGTAAAGCAGATTCTGAAACGAGATAAACATTGCTTAGAACCCCAAAAGATAGGAAGTCGTGGAGAGCCATGATCGTACATGTTCTAAAAGTAAAATTCACATAAAAGAATAAAGATGAAATGTAAAAGCTTTGCAAGATAGCATCCTCTGTCCGCTTTATACAGACTAGTGATTCTCAACGTGTTTCAGGTGGACTACCGGTGATCCACATAGCATTTCTAGTGGGCCACAGAGAACTCGTAGTTCATTTTCTCACCACTTTCTCAGTCTGTTGTATTTACGTTTGCACTAATCCTCTAGGGAAAGGCTGAATCCATCAATACCAGATACAACTAGGATTTAGGCAACAAGGCACATTGAACAACTTAATGCCGAATGGAAACTGCTATAGAAGAAGAAATATTCAGTATTTCAAGTTGTTGCGAATGCAGTAGGAAAACACTCAACGGTATTTCTCTTGACGTTTCACAGATAATAAAGAAATGACATTTATGGAGAGTCATGAAAGAATATATTTGGAAAAGTTATTCTAAAAAGCCAGAATCCAAGAGTTTAGGAATGCACTAATATTCTCCGGGTTAATTTGAAAAATAGAAATATGTCCTTTAAGTTATCAGGCCCCAACCGACATAAAAGGTGAGGTCATGTTATCTATATTTTCTAGATTAAAACGAACATTTAAAATAATTAAAAAAAAACAGTACCGTAAGTTACCCACAAACAGTTACATTCTTCATCACGATACAAAAATACCCTTGTTAATGGGGATTCAAAATAAATTATTAGATCAGATCAGATAGATAGATAGATAGATAGATAGATAGATGCAGTCAAATGGATATATATGTTGACATACTGAGATAGATAGATAGATAGATAGATAGATAGATAGATAAATAGATAGATGCAGTCAAATGGATATATATGTTGAAATACTGAGATAGATAGATAGATAGATAGATGCAGTCAAATGGATATATATGTTGACATACTGAGATAGATAGATAGATAGATAGATAGATGCAGTCAAATTGAGATATATGTTGACATACTGAGATAGATAGATAGATAGATAGATAGATAGATAGATAGATGCAGTCAAATTGAGAATTATGCTGACAAACTGAGATTGATAGATAGATGCAGTCAAATTGAGATATATGTTGACATACTGAGATAGATAGATAGATAGATAGATAGATAGATAGATAGATAGATAGATAGATAGATAGATAGATAGATGCAGTCAAATTGAGATATATGTTGACATACTGAGATAGATAGATAGATAGATAGATGCAGTCAAATTGAGATATATGTTTACATACTGAGATAGATAGATAGATAGATAGATAGATAGATGCAGTCAAATTGAGATATATGTTGACATACTGAGATAGATAGATAGATAGATAGATAGATAGATAGATAGATAGATGCAGTCAAATTGAGATATATGTTGACATACTGAGATAGATAGATAGATAGATAGATAGATAGATAGATAGATAGATAGATAGATAGATATGAAGTGTGAAAGTATAATCGTCAACCTATTAATAATTTCAAGTATTTTAATCATATCTTTCGTATTTATATTTGCTCGATCTGCAAATATTTCACCCAAGTGGTTTCCGTTGAAAGTATTTGGATCACAGAGTAACCTCGCCTTTGAACTGTCTGAGTCGGGTAAACATTTTCTGTATTATTTGTTGTACAGACTTCAGAGCCTCAAGACTCCCTGTTTACACGACAAACAAGAACCCTGTGATTAGGTATAATAGTATAAATAGTCATTACAAATGGCCTGCCAAAGTGGAGACTCAGTTGCTGATTTGTTTCTAACAACAACTTTCAAAATAGAATAACGTTTAGATTGTTAGTTTCCTTTTCTCTGTTTCACTGAGATATAAAATATGCCGGTAAATTTTTCATAATTCACTCTCAACGGCTGAATTATAAACTAATACTTATAGTTGAAAATTTAGATATGAAAAAATAAAACAGAACATGAAGTTTATTAATTTTAAAATGTTTAGAATTTGATCATAAATATGGCAATTATTAGCAGGTGCATATTTTGAATAATGAGTTGCGTTAAAAAACAGCATAAGATAATAGAAAAACAACCAAACATTAATAATAATAATAATAATAATAATAATAATAATAATAATAATAATAATGAGAAAATCAATAATTCCTATTGTAGTTGGAGCTTTCCCATTGGTTGGAAAAGACTCCAGTAAATTCGTTGAAGGGATTCCTGGAAGCCCATGCCTTAAAGAAAAACAAAAAATTGTTCTCACGAATATAGCCCACACCTTACCAAGGGCTTCATCTATGTAAAATATGTGTGTTGTTCTTTTATTTAATTGCTCAGTGGAAATGCTATGATGACATTTCTGACCTTAGGTCTGTGGGGAGGGGACCCGGAAAGAAATGAGTATACAACAAAAATCAAAGGAAATAATAATAATAATAATAATAATAATAATAATAATAATAATAATACAAGGATCTTGAAATCAAAATCTCAAAAATGTGGCGCCTGGGAACATTAACAATTCCAGTTGTAGTTGTAACCCTCGGATTGGTTGGAAAAATTTCCAGTAGACTCATTGAAGGAATTTCTGGAAGCCCACACCTTAAAGAAATTAAAAAATTGTTTTCACATGTAGAGTCACACCTTACGAAGGGCTTTATCTATGTGAAATATGTGTGTATGTTTTGTTTTTTCTTCTTTTTTCTTTTTTTTTCTTTTTTTTTTTTCCTTTTTTTTTTAATTGGTCAGTGTAAAATCTCATGATGCCATTTTTGACCTTAGGTCTCTGGGCTGGACCCAGAAAGAAATTTGTGCACACCAGAAATTAAAGTAAATAATAATAATAATAATAATAATAATAATAATAATAATAATAATAATAATAATAATAATAATACATTTGAAAAACAATATACACTGTCATACAATACTTCTCTATCAATTAAACAAAATTAGGATGGTATAAAAACGTATTTTTGAATATGAGCGATATCGCCCACTGGAGTACATTTTTCTAGTTCCACATGCCATGTCTGTTCCGGGTGTCTCAGTTAGATCCAATGACTAGACCCAATGAGTTGTGAGTTCAATACCAGGCTACAGCTGTATTGAAGCAAATATTTTGGAGAGTTGAGTTTAATGGAAATTCCAATCAGCTGGAGATGGCCGGAGCGTACAACGGCCGAAACATTATGAATATGGCAATGATGATGAGGATAACATTCCGAATAATGTAAATAATGCAAGTAATCATAATACATCATCTCAGAGATATAGACATATAATAATAATAATAATAATAATAATAATAATAATAATAATAATAATAATAATAATAATAATAACAACAACATTTTAAAAAGCATATACACTTTCATACAATACTTCCCTAACAATTTAATACAATTAGGATGGTTTAAAAACGTCTTTTTGAACATGGACAATATCGCTATCGGTGGGCGATTTTAAGTGTTGGGGTAGGCGATGAGCAAAATTAGTTAGCAATTGGATATTTTCGAGGGCGACATAGCACTTTTAATATCATCAAAATATTTCAGATTATGCTACTCGAAATAAATATGCAAATGAGATATGCAAAGAGACTCTATAAAAAAATTAAAAAAAAAAACAGGAGGCTAGGCTAACTGGAAAGAACTGGGTTACATTCCCACATAAGATATAAATATATATATTACGAAATGGACAAAGTCCGACAATTTATTTATTAAAGACATTTTTTTTTATGTCTAACGTTCTTTTTATAGATACAAGTATTTAAGTAAAGGCTCTGTTGATAATAAACAGTATTAAATAACATTTACCGGCCTGAATGTCCGAGAAATTTTCATAGAAAATATTCGTCCTTGGACAGGATTCGAACCTGCATTCTATTACGGAACCGTCATTTACGCTGACGTACCAAACCGATTCGGCCACCAAGGATCGTTCGGTAGACAAGGTCGAATTTACTGCTTATAAACTTCAATCTTCCATGAATCTCGTACATTCATAACTGCTCATTGGTGTATCGAATGTAAACAAATGACGTCATATATTACGAAATGGACAAAGTCCGACAATTTATTTGTATATAAATATATATATTATATGTGTATATAAATATATCCTCAAACAACGAATATTTTAGTATTTTCTATAGTTTTCAGAAGTTTCATTAACATTCAAATAGTTGTTCAGACGAAATAACATTTTTCGGATATAAATCATGTAAGGGAGATAAAAAAAAAAAAAAGAACAAAACATATTCGCCGAATTTTCATTAGTTGCTAACAACATAACAGATACATATGTTACAGTGTTAGGGGCAAACACGGAAAGAAAGAAAAAAGAAAAAAATCCTACAGAAGGTAGTGACGCAAAATAAGAAAGGATTAAATATCAACTTCAAGAAGAGAAAATGCATAGGTGTGAGGAAAAGGATGAGACCAAAATGCAAAATAAAAATTGGAAATACAGTGTAACCCGGATATAAGAGACCCGGATATAAGAGAAACTCGGATATAAGAGAGATTCTATCTGGTCACAAATTAGAGCCTGTGTTAATGTATATAAAATAGACCAAACCCGGATATAAGAGACTTCTTCTCAGATCCAGACAACTCTCTTATATCCGGGTTACACTGTACCAAAATCAAACAAGTAAAAAAAAAAAAAATATCCAGCAAATATTTTAACAGAGGACGGAAAGAGTGTCACTGAATCTAGAAGGCACAATGGAATAGCCAAAGATGTATTCCAAAAGCTAAGCCGAGTATTAAGAAACAGAAAAACTTTGTGAGAAACAAAGTAAAGATTACTGTTATGTGATATCTGTCCTCCTATATGGCAGTGAATGATAGACAATATCACCAAAGATGTAGAAGAGACTGGAAGCCCCAGAAATGTGGTTCTACAGAAGGATTCTGAGGATACCATGCACTGAATATTTGAGCAACAACGAAATTATAAAGAAAATAGAAATACAAAGGAAACGTATACTTACCACCGGGAACTGAAATTTCTAGGAGGCATACTGAGGAGAGAAAGTTTGGGGAATCTAATCCTCACAGGACAGATTGAAATGTAAAAGGGACAGAGGAAAACAGCGTATAACAAACTTAGTGAGCTTGACTAAATGGATGGCAGAACAGGATTTGGAAGAAATAACAAAAAGACAAAATTTATTATGAGCTACAGTGGACAGGAAATAGTGGAGGGTCATGATCGACAACAAAAGTGAAAATTTATTAAGAGCTACAAAGGACAGGAAATAGTGGAGAGTCATGATCACCCATGCATGGCACATGGAGACGTGTATATGCGTTTTTAATTTCATAATTATGAACAAAAACTGTTTATTTTTTTTTCATCAGTTTCAACGCGGACCCTGACCTTAAAACTAACACTGACCATAAAAATATATATGTAGTTTTCAATTGCCAAGTTTGCTTTCGTCTATTCTTTCATACGATAGTAGTAATATCAGCGATAGCCGCATAAGTCAGCATTAGTTGTTAGCTCCTGTTCGTATTATTTTTTCTACATCATGGTTTATTAAAAACTAACAAACCTTTTAAAACAATTTTTCTATACTTTTGAATATTTACTATACTGGTAGGTGGTGGAAAGTTTTCCGTGTTAAACTGAGCGAGGATGCAGAAACACTGAGAAACCTTGGTGTAAAATCAATCCTATTAGCAAAGAATATATGACATAATCTAGCGCCACCTAGTGGCCAATTATGTAATAGTGATGTCACTGTAAGACAGGCTCCTAAGGATAAATGATGCTAATTTAAATCTCGGCTGGGATTAGGTTAGGTTAGGTTGATTAATTGAACAACATATTTTTTGTTGGGAGATTCTATATCAAATATAAGTTTTATAGTAGAGAAATCGAATTAATGAATGGGTGATTATAGGACCGGAACGCTGTGCATCCAAAAGTCAACACTAGGGTTAAAGTCTTTGGTAAAGGTACGTTTTCCACTAGGTTCAAATAAAGAATAAAGATAAAGTTAGAATTTTCCCTAGTGTCAAAACGTACCCAGAAACCGATTTGCACTAGGGTCATAAACGTAGATTCATTTTGCATCTTTTATAAATATTTCATAGGGGTCCTCCTTAGTACGTCGACTTGAATCTACGCTTAATATTAGATTAGTAAATAGAACTCATAGCTGTTTGATTTAACCGTAAGTTCTATCCTATTTTTTACTTCATTCGCCCTTCTCGCTTGTGGAAATCTCGTCTGGCTTCTTGCTTTCCTGGCAACTACAATTATTAAAATGTAAATGCATCGTCAGTCATTATCTTCTGTCTCATTCAACCTGGTTTTTTATTGTTCGCCTCTTTCACTCTCAGTAACCCCTTGCATCTTAATGTCTTTTAACGCTTTGCTTGATTTGAAATGATTAAAACATGACTTTTTATCGAAATTCAGACTAGAACTTACATGTCTATACTTCTGAGATGAGCTATTATGTACACTATTTACATTATTCGGACTAGTGTCCTCATCTTTGTGGTCATATTTATTAGAACGTTTCGGTCGTTGTACGCTCCGGCCTTCTTCAGGTGGTTGGAATGTCGAACTGAACCCTTTATTTTGCTCCCTGGGGTAGACTGTTCTAGTTCCACGTGCCATGTTTAATGGATGTCAGTTATCAATTATCTCCTGTTACTTCCCCTCTCCAATTTCTCCACTGCCATAACCAGGTATTGAACTCACACTCTTTGGGTCCTATCCTCAGGGACACATGTCACAGTGGATAAAGACGTTGGTTAGATCCAGTGACAGGACCCAAAGAGTTTGAGTTCAATACCCAGTTAAGGCAGTGGAGAACTTGGAGAGGGGAATTAACAGGAGATAACTGATAACTGATGTCCATTAAACATACTTCGTGAGCATGAGTAAATATACTGGGGGACAGGGAATAGGAGAAATGACAGAAAGACAAAGTTTATTAAAAACTACAAGGGTCCAGAGGTGTGGAGAGCCATGACCGCCTACCTCCTGAGAGCACATGACACATAAAGAAGAATAAACTTTATATTATCCGCACAGTCAACCTCAAGGACACATGGCACAGTGGATAAAGGCGTTGGTTAGATCTAGTGACTTAAAAGATTGTGAGTTCAATACCCGGTTAAGGCAGTGGATAACTTGGAGAAGGGAATTAACAAGATATATCTGATAAGTGACATCCATTAAACATAGAACGTGGAACTAGAACAGTCTGCCCCAGTGAGCGAAATAAAGGGTTCAGTTCGACATTCCAGCCACCTGAAGAAGGCCGGAGCGTACAACGGCCGAAATATTGTAATAAAGATGAGGACATTATTCCGAATAATGTATTAGGTTGGTGCAAAAATAATGACGTAATAATGTCGTTTTTTGACGTTACAAAAAACGACATTATTACGTCATTATATTTGCACCAACCTAATAAATAATAGAACTTATATAATCCGTAAAAAAACACCCAAATCAAATTCTTTCCGTTCTTAAAACGTTTCTTCCCTGCCTATTTCTACCCGGAATCTATTGTTGTAATCAATACCGCCATATAGAAATGAAGATAACATGATCCTTGCATATGAATCCCTTTTTGGAAGTAATACTTAAATGCCAGCCAAGTTTCACTAGTTATTTTCTATTCTTATTCACTTTTCGATCTATATTCAAATTGAAATTTGTTCGTGAAGTAAACTGTAAAATCAAATAAAAAGCCTTCCTAAAATACTTCCCTTTTCTTTTCGGTATTATATTTAAATATTCATTGAAACACTATTTCATTCATCCTATAAATAAAGATAAGTAAATCGAATACGTTTCTTTTGGCAGAATCTAAGGAGAAGCTCTGCTGGTTTCATCTACAATGACAGCGGGGGATATAGGTGTTATAATGAGCAAGGAACTTTATTTTAATTGTCTTCACAGCACACAAAAAAAAATCGTGGAAAATAACTCGACGTATTTATTCCCGGTTGCCGTGATATCTTGCGAAAGTGAAAACAATCTCTGAAGATTATATATTAACACAGTTGAAAAACCTAAGACCGAAGTTGAGAAAGGTCATAAATGTATGTCTTAGACAACACCCACAATAATACAGCTATAGTACAAAAATAGGATACAAATATATTAGGCTGATGCAAAAATAATGACATAATAATGTCGTTTTTGACGTATTTTTTAACGTCAAAAAACGACATTATTACGTCATTATTTTTGCACCAACCTAATAGTTTTAAGGTTTGCTATATTATCATATCCTGCTAATGGTAAGCAACAGAGTACTTCCTCTACATTTATAACCTAATATGGTCATTCAAAATTTTTAAATTGCTAATTGACTAATCTCTATAGAACATTACCAGCAAAATACTATCCCCCCGACAAATTTCAATTAATAAAAAAAAAAATAGAAAGCCTCACAAAAAGAATACATTCCTTCTTTAAAAGAAAAATTAACACAAATGCAAAAGCCAAAGAAAAATACTTAAAGCAAAATATCGCCCACAACTCTAGGAATTAGAAGACTTCGAAACAGACTTAACTAATTTAGTAAGAAACATAATATTTCACGAGCAGGTGCTTTCCAGATAAAAAAAAATTACTAAAGAAAGATATAATCAAAATAACTTATTTATCACCGTAGACAAAATTAGACGAAAAATATAAGCCCCCGACCTCCACATTAAAAAATACATGAAATTATTCAAGGACAACAATTTTTAATCATTTCCCCCAAAGCAAGTCGGGAATGCCACTAGTATGCAGGGGGTTTACGTAGAGTCAAAGTGGAAAAAAAGATTGGGTATAGGGGGGATTGAGGAAAGGATAGAAGATGAACAGGATTCAAGGCAACAGAAGATGGCGATTGATGTTGTATTTAAATTTTTGAAGATTATAGTTATCAGGGAAGCAAGTAAGCGTAAGAGAGTTCCACTGTCGGGAAGTGCAAGAAAAGAAACGGTTGGAGTAGAAGCAGCGGTTACATTTAACTATTTCAACAGTAACAGGGTTGGACCTAAATACCAATCTAGTAGCACGCTTAAATTCATGTAGTCGGGGGACAGGGAAAAAAGACCAAATAACTGAAATGACATCACTCGAGCATTTTCAACAGCAACAAAAATTAAAATAGATATCACATGTAACTCGAAAGGAAAATGACATAACAATATTAAATTTCCACGCTAATCCATACAAAGGTTTAGTACGTAAGCTGCCATTAGTATTGGAAAGAGAAATAACAGTTAATGGACTTATGACATTTATTTTCCTGAGAATAGTTGTGAGAGAAATATTTTATAAATTTCATCTGACCGTTACAATGGTTGTTTGTTCAATGAATGATGAATATTTACGTATAAGGATACGGTTTATATTACCTTTTCAAAAGTAAAAACATGGGACGTGGACGCTTAAATTCATGTAGAAATCACACAGGGGGAAAAGGCTCTTCGGAGCTT
Source organism: Acanthosepion lycidas (assembly GCA_963932145.1). NCBI lineage: Eukaryota > Metazoa > Mollusca > Cephalopoda > Sepiida > Sepiidae > Acanthosepion > Acanthosepion lycidas. Next base: position 73,506,462 of record OZ010594.1, on the reverse strand, counting down.
TTGCTATGAATATATATGTAGAAAAGAGAGATAAATGCAACGTCACGTCGGTGAGAAAGAGCCTGAAATCGAAATGCCAAGTCAGGATCGACTACATTACAGATCCTTCTTTGGATTTTCTCAGACTAAAACATGCAGAAATGCACCCAAAATTACAGAATGCGATATCAACATGGAAGCAAAAAAAAAAACAAACACCTAAGCTTTAGAACAAGATGGCAGACTAAATTGCATTGATAAATAACAAGCTCTACTTACGGCAAAAAAGCACAAATCAAACTCTAAAATATACCAAACATGCAAACTCATAAACCCAACTAAAAGCTAACTAGATAAAAATAAAACAATACTAAAAAAATTAACTCACATATGAAAACGAAGATAAGAGAAAATCAGTGGCAAAACAAAATCAACTACAGACCAGTTTCGTAATCTAAAACTAACATAATTACAAGTGTATATAACTAGATATAAAAGATTTCTACCTCCAATAATCGAACCCATGCTAGATAAAGTAATCTCCTTAGCTCATAAACAAATAAAAATAAGCACAAATACCATCACGCACGGCAGAAAGTTTTTATTATTCCACAATGAAAATGCTTTCTAAAGAAAGACAGTACGTTCAACGTCACAAAGGGGAGTTTCGATGGAACCTAAATTGTCTGATTATAAGCATGCATGACCCACATGAAATAAGCAAAATAATTGACAAAACTTTTATAGGCATCTACAGAGCCGACAATCTCATAATCCTAAGATCATGTTATCTGACATTCCCTCTAATAAAAGGTAATGGTCAATGGCAAATGCACGGATGGATACATGTGTCTTTAGCACGAATGTACTTTTCTTCATTGATGGAAAATTTGCAAAGGAAAACTACTCGAACATGTCGACCGTTACTTTTTTATCACACAAGTCTGCAGAAAGGTTTGATAATCAATAATCTTTGAGTCGGTAGAAGGCATTTGAACAAAAAAATTACAAAACGTATGGCTTGGAGGAGCGGCATAACTGATTTAGACAACGTTGTCTTCTAATATTACAACTTTACATTATCTAGGCCGACACTGAGAATGGGTGAATGGATAAAATCAAACTCCCAGCTGATCTCGGAAATTGATCAGTTGTAACTGATCTATTTTTATCTTCTATCGGTATGGTTAATGCTGACTTCCAAAAGAGTAACTCATTGTGCCTTCTTCGTCTCACATTTTCCACTGACATGAAGTGGAAAGATTATATTGAATCAATTGCTAGGTCTACTGCTAGGAAAGTTGGTTCACTGTGTCGTGCCAGAGAATTTTAATTTGACAGAATCCATCATGCACGTTTATAGTACTATCATTCGTCTGTTCATTGTAAACTTCTGCCATATCTGATCTAATGCTTCTGCTCTATGTCTCGAGGTTCTCGACAAAGTCAAAAATAAGGGTCTGTAATGTTATCGCTCTTGACCTGGCATCCCGGTTTTCAGTTCCATTACATCGTGGTTTCTCTCTGTCAGTTTCTATTCTAATGACTTTTCTCCCCTGGTAACACCCACTTCATGAATTTAAGCCTCCTACTAGATTGGCTGAAAGGTCTCATCGAGTTACTCTTGAAAAAACTATATATAATTTTATTCTAATAGCTTTTCACGCTTCTCAAATGTGGAACTCTCTTCTGGTTATTTGCCCTCTTGCCACATACGACCTTCAGTATTCTGTATTTTTAAATTCTGTTCCTTTATCATCAGGCATTCTAATATATTCTCATTTTCTTTGACTCTCAGTGCCTCCCTTGCGTCTTAGTACAATTATCGCCTTGCTTGTGACGAAATGTTTCAATTAAAAATACAAAATCTGAATCTGAGGATTTAAAGAACTTTAATGCAGAAGTGGCAGGCTCGATGACGTGTAAAATGTACCGTAATGCTAATTGACATTTCCATCAAAGCTTGCAAAATTGAATCGTCAGTAGCCGCTCACCTGTTAAGAAATTTTCCAGTTAAGAGAATCTTTTTAATCAAGGAAATAATTCACAATCGAAAGGTGCAACATCAGTTGAGTACAGAAGTCCTAGTACGATATTTCGGTCAAATCATTTCAATTTTGACCATGTTTGCAATCAGATTGTCTTGATAAATGATGACACCCTCCGATTGGCCAATTCCTGACGCTTTTCATCGATTACTACCTTTCATCGTTTTAAATAGGAATGGTATTTGTCTGAATTCAATACCTGATTTTGTGAGAAGTGTCCGTAATACATATTGTTTTTGCAATCACGCCAAATACACGTCAACTTCTTCAGAGGCAGACAGACTTTCCATTGTTTAATCTTGGCTCATTTCGTTTTTCACAGAACATTTTTCGCTCGACGTTGTGGTAGACAATCCATTTTTCATTGACTGAGACCGATCTTTTCAAACAGAGGTGATTTTTTTGCGATTCAACAAAGAATCGCAGATGGAAATGTGGTCCATAATTTTTTTTCCATTTCAATGTGAGGCACGCAAACATCGTAGCTATTCACGTATCCAACTGTTTTCAAATGACTGACGACGTTCATGTATAGAGTATCTGCGATGCCCAGTGCCATATCACCTGTATCATTTTTATCAGCCTTTCGATTTGGTCATCAGACATCATCAATGCCTACCGCTACCTTCTAAAGTCTTCAATGTTCGAATTCTCACTTCTGAACCCAGCAAGATACTGACGAGCAGTACTGTAGGAGTTGTACCATCTCAGTTAACGATACTTATTTAGGATTTGTTAAGCTTTTTTCTTCTGTGATCAAATGACTAAAATGTATCGCTTTTCCCTCTATTTCGACCCTCAATATAAACACTTAAAATTTATAATCAGCAAACGAATAGGATAGAAAGATGTGCTGAAATGTCATATGTAATAATATGTATATATTATTTCATTTTATTTTAATCAATTCAGCCCAAGTAAATTGATAATGAACCTAAGGTGCAAAAGGCTACTGTAAGTGAAAGAGAAAGAAAATGCTTTATTAGGAACCGGAAAGCCAATCCAACACAGGAAACAAAGTAAAACCTATTTTCTTGTTCAAAAGACCTGGGAGAATGGTAACCGAGCGATAAATGTGAACCACTCTACTCCTAATGATATATATGTCAGAAATTTCATTCATGTGGGAAACGCAATCATATACTCAAATACAACCTACTAAAAACATTTTGATCCTCTATTCCGATATATATATATATATATATATATATATATATATATATATATATATATATATGTAATAGAACGAAGAGTAAGATTTCAGGGTACAAAACATTAATTTAAAACAGGGCTCAGTACAAAAGTAAAGCAATAAATATATGTTTCTTACGCCGTTTTACATTAGAATATGCATATACCCACAAAAAACTGTACATTTTGTTTCAACGTAAAAACAATTTAACGTTTCATCAGGTGGGAGATCACAATGCTACCTGGTCGGGATCTCCCACTAGATGAGAAGTTTTTTTGTTTTTTTTTTGTTTTTTTTTGGGGGGGGGTAGCATTGAAACAATATGTAAATTTGTGTAGTGGATATATGCATGTTCTAAAGTAACAATGCATAATAAACAAATATATATATATAAATAAATAAATATATATATATATATATATAGATAGATAGATAGATAGATATATATATAGATATATATATAGATATATGGGGGGTAAGATAAAGAACAAAAATTAAACGTTTATCAATCTAACATGTTTCGCTATTATTAAAGCTTCATCAGAGAAGGAAATATGAAAATAAAAGACATTCTGGTATTTTCACTTTCGTGTTATTTCACTTTCATTGGTTAATCAGGTTTCAAGTGCATTCGACTTGTTAAAACATCGTTAATATAATTTCTTGCTTTCCGAATTCAAGGAGAAACGACGCATCCATTCAGAACGCCACAAATTATAATAACGTTGGTTTAACAAGTAAAATGGAATATTTCCTTAGGGATTCACTTACTTTTGAGCACCACTGTATGTATATCATATATATATATATATATATATATATATATATATATATATATATATATATATATATATAGTCATCCACAGACACGCTATTTGGATGTATCACAGTACATCAGCGTGTCTAGACGTCCGGTTGCCTCTAGCTAGGATCGAAACCCGACGGAATTGGCATCAGTCAGGAATTCTACCACTAAGCGGGAATGAATGTGAATTTAAGCGTATTTATTTTTAGATAAACACACTGTGACTGAGAGTACTCGATTCGATTTACGGAAGAGTCTTGCATTATTGGCCGTAATATTCACTGTTTACAAACCCACACTTCCACCCCTGAGAGCTTAACTGAAATAAATTTTTCAGGAGCATATATATTGTCATCCATAGACAGACTGTTTCGCTATATCACAGCTCATCAATGTGGCTAGACGTCCGGTTGCCTCTAGCTATTATTGAAACCCGACACACACACACACACACACACACACATATATATATATATATATATATATATATATATATATATATATATATATATATATATATGCAAAATCTAGCTTTTTTCACTACTTTTTAACGCTAGATTATAAATATGGGTATTTTTTCTTTCTTCTTTTTTTGATCCGACTCATTTCCTGTCCCAAGCACTTTTGACCACTTTATATATATATATATATATATATATATATATATATATATATATATATATATATATATATATATATATATATATATATATATATATATATATATATATATATATATATGGGGGGTACCTCGCGGCGGTGTAATGGCTATCAAGATTGTCTTGCTAGAACAATTACGACTGTGTAGTGAGTTCGATCCTCACTGGGTGTCCCATACTTTCAGCCTATATATGTGTGTGTATCACAAGAGAGAGATAAAATAGAGAGAGAGTGAAGGAAAGACTGGGGGAGAGAACGAAGGATGAAAATTCTAATTTAGTCTCTAACTGCACACTTTTGCATGCACAGTGATTTATATTGTTTGACTGCACAGTATGCATACTTATCTATACACTGTTTACCAAAAAATGAACTGCTGTCATTTCGATTTTTACATGTGCACAAAAATTATTTGCACTGGCAACCATGTAAAACAAAAATATACAGTGTAAACGTGAAGGTTCACTTACTTTTGGACATCTTAATTTTTAATAAATATCTTTTTTCCAGCTTGATAAAAATCTTTGAAAATGATTGTAACTCATTTAGTAAAGTTTTTTCTTAACGTATATATACGTTAAGATTTATCGAAAATCTTAGATCTGAAGCTCTGGAAAAATAGACAATTTTTAAAAAAAAAAATTATCTTAGGGGGTTCACTTCCTTTTACGCAGTACTCTACATCTGTGTGTGGGGGGTGTATGTGTGTGGGGGGAGAGAGATATGATGGAGGGTGAAAGTGAAGGAAAGGGAGATGATGGGAACGAAGGAGGGAAACTCTCATTTGGTGCCAGTTTTAAAAGAAATGTTGTAAAATTTATAAGACCTATCGCTTTACCTAAGACTACATCTATCAGATAATTATGAAGAATGTATATATGTAATTGTAATCATTATATTAGGTTGGTGCAAAAATAATGACGTAATAATTTCGTTTTTTGACGTTAAAAAATACGTCAAAAAACGACATTATTACGTCATTATTATTGCACCAACCTAATACAATAACAGCATTGAAAACTACCATCACTACTTCTCGACTACTACATAGCAATTGACATAGTCTTCAGACATCCAGTGTTCGTCATTTTCTCGGCTTAGAAAAGCACATTTATTTCTGTCATTGAAATATTGTTTTGTTTTTATTCATTGTACATACATACTTATATGTAAAATATATATAATTCTATTTATTTCTTTATTTTTATTAGGCCAATGTGTTAGTGGCGTGTTAAGCAACAGAATTCACATTTTCCATTTAAGACAGAATCGGGAAAGGATATTAGTAATAGTAGCAGCAGCCGCGCCGACCACTCTCCGGTTTATTGGTAGTGCAGGGACATTATTATCAATAAAAAAAAATATAAAGCAATAACAGTAATTAATATCATAAATAAAACTTTAAATAGTTGTTTAAAATACAACAAATAACCAAAATAATAAAAGTTATCCCAGCATGCAACAGAAAACCTTTACTACCTGATAACAGATTTCGCGCCATGAAAATGCCGAACTCACTCTTTTCGCTACTGACCCTCGGTAAGTCTAGATGTCTACCTCCTCTCATCGGCACTTTGTTTGCTATAAGACGAAGTGACTTTCTTCCGCTATCACAGGATTCATTCTCAATTTTTAATCGTTGAGAAAAGCGGTTTGTCTACCGTTGTCAATTTATAAATGCCTGAAAGCCAATATCTGGCGAGACTATTTAAGAAACCGACTCTAGGTATTTGGTTAATATTTTTGACTTTATGCAGATGAAGAAGTTTTGATAGCAGACACGGAAAGAAAACAACAAAAGCACCGACAGAAGGTAGTTAAAGGAAAACGAGGAGAAAAAAGGACTAAACCTAAACTGCAAGAAGAGAGAATGCCTTATTAAAGCTTCATCAGAGAAGGAAATATGAAAATAAAAGACATTCTGGTATTTTTACTTTTGCGTTATTTCATTTTCATTGGTTAATCAGGTTTCAAGAGCATTCGACTTGTTAAAACAACGTTAATATAATTTCTTGCTTTCCGAATTCAAGGAGAGACGACGCGTCCATTCAGAACGCTACAAATTACAATAACGTTGGTTTAACACGTAAAATGCAATATTTTAATATTACCTTAGGAGTGCACTTAATTTTGCGCACCACTGTACATATATATTAGGTTGGTGCAAAAATAATGTCGTTTTCTCATATATGTTAATATGTGAAAAAACGACATTATTTTTGCACCAACCTAATATATATGTGTGTGTGTGTGTGACAAGAGAGAATAAGCTAGTGGGAGAGAGTAAAGAAGAGACTCAGCCAAAATGATGAACACAAAATGAAAATTAGAAAAACGGCGACACGAATATCCAACAAGCAAAAAATATGAAATATCTAACAGCGGAGGGAAAATGGACACTGACATCCGAAGACAAATTGTCATAACCAAAAAATGCTTTTCAAAAGCTAAGCAGATTATCAAGAGATAGGAAAACTTCGTTAGAAACAAATAAAAGAGTACTGAACTATTACGTATTATCTCTTCTGCTGTATGACAGAGAAAGCAGGACGATTTATTCAAAGATGAAGAAGAGACTTGAAGCAACAGAAATGTTGTTCTACAGAAGGATGCAGAGGATACCATGAACCGACCATGTGATGTTTTAAAGAAAATCTAAGCACAAAGGAAACTTATAATTAACATCAGGAAAAGACAGTTGAAATTTATGGAGCACATAGTGAGGAAAGAGAGCCTGGAAAAGTTGACACTCACAAGGCAGATTGAAGATAAAAGGGACAGAGGAAAACAACACATAACGTGACGTGCTTGAGAAAACTGATGACGAAAAATGGTTAGAAATAACGAGAGGACAAAATTTATTTAGAGCTACACAAGACATGGACAATATGGAGAGCCGTGGTCACCTACGTTTCGACGGGTCACCGTACATAAATAGAGAGCATTTTACCGTTTTAGACAAAATTCCGCGTAGCGCAACCTATTGTAAGTTTAATTTACTTATCTCCTATAATAAATGTATTAGAACGGATTCACACACCAATGTATTTAACATTATTTATTTAACATTTATTATTTCAACGTAATGATTTTTATAATGAATTCGGGGCATGTGCCACTATTAATTTCTTCCTAATTCCAATGTTGAGGAAATGTTTATTTCCAGGAAACGTTTATTTTGAGTCTCGGAACACATGGCAGAGAATGGTGATCTTTCCTCAAGAAATTATTTGATGAAATTAACTAAATTAAAGAAGCAGACGGAGATCCAGGTTAGCCATTTTATCGGGATAATTCTATATTAAACTGGAGGTGCCGAGTTGAATCTACATTACTTAACATTTTATTCACTCCAATATTTCGTCAGTTACTCTCAGCCAGTCTGTAGTTTGCGGCCAGCAATGCTACCTCCGGTCCGACACATTTTCCTTCTCTGGTGTTTGAGAGATTGATCCCAACACCCTGCAACGGCCGTTCATATAACCGCCTGTCAAACATTCTCGTTTTCACGCTGGAAATACCGCTATACAGATGAAAGTTAAAATATATCGACATTTGCTCAACAGAACTGACTACCCCCCCAGTCAAACCCTGTTCATACGAAGCTTCATGGAACAAGTGGCAGACTTCTACAATCACTCAGCTATCTATCTAGATGAAGGATAATGCTCTCACAGAAAACCTACGATGTTCCAAGTACGTTCGAATTTGAGAAAAACTCATAAATTTCTCACCTAGACACTGAAGCTGTTTAAGCGTAGATTACAGTTTAACCCTATACTGGTAATCGACTTTTTTAATTGATATAGGAGTGTCTGCTAGAGTGTGGAAAATGTCGGTAAATTGTTCAAATTTTCGTTCTCCAAATCAGGCCAATACATAATTATTATTTTTTGCCGGTAAATTAACCAGTTTGCTCTCCTAATTCGTTGTGGGCTACGATGGTGATAAACAAAGCAACAGAAGATAATAGTGATGCTGAGGGATACAGACGCGACTGATAGGATTAGTGAAGTGGTAAACACTATATATAACAGTGGTGAAATACTGGAGGACATCAATAGATCAATCTTCATAGCGATTCAAAAATGATAAAAATAAAATAAAAGCGCGGTGTTTATTATAATTTTAATGAAAAGTGCCCACAGAAAAGTTTGACAAAAAATACAATTAGACAAGCAAAAACGCTGTAGCATTTATCATGACAGTAGAACACGAGATGCAGTTGTCATGACCATAAATATTATCAACGCAAGAAATAAGTTTGCAGAAATATCTATGCCTTTATTTTATACATTCGCCTTCTTCTATGTACCGTCTACTTTCATGACGTGTGTGATCATGATATTCCACTACTTACTATAATTTGAAGTAATGCTTGTTTTTTTAGTTTCTTTTAGTATACCCTGGTTATGCGATGTATTTACGCAAGCTCCTTAAATATGCTACTCACTGTTTCGCACTGTGCGCCTTGCCTTCAATATGTCCTGTGATTGTCAAATTTTTCAAAACATCCTCTCAAAATATGTGCGCTAAATATTTCAACCGTATTTTTTTGTTTAAATGAGTATTTTATTCATTTTTTTCTTAAAACTGCCTTATTATTTCTATCCTCCTTTTATGCTATTCGCAGCATTTTTCTATAGAACCACATTTCTGCTGCCTCAATTGTCCTTTTTTTCTCTGTACAAATTTTTCAGTATTCATTGCAGTATAAGATGATCAATATTACATAGCAGTTCAGCACTCTTTCCTTTGCATGTAATGAAATTTTATTGTTTCTTAATACTTCGCTTAGCTTTTGGAATTAATTTTGATTTACTACTTCAGATTTCGGTGTCACATATTCCCAGTTGTTTAAATTTCTGTACTAGCTTGATTTTGACGTTTCCAATTAGTTGCTCTCAACTTGGACACTTCCTCTTACTGATAACCAAACAGTACAACCAACGCTTGAATGTGAACATTTTAAATGGCTCTTGGACTTCACCATACATACCAATCAAATTGTTCAAGTAAAAAGACCAGATGTAACAATAAAACTTTTTTAAAAAAAACATAAATGCTATCTTAAAGAAATGGCCAACCAGACGGATAACATCTCAGAAAAAAGACATCTGACAAAATTTTAAAGTATACATACATAGAAATAGATGTTGCATAAATACATTTTTAAAGATATTTATTATTCCAGTAATACCAGGGCCCCAAAGAATGATTAAAATGAATGTTAATGTTATCAAGAAAATCCTTAGAAACCGTCACCATCAGAGAGATAATAACTGCGCCAAATATGTCAAAGTAATAGCTTTACTACGTCTTATATATGACTTCGTAAAAACTTGCATCAGACAACACACCAAGGAAACAGGAAATACTGGTAAATGAAATCAAAATTTCAAAAATGCGGCACATGAGAACATCAACAATTCCAGTCGTAGTTGGAGCCCACGGATTGGTTGGAAATGATTCTGATAGACTCATTGAAAGGATTCCTAGTAGCCCATGACTTAAAGAAATACAAAAAAAGAAATTGTTCTCACGAGTACAGCCCACACCTTACAAAGGGCTTTATCTATGTAAAATATGTGTGATTTTTTTTTTCAGAATTGCTCACTAAAAAATGTCATGATGCCATTTCTGACTTTAGGTCTCTTGAAATAAATGAGTACACGAGAAACCAAAGGAATTAAAATAAAGATTATAACTATCAAAATGCAAAGATCTTGAAATGGAAATCTCAAAAATGTGGCACATGAGAACATCAATAATTCCAGTGCGGCTAGATTTGAAAATGTTCCGATAAACTCATTGAAGGGATTCTTAAAGAAATACAAGAAATCGTACTCAAAATGACAGGTCACACATTACGAAATGCATTATCTATGTAAAATGTGCATGGTCTTTTCCGCAGCTTTACTCTCATATAGACTTGACTTGTATCGGTTTTCACCCTGGACGGGTTGAACCGGCTTCCTCCCGTGCAAGTACAGCATCACGGACTATCGCTGCACAGGCTCGCCGATCCTAAGCCAGGTCACACGAAATGGCGAGCCAATCGCGATTCCATCATAGAAGACCAACTACTTGTGGACACGATAGTACTGCTAGGTCATCCTTGATTGTGCCAGCACACGTCCTCAGCTGCCCACCGACACTTTTTCGCCATTTAGGAAGAGAAGGAGGAAGAAGTAAATCGCGGATGGGCTCTCCCGGGCGTCGAGCTGCGTGCCCGAACCATCGGAGACGACGCTGGAGCAAGACTCTGATATAGAGCACTACTGGAAGATGGTCGCTGCAGCAGTTAGCATTTGTGTATGCTTTAGAGTGCAGAACTGCATTTCTGAGCGAGTAAGTCACAAGGAAATCTTAAAGAAAATAGCAACAGAGAGAATGATTATACTCAAAATTAGGAAAAGACAAATGAAATTCCTTGGACATATAATGCGGAAGGATGTCTTGAAAAGTATAAACTTCACAATACATGTTGAGGGAAAGAGTAGGGTATTTCCGGTTTACAAGATGCTATGGTTTGGACGGCGCACTATAAAAAATTTCTAAGATAAAAAGTCATTCTCATACAAACCATTCATCATTTGTCCCTCACATACTGTCATCAGATATTGTGTAAATTAATGACTCGTCCGATTTTGTCTGTATTGCAATGACATAGTCAAGAGCAGAAAGGCTCCCGCCGCTACCAGTAAACAGAGCATATTTAAGCTTCTGACTTTGTTCCGGGAAGTTTTATAATCTTGGAAATACTTGTAACAGCTGAGTACTGAGGCTATATCATATAAAAATCTGAATTAGATATATAGCTAACATTATAGTGTAATGACTCAACATACAAATCCACGTCCCTATCAGTCAAGGTGACAGTCCAAGCTTACTTGAGCCTGGATGTTGCCTTACATTCGTCTTGGATGACGCACGCGTATTTTTCAGGGTATTTTTAGAAAGAAAACTGCGTCTTGTATGCCGGAAAATACGGTAATAAGGGAAGGCAGCTAACCACATACACGACGAGCTTGTGTGAATGGATGGCGGAACAAGGGAGTTTATGAAAGGAAGAAAAACTGCTAAGAGATACACGAGATAGAAAGTTGTGGAGAGTCATGATCACCTATGTCCTGGAGTCAGAGGAACAAAAAAAATACGTATAACACACGCACTATGGCAAATGCGGGATCAGATAATTCTAACTGAAAAGGGAAAAATATGAAGAAAAAGAACCAAACAGATATTTCGAGAGACAAGCAACTTTGCAGATGAAACATGGACAAGGTCAGAAAGAGAGTATTTTAAGAGGGAAACTGAATCCCTGTCAATAGAAACTCTGATTAATTCAATATGAACAAACTATATTAGCGCAAAAATGATCCTAACGTGGGGAAATAGTTATTGTAATCGATGCGGAGATAGATGGAGACGTCAATATTAGATTGAAACAAAATAAATGGGCGTCCTGCGTTACATTAATGCGATCCGTTTTGGCTTTTCGCATCGTTCCCTTTTGTTTATGCGAACATCTATATATCATTTTAAAATTCTCCGTCTCCTCTTTCAGGTTTCGGATTTCTTTTGGTTTTGCTTTTTAAAAAGGTTATCAAAACTATGATTAATCCATACAATTGAAAAATGCACATTTGTTTTGTGTAAGTCTTCCTCCGCATCTATGTATTTTCGTATACATAGAGTTTGAGGTATAGCATTCATCTCAATTAATTTGATTGCTCTACGAAACTTATATTTTGCTAGAAAAAAAATGTTCCTTCACTGTTGAAAAAGAATTTAAGATTCCAAAGCGCTTCTCTTGCCAATGTTTATTAATGTTTCTGTATTTTTAAATTATGAGTGCAATTTTATCGGCAAAGGGGAAGGTTTTGTCTTCATCACGAGAATGGAACATGATACAAAGGATTCAGTCGATTATGTATACCATTTTGGAATACATTACCGTACGATTCACTCTGCTCTAACGTTAGTTACGAAGTTGAAAAATCAATAGGCTGATTATGAATGAATGATACTAGAACTGTGAAATCTTCATTCATAAATTTTAACTATTCTTATTAATAACTAATTGAATTGTTAATTTCCAAATAAACTGATATCTGCCTGTTTAAAGAAAACTTCAAAAGTAGTAGCGACTAGAAAACGGACAAAATTCGGCATCGTGGTATTATCAAATACCTACAGAAAATGGCTTTACCCCCCCACACACACACACACCAACTAGATTAATTCTAATATACTTGCGACATGACGCTCCAGTCTTATCAACAGTACAAACGTGGGAAGCTGAATTTACAAGGGAAAAATAGAGTCTTGAAGGTGACGCAAGGCCTGGACATAATGAAACTGCCACCGCCGAGGAAAATGGTGATTGTGCTCACCTCATGGTGATCAATGACAGGCGTTTGACTATAAATCAAACAGAAAATGCAACCAACATATCCTGTGAGATAGAGTTGAGTATATTCTGCATAGTGAACGTCGTATGACAAAGGCTTTTATTCGATCGATGTCACGACTCCTGTCACCTGATCAAAAGTGCAACAGGCTCATCACTTCAGCACCAGGAAAATCTAACAATTTTTAAGGCAGATCAAGCTGGTTTCCTTCGACGTTTCCTAACCCATGAGTGATGGATTCATCACTTTGAGCCAGAGGCAAAGAGATAATCCCTGCAGCGGAAATACACCTCCTCACCTGCTCCAAAGTTGTTTCAACTGAGGTGGGGGTCGGTTTGTTTTGTTTTGATTTACGGCATATCAACCTCAATGGGTCATTTAATGCCGACAACTTTTTTTTCCGATAATATTTTTGTTTTGTCAAAAATCTATTTCTGGTAATATTTTTTCCCTCAAAAATGTATAGCTGATAATATTGTTTTTTCAAAAACTTATAGCTGATAATTTTTTTTCAAAAACGTATTACTGGTAATAGTTATTTTCTTCAAAAATTTATTTCTGGTAACAATTTTTTACAAAGCACTTCCGGTACCAAAACCCAATTTGAAACTTTTATAATGCTTTCTACCTCAGTTCCTGGGTTAACTATTTGCCCATAGTTGGGACCCTAACAAGTGCTACCACCGCGGGTCAGATTGGACCTGGGAACACCAGCAATTAAGAGGAGTTTCTACACTCCCCAAAGCCTCCTAGTCAGAGGCCTTGCTTTTGGACGTAGTTTATCGTCTTACCCTGGACGCGGATGTAGTTTATCGTCATACGCAAGACGCAACGGGTGGGGGGTAGGTAATGGCTTCAGTTTTTGGGATGCAAATGGTATTGTGTTTATTGACTATTTTCAATGAAGTTTACTGTACCAACATAGTGAGGCCGTTACGAAAGGCTAACAAGAACAAACGCCCGGAAAACCGACGAAAGGAGACTTGTTTCATCAGGAGAGTGCTCCAGCACACAAGTCCTTAGCGGCAATGACTGCTATGCGTAACTGTAGATTTGAACTGGTTGCTCAACCTTCCGGTATGGTGCCATATGACTATTATCTGTTGGCTGGGAACCAGTATCACAGTGATGATAAAATTATATCTGTAATGGATCAATTCTTTTTTGCCAACAGTACGAAATCTTCTTTACCAATGGTTTTCAAGCACTCTCTACCCGGACAGGTAATAAGGAATATGGCCTTGGAGAATTTAACTCACATAGGACATTTTAAAGGCAAGAGAAGAAGAGGAAGTCATCGAATATCCTAAATTGCATTGAATAGTCTAAATTTGTGTCAATGTATTGTAAGGGGTTTCCTATAAAAACAGGAAATTTGGTACAGTATATTTAATTGTTATAATTTTTGTTACAGTTATTTGAAACAAAAGGACAGGATAAAAATTTAGTAGCTTAAAACAGAGCAAAAAGACAAATGTTAGATGTAGTGTTCAAACTAAACAACTCTGGCAAAATTTCTTGGTATTTTTTCAGTTCACAAGTTGGATGTTCTTTCCTAAAGAGAACAATCACCTCACATTGAAAATTTGATAACTGCAGCATCCTAGAAGAACAAACGATTAAATTTATATGTTAGTTAATTTTTTTAGTACCTTCATATAGTAAAATATTTTTTCATCATATGGTAAATCTAAATCATGGGACAACATATATATATATATATATATATATATATATATATATATATATAACAATAGAAAAACTGTAGTTATTGCTGACCCGTTTCGTCCAATGTGGACTTTTCGTCCATATTGGACGAAATGCGTCAGCAATAACTACAGTTTTCCTATTGTTATTTATATTTATAAATATTGTCTTTTCTACAGGTTAACCCTGAGAAATTTTATATAGTATAGAAATAGTATATTAAAAATTAAAAGTGAAAATATTTTTAAAATCGTAGTTAAATAAAACGTATTCCAACCTAACCACCCGCCAAAAATTTTTAAGTATACAAATAGAAAAAAATGCCGCAAGGATTGTTGCCGTTACCAATAATTTATTTTAAAATCCAGACGACATGCATTTAACGGATGTCAGAATTTATTGAAAAATACATCACTACCCCTACCAAAACGAAACTAATAACTGATAAAACAAAGTACAGCGATAATGAACACGCAAACACCCCTTGTCTGGATGAATGGATTTCTCTGTATCTTTAGAAACGTGAATTATGATTTTTTGCTGTGCCTCTAAAACCCAGTAATTTTAAAAATAAGTTACTCCAAAATTCGCTTGAGGATGAAATGGAACGATTGTCTTTAATTAAATTACAAAATTAAATTCGAAGATTTTAGCTTCCATTTTTTGAAAAATGGTTAGAACTGTGTAGCGAAAAAAACATATTTTAAATCAATTAATTTATAATGTTAAGGTTCTGTAAATTTACTTTGAGAACTATTTTGTAAAAATAAAAATATCTATAAGAACACCGGAATATATATCTTACTGTTCTTTCTTTCTCTCTCTCTCTCTCTCTCTATATATATATATATATATATATATATATATAATGTGTGTGTACATGACTTTCTTTTATTTTTCTTTAAATAACTAGAAATTTTTTTACATATACAAATGTATTTTAAAAATATAACATAAACAGACATTACTTATAGGACATCTTAAAAAATAACACTTGTGAATTTAAATCATTAAGTTATTCTTTTTTTCTTTTATTTACCTGGGTACTCACCAAGCCTGCAAAATCAGCTTTGGTATCTGAAAACCACTTCACAAATGACTGACTGTTACCAGGAAAGATTAAATTATTTTTTTCATTAAATCCTTCATTACTTCTTTTTTTGGTGGGTGGGGGCAGGAGTAACTAATAAAATATTGGAGTGAATAAAATGTTGTAATGGAGATTCAGGTCTTGTGTTATAACCAGCACCCCTACCCACACACACACTTCATTATATATATTTATAAACATGTTAATAAGTATATAAAAAAATATTACTTAGTTAAACATGACTTCTAGATCTTCAGAGATTAATCTAAGTAATTTAATCGGACACAGTCTAATTTTGATTATTGCCAAACAAAAAACAGGAAATTTGGTACAGTTTATTTAATTATTGGAATTTTTGTTACAGTTATTTGAAACAAAAGCAAAGAATAGAAATTTAATAGCTTATGGCAGAACAAAAACACGAGTGTTATATGTGGTGTTCAAACTAAGCAACTCTGGCAAAATTTCTTGGCATTTTTCAGTCTCCAAGTTGGATGTTCTTTCATAAATAGAACAATCGCCTCACATAGAAAAATTGATAACAATTAAAAAAAAAATAAAATATTTATATGTTAATCATTTTCATTCATATAGTAAAATATATAATTCATTTTTTCATATGTTCATTTTTTTATCATATAGTAAATCTAAAATTTCCTATTTTTCTGGGCCACCATGTGGGACTGGAAAACTAGTAGATGAACAAAAATATTACTTAAAACAACGAAGGACAGAATGTTGTGGAGAGCCATGATATATCACGGCCGGAAGGAAGACAAACATAAAAGAATTACATGTTCACTTTTCAAAAAATGAGAGCTGCGTAAATTTTGAAATAATTTTATATCGATGATGATGTCTTGATCAAGGTTGCTAATGGTGCATAAGAATCTTTGACAATTATTACTTCCAGGGCTATTGTTAGGCGGGGGCGTTCCCCCACATGCTCTCACTCACCGACGCTGTTCTTAGTCGACTGTCATGTCATGCCAGGGGGATAATGTTTTTTCCATGATATCTGACGCCTGAACAGAACCGATTCATATCTTTCCTAAGGCCGACTGTCACGGCAAAGAGAACAGAATCTACCTCAGCAGAATTTATAACTCCCTTTGACAACGATAGTTCTGTTTGGATAATGCATTTACGCTAGCGCAATATTCCATACATAGGTGCGCCCATACACTTACACAAACACACACACAAACACACACACAGATATATATATATATATATATATATATATATATATATATATATATATATATATATTGTGTGTGTGTGTGTATTTTTGCGGCATTTTTTCATTGATGCATGTTTCATTAAATAATATAGACAAGTGTTGTCTATTTATTTTATGGAAATTCTTTTCATATCGTCTGATAAGCATAATGATATTATCATTAAAAGAAGAAAGAAAATCACAATATTGATACATATTTTTTAATCCAATCTAAGGTTCGGCTTACATAAGCCATTACCAAAGATGACAATTACATTACAATATATTAAACAATACACGGACAAAACAACAATGATAGTTTGTTTATATATATATATATATATATATATATATATATATATAATTGCTAATACACTTGTACCTTTGTATGGTGTGTGTCACGCTTGGTATCGCAAATACTGAGTAGGGAACAGAAAGAAAGAGAGAGACATAGTGAGTAAAGCCGAAAGACAGATAGACTGAGTGATATTTAGGGACAAAAAGAGAACACAGAGAGCCATTCGAGGAAGTCACCTTAAATAATGGCACTTGTCTGCACTGAGGAGTTAAATTACGTATCATGTTTTAATTATGTGTAATTATTTTAATTCACCACTAATTTGCAAGTGACTATTTGAAATTATTTTTTTTTTCTTTTTTTTTAATATTATCTTCGTGAATTTGTTACAGACTTAGGGAACACAGTCTATGTTGAGCGTCCGAGAGCGAAACAGATAAATATCGGAGTATAGAGAGTAAAACTGAAAGAGAAGGACGTAGAGAGAAAGAGAAAGAACGACACAGGGAAGGATTGGGGGGGGGGATATCTAAGATAAAGGCATTTGTTTGTAGTGAAGAGTTAAATCACGTTTCGCCACGTAATGATCTGTTGAGGACATTTTTATATTTCTAAGAGAGATTTTTAATATCGTTAACATTATTTTTTGCTCAGCTTCAGTCTTGTTGCTAGTTTTATAAGCGTTGTTCTGTTTGTGGAAGGAAATAATATGATCATTGAAATAGGAAGAAAGTTTTCTTCTCAAATCCAACCTTCCTTCACGTATGACTTTGATAATTTGTTTAATCTTTAAAAAATGGTCCATATATTTTGCTCTGAAGTAAACATAAAAATATCCACAAAAATTAATATACGTTCTTTTAATATCTGTCTGCTTGCCTTTCAAAGAACTCGAATCTCTTCATACTGTGCCAGGCTTAAACGAATACGCTCCTTAGAGATTCAAACAAGTTTAATTTCTTCTCAACCAATTTATTTAGGCCTCGCTATGATGTCGTCAATTTTATTGGATGGCATCAGAAATAAATAGATTTAATCTGACCCGCGTACGCTGTCTGAATTCCCACTTTTCTTGTGATTGTAAACAATTTCTGCAGCAATATTTTTATAGTCGTTTCACCCCAAGCAAAGGTAATAAAGCCACTAGGACGCCAGGGATTTCTGAGTGCTAGAGACTATTTGAAGAACTACAATTAAGGAGAGAGGACAATTACAGAACGACAATTAAGAAGATAAGATAACGGTAAACATTGCATTTAAATTTTTGAAGAACAATGTTGACTGGGCAGCAAGAAGCTAGAAGAGAGTTCCACAAGCGAGTAGTGTGAAAGGAGAAAGTGTTATCATATAATGAGGTTTTTCCACTAATTCGCTGCAAAAGCAGCATACCATGATGAAAAAAGGCCTAAATAATAAAAAGAAAAATCTATGCTTAATGTTTGTTATGATTAATGTTATGATCGACCAAATTATTTTTTTTTTTTATTAATTTTTTAATCCTTTTGACCAAGTCGAAATTTTGGTATTTTTTTTTTTTTTTTTAGTCAGCGGTGTACCAAAAATTACTATGTATACTTTAGCCCCCTTTTTCCGGTAAAATAACTAAATGAGTTGGAAATTTTTGCAAAAATCAAATAATTACCGGATTTCAATAAAAACATTCCAGACTTATTCACAAATGAATTATGATTTTTTTTTTTTTAAATTAATATTTTCTGAAAATTTCGGTAAAAGTATTTTTATCCACAACTTAAATGATTTCATAAAATTTGAAGAAATTAAAATCTGGTTACAATTTTTTTTTATTAGTTAAAATCAGGACTCTTTGGACAATGTAAATTAATCATATTTTTTTCAGACATAGATTTCATGAAAATCTGCTCCGAATAATAAAATAAAAAAAGCAATAAAAATGTGATAAAGACATTACAGCCCTAAGAAAAAAATTGTCTTTCGATGAATAATGAATTTTTAAAAGAATTGTTTAAATTTTTTATTATAATAATTTAGTTTAAAAAAATATTTTTAAAATTCTTTAAAACTTTGATCGCGTTAAGTAAAAAGTTTAACAAAAATCATCATTCATTAAGATTTTTAAAATAATTTCAATTTTTTGTGTATAAACGTTTTATTTTTTTTTTTGTAATTTCGCTAGTTCATGCATGGGATTATCATTAAAAGGTCACATGTTTAAGGGTTGCAGCCTCACATTACGGAACAACCCTCATTAATATTAGCTCTATTATTTAAACACACGCACAAACTTATCAGTCTCCATCCGAAACATACTAGTAGAAAGCATGAACATAGAACCTCACCCACCTGTAAAAAATAGATTATAATCATCCTTGATAATGGTTAAAAGTATAGCCTAAAGTGCTTGGAATTATAGAACATTTGGATAGTTTCTATACACACTGTGTCCAAAGAAGCAAGCAATTGTTCGAAAACAAGAAAATTATATAAAAAGCTTAATCGTAGTACCTTTTCTGTCGTTTTTAATGAAACATATATATATATATATATATATATATATATATATATATATAAATTTTGTACCATTGTGCATATATATGTTTTTGTTATATTATACAACCCAATATACCACGTGTGAAATAACCAACAATTTTGTAAATTTTAAATGAAAACTTTTTTCTCATCGAAAAGAATTAAAATCACTGATGCGAATCGCCAGCAGTTAATGTCAGAAATATTCATTTTCAATTTGAATTCGCCGAGAGAGATATTATGCATCTTGTTTTTATTTGAGGTTTTTTTTTTTTCGCTTATGATAAAGCCTTTTGCTTCCCCGATTGCAGAGTCATAATGGTTTGTGGAATGTGAAGAGTTCATTGGTATAGACAGGAAATATTGCAAGTGGAATGCGATGATATGTCCAACTAATAAATTGAGACAGGCTAGAAAAAGAAGGCGAAATTATAGAAAACAAGAGAAAAATATTTAAAAGGAAGAAAATAAGGACAGAAAAAAATACGAAAATATATGGATTTTTTTAGTTGATGAAGAAGAAATCGGGAAAAGCAATGGTAAAAATGATGATGCTAATGATACAAGTGAATATTAATGACATGGCAAAGAATATAAGAAAGAAAGAAAGAAAGAAAGAAAAAGGATCAGGTAAGAAAGGAAGAGGGGTACAGAGAAGAAAATTAATATATAGGAACGGAAGAGAAAAAATAAAGAAAGACGAATAGATCGTAAAAATGATGATGATAATGATAAAAGTGAATATTAATGGGATGGCAAAGAAAGAAAGAAAGAAAGAAAGAAAGAAAGAAAGAAAGAAAGAAAGAAAGAAAGAAGGAAAAGCAATGGTAAAAATGATGATGCTAATGATACAAGTGAATATTAATGACATGGCAAAGAATATAAGAAAGAAAGAAAGAAAGAAAGAAAAAGGATCAGGTAAGAAAGGAAGAGGGGTACAGAGAAGAAAATTAATATATAGGAACGGAAGAGAAAAAAAAAAGAAAAGACGAATAGATCGTAAAAATGATGGATGATAATGATAAAAGTGAATATGGCAAAGGAGAAAGGATGTAAAGAAAAAGAAATGATCATGATGTTACAGAGATAGTGTAAGCAGAGCTTACTATAAGTTAGTGTCCAACACTGGTAGTCGTACTAGACTCTCACTGTCTCTCTGTGTCACTCTCTGTCACTCTCTATCACTCTCTGTCACTCTCCTGTAAACACGGATTAGATGTAAGAAAGATATATTAACAACAGGTTACAGAGATAGTGTAAGCAGAGCTTACTATAAGTTAGTGTCCAACACTAGTAGTCGTACGAGACTCTCACTGTCTCTCTGTGTGTATTCTCTGCCACTCTCTATCACTCTCTGTAGAGTGCTATGTCGCCTACTTAATATATGCCTGGAAGAGTCTATTGTGTAGGTAGTTTCCGGTCTCACAATACCCCACTTCCAAAGAGTTTTCTTTTTTGAAAAGGAGAGAAAAAATAAAACTGCTAATACTTTTTCCTCTTGGGATTTATTGTTTCTCAGCTGGAAGTAGAGATCTTGATGCTTTTCGCGAACCATCTGGCAGTTTATGTAATATGCAAGCGCCTATGACGTACGAGCTTGCATCACTTGCGACTATGATGTCGAGACTAGGGTCGAAATGTGTGAGGGAGAGGTCTGAAATAAGAGTTTTCTTGATCTTCTCGAATGCGTCTTGGCATTCCGGGGTCCATGACCATGGTGTGTCCTTTTGTAAAAGTTGGTTTAGAGGCCCTCTCAAATTTTGCATGTTCTTAATGAACCCTTGGTAAAAGTTAGCGAGGAAGCTTTGTAACGCTTGAACGTTATCTGGGGCCGGCATGTTTCTGATCGCCTTGGCTCTTTCTGGATCCGGCCGACGACCATCTTTATTTATAATGTGACCTAAGTATTTAATCTCTGGTAAGAAAAAGTCACACTTTTCCTCCTTAACCTTAAATCCGTATTCTTGTATCTTTTCGAATACGTTTATTATATAGTTCCGGTGCTCTGCCATAGTTTTACTAGTAACTAGTATATCATCCAAATAGGCTGTTGCGTAGTCAAAATCGCCCAGCATGGCGTCCATGACCTGCTGGAATATTGCAGGCGCAACTTTTACTCCAAAAGCCAGCCTGTTGTATTTGTACAACGCTCTATGGGTGTTTATGCAGAGCAGTTTGGAACTTTCTTCTTCCACCTCTATCTGAAGGTATACGTCTGAGAGGTCGATTTTAGAAAAAAAATTTTCCACTATTGAGTTTATTGAAAATTTCTTCAGGGCTTGGGAGAGGACATGGTGATCTTGCAAGGCATCGTTTAACCCTGTGGAAAAATCTGCGCATACTCGTATTTGATTCGACTTCTTTTTTACGTACACCGTAGGTGCTGCCGACTCGCTGAAATCTGTTTTTGACAGAATACCTGCTTGTTAGTCTATCTAACACTTTATTGATTTTCTCTAGAGCAGCGAAAGGGACATTCCATTTCTTTTTGAATACCGGTTGTGCACCGTCCTTCACCTTGCACTTAGCTTTCATTTTAGTACATTTCCCAAGGACACCGGAAAAAAACTGGGGAAATTGTTGTTTGAGTTCCTTTTTGAGATTTACCAAATTGGACGTTGTACTTTGTATCTTGCGACAAAATGTTCTCATTGGGAAATCCCAAACATTGAATTTTTCTATCCAATCAGTTCCAAATAAGTTGTCTGAAGTTTTTAGTACGTAGGCTTGAGCTTTTTGGTAATTCCATTTAGTGTTACTGTAAGTATTACTTCGCCTAAAATGTTAATATTTTCGCCAGTTACGGATCTTGCTGTTTTATCCGTTCTTAATAAGGTCGGCTTGCTCAATTCTCACCAAGTACGCCAGTTAATGGTTGAAAGATCGGAACCCGAGTCAAGCTGGAATTTAATGGACTTAATATATATATATATATATAAAATATCCACAGTTACATATTTTCTTAAATTCCTATCAACAATATTGTCAGATTGAGCTTGCCTAATTTTATTTTGGGGTTTTCTTGTTTTGTTGGTGTACCAGCACGAAGTTAAAGTATACCCACTTTTATTGCAATTTTTGCAATATTTTTTTGTTCTTAACTGGACAGAATTTCATCCAATGCCATTTACCACAATGGTAACATGGTCCGGGCGGTTTCTTTAACCTATTTGAGTTTTGGTTACTGCGGAATTTAAGACATGAGATTTGCATTTTGTCTTTTTTAGGGAAATAGGAGGTAGACTTACTTCTGATTTTATTAATCTGAGTCACACCTGATTCCTCGATAGTGTTTGAGTCAAGCTTTACAGATATTACTCTTTGACAGTCATCTGCCAGTTTTTGGAGAGTCAATCCTTGTTCGTTCTCAAGCTTAGTCAGTACCCGTCGTCTGACTTCGGCGTCTTCTGCTGATACTAGACCTTGTACGAAAATTAAGTACTTAAATCATCGGCAGTCAGTTCGGCTAGTTTAAAATCATTACATAGCTTGTTCACCGATGCTGCAAACGTTAGAAAATCTTGCTGGTTGTCTTTGACTGTGTTCAGGCATTTCCAACGTTTGTGGAACAAGGTTGTGTTAGCCCCGAATAATTCTGATAGGAACTTAATCGTCTCTGAAAAATCCAAGTCAGTCGTTTTCTTGGGTAGTATGAAGTCTACGAACTTACTATGTTCTGTAGTTCCCAGTTTTCTCAATAGTAGACGTACCTTTTTTTACTGGGCCATTGTTCACAGTCTACGTTGACAATATCTTCGTAGCGCCTGTAAAAAGCCTGGAA
The DNA here is from genome assembly GCA_963932145.1 of Acanthosepion lycidas. Taxonomy (NCBI): domain Eukaryota; kingdom Metazoa; phylum Mollusca; class Cephalopoda; order Sepiida; family Sepiidae; genus Acanthosepion; species Acanthosepion lycidas. Next base: position 73,482,755 of record OZ010594.1, on the reverse strand, counting down.
CGTTTTGTCTTCATCTGGTACGTATTCAAATGTTTCTATTGAAGTGTAAATTGTACTCTGGGAGAATATTGTATCTTTTTCAGAGTTTGAGCCTTTTAATGCATTTACGAGTAATTCTTTAAGTTGTTTCTGTTGTAGTTCAGCATTCTGAAACGTAATTTTTTGGAATACCATTTGCAGTTTATGTAAATCCAAAAATAGTTGTTGTTGTCTTTCTTCTGATTTTTGTTGCTGGTCTAAATTTAGTTTTAACATTTGGGCAACTACTTTTTGCAAATCTTCCATATTTAAAAATGGCAGCGCTTTTTGTTGCTTTGAAACACGTGTACTAAGAGGAGGTACACAAAAAAATCTTGATAGATTTTTGTTCCTTGTTTTTACTTTTACACAAAAAAAAATATGGACAGACAATAGTTAAACTAAACTAATTATGTGTGTTTAGCTTTTTTCCGTGGTTCCGTTAATTTTAACGTAATTGAATAATTTTTTTCCACACTTATGTATTTATTTTATAGAGGTACAAAAAGAAGAACACACACCTCAGTGAATTTGAGGGGAGAATAATTTTATGCCTGAGTTCAACTCAGTTACATAAAAAATTTTTCGATATTTTTTTCCGAAACTTGAGTACCATGGTAGTACTTGATCTTGTGTTGTCAGTTTTTTTTTTTACGAACAACTGTTTTTTTTTCTGTGTGTGTGGGTGTGTATAAATTGTTCTCGTATTGGACAGACTTTGATATTCCGTAGATGTCGAATCACTGCTCGTCACTGCTGTCTGGTATTGGAATATATGTAGACGCTGGGTGTTTAGCTTTTAAATCGCTAATGTATTAATACCAGCTTAATTTCACGTTCAACACTGCTGTGGGAACGCATGGAGTATGTGTATTTTTCGAGTACTGTCGCTATTGATATGGTGAGAACGAAATTCTCGAATCTTTTTCTGTCGCCACTGTTGTGGGACTGGCAAGGTATTGCGGTTTTTTGACGTGAATGCGTTTCTAGAATTCTTCGTCGACCCAGATTTTGGATTGGTAAGGTATTTAGGTTTCGCCGTGAGTGCGTTTCTAGAATCCTAATGTGGGTGCCAAAGTTGGGCCCACAGAAGTAAAACACGGAACACGGATTAGATGTAAGAAAGATATATTAACAACAGGTTACAGAGATAGTGTAAGCAGAGCTTACTATAAGTTAGTGTCCAACACTGGTAGTCGTACGAGACTCTCACTGTCTCTCTGCGTATTCTCTGCCACTCTCTATCACTCTCTGTAGAGTGCTATGTCGCCTACTTAATATAGGCCTGGAAGAGTCTATTGTGTAGATAGTTTCTGGTCTCAAAATAGAAAGAAAGAAAAAAAGAAAGAAAGAAAGTGGAACAAAGAAGAAAAAAGAAATAAAGAGGAATGGAGAAAAAAAAGAAAGAGGAAGAAAAAGGAACGAAAAGAAGAGAAACGGAGAAGAGAAAAGAAATAAAAACCAACGGAGATGAAAAAAGAAAGAAAGTTGGATAGAGAAGAAAATGGAAAGAAAGACCAACAGAGAAGTAAAAGAAAGGAAGAGGAACAGAGGAGAAAAAAGAAAGAAAGGAACAGGAACAAATGAGAAAAAAGAAAGACCAACAGAGAAGTAAAAGAAAGAAAGTGGGGTAGAGAAGAAAATGGAAAGAAAGAACAAAAAAAAAAGAAATTATTGGCTATACTGTTGTGAGAGAACGAACGAAAAATAAATGACTCAATGTTTTGAAGAATAGGAAAATGAATTTTATAATAAAATAAAATTTATAACCTTACGTTCTAATGATATTTGCTCTTAGCTGACTAGAAGAAGGCTAATGAAAAAAATGGGGCCAGGAAGATCGTCTTAAACCTTCATTACATTTGGGAAGGGCCTGACTATTAGTAAAATTACTATTCAATATCCTGATCCATGACCAAATATTTTGCTTAACACAAAATTTCTAGAATATTTAATAGAAAAAAACAGGCGAAAGTAAGCATAAAACAGGATGAAGATCATTCAATATGTTCTGTCGATATTTCTGAGATGAGGTATTGTAATTGCTTATATTATTTACATTGTTCAGGCTGTTTTCATCTTTATTGGCATATGGTGTATATGGCAATAAAGATGAGGACATCAGTCCGAAGAATGTAAATAATGTAAAGAATAAGTGTTCTTTGTGATGATTAAAATATCTGTTAATCTTTTTTCTTTTTTCTTTCTTTTTTAATCAAAAAAGCAAGGCGAGAATGCCACTTGTACGCAGTGGGGGTTAAGTAGAGTGAAAGTAAGACAGAATACTTGGTATAGGGGATTGAGGAAAGTATAAAATATGAACGGGGTTCAAGACAACAGAAGGTGGCGATTGATGATATATTTAAATCTTTGAAGCCATTAGTTATCAGGGAAATACGCAAGAGTAAGGGGAGGGCGAGAAAAGAACCTATTGGAGTAGAAATGGCGGTTACATTTAACTATTACAACAGTAAAAGAGTGGCGCCTAGATACCAATCTAGGAGCAAGCTTAAATTCATGAAGTCAAGACACCAGGAAAAAAAGCTCGTCAGAGCAGTTACCATGAAAATATTTGTAGAAAAGACAGAGGGAAGATACATCAATTTCTGTGAGAAACTGACTGAAGTCGAGATACCAAGTCAGGAAAGATTACATTGCAGATCCTTCTTTGGATTTTGTCGAGAATCTGGAGATGAATAGCAATATTTAGTCACCCCCAACAAGGGTTACATATACCCCCTGCGAGGGTTACATATACCCCCACGCGGGTTACATATGACACAAGGCCGGGTGGGTTTTCCGAGCCCGTAGGCTCGGCCAAAAATATTCCCTTTGAAACCGCATAAACGGGTTCAGGAACAGTCAAAAACCCCGAACGAGATTCTGCCCTTCGGCGGAGCCTCGTCCGGGTTCCTCTCAACCCGAAAGCAGAGAGTTAGACTGCTACTTAGCCCGGAGCAAGCCGAGTTCCAAGTTGACTTCTTGAGATGAATAGTAGGGGAACCAGACCAGATAAGGCAGCAGTATTCAATGCACCGATGATTGGTTCATATGTAGATGTGTATGATATACTCTGAAGAGAAAAATATTCTTCTGGTATGACACAGTGAACCAACTTTTCCTTGCGCTTCATACAGTTAATTATGTCGTTGTTCCACTTCAAGCGAATCGAAAACGTGTGGGGCCAACAAGACGGCATTCAGATGTGGAAAGAGAAGTTCCTCTACGGTGATTAAATGAGAACAGTTTCATTTTGAAGTTATTACAATTTACAAGCCATTTCCTGCCTCATTTAACCACTGATTAGAGGTCCCTTTCGAGAGCAGCAGCCAGATTAACCCTGTCAGCGCTGACGGATTTACTATTAAGACAGGAGTAAATGGTAGTGTCATAGATGCCTACTTGGGAACTGATGACATCAGAAAAATCATTGTTGAAGATCATTGATGAATCTTTTACTTTGAAGGTAAAAAAAAACAGGATCGATTGGGTTGGAACAGAGATCTGTTACGTATTTCAATATCTGGCGTTTGAACAGGTAATTTCGTTTCACACGTGACCCAGTTTTATGACAAATATCTATATTCCCAGAAATGTCATTTTAACGCTATATGTCTTTCTATACGATATGCATGTGAACTGTGAATTTTAATGTTTTACGTTGCACGTGAAAATAGAGTTTACGGGGTGCCTACAGGTTCATTTCAGGAAAGAAAATATTTTTGTATAAACAGCAAAATGCTATGTACTATTTATGGGTATGGTTCTATAGCTGAGAGTATTGTTTACAAGTGATTCGCTAGATTTTCATCAGGAAGACGTTCCGTCAGGACTACAGTCGTTGATGATGATGATGATGATGATGATGATGATGATAATGATGTCCTTGGCCCAATCGATAAAAGGGTTGATTGGATCCAATGACTTGACCCAAAGAGTTGTGATTTCAGTACCTGGTTACTGCGGTGGTGAACAAGAACTTGGAGATTTGGGCTAAAGGGAGACAACTGAGACATCCTTAAGAGGTATGGCACGTGGAACTAGAACTATCTGTCGCGTGTGGACGGACTAAGGAGTTCTGTTAAAAATTGCAATCGTACAACGGCCGAAACCTCGTGACTATGGCAATATAGGTGAGGACAACTGTCAAAAAATGTAAATAATTACCATACCTCATGTCATAACTATAGACAGATGGTGATGATGATGATGTTGATGTCGATGATGATGATGATGATGATGATGATGACAATGGGGAAATCGAAACGTCGATTAAAAATTATTGAGGTAATACAACCCGGGATATTGAAAAGATATTCTTTATATCATATGTGGACGTTGTAAGGCATTTGAAAACACTGGGATACATGAATTGTTAAGATGATCTGGGGCTTCACGATTTAACCGAAGAAAAAATTTTCAAGAACAACATTCCCGTCTGTGATACTATGCTGAAAGCGCAACAAGTGATCCATTTTTGAAAAGAACCAACACGGTGAAAATTCGATTTTTTACAACAATTTGGTAAGTAAAAGATAACAGGAAAACGAAATGAGCCACAAATTACTATTCCAAAAGCTGGCCTGCTTCCGAAGGTTATTCCGCATATATAGTAGCATTTGAATATCATTGTGTATTACGAACTCGTTTCCCGAAATCAGACATGTACTAGTCCAAATTGAATTGATTAAACACAGCATTCGATGAACAGTATTCGAAATTGGCCAAGTTTAAGTGTGTCGTTTTTCCTCAGAAAAACACATCTTTGCAGACAAGGCAAACATTAGAAAAGCTTGGCCATAATTCCTCACCAAACACGCCATACATACCTTCATATTACCACTGATTTTGATATCCTCCAACATTTGTCTTCGTGAGATGAAATTCAATTCTCCGGAAGCATTTAGACTAGTTTATTACCCAGAAAGTTTTCAAGTTATGGTGAAAGTTCGTGGCCGGACATTTGACCGAGTGACACATTTGGCCGAAGGACATTTGGCCGACGGACATTTGACCGAGTGACATTTGGCCGGGAGACATTTGAGCGACGGATATTTTGCCGACGGACATTTGACCGAGTGTCATTTGGCCGGAAGACATTTGACCGAGTAACATTTGACCGGGAGACATTTGAGCAAGGGACATTTGGCCGACGCAAATTTGACCGTGTGACATTTGGCCGAGTGACATTTGGCCGAGAGACATTTGGCCGTGAGACATTTGGCCGAGTGACATTTGGCCGAGAGACATTTGGCCGGGAGATATTTGTTTATTGAAATTAGTATTTTCAAAAATATTTGAGTGTATATGGGTAAAAAGTAGTATCTAATTATTTAAATTCGTATTTAACAGTAGGATAAAAGCTGGTTCATCCCTTAAAGATAATGACCATTAAAAGTGAGATTGAAAGATTTTTCAAATCGTAAAAGCTTAAGATTTTTGCTGTCGTAAAATGTGCTTTTTCTCAAAATAATTACCCTGTTATTGTAATATTTAAAGTAAAATATACGGCCCTGTCGGCTGGGGCTTTAGAATACGCCGATTGCACCTCTGTAGAGGGGTAAGACCGCCCCCAATGAGGCGTCCTGGGTATGACGTTAAATTGCATCCAACAGCAAGACCTCTGATCTGGAGGTTTTGAGGAGCGTGGAACCACCTCTTAATTGCTGGTGTTCCCAGGTCCACCTTGACCCGGGGTGGTAGCACCTGTTAGGGTCCCAGCTATGGGCAAATAGTGAACTCCTAGTTTTCCAAGTTTTACTCGCGTCCTGGGTATGACGGTAAACTACATCCGCGTCCTGGGTATGACGGTAAACTACATCCGCGTCCTGGGTACGGCGATAAACTGCATCCAACAGCAAGGTCTCAGATAATGTTTTTAGAAAAATAATGTTGTCAGCTCCGTTTTTGAAACAATAATGTTGCCAGCTCTAACTTTTTGAAACAATAATGTTGCCAGCTCTAAGTTTTTTTGTAAAAAAGTAATGTTGCCAGCTATAAGTTTTTTTTTGTAAAAGAGTAATGTTGCCAGCTATGCGTTTTTTTGTAAAAAAGTAATGTTGCCAGCTATGCGGGTTTTTTTTGTAAAAAGTAATGTTGCCAGGTATACGTTTTTGTGTAAAGGAATAATGTTGCCAGGTATACGTTTTTGTGTAAAGGAATAATGTTGCCAGGTATACGTTTTTTTTAAACAATAATGTTGCCAGCTATACATTTTTTATTCCATACAAAATAGGCATTTAAAATTAATATAACTGGATTTGGCATTAAATAACCCATAGTGGTTGATATGCCATAAAACCCAAACAAACAAAATAAAGTAAAATATAATATATACAGAATAGATTTTTTAAAAGCCTATAAAAAAAACGAAAAATTATAAATTAATACATTAAATAAATATTAATATTAGTATAAAGAGTGTGACATACATGTAAGTACGTCACTACATTTTCGGCGCAAAGTCTATTCGGTTAAATGTCCGTCGGCCAAATTTCCGAGTACCTTTATCTCCATCTTCATTGCCATATTCACAACGCTTCGGCCGTTGTACGCTCCGACCTTCTTCAGGTGTATGGAATTTTGAATCGAACCACTTATTTCGCCCACCGGGGTTAGCTTGTTCTAGTTCCAAGTGCCATGCCTCTTCCGGATGTCTCAGTTATTTTTTCTCTAACTCAATTCTCCAAGCTTTTTGGTTCATCATTGCTGCTATTATATACTGCCACCTTATTTCGGAGGTTCTGTAGTTTCCTTTACATCAATACAATGTCATCTGCATATCGTTTATTAGTTAAGGATACACCGGCCAATAATGAATCCTGGTAGAGTTTTCAGTTCTGTTGCGAGAGCATTAAACTAAAGAGCATCAACTAAAAGTGGGTATAAATTAGCATCATGGCTACATTACCACTAGGCTATGCTATACCTTAAGGTAAGAAGTAGATTATTATTATGCACCCGATGTTATTTTTGACTAGTTCAATTATACCCGGGTATATATTTTCTTCTTGGCTTTGGTTCAACAATGAGGAAAGAAAAACTTCAGTCAGAAACAAAATATGAACATGAAAACATCTCATTGCACGGATTTCGTAAACTTACTGACAAGGCTACAACCCATTGTTAAATTTCTGGGGTAAAGAATCATAAAGCTGTACCAATTTTTACGAAAGATAGAAGAAGAAAATTGACGAAATTTATGTTCATATATCTAGATATTGTTTTTGATGGGCGCTTAAAGACGCCTCGAGCTTTTATTTCGGACCAATATTATAAATCTTGTATTCAATTCTAAGAATTTTAAATCTCTTTTTAATCTTTTAATATCATGTAGAGTACATGACTAATGACTATTACATAGGCATATACAAATCTAGTCCAACATTACGCTGTAATCAATAATATTTTGGTGTATACCTATATCATAGACTTATCAACGTAAATAATATATATATATATATATATATATATATATATATATATATATATATATATATATATATATATATATATATATATATTAGGCCTGACGATTGCATATAGCATGTAACAGACTGTCGTCTCTAAGTGTTGACTTCTATGTTCACTTTTATATTTACACACTCTCTATCTGTGACATTGAGCACTTTATCGCATAAATATAGCACACCTTAAGACTATATTTCTTCATATATATATATATATATATATATATATATATATATATATATATATATATATATATGCACACACTGAAACAGACGTATATAAAAATGAATAACTAACGAAGTGGTAAATTATGTATTTTGTATTATGCGGACGTAATATATGTAGTAGAGATCTACAGTACAATTTTAAATCACACACGCACCCTCCCCCCCAATGCACGTACATGCGTACGTTCATACACATGCGAGCTCACACACACATATTGGTAAAATCTCCAACTGATACCAAATCAGTCAGTTTTCAATCCCGGCTTGAGGCAATGGGATGTCTAAACACACTGATGAGCTGTGAAACGGCGAAACAGTCTGTGGATGAATATATATATATATATATATATATATATATATATATATATATACGCACATACACACACACACATACATATATATATACATATATATATATATATATATATATATATATATATATATATATATATATATATGTATATATATGTATATGTATGTATGTATGTATATATATGTAGTTTATTTAAGCAGCATGAATTCATCCAGAAGACTTCATTAAATTTTTCCACGAATAATTGTCTGTCTGTGTGTGTGTGTGTGTTTGTGTGTGTGTGTGTGTGTGTCTCTGTGATTTACTGAAATGTCCTTGCTCCGAGTCACTACCGAAAAAACTTAACAAATGGCGAAACATCATTCCTTTCACGTACCGAAAAAATTGGGGAGTGTTTTCATGTGACACAGCACCATGAGACTATCCTTAGAGTTGCGCTAATGACGTTTTGAAAAGAGATACGTCCTGTGCGTGACCTACCCTATCCTATAAACAAATGGTTTACATGCCATGGTTTCCTTGTGCTTGGATAAAGACCAATCTTTAGGAAATTGTCCATTGAAAATGGTGTCCCAATAGTAGAACTTACGAGAGCAGCTAGGATTTTTGGTCATTGAATTTCTGCAGCCACCTAATAAATTATTTGCATCATGCTGCCTCCTCATGCGATCTGATTTTAAAAACGGTGGAGGTCTATAGCGCTCTGATTTATTGGTTGCCTAATTTGTTTTGTTTGTTTTGATTTTACGGCTTATCAACCCTTTGTGCGTTACTGAAAGTCGAAACATATTATGGATTATAAGAATAATTATTTTTTCGCAAGTGAATATTGCATTAACATTTTTGTGAGAATAGCAATGATTTTTTCAGATAGAGGTTCTACTATTTAACCCATCGCTGAGAGAGGCGATAGATTCATACATTTCCCAATGGTATTTGCGACTAAGTGAATGTAATGAAACTGATTATAATTCGGTTCTCTGATTTATCATTCTGTATGTTCACCATAGTCTATGAATATAGAATACAACGCAGTACGTTCAATGAAACATATGAAAATGAAACACTAATATTTCATGGTCATAATTTATTCCATTGGGATCGTAAATACGATCCAATTCATCAGACCTACAAATTCAAAAAGAAAACAGAAAAGAACAACTCCGGAAATAAAAATAGAATTTAAAGAGAGTGTAAGTATGAGAGTTGTACCTGGATTCTATCCTCTTGGAATTTTTTATTCAAAAAATATACATGTATGTGCATGCGCCTATGTATATATATTTATATATTTTGCATATGTATGTGTATATTTACCACTAATATTAGCTATATATCTATATATATATATATATATATATATATATATATATATATATATATATATATATATATATATATTCTTCAAAATGTATTTTTTTCTTTTCATGTTTATGACTTTAAAAGCAATAAGAGACCTCAAATCGGTTGAGAACTGGGGCAGTAATGGGTTGGTTAACTTTAACGCCTTCAAAACAAAACTGCTCTCTGTTAATCACCACAGAGATCCTTTCCATCTCCCATTAGAAGGTCTGACGGTCAACTTCCCGAGAGCACCTCTCTGCGGCTGCTCGGTATCACGTTGTCTACTGACCTGAGATGGAACAAATACATTGAGTCAATTACTTCGCCCACTGCAAGGAAAGTATGCCCCTTGTGCCGCGCCAGGAAATTTTTCTCCCCAGAATCGATCCTTCAAACCTACAAATCAACCATTCGCCCTTGCATGGAGTATTGCTGCCATATATGATCTGGAGCCCCTTCTGTTTGCCTCGGGGTTCTTGATAAGATCCAGAGACGAATATGCAATATAATTGGCCCTGATCTTTCTTCTCGTCTGCAGTCGCTCTTTCACAGACTTGCTGTCGCCTCTCTCTCTGTCTTTTTTTACAAATACTTTCATGGTAATTTCTCCGATGAGCTGCTTTCCCTGGTTCCCAGACTTCAAGCGTCCTACGAGTCTGGCATCCCGCTCTCACCCTTTCACTGTTGAAACTGTTAAATGTAGCCGCCTCTTCTACTCCAATAGCTTCATATCTTGTACCTCTCGCCTGTGGAGCTCCCTTCCCTATTCCTGTTTCCTTGTTATCTATAATCTCCAACTATTCAAATGTAATATCACTCGACATCTCCAGTTGCCTTGATCAATCCACTATCCTTCTCCTCATCCGTCCTTCTATCACTCCTATCTGCTCTCGCTCCAAATCCTCTATAACCACTTGCTTGCTAGTGGTTTCCTGCCTTGCTAGGGTGAAATGCTTAAAAAAATGGCAGAGAAGTAAATGACAAAAACATAAAATTTGAAAAGTGATTTACAGAATATACTCTAAAAACTTATTACAAGAAAAACAAACGTCAAACCTTCAGATATTTAGGACAGACTATAAATAAATGTTATAAGAAAAACACAAGTAAAATTTTCAGACATTGAAAATAAAATAAAAAGATGTGAAAGAAATGGATATTTTTCGAAACAATAAGTTCGCTGCTTCAGTTAAAGAATTCATTTTTTTTTATTTAAAAGAGAAATTAATTTATTAAGGCCAATATGTATAAAGTGAAATAATTTCTGTGTCTTTCCCGGGGAAATTTACGCCCAGCTTCATTGAACATATCGCCTTTCCTAACAAAACTACTACTATTACAATACAGTATATTTAAATATACAGCGATAAAAAAATAAAACAAAGCAAACCAATAGAAAGATGAATGTAGTCGGCTAGGTTGTACTTCTAGATATATCGGACGACATAATGTTACATATATTCACCATTTCTTTCAATGTATAGCGATAACCGACATTTGTCACATCCAGTTCGCTACCACTACATATACAGGCTGAGCATCAATAAAAAATTTAGTCAGAAGTCGAAACACGTCACATTTGATTTGTTTTTCGTTTAAGGCTTTTAACAAGGTTTAGCATGATGGTCTTCTTTACAAGTTGAAAAATTGTGGTATTTCTGGAGGTTTCTTTGATTTCATTTAATTTTATGAAACCGCGTAATAAAAGTTATCTTGTATAGCCATTCCTCTAGATTTTTCTTTTTTTTGCATTAACACATACGTCCCCTATTGTTCTATTCTTAGAACAACCTCCCTAGTGTTATTAGTTCCTCACTAGGTATGTATGCTGATGACATAACTATTTACTCCTGTCTTAATAGTCTGTTAGGTTTGATACAATAAAATTGGCTACTGATCTTGAAAATGGCCTTACATCTGTTGTTAATTGTGGTAAGAAAAAAACGCCTCTAAAACGATTTTGCTCTCTATTATTGAGAGCATAGCGGATAGCAACTCGCTGCATTTTCTTAGTATCACGTTTTCTCCAGACATGATGTGGAATAAATATATTAAATCAATTGCTAAATCTGCTGCTAGGAAATTTCGTTTACAGCGTTGTGCTAGACAATTTTTTAAGCAGAATCATTTATGCCTGCTACTCGTCCGTGCATCGAATATTTCCGCCACGTCTGTTCTGGTGCTTCTGCTATATATCTAGAGATTCTTGTAAAATGTCAAAGAAGCATCCGCAATTTTAACAGTCTTGACCTGGCATCTCTGCTTCTGTCACTTTTCCGCCACCGCAACCTAGCTTCCCTTTGCCTTTTCAATAAATATTTCTATGGTAACTGTTCTGATATGCTTTCTTCGTTGATACCCCGACATCATGTATTTAAGCGCAATACTAGATAGGTCTCATCATGTCATTGTTGAATTTGCTAGTTGTCACCATAAATTCTATATTAATATTTTCGCACTTCTCCCTTTTAGAATTCATTTCCGACCTTTTGCTTTTCTGTAAACTACGATCTTCAAAAATTTAAATGCAATGTCAATCGTTATCATCTGTCTCCTAAGTACTGTTCTTTTGTTGTCCTCTTTGCTTGGAATGAAATGTTTTTTAAAAAAATGCTCATACATATTTCTACATATGCGTTTGAGTGCGTTTTTTAAATATATCTATTTATATATACGCATTTATAGAAAGCTAATATGAATGTGTGAGCCCGGACGCATGCGCGTGAAGTGACCAGTGTTAGGTATTTCTTACGAGTTTACGCTCCATAGTTGCTGGACAAGACCTTTATTTATTTTTGATTCTGTGCAGAAAATGGGTCCGTTGTACTTAATCAATATCTCCGATGACTAATGGCCAATCGATAGAATGTGGAAATAGATGTCCTTAGGTCTGAGAAATAAGTTATCTTTGCTCGTGTTTCAAACGCGAAATAAGCTGCTGGCCGATTTGTTTCTCATTATTTCATCAACTCTTCATAATTGGTTGTTTCCGTTCAGCTCATTTTTTTAAAAATACCCGTACAAAGGTCACGTCCTTCGAGCATACTTGCATGAACGAATTTGTGAGATTCGCACGTTATCCAGTCTACAAAGACAGGTGTCCTTGTTCGCTGGTAAAAAAAAATAAATACAATAAATACATATGATCGATCGATTGTGACAGTGACGCACGAATTAATTCCTTGCTAGTGGCAATCTCATTTTTCTTGTTTTGCAATGCACTTCATACAGACTGAATGCTGATTTAGTTTCTTAATTCCCACAATGACTGAAGTAGCCGTGTCGTGTGGTAGCGATGAGAGCAGCAGTAAGAAAAAATTCCTTGCTGACTTTTAACTGTGGTTCAAACACAGTGTAATAAAACTTGTCTATAGTAAATACCGATCGAGTGTGTACCGTTATGCAAGAGAATAACATACAATGCTATTACGTTCATTCACGGTGTAACGGCCGTTGTGAATGTATGTTATTAAATCATTTAAAATTGATTAGATTAAATCAGTTTCAGATCACACCAGAGATCAGCTCTAAAACAACAGAATTAAATTATTACAGTTTCTGGTTATAAAATGAAGTACACTGACTAGTATTGCTCAGAAGCTGCGGTCGCATTATACAAGAGATATATGAAATAATCAGGTTTTTCCCAAAGAAATTCAAAGGTCGCACTATATAGGAAGTCGATTATACACAAATAACTGTAGTTATTATTCTTTTTTACAATGTTCCTGTATTTAAAAACTATGCTTATTATAGATTTAGCATTCGACGATAGAAGCATATCTCTTCGAGTTTTTTTCACCATCCTAATAATGGTTTAGTTATGCGACTCCTCAAATTGTCCTGTGGCGATCACATTCATTTTCTCCAGGTTTCTTGTTTGTTGATTGGTTTGTTTTGTTTAACGGCATATCGACTCTTTATGGATCATTTATTGCCGAAATTAATTTTCTTGGGAACTTTGAAAATTTTTTCAAAGATGTATTGCTGGTAATTTCCCTCTTCCTTTTCCAATAATATATTGCTGGTAACTATTTTTTACTATGAAAAATATTACTTAACTTCTTTTTTTTTACTTTGAAAATGTATTGCTTGTATTTTACTACCAAAATGTACCTTTATACTTTCATAATATTTTGACCCCAGATTAGGGGTTCTCTATTTTCCCATAATTGAGACCCCCCCTAACAGCTTCTACCACTCGCGATTAGGGTGAACTTGGGAACAACAACAATTAAGAGGTGGTTCCACGCTCCTCAAAACCTCCCAATCAGAGGTCTTGCTGCCGGATATAGATTATTGTTATACCAAGGATGTACCAGGGTACTTCGGCAGCATCCCGGCGAACATTCTTCAAACGTTCTCCGATATTTTTGCCGTTGTTATATATTTATTTTATCATTTTCAGTAATTGTATTGATCCAGAAATCGTCTAAGGCTTTCAGCATCTCTACTAGAATCTTTTCTGTTCTTTTTGCATTGTTTTGTCTCTTCATTTTTGTCAGTGCTGGTCTAACATGAGATTTTAATATTACAGGCCCATCTTTGTTTTTATGTATTTAAGCCGGTTGTGTTGTTATGAAAGAGCTCTTTGATGTAATCATTACATCTCTTTCCTCAATGTTGCCTTGGTGAATATACATATATATATATATATATATATATATATATATTCGTCAATGTAACAAGTTAAGATGAACATTAATTCATGGAAAGGTTCACATCAAAATTCCAGTAATAACCACGTATCAGACGAAATGCACGCATATATATATATATATATATATATATATATATATATATGTGTGTGTGTGTGTGTGTGTGTGTGTGTGTGTGATGGGCTCTCCCGTCGTTTTCAACGTATGAGTGTCTTTCAGTTCTGTTTTTATGTTTATGTTTCGTATTAGACAACGACCCTGCACGGGATTTGCAAACAAGTCCACAGGAAGGACATGCTGGATGGCTGACTGTCATATGTGCTGATGTATTAGCCCGAGATTTAGTGTTGATTCTTAATTTTCTCAGATGGTTGAGACGATTCGTTTCAAAGTTAGTTATACCTCGGTAGCAGATGTTTCTCCATTTTTCTCGGTTTTCAACATCAAGTTCGAATTCCTCTATAGGAATATTTGCAGCATTTAAATTGTATTTAATTTTGTCCTTCAAGCGTAACCAAGGACGGCCTACATTACGCTTCCCATGAGAAGGTTGGCTATACATGAGGATTTTCGGAATCCGATCATCACTCCTTCTGATATATATATATATATATATATATATATATATATATACATAATGTCATCCACAGACAGACTGTTTCGCTGTATCACAGCTCATCAGTGCGGCTAGACATCCGGTTGCCTCTAGCTAGGATTGAAACCCGACTGAATAGGTATCAGGCGGATATTCTACCACTAAGCTGTCGGGATGAAGGTGAGTTTATAGCGTATTTATTTTTGGAAACACGCCCAGTGACCGACAGTGACTCAATTCGGCTTGCGAAGAGTCTCGCTATATAGCTATAATAGTCACTGTTTACAAACCCATACCTCAGCCCGAGAGTGCTCAACTGGAATTAAATAATTCAGGAGCTAATATAATGTCATATATATATATATATATATATATATATATATATATATATATATATATATATATATATATATATATATATATATATATATATATATATATATATATAAAATAAAAATCTATATGTGGTATCTTACCCATGATAATAATAATGGACTATTACATACTTAATAAATACTGCGCCTCAGGAGTAGTTCAAGTGTAGTCAGTAGTTCAAGTCGAGTCAGAGGCAGTCCGAAACAGAGTCGCGTTCAAACAATTGCGACAAGATATTGGAATAGTGATACTGGTCGAGACTACATTGTTATCTCTAGTAAACTTTATTGTTCATACTAACACTTCTACTTCTCTGTATATATTCCTGTTTGTAATATATCTGTGTTATTCCATACCTGTGTTCGAGTTCTTCTTTATTGGTTCTACCTTGGACTATCACCGTGGTACAAGGAACCTGACCATAACACTTTGACATGATTTTAGTGGCCCCGTTCAGTTAGATTTTAGTGGCTCTTAAAGCTTTAGTTCCCTTAATGTGGTGCTGCTATCACATATGTTATTGATCAATTTTCTTTGCAACAAGCAGCCCCTTTGCAGGTAGAATTCATTTACTTTTGAGTTTTCAGCTAGTTTTTGATCTTGGCCGGATGGTTTATCCTTCCCCAGGCGCGTTTGTCTGTTCGCCATCTTGAAAACACATGGTGGCATATCGGGTAATCATTTTACAAAACCTCAGCCTCCGACCACCTGAAGATTGCGTGATAAACGAATGAAACTAGCAGTCGTGGTCAGTCACTGCCCACCAGAATTTCTACTTTAACACACACACACACACACACACACACACACACACACACACATATATATATATATATATATATATATATATATATATGGCCACACGTATTCGAGGATACCCGTCTACTAGGGTTGTTAATCAATCCCTAATTTAGTCGCTCGCTCAGGCATATTTGTGTTTGCTCAAAACCCATAGAACACATCTATAGTTTATACTGCAGTTATGTTGAGCTGAGCTTAGTTACAGTTTCTGGGAGAGAACGTTTTATCTAACGTGATCAACAATTTGAACAAGGCCACCATGCTCAAGCCCTCTGCCACGATGATTTTTGGAATCGTGCTAGCACAGCTATTGACGGCGCACAAGAGTTCCGCCTATCCATTTTCACTCACAGGGCTTGTGTCAAACCATAGTATGGTTTTCAGGCACTTTCCAAAGTTGCTGCACGTTGGGATCGACCTCGATCCAGTCCGATAACAACAGGAAGTCGCCTTCAAGAGAAATCGACCATGATGAGATTTGAAGCCGGGTCTCATGGTATGAAAGCGAACATTCTAACCACTCGGCCAGTAATTTATAAAAAGAATTAATAAGCAATGTTAATGAGATTAATGGCGAAATCACTTCGCTAACAAGACTTAATGATACATTAGCTTAATATTAATTACTTGAATAATACGATCTTTATACTTGAGTTGTTGTATACTTTAGTCAGATGGAACTGAGGAGCCGAGTACTTTCGACAATTTTAAATTGTCAGCAAGGGATTTCGCTATTAATCTCATTAACATTGTTAATTAATTCTTTGTATAAATTACTTCTTTGTGACATAATGTAAAAGCTTTACACTCTAATATATATATATATATATATATATATATATATATATATATATATATATATAGATAGATAGATAGATAGAAAGATAGATAGATAGATAGATAAACATATATAAAAGCTGATATTCTGTTAAACAAACAAAACAAACCAATAAGAACGATTCCTACAAAAATTAAACGGCACCAGAAATGTTTTAGAACAAAATATGAATTGTTTTTATTTCAACCAGATTTACCAAAATTATAAGCAAGAAGAATTCGCGATGCCACGCATTTTTAAACAATACGTTTCAACTGTTGAGCCCTGCAAATGTGTAAAACTTGCAACATACAATAGAAAATTAAGCATTACCAACCTCATAATTATTAACAAAACGCCAATAAAATAGAAACTCAAAAACACCAAAGTAATTGTAATTTATTAATTTTGCAGCCCCTTACATGACTGCAAATAATTTCATCGAATATGCATCGGCGACAGTAAATCGAAGATTGAAAAACCACCTAAAACCCCTACACACCACTGAAACCCCTACACACCACTGCCTATCCCCAATTAGAAAAATTATTGCTGATAACACATCATTTTTTTTAATTTAATTGTAAATGACGTCTTAAGGTAATGGTAGCACTTTATATAAAACAGTTTGAGACCATACCGGATCTGACAAGGGGGGAAACTTACTGGCTTTCTTTTAAAGACATCACCAGCATGAAAGTTCCTGTATCATCAAACACAGCTTAGAATTATCTACTCCCACATAATACAAATTAAAACATAAACAAAGAAAAACGAGCTAAAATCGAACACATTTGAAAATGGATAATTATTGTCTGAAGGCGCTTGGGACAAAATCTATACTCTTTTATCAATCTCACCTGCCCAATAAAATAAAACAGTAAAAATATTTGTAAACTCATAAAATATAAGAATTTCTTGTCTGACACGATATATATATATATATATAAGTAGGTTACATGTTCGGATCGCTTCGTCGTCACTAATATAACGAGAGTGCTTGGAAAAAAGATTTATTCTTCAATTTACGTTTCTCCTCTTTATAGGCATTGTTATATCCATAATATAACAACACAGACATTTCACGGACGTAATGGAATAGCTGTATGGAAAAAGAATAACAAACATGCTTAGTTCTCTGAGAGCTTTATGCACATAAACACGTGTCCCACGCACAGAAATTATAACATATGCATCAATAATCCGAGTGTAAGAAAGGAGAACGTAACGTTTTATATTTCCCGAAGGGGTATCTCGAGTTGCGGCAGTTTCTCTACGCACTTGTTTACGCTATGTGGTTTTTCAATTATGACGGACGCCCTTTGATTCTGGGCTCTACATCGAACCGCCCGATTAACGTCAATTCAGGCGGGTTTCGATTCTAGCTAGAGGCATCCGGACTTATAGACACACTAATGAGATGTGATAAAGCGAATCAGTCTGTCTGTGTATGACAATACATATATATGTGCTCTTTTCGAGGTTGCAGCCTTTTTCCATAAAGATCTTGCAATTGCTAAAATTATATTGGTCGATTGCAAGAGAATACCGACAACGTAAAATTAAACTTGAAAATCAGAGGCATGAAAGAAAATAAAGAATGTACAAATAAAGAACGGTAAAAAAAAAAAAAAGGTGTTGAACGAAAAATAGAAAAGAAAAATGGAAGTTGTGAGAATTAAGAAGAAAATTCAGTGAAAAAAGAAAAACTGATAAATTATGAAATTAGAAATAAAAAGATGCGATAAATTTCCCAGGAGTAATCAAGCGATATTTAAATTCGAGGTCTTTCCCGTTTGTCGATATTGTAACTCTATTTCGTTACATGAAGCAGCTAACTGAATTGACTAGTTTCTTCTTCTTGGTAACTTCGTTTGAATTTTTGAATTTTTTTTTTTTTTCTGAAATTTTTGTCATTCTTCAAAAAAAGTTGTCTTTTTTTTTTTAATGCAGCGCAGACTTTTCTACGTTTTTCATAACACCTTTTTTCTGCTGTCAGTGTTTATCATTGGCTACGTTTTCTTCCGCGGCAGCAACAAAATTATAAAGAATCAAATGAAGAAAGAGCAAAAAAAAAATTTGCTTTTCCATTCCCCAAGTAAAATTTACCTGGCAAAAAAAGTTTTGCAAATGTGCTTTTATGTTTTATAGTTTGTGTCTTGAATTAGAAAACGGAATGGCATACATTTACATGCCCAGTGACTTGAAAAAGTCAATTGCATTAAATTTTGGTCATAAAGCAAATGTTTATAGTTTTTTTTTTTCTTTCTTTCTTTCTGTTTGTTAGCAGTTGCTAAAATATTGTCGAAAACAAAACAGAAATTACTTTAAAGATGTAAAACAAATCTTTTCCCAGGATATTTCAAAATATTTCTACATTTCTTCATCGTTTTTAACGCTTTCCATATGCATTAAATACACGCGCGTACATACACACAAAAACACACACACACACACACATATATATATATATATATATATATATATATATATATATATATATATATATATATATATATATATATATAAGATTCTTAAAGACGAATGTCAAGGTATTGCGATTAAACTTTTTATTTAATTTCTCTGGTGTTTGTAAAAGTATTTTCTTTTCTAGAAAACAAAGTCTGCAAAACTGTGCAAAAGTTCTGCATATCCGAACGCTTTCCGGTATTCTTTTAGTCATTATCAAAGGCGATTTTTACCTTTTTTTTATTTTTATTTTTATCTAAGTATGTGCGTTTTTTATGTACGTGTCTAAAGTTGAAAGATTGTTTTATTTTCCGAACAGGAGCAGCACATTGTGGCCGTGTTCATTGTTAATGTTATTGAGTGTTAATTTTTTTCTTTTTTATAATTAGAGCTGCCGTTATTTTTAATCTATTTTTACATGTGGATGAGGCTATTATACTTGTAGTTTCTACTAGTATGTTACAGATGGAGTTTGGAATGTTTTTGTGTGCGTTTAAATGAATGCTAATAGAACTATGGTCGTGTAGGTGTAATGTAAGTGGTCGAGATAGGTATGTATTAGTGTAACCAATGTAATTATTTATGATTTGGGTTTGATCATGAATACCACTCCTTATAGGGCATTTGAACTCGTAAAGTCTGTTGGTTCTTTGTAGTTTTGATTTTGCAGCTGTGTTATTATTTTTGATGATAAGGTTAGCTGTTTTAAATTATATGTAATAGATAATTTAATTTTCTTGTTCGGGTCGAGTTGCGTATTTCAAAGAGAAAATTCATTTAATAATGTAAAACAGACACGAGTCAACAAAGGTTTTCCTAACTACCTCATCAACCAGCAGATTAGACTATTTCTTTCTCAAGTAACTAATAATGATACGGAACACACAAAGAAAATAAATAACATTAACAACTTCTACAAAAGTCAATACATGTCAAATATATGCCAGATAAATTTTCTCTTAGAAATATCATAAAATATGCACAACCCCAGTCGTGCATATAAAAAAGAAAAATTGTGAAGTATAAGCATTCAACAGCTGATATACCCTGACAACTGGACGGAGTGATTTACTTGGATTAATTAATTGAAGTTAGAAATTAAGGAGGATTTGAGATAATCATAATAAAGTAATTCTTCGAGTCTAGAAGAAACCTCAGCAGAAAGCACTGACCGGCCGAAAATCGAAACCCGATCAGATGAGTCAAAAGTCTTAACAACTGTACCAACGGGCCGTGTTGACAAAGATGTGACTAATTAGACTCGTTCAAATATTTCATGGTGGAACTCGTCCAAGTTTCCCTTACCCATAAGACAGTGACGCCAAGAGCACAGTCCTATGGGTAAGGGAAACTTAATTTCTATCAATTTTATATCCTTGCTTGAACCGGATTCTAATACTCTGGATGGAGAAGATTGGGGATAGTAGTCGTGGCTCTTGAGGGCACAGTCCTATGGGTAAAGAAAACCACGGAATATGTGAACGAGCGGCGCTATATTGAGTCTAATTAGTCACCTCTTCATCTTCGTTGCTACAGTTGGTATGACATTTGCCTCATATCGTAACTGTCCGGGTTTCAATTCTCGGTAGTGGATTCTTGGTTGTGGAGGCGCACTGCTGATGAGTCCAAAATGTAGGACAAAACTCATTGCTTTCTGCATTCTGTTGAGGTTTCTTATATATATATATATATATATATATATATATATATATATATATATATATATAGAGAGAGAGAGAGAGAGAGAGAGAGGCTCGGATTGAGAAATTCAGTACGAATCCATTACATTCACTTAAGTGTTAATACTCTTGGGAAAGGTAAGAATCCTCTTCTTCACTCACACCTCAGCTATGGATAAATAACAGGACGGGTTATATGGGATGGCAACTGGTCTACCACAGCAAGAAATGGCAAACTACTGCGGCGAATGAATCTCCCTCGTCAGTCATGTATCGAAACATATATGATCGCCTGAGCGTGTATCACGCATAACTGACATATATATATTTGTGATGTCAACGAACACTCGTTTAACACTTTTGTGATGTCAACGAATACTCGTTGTCACTTTCGTAAAACTCTTTGTAGTAGAGACTTTGTAATCGCAGATACAACTATAGTACCCAATTGAACAATACTGGTGTCAGACGCCTTCGAATATCACTCGCACTAATAGTACTTGCTGGATAATATTCGCTCGAATAGTAATCCTTATAGCGATCCGAATAGAAAATAATGTAGTTAATAGAGTAGAGGATAAGAGTCCGTATAGCAATAGAGGATAGAATAGAAATAGCGATCATTAGTTGTAAGCTACTTCCTACATATATGCGTTTCCTCTATGGTCACGTGGTCTACTTAATTCAATAATGGGATCGCCTGTGTTCGCTCACTGCTGATCTATGATCAAACTCAAGTGTCGGCAGCGACAATTTATTCCTATGTACATACATATATATATATATATATATATATATGCATGTATATATGTATGTGTGTGTGAGTGTATGTGCGTGTATATATATATATATATATATATATATATATATATATATATATATATATAAATCAAACAACTATAATAGATAAATCAAATAACTAGATATTAGCAACCGTATATACGTGCGTTAGCATGCATAAAGAGGGAAGTGGATCAATATTTATTCAATTAAATTTATGGTGTAAACATAACAGTGCTCAAAAAGTATATAGTCATAAATATACAAATACAGAAAGTAGAGTGTAGGTAGTTGAATATTGTAAAAAACAAATAAGGCAAGCTTAAAGTTTAAAAGAGTAGCGTCGGGTAACACTCGTTAAGTAATAATAGACATTAAAATGTCTAAGTTGGTAATATATATATATATATATATATATATATATATATATATGTAAGCAAATATAAATGGATATAAATCCGACAGAATGGAGAAAAATATTTGGAAAAAAAACAAACAAAAATCCTTAAATGCAATTATGTTGATTTAATATGAAAACATTCATATTAACATATTAACATATGTGAGAAAACGGCATTATTTTTGCACCACCCGAATAGTATTTATGTGGTTTTACTGTTTTTGAAGTGCTGTGGAACGTCAATATCTTGATTATGTCATAATATTCTGTTCGAGTTATATGTGCTAATCCGTTTTCTAGGCGCATTTGAATGTCTTTAAGTATTTAAGTGATTTGAATTCTGTTATTTCGTATATTCCTTTGTTTGTGATACCACAATATTTTGAAGACGGGCGGTCCTCGCTAAAATCCACAAGTTTCATGATAATCCATATTTCTTAATAAAATTGGGATTAAGCCAGTAATGTAAGGGACATATTCAGGGTGTTTTTATATACACCCACTGTCCGCTTAATTAAGGATACGTGAACAAATACTCTTTTATTCAAATTTCTAATCTACCCGTCTTGTGGGCATAGTCATTTAAATATGGAAATGACGTCGAGCTGAATTTCATTTCATACATTTCTAGGGAGAGAAAAGTGATTTAAGTGTCTTTGAACTCGGCATGTTTGCTATTGCCTGATGGGTGCTTATATTTCAAAACTGCTGATTTGCTAGACATTTCACGCACAATCGTTTCTAGGATTTACAGAGAATGTTGAAAAACAGAAGAAAATCCAGTGTGCGTCAGTTATGCGATTGGTAAGACGATTTCTGCAAAAGACCACACCAGGTGCCATGCCTGTCAGAAAGAAACAAGAAACCGAATTTAGAATTTGTTAATGATCACAAAAGATACACAATAGAAGATTGGGAAGAAAAATTCCTGGACTGATGAATCTCGATTATTGATGGTAGGGTCAGAATTGTTTCCATAAACCTGAAAGCATGGGTCCAATATGCCTTTTAGCAAGAATTCAGGCTGCTGTTGGTGGTATAATCATATAGGGGGAATATTTTCTTGTTCTATCGCTTAACACAAATAAAATATCATTTTTTTAATCTCGCAGACTATCTACAGAACGTCTGAATTTATTATACAAATCACATAGACTTAAATAACTCGAATCTGATTTGACCAATTTTTGCTAAATTTTTACGACTAATATTGACGTGAGAACAAAGCTTGAGTTAAGTCTTAAGTAGTTTCAACATATCATTTTTAAAGTTACTGGATTTATTAGAAAAATTGCACTCTGAAATTATTATGGCGATTTTCTAAGTGTAGCTTATATATGACACATGGCACCTAGAGAGCATCACACTAACTACTCAATAGTAATTGTTCTGGCGAGACAAGGTAAACGTTACACCACGACGAGAGAACCTCTCAACTCATTATGCAGATTAAATTAATATTTCCATGACTTTAAAATATAAAAAAAAAGCTGTTTTTTATAATATATGTTGAAATATGAGTAAAAGAAAGTACATAAGAAATGTTGAAAAACAGAAAAAGTGAGAGAATATTCACATTGACTATACCAAAGGCTGTTCGCATAGATTACCGAACGAGAAAGAGAGCTATTAAGATATAGCTGTTGAGAATGAGAAGCAAAGAAAAAATCTTTAAGAAACTTGACTCCGCTCAAATGACGTAAATTAAAGGGATTTATAGCGAAAACTATACACCGGGACTTGTACCATTCAAAGAAAGTCTAGTCTATGAAATCACATTAGTCAGCACTGCACAGTTTAGCTAATTTAGCAAGGATACAGTAATGGTTTGGTCATATTATCACACTGCTGCCGACTTTCGGCATTCTTTTAACCACGGGCACAGATTTGCATCGGATGGAAACCATCTGTTGTCCTATCTATCAAGTCCATTGCGTGTTACCCGAGATTCGTCCGTAAAAATTACTTTTAAAAATTCAATTCTAGCGCTTTATGATATCTACTTTACAGAGAAGTCTTTGACTAGGAGATTTTCTTCAGAGATCCCAATTTGCGAAGTATTCTACAACTTTTGTCCGTCTTGTCTCCTTCAAATCAAGCCTATCCAAAGATCTGAGCACTGGTCAGATATGGTTGCCTCCCTAGAAACTTTAGTTTACGATACTCGAGAGGAGACAAGTTTCTTAAAGTCTGTTCCTTTGCTTCTGGTCCTCAACTGTATTGTTCGATAATCTCGGCGAACAGTTTTTGGTATCGCCAATGTGGACATTCCCTCACTTTTTCTGTTTTTCAACATTTATCAGATACTTTCTATTACACATATTTCAACATATATTATGGAACAAATAACTTTTTATTAAATTTCAAAGGCCTGGAACTAATATCAGTTTAATCTGCATAATGACTTCAGGGTTTCACCTCGTCGTGGTGTAATGGTTAGCATGCTTGTCTCCCTAGAACAATTACTATTTAGTGAGTTCGATCCACACTAGGTGATTTGTGCTACATATAACCTACTCTTAAAAAATCGCCATAATAAATTCAGAGTGCAGTTTTTCTAATAAATCCAATAAACGTAATGAAACATATTGAAACTACTTAAAAAATTAAATCAAAATTTGACGTCTAAATTAATCGTTTAAATTTTGAAAATTGTTTAGAATAAATTCGAATTATTGAGGTTTATGCGTTTTACATAATAACATCAAACGGATAATATATATTTATTACTACGGTGCGCCTTTCTTCTGTTCCTCTATTCAACAACAGCTTGTTGTTGATAAATAAATTTAAAAAAACATGGCAGTTGATTGCTACATGAAATGCGGCAATGAGTTTTCTCTGTCAAAGTCAGCTCTAGAGCCACCGGATTTCAATCCTATTAATAACCGGTGAGAATTGTATATAACATTTGAATTTCAGTTTAAAATATATTTTCTTATTTTTATTAGAAATATTTACATTAACCTATTTACTGGTTTGAAATTTTATTATACAACTTCATTTGTAAATAAATTGTAAACATTTCTGTCATATCTAGTCCTTCTACAATGTATTTAGAGATTCTAGATAAAACAAAACGAAGAAACTGTAATTTTATTGATCTGTCTTCTCGTTTTCCGTCACTTTCCTACTGCAGTAACGTAACTTTCTTCTACCTTTTCTATAAATATTTCATTATAATTGTTCCGATGAAATTTGCTCTATGCTAGTTAAACTTTATGAACTTAAGCGAAATATTAGATTGGCGCAAAATCTTGTCAATTTAATCTGAAATGACTTGATATAATCGTAGGTTCTATGTTAACACTTTATTCTCTCTCATGCCTCGCTTTTGGAAATCTTTTCCAGCTTCTTGCTTTCCAGTCAAGTTTGATAATCAACAATTTAAATGCAATGTCAATCATTATCTTTTGTCTTCTTAATCCTTATTTTATTGTTCTTTCTCCTCAATAACTTTTTTCTCATATTCTCTAACACTCTGTAACGTCTTGCTTCTAAATGGTTTTATTTTTCTCCTTGAGGTGAAATGATTAAAAAATACGTATAACAGAATAGTTTTCTATTTCCTGTATCTCAAAATTGCTCCGGTTTGTAAGAACATTAAAACAGAAAGAATATGTAAAGTTATTGCGTAATGGGAATACTACGTTGGAAATAATAAAAGAATTGTTCAGCGAAGAATGCAAAACAATTAAGGAAAGAAATTGGAAAGAATGGCATGATGAGAATAAGAAAACGACAAATATCTTTAAGAATGTCACAAAAAAGAGTTCTACGAAAAGTTACAAGGATAATAAATAAGAAAGTTGGATTGTCCCCGAAGAAAATAATTTAAGAAGTTGCTGTTGCAAATTTCAACAGAAAATGATATAATGAATGGTAAAAACACTGACTGAAGATATTATTAAACCCACCAAATTATTTAAATAAAAAAAACACATCACAAAGAGAAACTTTCACATTCAATGAAGAAGTTTTTCGTTGACTTTTTTTTTGTTGTTTTTTTACTAATGTTCTCAACGTGTCATTCAACGTAGACGTTTAGTTAAAGACATTCATGTGCGAATGGTAAGAGAAAGAAGTAAGAAACTGTTTCTGGAGATATGTGGGGAAAGGTAACGGTTAATGAAAGGGTTGAAGAGGTTAAGATTGTTCGGAAAAGCATCCGCTTAGGAGTCAATTCTACACCATATCGGTTCATACGAAGAAGCTGTTCCATTTGAACTTCATATATATAACTATATATTCTAATAGAATACGAAGAGAATGAAAAGGGGTTTCGAATCTGTGTACATGAGATGGCGGATTTTATATGTGAAAGTTACAATTGTCCAGTCACACTCTCTATATATTCATAGTTAAATGTAATAATTATATTAGGTTGGTGCAAAAATAATGTCGTTTTCTCACATAGTAACATATGTTAGAAAACGACATTATTTTTGCACCAACTTAATAGTTTAATATATTCCTGTATCCCCAAGCATTCTATGCCAGATTATCATTGTTTATATTCCTTTTGAAGGAGTTCGGAAGCGTGGTAGCACCTGTTAGGGTTCCAACTGGGGTCAAAACATTATGAAAGTATAAAAATAGATTTATATAATAAAAATATTACCAACACTACATTTTTTGAAAAGCAAAATATTACCAGCAATACATTTTTGAAAAACATATTTCCAGCAAATCATTTTTTAAAAAGAAAATCTACATCGAAAAAATATAAGAAAAAGAATATAAGAAAAATATTATCAGCAATACAATATCTATCTATCTATCTATCTATATATATATATATATATATATATATATATATATATTGAACAATAAAAAAAATTAAATATTTCAAATCTTTAGAGACACTGGGATGTATATTAATATTTTTTCGTTTTTATTATTTCAGTTAGATTCCTCGACTAGTTTCGGGCAACATGGCCATCATCAGGAGAAAAAAATCTGCTTGTTAGTAACAGTGAACGACAGAAATGAATGTCTTGATGGATATATATATATATATATATATATATATATATGTGTGTGTGTGTGTGTGTGTGTGTGTGTGTGTGTGTGTGTGTGTGAAAATATTGTAGAAAATATGAAAGAAACTGGTTTGGTAAATAATCCAAAGTTCCTTAGTATTTTTGTTATTCTTTTTAAAAAATAGTGCTCGATACGAAAGTAGAGCATAAATATAATTATTTATTTAAAAATATGATTCCAACTCGCTACATAAGAGGTCTCATGTTTCAAAACAAGAGCCGAAAACTTCAAAATAATATTTGAATTAACTTGAGTTAAAGTAGGCTCTGTTCCATCTTCAAGCATTCCCAAAAAAATTTCGCTTGAAGATGGAACAGAGCCTACTTTAACTCAAGTTAATTCAAATATTATTTTGAAGTTTTCGGCTCTTGTTTTGAAACATGAGACCTCTTATGTAGCGAGTTGGAATCATATTTTTAAATAAATAATTATATATATATATGTATGTATATATATTAACAACAATACATGTGACTCTCAACAAAAGACATCCTTTAAAATAATACGTCAATGAAAACTGATCTACTACAATCTGATTTCTTACAAAGTATACATATTCTATCCATACGAACCTATTCTAAAAATCTTGTTGGCAGTAAATAATCCATTGAGGTTGATATTCCGTAAAACCAAATAAACTAAACCAAAACTAGGTGTTCGGAAATTTTTAATGTAAAGGAGAAACCTTAAATATGTTCATGTATTGGTCACTTTCCTTATTTAAAAGAAGCGTACGGATATTTTAAAATATCATTTGGAATTAAAGTACAAGTAACAATTCAATTAAATTTTACTTTTCTCATATGTCTTTTTTTCTCTCTCTTTTTTAACTCTTTCGTCAATTTGGTTAAGAAAATAAAGCACACTTTAATAAAAAGATATATTAAAAATAAACTATGATAAGTATTTCACGCGTATCAATAATTGCCGTTTTAATTAATGCCTAGCCGCTAATATGCCTCTCTGCATAGGATGATAACCAAAACATGTTACACACAGATTTTGTCTTTGTTGAATACCCACAGAGCTCACCTGTGGCTTGATCTGAAACTAGGATGCGTGGACCTTAATTCCACTTTCTATGCATTAGCTGACCTGATCAACAGTCTGAACAAAGCCCGTATCGTCAAACCTTCGGTCACGATGACTTCGACTTTGAACTAGCGCAATCATCGACAGCTCCCATATAGCTATTTTAACTATTTACACTATTTACATTGTTCGAACTGTTTTCCTCATCTTTACTGCCATATTCACATCTTTTCGGCATATGATATTAGGTGACATTTAGAACCAAACTCTTTATTTAATCTATGGGGATAAATTGTTTTAGACATGGTACATGGAATTAGAACACTCTACACGCGTGGATTAAATAAAGGATTTGGTACGAAATTGCAAGTAATATCACCCGAAGCTGAGGCTGAAGCGTACAACGGCTGAAATGTCGTGAATATGGCAATAAAGATGAGAACAACAGTCCGATCAAAGTAAACACTGCAAATGTATTCTGTGTACTTAGGCAGCAAATGTTCGTTAAGGCAAAAAATAACAGACATTTTGTATCGATTAGTTTTAGTGATCGACTTTTCCAAATTAAGAATAATCTTTCTCGGGCAAGGAGGAAATTGCGTCAGAAATTGTGCGAAGCTCATTCCAGAAGAAAAGGCGGGGGTCAAACAGTGATATGGTTTTCAGACACTTTCAAAAGGCCTATAGCTTTAAGAAACCAGCTTGCTTACAAATCGATCATGGTGTGATTCGGACCGGTTGGAAATCGAAAGTTCTAACGATACGGCCACGTACCAGTTTAAAATACATATATACATAAATAAGTAAAACAATAATGATCTGGTACTGATTTCCGTGACCGAAAGTTTCATGTAGACAGATGTTGATACTATTGTCTTAGAATCATCAGGCGGTAAGAGTGATGAGATAAAAAGGAATATTGCTTTACTTATATTCTATAATGGCTCTGTTTTGTATATATCCTTTATATTTTACATTGACCAATGTTTTTATGACGTCCGTTTGCCTTTATTATACAATAATATATTATGCTGTGCAACCTCGGTTAATTCGTTCCTGAAGGCCGTTCGTAACACGAAATGTTCGTAAAGCGAAACTATTTTCTAATAGGAATAATGTAGAGAAAAAAAATCACAGTAAAATAAAATTGGAGAGAAAATCACAACACAAAACACGAATGCATACAACACGGCGGTCGACTCAGAAATTATTCTGTTCGGGTTAATTCGGTTCGGCAATGTTGTCCGAGAACCGAAATTTTTTCGATAGTCGAGGCATTTTCATCTCGAATTTACTCTTCGAGAACCGATTTGTTCGATATGTGAGAATATTCACTAACCGCCCCACTCGGTCGGATGTGGCACAAGACCGAGTTCATTGTGAAGTATCCGATCCGGTAGGCTCGGGCAAAAATTTCCCGTAAAAACGAGGTCGGGTAGCTGTCTACCACCCCAGACGAGACTCTGCCATTCGGCATAACCTCGTCTGGGTTCCTCTCTGGCCGGAGGCCATGAATTAGAAAGAAGATTAAGTCGACAAATAAATATTTCATTTTTTAAAAAAATTATTTTGTTATCTTTAACAGTTCTCCGCGGCTACAAGATAAAAAAATTATTTTATTTTAAAAATGAAATATTTATTTGTCGACTTAATCTTCTTTCTGATTCATGTCCTTACTTGGGTTTATTGATCACTTATAAGAAATTTAGGATAAGAATAATTCACCTAATATGGGGAATAAGCCTATTTCGGCAGACGAAAATATAAGTTGTCTGTCTTATCAACCCCAGTTTGGACTGAGTTCGTGGCAAAAATTGAAATTTAACTGTGAAAAAAAGAAAAAAAAAGATCGAAAAAATCTAAGTGCAGACACCTTAGCAAATATTCGTTGTGTATTTACGAACCTGGATGAAAATATTTTATTGTGTTTTTTGTTTTCGTTTTTTTTTTTTTTTTTTTTTTTCTCTATTCTCCCTCATAACTTCCGTTGTTCGTATATAATTGTGGTGGAGTCAGCTAAAATCTTTCATCCTATCTGCCTGAGGCGACCTAACAGCCGAAACCTGGGTAGCATGGTGGCTTGAGTTTTTGGTGTCCCTTTTGCTGTACACCTCAATTTTGGGGGATTTTTTATTGGACTTTTTTTATTGCACCTTTTTAAACGTGGCCTTTTACAGCCTCCTTTAACAATATACTATTTTATATTTTATATTCTATTTTAAATTATATATATATATATATATATATATATATATATATATATATATATATATACATATATATATATATATATATATATATATATATATATATATATATATATATATACATATATATATATATACTTGTGTGTATGTGTGTTTAATTTTTGAGCTATTAATGGATTTTTTATTGCGACATTCGCTTTCATTCTTATAAACATGTGTAGAGATTTTATAAGCAGTGAAAATTTACATCTACCGGCTTGGTTATTGGAGATCTTTAATTAAGGAAATGCGCCTTCTATGCCATACTAATTCATTTCACTGTTTAAAATGAAAGAAAATGCGTGGATACATAAAAAAATAACGTTTATAGCATTAAGAAAGGATTAAATAAATAAAATTCACCTTGCGACAAGATTCGAACCTGCGTACATCAAAGTGTAATAAACTACGTTCTGATCCGGTGTGCTGTAGACCAATCAGTCACAGAGGATCTCAGTTAAAACTTAAAGCACATCATATTCATGTTGAGTTATTCAGTAAAACGTACAATGTAAAGATGGCAAGTTATTGGGTTGCTGAATATTTATTTCATATCTGTAGCTTCTTTTTTCTTTCGATATGATCCTTTACAGGATTGTGAGGAGGAAAAAACGCAATTCCCCGTCGCTACAAATACCCACCACTTGGAAACGCTACGATAGTTTATAATCAGCTCTGCACAGACAAAAGGCTCCTTGTTGGAGCATCGGTGTCTCTCTTTTGTAATAAACGACTGAATTCGCCAGAATGTTTGGCTTCGTTAAGCATTTTTTACGACCATCAAGAAATCCCATCAACAAAGAATTTCAAAGGTCGGACATCTTGGCCTGTAAAGCCGTTTAGTTCTTTACATGGAGGCACGAAAATGTTCTAAAGGCTTCAGCTCAAATTGCGTTAAGCAGTTTTTATGACTATGACGAAAAGTACACGTGCGCAAATATTGGATTCAGGTGATTAATGTATCATCAACAAGATTTTCTCTTCAACAACAAAATATAGGCGCTGCGATAATATTACAACGCTACAACCTACAGTGTGACCTAAAGTTCCAGACCATTTTTCTCTCTCACATATATATATATATATATATATATATATATATATATATATATATATATATAATTATTTATTTAAAAATTATATCATAAATATGTTGTAAAATCACTACAAAAATACCCATTTTGTTTCGACACCTCCGGTTTCTTATCAAATGATGATGTTGAATATAAAATAGATAAGTTTTCATTTATTTTACATTCAACATTATATTAATTTAGTGTGCCGGTTAAATGATAGTATGAGACCTGCATATTCATTATTTATAATTATGTCTTAATCAACTCTGCCAGTGGTATGCGGCTCCATGGAGCCTTTACCGGTATGTGGACTTAACATTCTCTGCTGCGTTGAGTGAAAGACTGGTTGGTTCCTGTTCAGTAGAGCGGTTGTTTATTTTTCCAAAATTTTAATTACATAACACTACCACCGCTTGGGGTCATTTCCAGTTAGCAGGGCATCTGGCTTCCTTTGATAGCCTGGTGTAAAAATCAATCAAAAGCTAATCCGGTATAACATAAAGTACGCATGCGTACGCGCATACATACACACACACACACACACACACACACACACACATATATATATATATATATATATATATATATATATATATATATATATATATATATATATATATATATAAGGAATTAATGAATTTATTTATAAACCGACATATTCATTACTTGAAACGTTATTACTAGGTCGGTGCAAAAATAATGACGTAATAATGTCGTTTTTTGACGACATTATTACGTCATTATTTTGTATTTGAAATTAACGCCTTGTTTTTATTTATTAAAAAGTTGATAATCGTAATAGATACTGATTAATAAATAAACATGGGGTGTATATTTCAAAACTATGTATTTAATATAATAAAGTTGTAAGATATAATCTATATATATATATATATATATATATATATATATATATATATATATATATATATACAGAGTGTCGCTAAAATCTAGACACAGATGAAATGTCATTACTATATTTCTTTTTACATCCAGTTTTCTCGAAAGAATTGATTTCTTTTTTTCTGGGATATGCTAAAATGAAAATCACAGATGCTACACACTTGATTGGACGCAAAAAGAGTAAATGTGCTAGAATTGACATCGATCTGCAATTATTGCATCGAGTTCACATGAGTCTTGCAAAGCGCATCAACTTTTGCATCACAAATGATGGAAATCATATTGAATATGTTATCTGTTGATATTCCAATTCAATATGCATTTTTGCCTATAAATATATGTGTGTGTGTGTGTGTGTGAGCGTGTGTGTGTGGGAGAGAGAGAGGTGCGTATGATTGTTCGATGAGCTAGTAAATATGGAAAATAGTTTGTTCAATGTTTTTTAAAATGTATTTTATTTCACAGGAACAAAAATTATGCTATCCAGAAAAACATTAAACATCTTAAAGGATTGATTTTTATTTTTTGTGGTATAGTTTACATGTTAGGTCAACGAATGGTAGCAAACAGACTGCCCTGGGGCAGATTTCTGCAACAACTGACTTCACCAGCCAACTCGCTTACTTTTGGCGCCAACCAACGAATAACCGGATGAAAGACCTCTACTTTGTAAGATCATCCGACCACATCAAATAGTTCTTTGACGTCTTTGATCTAAATGACCCACAACTCGGAGAAGTTCCATTCTGGTTGTCTTACGTTTTCATTTTTTTCTGGTGAGTTAACATTTTCTTGCATTTACATTCTTTGAAGACCGATTCTGCTCTTGGTGACAGCGAGTTCATATTCTAATATACTTATCTGATATATCTAGTTTTTTGGAGGTTTGGCAACACGGAGAGAAAATAAATTTTGGTATCTCTTAGGGAGACCCCATTACATATTGGTCACCATAGATCAATTCCTCTTAGAATAAAAATTTCTGATTGATATTACATTCGATTCAGTATCCTGGTATTCCCTCATATCAAACACATAATACATTAATTTGTCATAACGCGTGAGGCGGTGAATAGGTAAATTCATGCAATTAAACAACACATATTTTGAAAGTTTAGAATTCCTTAATCTACTGTAAACGCATCCTCTTTTCAGATTCGATTGAAGATAAGTAAATTCTCAATGCGTTATGCTCCCTTGACGTCATTCCAAGTTTCCTTTTGTTTTCTTTTTTTTTTTTTTACACCTTCGTCTGTCCATTTGCCAATCCATTCATCATCGTTTAAACTATATTTTCTTTTTCTGGACCAACTTTTCCCCAATCCTACACTGCCATCCTCCTCTATATTCTGTCCATCTTTGTGTCTTGAAGCCATTGTCTTTTCAACTTGCGAACATCATTTTGAGTAACCCTGTCACGTAATGTCCGCCATTTTAGCGCGGCAAGATTCGACGTCTGTCCCGCGAAAACAGACATTAAGTGGTTTTATCCTGACGCTTCAAGTACACTTGGATACAGTGACGGTAAGAGAAAGAAATGGGGCAAGGGAGTGGAGAGTGTTCAAAAATCCGTTTCACTCAGTTGCAAAATATACACTTTATAGGATGGTTGAACTAAGTTTAAATTGCCCTGCCTTGAGTTGGTTTATTATCTGTCAAACGATGTTTGAAATGTGAGGGCAAGTACAACGACGAACTTTTCCCAGTTGGCAAATGTCATTATGTTGGCTCTTGAAGCAAACATGAGAAATAAGCCTATTACATCTGAATGAA
Organism: Acanthosepion lycidas; assembly: GCA_963932145.1. NCBI lineage: Eukaryota > Metazoa > Mollusca > Cephalopoda > Sepiida > Sepiidae > Acanthosepion > Acanthosepion lycidas. The sequence goes on along the minus strand of OZ010594.1, from coordinate 73,448,736 downwards.
ATTGCTTTCTTTATTTGAGAATTTCCAGCTATTGATGTTTAACATAGAACAATGTCTTTAAAAATGTCTGGCATAAATAGCAATCATCGTTGACCTTGCGAAGAAAATATCCAAAGTTAATAATATTTTAATTTATTGGATATATTAGAACAGTATTTTTTATCTTGTTTAATTGGTATGTTATTACAGTCACGACGTTTCAGAAAAGTAGCTTCTGGTCATCGTCAGTTATCCATTATTTTCGGCTGATACGGGATAAATGACATACTGTGTTCTGGGAGTTATTTTTGTTTTATCTTGTCGCTGGATAACGGTACCGGTGACATCTATCGCCCAAGTCTTACTTTACTGGACGAGGGATTATTTCCAAGGGAGTTTTATCCCCTTTTATCACATGGACTGAACATTTGAGCAAGATCTAAAGACAATGTCAACAAAAAGAACATTTATACTTAGCATCAGAAAGAGAGTTGAAATTTCTATGACACATAATGAAGGAAAGGGAGCTTGGAAATTTTGGTATTCACAGGATAGATTGACTGTAAGAGAGACAGAAGAAAGCAACGCGCACCCTACCTGGCGAGCTTGGGTGACGGACAGGGATTCGGAGAGATGGTATAAAACACAAAAGTTATTAAGAGCTACAAAGGACAGGGAGCTTGGAAATTTTGGTATTCACAGGATAGATTGACTGTAAGAGAGACAGAGGAAAGCAACGCGCACCCAACCTGGCGAGCTTGGGTGACGGACAGGGATTCGGAGAGATGGTATAAAACACAAAAGTTATTAAGAGCTACAAAGGACAGGGAGCTTGGAAATTTTGGTATTCACAGGATAGATTGACTGTAAGAGAGACAGAGGAAAGCAACGCGCACCCAACCTGGCGAGCTTGGGTGACGGACAGGGATTCGGAGAGATGGTATAAAACACAAAAGTTATTAAGAGGTACAAAGGACAGGGAGCTTGGAAATTTTGGTATTCACAGGATAGATTGACTGTAAGAGAGACAGAAGAAAGCAACGCGCACCCTACCTGGCGAGCTTGGGTGACGGACAGGGATTCGGAGAGATGGTATAAAACACAAAAGTTATTAAGAGGTACAAAGGACAGGGAGCTTGGAAATTTTGGTATTCACAGGATAGATTGACTGCAAGAGAGACAGAGGAAAGCAACGCGCACCCAACCTGGCGAGCTTGGGTGACGGACAGGGATTCGGAGAGATGGTATAAAACACAAATGTTATTAAGAGCTACAAAGGACAGGGAGCTTGGAAATTTTGGTATTCACAGGATAGATTGACTGTAAGAGAGACAGAGGAAAGCAACGCGCACCCAACCTGGCGAGCTTGGGTGACGGACAGGGATTCGGAGAGATGGTATAAAACACAAAAGTTATTAAGAGCTACAAAGGACAGGGAGCTTGGAAATTTTGGTATTCACAGGATAGATTGACTGTAAGAGAGACAGAGGAAAGCAACGCGCACCCAACCTGGCGAGCTTGGGTGACGGACAGGGATTCGGAGAGATGGTATAAAACACAAAAGTTATTAAGAGGTACAAAGGACAGGGAGCTTGGAAATTTTGGTATTCACAGGATAGATTGACTGCAAGAGAGACAGAGGAAAGCAACGCGCACCCTACCTGGAGAGCTTGGGTGACGGACAGGGATTCGGAGAGATGGTATAAAACACAAAAGTTATTAAGAGCTACAAAGGACAGGGAGCTTGGAAATTTTGGTATTCACAGGATAGATTGACTGTAAGAGAGACAGAGGAAAGCAACGCGCACCCAACCTGGCGAGCTTGGGTGACGGACAGGGATTCGGAGAGATGGTATAAAACACAAAAGTTATTAAGAGCTACAAAGGACAGGGAGCTTGGAAATTTTGGTATTCACAGGATAGATTGACTGTAAGAGAGACAGAGGAAAGCAACGCGCACCCAACCTGGCGAGCTTGGGTGACGGACAGGGATTCGGAGAGATGGTATAAAACACAAAAGTTATTAAGAGCTACAAAGGACAGGGAGCTTGGAAATTTTGGTATTCACAGGATAGATTGACTGTAAGAGAGACAGAGGAAAGCAACGCGCACCCAACCTGGCGAGCTTGGGTGACGGACAGGGATTCGGAGAGATGGTATAAAACACAAAAGTTATTAAGAGCTACAAAGGACAGGGAGCTTGGAAATTTTGGTATTCACAGGATAGATTGACTGTAAGAGAGACAGAGGAAAGCAACGCGCACCCTACCTGGCGAGCTTGTGTGACGGACAGGGATTCGGAGAGATGGTATAAAACACAAAAGTTATTAAGAGGTACAAAGGACAGGGAGCTTGGAAATTTTGGTATTCACAGGATAGATTGACTGTAAGAGAGACAGAGGAAAGCAACGCGCACCCTACCTGGCGAGCTTGGGTGACGGACAGGGATTCGGAGAGATGGTATAAAACACAAAAGTTATTAAGAGCTACAAAGGACAGGGAGCTTAGAAATTTTGGTATTCACAGGATAGATTGACTGTAAGAGAGACAGAGGAAAGCAACGCGCACCCTACCTGGCGACCTTGGGTGACGGACAGGGATTCGGAGAGATGGTATAAAACACAAAAGTTATTAAGAGCTACAAAGGTAAGGGAAATTGTGTAGAACCATGTTCGCCAACATTCTGAACAGACTCTGCACGTAGAAGAAAAGATAGAATAACGTGTGGGTTGATACTTGCGCCTGTAATGCTGTTTTCTTATTCGTTCCTGTGAATCAGAGATTATTATTTCACTAAGAAGTAGTTTCTACTAAGGCCGCATCTTCCCACGAACTGTTGCTTTGTGGAACGGACTCCAGTTACTACAATCCTGACCTCTTCAAGTTTAGGATCAACTGTTGTCTTTCCTATAAAACCTCCGTTCTTGATTTTTTTTTTTTACACTCATATAACACCACACTATAAACATCAAAACTAAGTGACTATTGGGCCTTCCATTGGCTAAATATCTGTATAAATAAATAAATAAATAAATAACATCTTCACCCTGAGATTGAACTCAGGATAATATGTGAACAGGAAATTAAACAACGTCTGTTTTCATTTCACCATTGCCACTAAATAGGTGCTTGCTTTTTTGTGTTTTAAAATTCATTGTCAGATAGTTTTCGACATTCTAACGCTTTTTGTTGAACTCTTTGATTGTTGAACTCTACTTTGAACAATATGAATATTGAAATGATGATCCCTCTTCTTGTTGTAACCTTTGGATCCAGTTTCCTCTCTACTGTTCCTTTTTTTTAAAACACCGTTCTCTTGATGATTGTTAGACTAAACTTTGAACCGTTGTATCATAGAAATGATTAAAGGTAGCTTACTGGAATTCTTGGAGGTTTTAGAACACTATTGAAATCTACTTTGAACAATAAGAATATATTTAGCCCTAATTTGAAATAATGATCCCTCTTGATGTTGCGACCTGATCCACTTTCACTCTCTACTGTTCCCCCTTTTTTTAAAACTTATTCACCGTTCTCTTGATGGCTCTTGAATGGTCTATGTCGATGGAAGCCAGAGTATGAATGTTGGTACAATTACTGAAGGCTTAAATGATTTTTTTGTCTCGCCATTTCTCAGTTGGGAAGACATAGTGGGGCTGACACAAAATGATTTTAAACTGTTTTCTTTCTATCTGAATAACCCAAAGGGTTTATATTTATTTTTACAATAAATGGTATCCAAATGGCTAAACGTCGTATCTGAAAACCTGGAAACAAGAAACACAATTAGCTGTTCTCGTCTTTATTGTCACATTCATGATGTTTCAACCATGTACATTCCGGCATTCTTCAGGTAATACTTGTTGGATTTTCAAACTGAATTTTTTATTTAGTCCACGACGGTAGATCGTGCTAATTCAAAGTACCGTGCTTTTGGATATCTCAGTTTTGAAATTCCAAGTTGTTTGTTCTCTCTGATGAGGCCAGGGATTGAAACCAAAAGTATTGCTTGGTTAATCTTAAAAGAATGGTAACGTCTGAACAGTTTAAATAGTTATAATACCTCATCTCCGAAAAATAGATAAAAATCAAGTTAGAAAGTCAAATAAAAATATTTTCTTTCTGGATATCTCAGTTTTAATTAAGTCACCTTCCTAATTTTTTCTCTCGTCTGAAGTCAGATACTGAACCCAAAGACACATCGCCTAATGTGTAAAAAATTTGGTTGATTGATCCTAAAAGTGACTTGACCCAAAGAGTTGTGAGTTCAATCCCTGGCATCAGGTAGAGATTAAAATCTTCAAGGCGGAGATAACAAAAAGATCAACAAGACAAATTAACTAAAACTGAGATTTTCAAAGGCATGGCACGTGGAATTAGAAAAATCCTCCTCCGTAGACTGAAGAAGGCCGGAGCGTAGAATAGCCAAAACGTCATGAATGTGACAATGAAGATTAAGGCAACAGTCTGAACACCGTAAATAGTGTAAATCCAAATTTATATATTTATTGATGCGTAAGGATGCATGCTTGAGGATCGGAGGCGGGTTCATCCTTTTTCCATTTCTTAGCGATTGATCCATGGGGATTTCTGGTTTATTGTTGAGATATCCCGTGGAGATATAGATATTTGCATGGAAGACTAGAGTGACGGAAATTGCAAAGGATATCGTACATGCCGTAACTATATTCTACTGTCAGTCTAATTAGAAAGGATATAAAAATAGCTAACTGGTAGTGTGTGTATATAAGGATACCCTTTTTGTAAGTATGGGGTGTGTAAAGTCTTGGAGGAAAACTCCCATTAATAATAGAAAGAGTAATAACAGTGAACTTGAGAAGTCTAAATTCCCGAAAAACTGATTTAAGGAAAATATTTAATAAATTTCAACGGTGTTATGTTAGATTATCAGAGACCTCCATTAGAGTTGTGTCGCCAGCTTAATGCATCTGTGTAATGTATTAGTTTTAATGCGTCACATAGTCCATCAGGGACAAAGAAGTATTTCAGAGGCGAAACGAGACACGAACCTCTGCTACAATATGCTCTAAATAAAAAGAAAGCAAATTAGGAAGTTTACTTCTAACTAAATAAGTCCGGTATTTTGTTTTCTTTTTTTCTTTTTTATTCATTAACGAAAATGAACTGATTTACACTGTATTTTAAAGGTAAGATGAAGTAGTTAGCTGCTGAGTGGATTGTGTTCTAAAAATCTGACAAAACACTGTATCCCAAATCGCAGTTGAATATCAACCTGTATCTGTTTTGTCAGTGGACATATTTTATGAGTTGTTTCACCAACACCCGAACCCGCCCAAGCAAGGTGACAAAACATAATCCTCTTTCAAAATGTCTGCCTCTCTAGACACACAAAAAAGCAAAGTATCGCTTATTATTTTAAGAGGAAACTGTTGCAAAACTTGCGTAATTATAATGAATGTTTATGAAAAGGCTGCACTTGATGTAAGCGGGATAAGTAAATAGTTCAGCAGAGATAATTGTAATCATAGAAAGAAAATGAACTTAATGACAGGTTCCATACTGGCAGGCCTACTCTTGCTACAAATTTGGCTGGTGCTCGCAATACAGCTGTCAGAAGAATCATTATTGATTGAAGTCACTAAAAAGCAAAAGGTTAGTGACAGTTAAAAAAACAGAGAAAATGTTATTGGGGAGAGATGTCATTAAAAAATAAATTTCAAGGAGACAGAAGATGGCAATAGACGTTGTATTTAAATTTTGTAGATAATTCCAAACGATATACTCATTTGTTTTGCCTAGAACAAGTTTGCGTAAAATTTGAATTGTTATTTACATATTATAAATAATTCAATATATAATTTTGAGGCACCTTAATTTTTAAAGTTACCTTATATCTTAAAATGACGTGTTAATTGCAGCTACCTCGTACGGAAATATATCGATCAGTGCACTGATCGAAACCTAAACAATAATAAGTGAGAGGTGTTCATTAAATATCGTTTGGTGCTCATACAGTTTCACCAAGATCTGTACTGACAAACTTAAAATACAAAAAGAAATCAAATAATTATTGTCGGTTTGTTTACTTCGAAATTTTGTATTTTCGTCTCACTTTTAGTATCCCCCATATTTTTATTTGTAATTTACTTTAGTTTTCATTTTTTTGTGGAGAGAAAAATGTATTCCCTTGATAACTAATCAATTAGAAGTTTTTGGAAACTTTTAAAAGCGCATAAAAACTTTTTTTTTCTCTTTCTTTTCTTTTCTTATTCTGTTTCACTTCGTTTTTTGCCTCTAATATTATTTCCCGCTTTCCTTCAAGAAATTGTTCCAGATGACCATTCCTTCTCTCCAGGTTGTCTTTTTATTTTACTTTCTCTGTTTTCTTTGTTATTCTGCTTTAGCTTCATCTTACAACTTCTTATAAGTGTTTATAATTTCTTCTCTACTTCCGCCATCACTTGTTTTGTTCTTGCTATATGAGGGTCGATCAAAAAATATTAGTTGTTATTTTAATTCTGACTAATCACAATCCCTAGGGATTTCTTTGTTATAAACCATAACATGTCTCGAAATCTATGGGGAATATTGCGGAGTTATTTCCTCTTTTTCTACCCATAATCCTCATTAAAAATGTCTGCCTCCCTAGACACACAAGAAAGCGAACTGCGGTTTATTATTTTAACAGGAAACTGTTAGAAAGACTTACATAAAGGTAATGAATGTTTATGAAAAGGAAGCACGATGTAAGCACGGTAAGTAAATAGTTCAGCAGAGATAACTGTAATCATAGAAAGAAAATGAACTTAATGACAGGTTTCATAGTGGCAGGCTTGCTCCAGCTGTAAATCTGGTTGGTACTCGCAATAGAGCTGACAGAAGAATTATTATTGCAAAATGTGTAAAAGTCTTCAGGTAAGCCATAGTAGTGTATGCAGTCACTTGGCTACAGAAAGGTCTGTGCAAAGGGGTTTCCGAAGGCTGACTCCATGACATAGGGGGAATTCTACTCAAAAGCTCAAGACTAAGCGCACGTTTCATGAAGGAGGCACTCAGAGAATAGCAGTTCTCTAATGACGATATTCTGTTCTTCAATGATGATAACGTCAAAGAGGCAACTGACACATATTTAAACATGCGGTTAAGGAACTTTTAAAAGACGTCTGTACATGCTTTCATTCAAAGAACATATAGAGAATGGCATTTTGTATGCAGGCGAATATTATGTTCATTTACGTATATTTTGTGTGTTTCTACTATTAAGAGGAACAAGCTTTGGTTTTTTTATTAAGACTCATATTACTCTTGATCATCTTCCTTCGCTACAGACTTCTCTTCCCTTCTTACAGCTGCGGTTTCGTCTTCTTCTATTCCATTCCGTT
>OZ010594.1:73376393-73438893 GCA_963932145.1 Acanthosepion lycidas | reverse complement strand
ATGATTTTGAATAAAAAAAAAAAAACATCAGCATTCTACAAATATTCCAAGAAGTATAGAGTGATACTATTCGTATAAACTACACTCTTAACGTAACCCTGTACTACGAGTGGTCACCGGGCCTTGTACAGATTGAACCTTACTGCAAAAAAAAAAAAAAAACTATTCTGAACCTCATTCGTGTATAAACCTGAAGATTCACAACCATAAATTTGAAACCATTTTCGGTTCTTGGTTTGTTGACTAAGTAACTGCTTCCCACGCTTCCTCAGTCCAACTCAGTAGTCTGTGAGTGTTCCAGTTAAAAAGATTTTTTATTATAGATTTTGTTTTTGAACGAAATAGAAGCTGTAATATTTTTTTGAAAACCAGATAGATATATTATTTATTTAAATTATTTTTGTTTTATATTTATTTTACATTTTATTTAATATTTATTTTATTTTTTTAGTTGATTTGTTACAGTATGCCTGTCCTTTTTATTACCTTCACCTAAATCTGGTGGTAGCCATATTGATACTGCTGCTGATGATGATACGCTATCAGACGTCGTTCTTTTTTGACCTATACTTATTTACTGATCTTATTTTTTTCTGTTGTTTATCTCATTTGTTTAGAGAATAATTCATTCTCTCTTTAGTAGTTTTTAAAGATTTTGTCTCCAGTTTTCTGTTCTTTTTTTCCTCGTGGCTTTTATTATTGGAAAGTCAGAAAGCAGATTTGTCTCACGTTTTTCTCTCCTCTGTCTTTTTTCATTTACTTTACCAAACAAGATCTTCAAAGATCGACATATAAAAAAATATCACTTGCCGAATACTACCCAGTTCCGGAAATACTATTAGAATTCTGCTGCAAAAATAATTTGATATTTCTTATTTACTCAGGTGATGGTTCGCTTTGTTTCTCAAAGAAACATATTCATGAAAACGTGAACAAACATGGCCCCAAAAAATGATGGATTAAGTCAAACAATATGAAATTCTTCTTTCTAAATCAACTAAAATCTCACAAAAGACTCAGAAAAGAAAATCATTATCAAAATTTCAGAGTTCTTCTGATATATAAAATATGCTGATTTTTATATTTCCTAAACAAAGGTAACTTTACAATGGATTCATGTGTGGGTTTAGCTTATTGAGATAGCTACATTGGTATTGATGTTTTAATCCGCTATTTAAGCCGTAATGCGAACTAACAATTTTTGCACTTTCTTCTCGGATATACGCCCTATTCCAGATATTGAGTTCTTTAACCCATAAATATACCATACCTTAAAAATATATTTCTTCTTCTTCTTCTTCTTCTTCTTCTTATTATTATTATTATTATTATTATTATTATTATTATTATTATTATTATTATTATTTATCATACTGATGAGCTGTGATACAGTCACACAGTATGTCTCTGGTTGACTATATACGCCTCCTCTCGTAGGTTGAGCATTTTGGAAGAAATGGAATTCGTCAACTACTCCTAATTAAGGCTAAAAGTCCGACAATTATTTTAAGATATTTTTTACGTTCTTTTTTGTCCAGTTCATAATTTGTGACGTCATTTGTTTACACTGGGATACGCATCGAGCAGAGTGTACGAGAGAAAATCATGTAGAATTGTAGTTTAAAAACAGTAAACTCGACCATGCTAACCTCTGTGGCTAAATCGGAAAAGCACGTCAGGCTATATGACGGTTCCGTATAGGATACAGGTTCGATTCTTGTCGGAGGACGCATATTTTCTATGAACATTTCTTGGAAATTCAGGCCGGTAAATATCGTTAATATTGTTTATTATAAGCAGAATATTTACTTAAATATTTATATCTATAAAAAGAAATTCTAAATATAAAAAATATCTTAAAATAATTTTCGGACTTTGCCCATTTCAAAATGTAAATAGATTTCGCCTCATCGCGATAATGCACCGTGTCAATGGGCCCAAGTTGTCCTGTATTGATTCGAGGAGCTTTCCAAAGACATCGGACAAAATGTGAGTACACCATGTTCTCCCGAGTTGAGGGGTATCATTTATGGGACGCTTTGGAAAGATGTATTTGCACACAAGATCTTATACCTACAATATATATATATATATATATATATATATATATATATATATATAGTCATCTGCAGATACACTGTTTCGCTGTATCACAGCTCATCAGTGTGGCTAGATGTCTGATTTCTTCATGCCAGGATCGATCGAAACCTGATCTGATATCAGACAGATATTCTACTCCTAGGCTATCGTCGCACGGCAAAGAAATGGAAATTTTAACGTTCTCTATACAAAATACGCCAGTGGCTCAGAGAACTCAATCCGTACTTGAAGAGTAATGCATTAGTAGCAGTAGGAGGTGCTGTTTTTAAAACCCGCGTTCTCTCGAGAGCTCAACCGGATTTCCCGGGAGCATACGGAATTCTCCCGTCGATTTCGACGTATGAGGATTCCTATAAGCGCATTGAATTTCATGTTATGTATCGTATGTGACACTTCATCCCCTCTAATGACCTGCATATTTTGTAACAGTGAACATCATGGGACATGGCAACAGGAATATTTGCTGGCATTTGTCGCCGTTATATTGCGTCTATTAGCCTGTCAATGCAACTGATTTCGAAATTTCTAATACCACTCTGAAACAAATATCTCCAGCTATTGATTTTCCAGACGACTCTGTTGAGTTAGTATGAGGCACATTCACAGTTTAGATATCAGGCTTTTGTCCTTATGCCTGAGCCACGGACAGCAAAATTCAAGCTATATATGAGTCCCTTAGGCCGTGAATCATCTTTGCAACATGAGTTCTCTGGTTCACCGGAAGAAAATAGATCGACATAAAGTCAAATTGAAGTTACGTGCCATGCGTGATACACGCTTAGACGATCATGTATCTTTTGATGCATGACTGACGAGGCAGATTTTTTTCTGCAGTAGGTTGCCATTTCTTTCTGCGGTAGACCAGTTACCATTCAAGGCTATAGAACCCGGTCTCTCTTGCTATTTACCCATAGCTGGGGATAGAAGAGTATTCATACCTTTCCCTTTACATAAGTAAATGTAACGGATTCGACTGGAATTCGAACTCGGTTCTCCGATTCCTCAATCCGAGCCGCTACCCATTACTCCAGCGTGCCATCAATTTACTGTTTTTAAACAACAAATTTTCGTTATGATACGCGTCGTGCAGATATGACCGTTCGAGAAAAATCATGGGAAATTAGTTGTTGAAAAACAGTAATTTGATATCAGTAAACAGGCGCTTCCTCTGTAGTTAAATTATATAGCACGTCTTGCGAAATGATTTTTCTGTGTAGTATACAGGTTCGATTCCTGTCGGAAGACATATTTTCTATGAAATTTTTCGGATATTCAAGCAGGTAAATATAGTTATTACTGTTTATTATAAATAGAGAATTTACGTAAATATTTGTATCTATAAAAATAATGGATTTTGACAGGATTCGAACCTGCATCCTATACGGAACCGTCATTTAGCTTGACGTGCCTAACCGCTCGGCCACAAATGATCGAATGAGGTCGAATTTACGGCTTATAAACTTCAATCTTCCATGAATCTCGTACATTCATAACTGCTCATGGCTATCAAATGTAAACAAATGACGTCATACATTAAGAAATTGACAAAATCCGACAAAAATATTTGTCCTTTGACAGGATTCGAAGCTGCATCCTATACGGAAAGGGACGATTATTTTCTATGAAAATTTCTCGGACATTCAGGCCGGTAAATGTTATTTAAAACTATTTATTATAAACAGAGCAGTTACTTAAATACTTGTATCTATAAAAAGAACGTTACACATAAAAATGTCTTTAATAAAAAAAAAAAAATATATATATATATATATATATATATAAAAGGAAAATTTTAGAATTTTTTGAGCCTGTCCTTTCCAAAATAGAAAAGAAATTCAATTAAATCGGTTAGAATAGCTACACAAACACAGACTTAAATTTTTTTTTAAATTAAGTTAGAATTAAAAATTTCGGTGTCACCTGTATTTCATGCACAGGCGTAATTACATCAAAGTAAACATAACTTTAGTTTCCACTTTATCATAAATATATATACAACATTTCTCATATATATATATATATATATATATATATATATATATATATATAGAGAGAGAGAGAGAGAGAGAGAGAAAGAGAAGTTTTGTCTATTTATTTTAAGTAAGTTCTTTTCATATTGTCTGATAAGCTTAATCACATTATCGTTCAAAGACGAAAGGAAAACACCATATTGATACATGTTTAAATCCAATCTAAGTTTTCAGCTTACACAAGCCATTATCAAAAGATGACAATTTCGATAAATCACAAAACAACGGACGAAACAACAATGAGAATCCGCCCTTGTTGCATGAAAATTTCTAGTAACGACAAATTCGTATATACGTGACGCGGAAGCGAAAATCGCGTCGCAGCTCGTGACGTCACACATGACCACGCAAGAGTGAAAAACGAGAAGTATTAAGTATAGGAAACCGTTGGCATAAACCAATGGCTTCTGTTGTAATGTCAAATAATTTTTTCGTTATAATTTTGCAAAAAACAGTAGAATTAATAAGAAGAGTGAGATGCAAAGCATTCTTCTTCCTACGAGGGAATAAATTAACAAAAAAAGAACATGAGGTTTACGTCTTTAAGAGTAAAAAAAGTTGCACCATTTAACAAAAAACTACATAATTTGAAAATGACCTACTCAATATAATCAATAACATCTCCTTTCAAAAAAGAAAACAACTTACAAAAACATCTTGACCAAATAGTTAAAAGCATCAACGAGAGCGATAAAATACGAGTTAAGTCCGACAAAACGTGAAACTTCTACAAATTGACGGCAGACGACTACAACAAATTAATTAAAAAAAAATTAACTAAGATTTATAAAAAAAACTCATAATAACGATATTAATATGGTAGACAGTATCAACAGACCTAGTAAAATTATTACTGAAAAATTAAAAATAAGTAATAGGGTAGGCAAACTAGCTGAAAAGGAATGCTACATCACTCTTAAGGAACACAAACAGGATTTTGAGGAAGACCCCACTACCAGAATGATAAACCCAACGAAACCCGACATAGGAAAGATTAGCAAGAGAATCCTAGAAAGGATCACTAGGCAAATCAACAAATGCCTTGAATTAACGCTCTGGGTTAATACCAAAGAAGTCATCAATTGGTTTACCAACATCGACAATAAGCCTGATTGCACCCTAATACAGTTCGATATTGTGGATTATTACCAGTCAATATCAAGAGATCTCTTCACGACTGCCCTGGAGTATATTCTGACTTAACTAAGGAAGAAATAAACATAACTGTCCTCATCCATAATGGAGACCAATAGATTAAAAACACTAATGACAATTTTGACATCACCATGTGATCTTTAGACTCTGCAGAGTCTTCTGACTTTGTCGGTCTATTTATATTATACAATCTAACCGCGCACCGTGAATTAGACATTAAGAACATCGGGCTTTACAGAGATAACGGGCTCATGGTAGTGAGGAGCTCCACAAATTTTAAAATAGATAAAATTAGAAAGATAATATATAGTGAATTCAGAAAACTAAACTTAAAAAACACAATCAATACTAAATTAAAAAGGGTAAACATCCTCGACATAACTCTAGACTTAATGAACAACATATACCTACTTTACAGAAAACCTAACACTAATGCCTTGTATGTACACACTAAGTCTCACAACCCTCCATCTATAATTAAGCATATACCCACATCAATAGGGAAAAGAATCAGCATGAACTCCGCTAATAAAGAAATATTCCAACAACAGAGTAATTTTTATAGCACAGCCCTGAAAAATAGCGGATACTAAAAGGCTAACATAAATTATAGAAACAATAATACTAACCAGAAGAAAAACAGGAAAAAGAAAATCATTTGGTATACCCCTCCGTTCAATGAAATGGTTAGTATTAAGCTAGGACATAAATTCCTAGCTTTAATTAAAAGACACTTTCCTGCTTATAGCAGACGACGCAAGATCTTTAATAAAAACACCTTAAAATTAAGTTACAGTTGCACTGAAAATCTAGAAAGAATCATAAAATACATAATAATAAAATCCTGGAAAAACACGCATGCCAAAACAGTATTAATAAAAATCCTAAACTAAAATTAGACAAAAAAATGAAAAATTATGTGATTGTAGAAACCCTGAAGACTGCCCATTGGAAAATAAATGCCGCAAAAAATCTGTGGTATACCAATACACAATCTCATCCATTGAGAGTCCTAACATAAGATATACATTGGTCCAACGAAGAATGAATTTAAAATTAGATGAAGACAACGCAAAAGCTCCTTCAATAATATTAGAAATAGAAATCAGACATTTCTAACCAAATATTTTTGGCATTTAATAGAAATGAATAAAACACCAAAAGTAAAATGGAAAATAATAAATAGAATAAGAACTTGTACAACCAGGGATGACCCATGCCCTTTATGCCTACATGAAAAACTACACATTATTAAGTTTCTAAATAATGAAAATTTATTAATCCATAGACATACGTTAACGGTTTTCTGCCGACATCAACAAATTTTCGCATTAAATAATTAGCATAATTTTTTTTTTTTAAATTCATAGTCTAATAAAAGGTTTAAAAGCTTAACCCAATCACAAGATAGAAAAAACCCTTAATGAAGTCGTCCAAAAAACAAATTGTAGTTCAGTACGACACGTTTAAGTACGAAACAGCCCTTTAGGAGAAAAATAAATAAATAAATAAAAGGATAAATAAATAAATTAAATAAATCAAATAAAACAAAATTCTCTTAACGACATATTATGGTGCCAAAAGTAATCTTTCGCTGTGACTGACCAGACGATGTACGCACATGAATGCCATCATTCTCTTTGAAATGGATCCTCCCACACTATTTTTTCTTAAACCTCTTTCCATTTCAGATACGCACATTGTAACAATGACAGTCAAATTTGAAACATTATGAGTCTAAAATAGTAAACAATATAATAAAATAAACACACAACATACATAGTTAGCAATATTTCAAGTTGGCCCTATATATTCCCATATTCCCATATATTTGTACACATATTCGATATACATACTCAAATATTCTGTCTGTATACTAGTTACAAATCTATAAACACTTCACCCATCTATACAGATATATATTAGTATATCCTAAACTACAACTAACATACATATAATTACAAATATTCTCATATATACACAAATGTACCTAGAATGCCAAAATGTGTACCCACTACATATATACAAATAAACTTTACCTATATAATTAAGTTTAAAATCACCCGTACACTTACATACATACATACATACATACATACATACATACGTTCATATTTTATATATATATATATCAACACACACACACACATATATATATATATATATATATATATATATATATATATATATATATATATATATGCAAGTGTGTGTTATTTGTTGTTCGCTCACATTTTGGAGATCTAATTTTCTGATATGAAGGTTATACAACATAGTATTATTTGTTTATTCCTAGCTACCATCATGTGCACCAGAGATAGATGTACTGTGTGTGTGTGGGAAAAATTAAATTCTACTTATATCATCAAGGTCAAAAGTTTGCATATAGCTTAAGGCCTTTCATTTTTATTTATATATTGAAATACTCTTGTGACATATATGGTTTATATATTTATACAATGTCAAGAAAGTAATTCACTTATTTGCTCAATTTGAATAATGCAGGAACCTGAAAGATTTAACTCGTTGTTGAGGTCAGCATCCTGCTGTGGTGGTGCTTGCCTGCAAATATTACTGACTTTCGTCTAATGATAGGGAAACAGAGGATAATCATGTGAAGAACATAAAAGTCTTCAGCAAAAACATTTGAATGTATATCTTTCTCGAAGTAAAAGACTTTTAAATTATTGTCTAGCAGCTTGATCTGAACAAGATCAAGCTTCACAAGTTGGCCTTGCCAATGAAGGAATAAAAACGAAGTATACACTCTTGATTTAAAAACTTTTCTCAGTGAAAACTATTCAAATCCCTCGTGAACTCTGCAGAAAGAATTACAATAATCGCTATTTTAAATGTGATGGAAATAAAAGGACATTAAACGAAATAAAATAGACTAGCGTATGAATAATGTTTGTCTCCCAACTATCTAAGTTTCACCATATCATTGTTTATGTGTACGGAATACTTTAAGCATTTCCCCCCGAAGCAAGGCAGGAATGCCACTAGCACGCAAGGGGTTACAGACAGTGGGAGCAAGAGTAAAGAGGCGTGATAGAAGAAAGGATGAAGAGAAGGATGGGCAATAGATCAAGGCATCTGGAGATGTCGATTGATATTACATTTGAATATTTGAAGATTATAGCTATCAGGGAAGCAAGTATGAGTTCTACAGACGGGAAGTGCGAGACATGAAGCTATTGGAGTAGAAGAGACGGCTATATTTAACCGTTTCGACAGTGAAAGGGTGGGACTGAGATACCGACCTATTAGCACGCTTAAATTCATGCGGTCTTTGCTTTATTATAAACAGAGCATTTACTTAAATATTTGTATCTGTAAAAATAACGTATAAGCAAAAAATATATCAAAATAATTGTCGGTCTTAGTCTATTTCATAATATATTATGTCATTTTTTTACGTTAAGATGCGCTTCGAGCAGATATGGACGTTCAAAAGAAATCATGGGGAGTTTGTAGTTCAAAAAAACAGTAATTTAAACTTGCTAACAAGACGCTTCCTCTGTAGCTAAATAGCATAGCACGTCAGGCTATATGTCGTTTCCATGTAGGATACAGGTTTGAAGACATATTTTCTTTGAGATATCTCGGATATTCAGGCCGGTAAATGTTGTTAATACTGTTTATTATAAATAGAGTTTTTGCTTAAATATAACTATATAAACAACGCATAAGCAAAAAAAATATTGCAATAATTATCGGACTAAGTTCATTTCATAATATATACATATATAGATAATTTTTAAATGAGTAACAGATTTTTTATTTATTAACCCAACATATTTTTCTGAGGGAGATACCATCGTTAGATCCGGTTAAAAGCACTTCAGATCTAACGACGGTTTCCAATTCAAAAAGGGACACAGTTTCGAATCGTGCTGGAGGGAGCATATTTTTAATAAGGTTTCTCGAATATTCAGGACAGTAGACGAAAATATAAAAAAAAACTTGAATAAACAAAACGTCTATTCAAATAAAGACATTCACAAAAAATAAAGTTTAAAATTATATATATATATATATATATATATATATATATATATATATATATATGATTAATGTGGGTTGGTGCATAATTATCAGGAGTTTTTTAAACAATTTATATTATGAAATAATAAATTTTAAATTAAAAGTAAAATAACTGGGACCCTAATTCGCCAGTGTATATCTATTAAAGTTACGAGCTTAGTTAAAAAAAAAATATCCGAAATTATATTTATATTGTTATGGAACCTTACCCATAATAACATAATGGACTATTCCATACGTAATAAATACTGCGTCTCAAGAGGAAGCAGGGAGTTCAGTCCGAAGTCGGGGGACCGGCTGATCGGCTAAACTCTCTCCCTTCGGACGGAGAGGGACCCGAACGAGGCTACGCCGAAGGGCGGAGTCTCTTTCGAGGAGGTAAACCGAACCTGAACCCGTTTATACGGGTTCAAAGGGCATATTTTTGGCCGAGCCCACGGCCTCGGCTATCCCACGTTAAACCGGCCTTGTGCCACATGATGCCCTCGTAGGTGGGTGACTAAATACAATTCAGTCCGAAGTTGGGCGACTGGCTGATCGGCTGATCGTTTGAACTCTCTGCCTTAGGGCAGGGAGGAACCCGAACGAGGCTACGCCGAAGGCCGGAGTCTCTGTCGGGGTGGTAAACCGACCCTGAACACGTTTATACGGGTTCAAAAGGCATATTTTTGGCCGAGCTTACGGGCTCGGATATCCCACGTTAAACCGGCCTTGTGCCACATGATGCCCTCGTGGGGGGATGACTAAATACCGTTCAGTCCGAAGTCGGGCGACCGGCTGATCGGTTGAACTCTCTGCCTACGGGCGGAGAGGAACCCGAACGAGGCTACGCCGAAGGGCGGAGTCTCTTTCGGGGAGGTAAACCTACCCTGAACCTGTTTATACAGGTTCAAAGGGCATATTTTTGGCCGAGCCCACAGCCTCGGAGATCCCACGTTAAACCGGTCGTATACCACATGATGCCCTCGTGGGTTGGTGACTAAATACCGTTCAGTCCGAAGTTGGGCGACCGGCTGATCGGCTGATCGGTTGAACTCTCCCCCTTCGGACGGAGAGGGACTCGAACGAGGCTTCGTCGAAGGGCAGAGTCTCTTACGGCGTGGTAAACCGGCCCTTGAACCCCTTTTATACGGGTTCAAACGGCATATTTTTGGCCGAGCTTACGGGCTCGGAGATCCCACATTAAACCGGCCTTGTGCCACATGATGCCCTCGTGGGGGGATGACTAAATACCGTTCAGTCCGAAGTCGGGCGACAGGCTGATTGGTTGAACACTCTACCTACAGGCGGAGAGGAACCCGAACGAGGCTACGCCTAAGGGCGGAGTCACTTTCGGGGAGGTAAACCTACCCTGAACCTGTTTATACAGGTTCAAAGGGCATATTTTTGGCCGAGCCCACGGGCTCGGAGATCCCACGGGCTCGGAGATCCCACGTTAAGCCGGTCTTATACCACATAATGCCCTCGTGGTTAAGTGACTAAATACCGTTCAGTCCGAAGTTGGGCGACCGGCTGATCGGTTGAACTCTCTGCCTTAGGGCAGGGAGGAACCCGAACGAGGCTTCGTCGAAGGGCGGAGTCTCTTTCGGCCTGGTAAACCGGCCCTTGAACACGTTTATACGGGTTCAAAGGGCATATTTTTGGCCGAGCTTACGGGCTTGGAGATCCCACGTTAAACCGGTTTTGTGCCACATGATGCCCTCGTGGGGGGATGACTAAATACCGTTCAGTCCGAAGTCGGGTGACCGGCTGATCGGTTGAACTCTCTGCCTACAGGCGGGGAGGAACCCGAACGAGGCTACGCCTAAGGGCGGAGTCTCTTTCGGGGAGGTAAACCTACCTAGAACACGTTTATACAGGTTCAAAGGGCATATTTTTGGCCGAGCCCACGGCCTCGGATATCCCACATTAAAACGGCCTTGTGCCACATGATGCACTTGTACGACTAAATACTGTTCAGTCTGAAGTCTGGAGTGGAGTCCGTCAGAAGTCTGTCAGTCAGTCAGAGCGAGAGAGTCAGTCAGTCGAGTCAGAGGCAGTCCGAAACAGAGTCGCGTATAGCCAATTACTACTAAACCTGATTGTTCGTACTAACAATTCTACTTCTCTGTATATATTCCTGTTTGTAATATATCTGTGTTATTCCATATCCGTATTCGAGTTCTTCTTTATTGGTTCTACCTTGGACTATCACCGTGGTACAAGAAACCGGACCATAACATATATGAAACCCGTTTTATAAACACACGACATACATGGTTAGCAATATTTCAAGTTGACCCTATATATTCTAATGTTTCCATATATTTGTACACATATTCAATATACATACTCAAATATTCTGTCTGTATACAAGTTACAGATCTATAACCACTTCACCCATTTATACAGATATATATATATATATTTATCAGTAGACATATTAACAACAATTCAACAATCACATTTTTATGTGATTATTCCGGAGCGTGTAATAATCGACATTTTTATTTAAAAAAGTAAACAAAACAGCAATTTGTAACAAATAACTCACCTACAAAAACGCCTGATAATTATGCACCACCCCAATACAAATATAAATTTTGTCACGACCCTCCAGCAATCTCGTCAGGAGTTACCAGCAGTTGAATGCTTCTTTACTCGTTTTCGTGATCGTTATTTTAAATTACGATAATAATTTATGCACTTTTTATTGGTGTACAATCGATTTTTACGATTTTGTTTCAAATGGTGAGGACGCTTGATAAACATTTGATCGATATTCCATTTAAACCAGTGACTTTCTTATACCCTACCGGTCATCTGATTAGATCTTCTTTTCTAGTACCGGATTGGGCCCTCTTCAGTGTTTAGAACCACCTTAATCCGTATTGGTTTTGGATTCGATGATTCTCAGGAAGCATACCGTTGATATTTTTTATCTATTCTGTTATTGCGGCATACCACAATCGTTCTAGAATGATCGCTTACATGTGATGAATTTGAATCTCCCTTTCTGCCACATCCCGAAGGTGCTCTATTAGATTGTGATGTAGTTTCTGTGAAGGATACTTTAACAAAGAAAACTCATTGTATTCCATAAAGTAATCCAATACTATGTTGATTTGTGACAGTCTGTGTTGTTCTGCTAAAAGTGGCAACCAGAAGTGGGGTATACCGCAGTAATAATTTTGGTCACCTAGTCAGGCACATGTAGAACAACTGGGAGCAAGAGTAAAGGGTTTTTTTGGAAAATGATTGCATGGTAATCTGAGCAGATCAAGCAAACGACTGACAGCTTCAGTCTACATATGGCAGCAAACGACTGAGAAGCTCCAATCTACATATGGCAGCAAACGACTGAGCAGCTCCAGTCTACATATGGCACCAAACGACTGAGCAGCTCCAATCTACATATGGCAGCAAACGACTGAGCAGCTCCAATCTACATATGGCAGCAAACTACTGAGCAGCTCCAATCTAGATATGGCACCAAACGACTGAGCAGCTTCAGTCTACATATGGCACCAAGCGACTGAGCAGCTCCAGTCTACATATGGCACCAAACGACTGAGCAGCTCCAGTCTACATATGGCACCAAACGACTGAGAAGCTTCAATCTACATATGGTACCAATATTACCTATACTATTGCAGTAGCTGTCTGAACATTGATAGAAGGGAAGATTGATCTACTTTCATGTTGTTTACTCCAAATTCTAACATTATTCGAATGCCATAGCGGAAATCGAGACTCAACAGACCAAGCAATGTTTTTCCATATATTCTATTGCTCATTATCTGCGTGTTCATTAACGAATTGTCGCCTCAGTTTCTTGTTCATCTGACAGGAATCGAATCAGCCGTGGTCTTCAGCTTATGTGTCCCATCTGCTTTACGGTTTGACATGTTTTGCTTTTTATTGGTTATTTATTTCTGTCATTTTGTATAAATCTGACTTTTCTCACCTGACTTTTTTCCACCCGCAAAACTACCGATCACTGAATTATTTCTTTTTTTGTTTTTTTGTTTTTTTGACAATTCCCTGTAAACCCTAAATATCTTTTTGTGTAAAAATCCTAGTAGATTAGTAGTTTTTGATTACTTCGGCACGCCCGCCAGGCGTCAATAAAAGTCAATGCCGCATTTAAAGTCACTTATATTACATTTATTTTAATATTAATACAAGAAATATTCTGTAGGTCGCCATAGCTATGTTTAAATACGCACATCCATCAACTAATTGATTGCTTAATTAGAAATATTCATAAAAGAGCATTTATTTATGTGACCTTAATAATATAGACTGTGATTGTATTTAGTTCAAGTGAACTACCAGAAAAATACCTGGATGTATTCCAAAACAGATATAGTATTGAAAATGATTGTATGGTAGGTGTTATATCCAAAGTTGTTGGGATGAACACAAACGAAGAAAAATAAGAATCAAGTGTATTTTAACAAATTATAAAATAACATTTATTCATTTACTGTCTGAAAACAGCATAGATTTGTTTCGATTTAAACCATGAATTCCAAGTGCGTGCCGTGCTTGTCACCATGTTTAATTCAGAAGTGACACGCTTCGACTACCAAACAAGGGAAGTAACTCAATTCTATTTTGAGTTATCATTCTTTATAGGGGAAAGATTAGCTTCCTCTAACAGTATGTAAAGTTTACAACACAGTAATAGAATTTACATCTGCCTGTACATTAATGTCTGATTATCCTCCAAGATCAGAATTCGAAAGAACTTCTGTAATTCGAGTCGCTACATTTTGCATCAATATAGTGCGTACAAAACACCAGTGCAATGTTTAAAATGGCATGCAACGTTTCGTCTCTGGGTAAATGGTTGCGGAGTGGAAAAATAAGTTTTCGCCGAGCAGACCACGCAAGCGACTGAACAGCTCCAGTCTACATATGGCACCAATATTCCATTTCTGGTTTTAAAAAAAGTATCACAAAAAGTCAGACATGTCCTAAGAAAATATAATAAGCACACCCTTTTTCAGCATCTCTGACAATAGCCTGAATATAAGAGAATATAGGAGAATATTTGTAGAAAAGACAGAGGGAAGCTTCAGCACGTCTGTGAGAAAGTAACTGTAGACGAGATGCCGGATCAGGACATATCACATTGCATATCCGCCTCTGGAGTTTGTTGAGGACCTCGAGATGATCAACGGGAGCAACAGACAATATATGGCAAAAGTATTCAATAAAAGAAAAAATGGTAGATTTGAAGGATGGACTCAGGCAAGAAAGGCCCTCTGGCGTGACACATAGAACCAACTTTCCTTGCGATAGATGAGGCTATTGATTCAATGTAGTTGTTCGACCTCAGGTCAGTGGAAAGCGTGAGACAAAGCAGGCACAGAGAGACATTCTCTGAAGCAAACGTGTAGCCTAATTGAGAGAAGAGTCGTTCATAGTGACTGGTGAAAACGCAAAATGTGATTGTTCGAGACGAAAAAGCACCAGCGTATTTTAGTACTACTTAAAGTAATAGAATTATAGATCATTTAACGATGATAAAATTCTCTTCCAATCCATTCACACCAATTCCTGTATGATTCAATGACTTACAAAGAACGTAACATTTGCGATGCACTTACATTGATCATATCGTACCATTCCAAACCATTTGAGATAAAATAATTTAGAATGATCATATCGTACCATACCAAACAATTTGAGATTAAATAATTTAGAATGGTCATAGCGTACCATATCAAAAATATGAGATTAAATAGTTTAGAATGATCATATCCTACCATACCAAACCATTTGAGATTAAATTATTTAGAATGATTATATCCTAACATACCAAACAATTTGAGATTGAATGATTTAGAATGGTCATATCGTACCATACCAAAAAATTTGAGATAAAATAATTTAGAATGATCATATCGTACCATACCAAACAATTTGAGATTAAATAGTTTAGAATGATCATATCCTATCATACCAAACCACTTGAGATTAAATTATTTAGAATGATTATATCGTACCATACCAAACAATGAGACTAAATAATTTCGAATGGTCATATAGTACCATACCAAACAATTTGAGATTAAATAATTTAGAATGATTATATCCTAAAATAACAAACAATATGGGATTCAATAATTTAGAATGATCATATCGTACCTTACATAACAATTTGAGATAAAATAATTTAGAATGATTATATCATGCCATACCAAATAATTTGAGATTAAATAATTTAGAATGGTCATATCGTACCACACCAGACAATGTCAGATTAAATAATTTAGAATGATCATATAGTACCATACCAAACAATTTGAGATAAAATAATTTATAATGATCATATCGTACCATACCAAACAATTTGAGATAAAATAATTTATAATGATCATATCGTACCATACCAAACAATTTGAGATAAAATAATTTATAATGATCATATCGTGCCATACCAAACAATTTGAGATAAAATAATTTATAATGATCATATCGTACCATACCAAACAATTTGAGATAAAATAATTTATAATGATCATATCGTACCATACCAAACAATTTGAGATAAAATAATTTATAATGATCATATCGTACCATACCAAACAATTTGAGATAAAATAATTTATAATGATCATATCGTACCATACCAAACAATTTGATATGACATGAAGTAGAAAGATCATATTATACCATACCATAGTTCGCCAGTGTTTGTAAATGTAAGTAAATCAATATGCCAGTAGTGCCAGTCAATGAAGCGAGCTTAGGCGATCATGTATCTTTCGATACATGATGTAATAGGCAGAGTTTTTTCCCGCAGTAGGTTGCCATTTCTTTCTGTAGTAGATCTGTTGCCATCCAAGATCTGTCCTGCTATTTATGGTGGAGGAGATGAGGAGGATTCATACATTTTCCAAGGGTATTAGCACGTAGGTGAATATAATGGATTTTGAACTCATTTCCTCAATCCGAGCTGCTACCCATTACTCCATCGTGTCGCCTGTTGTGTAATGATTAAAATAGACGTTTGTTTTGCACCACAAATATTTATTGTCAACATAATCACCTTATTTCGCAAAAGACTTAATGCACTGATTCTTTTTAGCCAGAAATAGTTCATATTTCTATATTTTTTCAAATATACTCAGATAATACTAATACATTTCTTATTGTTTACGTGTTTTTTGCAAAATATGCAATAATTTTATTGATATGAATATAAATATATGAATTCTGAATATATATATATATATATATATATATATATATATATATATATATATTTCATATGCAGATTTTACGGCAATCTTTATGCATATGTGAAATAAAACGCCTCCTGATTTCCGCAGTGTGAAATCGTTCTTTTAATGGCATCAACAAACATTCCACTTGAGCTCTATGTCTGCATCCAGATATAGCAAAGTTCTACTTTGGAGGAGGAGAAAGCAATCATCTCGAAAATCAAAAATACATAACCCAACTTATCAATCTGTTTTAGTTCCAATTTTGGGTCTTGATTGCAACGGAGCTCTGTCGATATACAGGCAGGTGGAACAGCCCCCCCGGCGTTTGGAAATTAGTTTCTGAATTAATGCGTACATTAAAGATGCATAGCCAATCCGCCACTTCAAGCGCTTGTCTTTTCTCGGTCTGACGGTGATGTTGTCGTTTTTCAAGTTACCAACCTTTGCACAGATCTTTTTCATACTGGAAACAGAAACAGGAAGCTTAACTTTAAGATTTTGATTTTACCGTTAATCCAATATATTTTCTTCATACTTTTCTGTCCTGATTCGTTTCAAGGAGATTTCAAAAGATTGATTAAATAAAGGCAATCAGGTAAGTAGATATTTCTATAAATTATTTTTAATAATTTCATCCTGTGTAAAGCTATAAAATCCACAAAGATGCAAGGGGTTAGTAAAGGTAAATGAAAGCAAGAGGACATTTTTTTTTATGTGCCATGTCTCTTCAGAACGTAGGCGAACAAGGCTCTCCCCTTCTCCCTATCCCTTGTAGCTCTCAATAATTTTCGTCCTTCTGCTATGTCTCCCAGACCACGTTCTGTCATCCACTTGCTTAATCCAGACAGGTAATTCCTGAGTTGCTCTATTCAACGTGTGTGTATTACATTCTCAAGGCCCACCTTTCTCATTACGTATCCTAGAAATTTCATTTGCCTCATCGTGATGTTAAGTACAATTTTCCTCATTGTTTGCATCCCCCACAAAATCTCATCGTTGCTCACACGTTCGATCCATGATATCCTTAGCATCCTTCTGTAGAACCATACCTCCGTTGCCTCGAGGGGTTAGTAAAGGTAAATGAAAGCAAGAGGACATTTTTTTTTATGTGCCATGTCTCTTCAGAACGTAGGCGAACAAGGCTCTCCCCTTCTCCCTATCCCTTGTAGCTCTCAATAATTTTCGTCCTTCTGCTATGTCTCCCAGACCACGTTCTGTCATCCACTTGCTTAATCCAGACAGGTAATTCCTGAGTTGCTCTATTCAACGTGTGTGTATTACATTCTCAAGGCCCACCTTTCTCATTACGTATCCTAGAAATTTCATTTGCCTCATCGTGATGTTAAGTACAATTTTCCTCATTGTTTGCATCCTCCACAAAATCTCATCGTTGCTCACACGTTCGATCCATGATATCCTTAGCATCCTTCTGTAGAACCATACCTCCGTTGCCTCGAGTCTCTTGAATTCAAGCAGAGAGAGGACAATTTTCATTGCATTTAAATCTCTGAATGTCGTAGTTTACCGGAATGCAGTGAGGTGGAATAAAATCCCACAACCGAGAAGTGTGAGATAATAATCTATTGGAATATAAAATTGTTACAACTAATAATTTCAACAGAGAAATTATGAGACCTGTCTGCCAATCCAGCACGGCGCTTAAATATCTAAAATCGATGGACCACCGAGTAAATCTGATATGAACAACTTCCGTGAAAATATTTCTATAACAAACAACGGGAAGTTACGTTAATCAGCTGTAAAATTGACTTAAACCACGATGCCAGGTCAGGACTGATAACATTGCCGATTCTTTGGATTTTGTTAAGAAATTTTAGATATAAAACAGCAATATCAGACCAGACCGGACCAGACCAGACGTGACAGCAATATTTGATGCATGGACGAATGAAAAAATAAAAGATTCTAGCGAGAAAGATTGTCTAGCGCGACATAGTGAACCGACGTTCCTAACAGCTGATTTAACAATTGATTCAATATAATCATTCCCTTCCTGTCAGGGATAGATTGTTCTAGTTTCACGTGCCATGACTCTTCTAGTTGTCTCAGTTATCTCCCTTTAACTCTCTATTTTTTCACCTCAACTATATCCAGGTGTTGAATTCACAACTTTTGGGATCAAGTCACTGGATTAAATCAAGCCTTTATCAGCTGGGTCATGTGTCCTTGAGGATCCAGTTCGAAATTCCAATCATCAATGGAAGGCCGAAGCGTACAAAGGCCGAAAAATCGTGAAATATGGAAACGAAGATGAGGTCAACAGTCCGGATAATGTAAATAGTGTAAATAATTACAAAACCTCATCTCAGAAATCCTGATTATGGCCGAAGTGTACAACAGCCGAAATGTCGTGAATATGGAAACATGAGGACAACAATACTGCGAATATGGAAACAAAGATGAGGAAAACAATGTAAATAGTGTAAATTACCATACCACATCTCAGAAATCCTGAAGAAGGCCGGATCGTACAACAGCCGAAAGGTCGTGAATATGGCAACAAAGATTAGGACAACAGTCCGAACAATATAAAAAGCGTAAATAATTATATTACCTCATCTCAGAAAGATAGACAGATCCTGAAGAAGGTCGGAGCGTACAGCGGCACAAAAATATAGACACACGTAATTAAACAGCTTCTCGAAAATGTCCTGTCCCCATATCATGTACGCTTGGTTCTGATACATATGTATGATATGGTGTCAGAGTTTAATAAAAAGACACGGCGCATAACCTTACAGGTGGGGCACAGTTAGAAATACATTCAGTTTGTATAATTTATTCCAAGTTTTCTTGGAATAAATTATACAAGAATAACCCTGCCTATTGTTATAGTGGAAAACACCTGTTCTATTGTTAATAGACTCTCCCACCTATAATAAGTAGGAGTAGTAGCAGTCGCTGAGTCGTCAGTGAGTTGGTCTGAGTTCAGTCTGAAGTCGGACGACCAGCTGACCGGTTGAACTCTCTGGCTTCGGGCGGGGAGGAACCCGAAGGAGGCTACGCTGAAGGGCGGACTTCTCTTTCGGGGAGGTGAACCGGCTCAGAACCCGTTTATACGGGTTCAATGGGCATATTTTTGGCCGAGCCCACGGGCTCGGAGAGACCACGTTAAAAAGGCCTTGTGCCACATGACCGCCTCGTCGGGGGGGGGGTGACTGAATATCCTCAGTGAGTTGGTCGGTCAGTCAGTCGATGTCGGACGACCGTTAGTCGGATATTAAAGTATCAGCCACCCCAACTAGATTACTGCCTCATTTCCTATTATATCAAGTTCCTAACGTTTTGTACGTCGAACCTATTTTAGGACCGACTTAGTACAAATACAAGCCTCCACTGTGAAACCACTACATAACACATATATCGGCTCATAAACAGTTACACGGTGCGCCAGGCCCTAAGGGTTGTGATCATCTGTTTAGGGTCAGGTTAGTAACAAGCAAATTTATGGTAGTGAAAGGGATATTTACTATAGCACGTCTTAATTCACAACAAAGAAAAAACAAATTGTACATGTTAATATCTTCAGTAAATTGCAATCAAAAGCCATGAGAACCTGTCTTGTGTAGCATCAGGTTTATTATTATTGTTATTATTATTATTATTATTATTATTATTATTATTATTATTATTATTATCATCATTTATGTATGTCTTGTTACCTGCTTTGTATCATATAGAGCTGGGTCCAAACTATAGTCCTTAGGTCCTATAGGAGAATTGTCATTTAACTGATAGCAATTTTCTTAGTATATAAGAAAATCCTAGCAGGGCTATTTTCAGGGCAACTTGTATGTTGATGTTACCTTGGACACTGTTAGCAAAATCGATAAGTTTCTTTTACTTGTTTACATCTCTTCCAATATTGTTTTATTGAATGTTTTGACAATGGTAAGTAGGTTTTATTGATAATTAGTTGGTCCTTGCACCCGTAACTTCCTCTTTAACATCCCTTCTGCTCTTCTGCGAGTAGATGTTTTTTTCTTAAGGAAGTCGTATGTCCTCTCAATTATGACAGAAATGAGGATCTTGCACATTGTTTGTAGGCAGTTCTTCGGATTCTGTGTCTCCTCTGTTTTGGGGAGTAGGTATGATACTCTCCCCGTGTGCTATCTGGGGCATTTTTCTGAGTTTATGATTATATCATTGTAGCATGGATGAGGTCTTGGTGGTTCCTAGATCGGTTATTTTTTATTCAAGCATTCAGTCTATTCCTGGTGCTTTCCAGTTTTTGGTTTTGCAGATGGCAGCAGTTGTTTCAATAATATCGATATCAATCCATTTTTGGCACTATATATATATATATATATATATATATATATATATATGTGTGTGTGTGTGTGTGTGTGTGTGTGTGTGTGTGTGTGTGTGTTGTTCATGTTGTCGATTGATCCATGCAGCTCATTCATAGTGCATTTTGCAGTTTTCCTACAAATTACACTAGAACTCCTCGACTTCCTGGATATTACGTGGGTTATTTATCTCCTTTATTTTTCCCAGTTCTCGATATAGTTTCTTGGCATCTTCTCTAAAGATCTTGTTTTGCCAAAAGAATCTTTCCTTTTTTATAACACCTGATACTCTGTCACTTCTCTTGAACTTGTTGTTTCAGCTTCTCTTTAACTTATGGCACGACAGTCTGATTTCAATGCCAAGGCTTCGTTTCAGTTGTCTCCTTTTTCTTTCTTTCATTTGGAACACTTGTCTTCTTCATTTAGAAGTGACAATTGTCATCGTAGTTCATTTATTTCGATTTCTATTTTTTCTTTCCATATTGGCATTTTTCTTTTTCGTTTCTTTTTCGTTCTGTTTTTATTTATTCACTTATTGTTTCTGCAAGGCCTCGTATTTAAGATGACTAATTTCTGTCCAGTTCATCTATCTTTTCATTTTGCCCCTTACTTTTCTAAATGTTTGGTAAATGAGGTTGATGTTTTTCTTCACTTGACTATTCTTTCTTACTTTTGGAATTGTTGGCCTTTCCTCGAATGACTTTTCCTTTGCGTTCCCCCATTAATATTGAATGTTTTTGTCATCTCTGTTTCTCTATCATATTCGTCAGCATCTTGCTCTATTTGCTTGAGGGATTATTACAACTAGTTTCTATTTGATTTTCTGCATATTTCTCCACTGGGTTATTGGAATTTAGCCCCTCGATATTAACGTTTTATCTATTTTTAATTTTTTCTGTGATGCTTTCGAGTTCTCTGTCAGGTATCCTTTTTTTTCTTCATAATATCAAGCCTCATATTGGCTAGTTTGTTGACATTGATGTTTAGTCTGTTTGAGGGATATTTTTATCGCCAAATGTTATAGGTTCCTTTGCTCGTTGTTATCGTTGTCGGATTTCTCCTAGTAGTGTAAAATGTTATCATACGTCAATATACTCCTCCCTATATATATATATATATATATATATATATATATATATATATATATATATATATATATATATATATATATATAGAGAGAGAGAGAGAGACACACACATATATATATATATATATATATATATATATATATACACATATGCATATAAAAGTACACATACACATGCATACACATATATGCAAATTATATAATATTATTATCATCGTTATTATTACTACTTTTGTAACCGGAAACTAAGGAAACGGGAGCACCGTTTCAGCTTCATTCGAACACAGACATATCGTTTGGCCATATTGTTTATGTATGAATAAAAGAGCTTGAGCGGACAGAAGGCTTAAGTCGTAACTGTGTTGGCGTTGTTAGTACAGACGCCCCCAAACTTTCTAGTTTGGGACAACTGCAATTATTATTATCATTATTATTATTATTATTATTATTATTATTATTATTATTATTATTATTATTATTGCATTTCTTTTTCCTGTAAGCAGTATCTGCCTTGTAACTTTCAGCAATTTGCTTAAATGACTGTTAATAGAAGACGCTTTTGTAATTTAAACAAAACCCCGTTAAAAGAAACAGATAAAAATTATTATTATTATTATTATTATTATTATTATTATTTCTACTACTACTACTACTACTACTACTACTTTCTTTGAGATTCTGTTATATTCACATTTATAGCTACATTTCCCTCCGGATACCAACAAGGGACCTAAGAACAGAAAGGACTTCATGATATTTTCCACCCATTATTTTTTCTAAAAAATAAAGAAAAAAACTAACACCACAAATATTTTACATAGAAAAAAGCTCATCGTAATGTGTGTTATAATGTGTGTACAATTCTTTTGTGTTTTTTAAGGCATGGGCTACCCGCAGTGAGTCTAACGGAACATTTTCCAATCAATCAGAGGACTCTAACTATAACTGGAATTATCGATGTTCTCATGTGTTACATTTTGTAGATTTCCACCTTAAGATCCTTGTATTTTGATAGGTTTTTGAAGATCTTCAAAGATACATTACGATCTGCAGGAACTGTCATGTCAATAAGAAAGCACATTCTGCTCTTGTGCTCTTTGATCACGATGTCTGGGCTATCAGCTTTGATTTTTCTGTCTGTGTGTATTGTAAAATCCCATGAAATTGTTACAGGTCTTAGTTCTGTAACCGGGTATGGATGATGTTCATACCAGTCTCTTGCAGTAGTTACTCCGCCTATTTTCTAGAGCATAATTTGGCCGACTCTCTTCTCTTTCTTCTTCTTCTTCTTCTTCTTCTTCTTATTATTATTATTATTATTATTATTATTATTATTATTATTATTATTATTATTATTGATTTCTATTATGTAGACATTTCCTTCTGGATCAGAACAAAATATCATGATATTTTCCTCTGATCATTTTTGTAAAAATAAAAAAATAGCCAAAATAAACAAAGATTACACACATTTTACCTGAATAAAGCTATTTTTATGAACTGTACTTATGAATACATTTTTGTATTTCTTTAAGGTATTATTATTATTATTATTATTATTATTATGTTTCGGGCGTTTGCATAATTTAAAAAAATCATTATTCAGATATAAAAGTTATCTCCCTTTAATTTTCTAACTTTTCATTTTTAGGAAAAGTCGGTTTTCGGGTAAACTACATTCGCTGTTATGATTTTTTCTCCATTATTATATAATTTTTGCAATGATGATTGGGGTCAGTAATAAGTAGACTGCATCCCAGTGCAGAAGAGTGAAGTTTTTCCCCCCACGGTACTGGTGTCGACCTTTTTCTACTCTCATCGAAAGAGGACCAATATGTCCCTTCATGACTCTCATGCAAACCGGATCTATATCTACTTTTTGGACTCTCCCACAAAGCAGACCCATGTCTACCTATGTCTTGTTTATCGAAACAACAGGATTCAGCATTAAAATTTCAATATTCCGTAAAATAAAACAAAGTAATTATCATATATTTCACGAGGTCATATTTATTTCTGCCTACTAGACAAAAACTTTTCTTCATTTTTTTGTTCATTATAATCTTACTGGTGATTGTTTTTAGAAAACTTACTTTTCCGCCATTAACAATGGTTCTATATTTTCTCAATTAATTTCCAATTATTTTTGTATCCTGTAAAATAATCTTGGAATCGATATCGTTCACATTTTTTGCATCTTCTCTCATTTTCTTAATCTTTACCATTTAGTCGGCTCTACTGTAACTTTTAGTTGTTTTAATTAATTTTTCATTACTGTTCCTTGGATAGTCATCGATTCTTTCATAGCCAAGTTGACATTAATCATACTGTTAAAGAGCCCGCTACTTCTGTCATTTCTTTTCCTATAGAACCTATCAACCATATCTATCGTGAGAATGTCTGCAAGCAGAGTCTTTTCAGAATTGACTGGCAATTAACCGAAATTTTCCAAACCATTCAAATAAACGATCTAATAAATAAATAGTGTTACATTTTTTTTCTTAAGAAAATGAATAAATTCATTATCATCATATGTTTAGGTTTTATTAAAATTCTAATCATTGATTTTTAAAATAATAAACATTGTCGAGGACTGAAAGTAGGTAAAATAATAACGGTGTCAAAGGAAAAACCGCCCTCTTTTTTTTTTCTTTTTTCGGGCACGAAGTTCCAAGTTTGCCCTTTCTTTGCTTTCATACATTGGAAGATTACAATGGTTACTTGCTTACTTATTTTAGAGCATCATTTTACTTACAATTATTGCCACGTGACTCAAAAAATTTCCGTGCAGTATTTAAAAAAAAAACTTATCCGTTAATACTCAACAGTGCCACTTGACACTTATATTGCTAAATGAGGCTGATTTTAAATTTATATAAGTAGCGAAGTAATCGTTCTAAGTAATGGCTTTAAGCGAAATATTTATAAGTAATTTGTTGCGATTGTTTTACTAATCTTTGCAGAAAGACCTTTTACATATATGTTTTTATAATAATTTCAGTGGTAACCTATAGATACCATCATGACTTGGTGCTTTTCAGATAGTTATTTTTCACAAAAAATACAGGGCTTATCAAAAATACTTTTACAAACTTTAGGGCCTGGTTCCTGACACCAAAACACAGACAAAAGTCCATGTAAACATATCTCCGCAAATTCTTCGCTTTTGAGTTATTAAGTTTAAAAAAAAAAAAAAAGCTTAAGGTAGATGGCGCTATGTTGCCATGTAGACTACATTACTTTTGTCAATCGTGTAAATTTCTGGTTAGTCTGTCTTCAACGTTTTACGTGTTTAGTAGTGAGTTAAATTGTGACACTATAAAGGGTCACTGGTTGTAGTTGAAAGGAATGTGATACTCTCGTGACACTGGAGGTTTGGAATTGGGATTGAAAGAGTTCACGTAAAAACTCCATTTATACCTGGAGTTTTGGAAGAGTTAAAAATAAACGTTAAACAAGAAAACGTGAAGTGGGAAAGAGGAATTGCAATATGAATCAAGGGAAAAAAATAGAATTGTTTTTTTCCTGATAAATTGACGGGCGAATACAGTTATATTATGAAATAATTTGTTTTAATAAAAACAGCTAGTTGCAGCAGGCAATATTTAGATCGTACTGGAAAAGTAAACAGAAGATGCAATGTAAATACTCTGGTTTGTCTTGAAAAGTGAACAAAAAAGATTCTCGCGATCAGGATTTGGTCATCGACATTATTGACGAGAAATTCTAGATAGAATTCTTTGCCGATGTGGAATAAATTTTTATGCACAAAATTTGTTAACGTAATCAATAATGTGAAAACAAAGTTTATTGGTTTGGAATAGTAGACCGTCTTGTTTTATGGCCGAGGTCATGGTTACAGGAGTGAAGAAAATAATTAATTAGTGAATACATAATGAGCTTGAAGGGGTAGTAAGAGTTAAGCGAGATGCATATAAATCGGGCGATCAGTTGAGCCCGGCAGTAGGAGTCGCCGTTGGTGAAGGCTGAGACGAATCGACGACAGCATGGAAGCTGTTGAAAACATACGATCTGCCTTCGAAATCCCACCGACCTAACATCTATGTTTCTGTTTAACCCGTTCCAAGTTTTACCAGCAAGAAATACAGCGCCATGATAGAGAGTCAAATGGGAAGAGTTAATTTAACTGTATCAACGAATATATAAATTCATTAAAAATTAAGCGGTCGCCGTCATTATTTGTTTTGATATTTGTGCTTTTCTCGTCCTTTTCTATAGCACGGTTCCGCCAACTCGATTCAGCTCTTAAGTGCAGACGAAAATTCGATCTTTACATCACTGTGATTAAAGAACACGACGTCGCAAAGACGGAAGAACGAAGCGATCATCAGATAGCCATCGGTTGACCGGCGTCAGTGCTGACCGACGTGGGAGAGACACCTGATCGAGCCGGGCCGGCCATATTATAAACTGAGAAGCGTTCCGTTTAAAAGGGGCTGGATATTCATATTGTGAGCAGAAAGTTATGACTTTTACCTACGTATAGTAATGGATGCAAGCCTGCACAGCTGTGTCAGATTGCGTTTCCAGACACAAGGTTGCCGACCCATCCAAGCTTTACAGGTGTTTAAACTATGGATCATCGAGTAAGACCAAGATCCTCTCGTACGCTTAAGCACGAAGAACACATTCTGCAGGCCGTCGGAGACAATCCAAGTATCAGCACACATCAAGTGACTCTAGCATGTACATCTCATAGTACCGCATGAAGGGTACTTCAAGAGCAGGTTCTGTATCCGTATTATTTGCAAAGTGTAGAGGTTCTTTCACCTTCTGATCACTCATCACGGGAGGACTTTTGCCGATGATTTATTGCACAAAATGTCGATTTGTTGTTTGTCTCTTCAGTTTCCGGTTGAGGCAACATTTGGAAGAGATGGAATAACAAATTTCCACAACCAACATTTGTGGGCGGATCGGAATTCCTATGGTACAATACGGAATCAGTTTACAATTAATGTGCGGGCTAGAATTGTAGGTGACTGTCTGGAAGTTTCATATGTTCTCCCAGCACGTCTTACAGGGTCTTTATTTCGAACACACTCCCAGATCTGCTAGAGAATGGACCCTTGATAATACGAAGACGCATGTGGTTCATGGATGATGGGGATCCAGCAAGTTTTTGTCACAATGTTTGCAATGCATTGTCTGACATGTTTTGGTGTAAGGAACCCTCCCCCAAAATTTGTAAAAGTATTTTTGATATGCCCTATATAGATTATTGTTTGATATGTCTGTGTTGATGTTATTTCTTTTTTTAGTTTCCTGTAATGTCTTTCAGTAACTGTATTTGCTGTTTTTATTCCTCCCTACATATCTATAACATATTCCCAAATGATCTGAGTTCCGTTTTCCGATTTCATCTTCCATTTACAAGCTGTCTGGGAATTTCCATTTTTGAAACATCGTATTTTATCTATATCAGCATATTCTGTATCAATAGCTTTCGTTTCAAGCTTCGTTGGCAAATGAGTTACTTATATCTCCTTCTACAGAAAGATGCTGAATATATCATGTACCGAAAATAAACAGCTTCTGGCATATCATCTTTTATGTGTCGTTTGGTTTCAGAACGTAGGCGATCAAGTCACTCCACATATTCCTGTACCTTGTAGCTCTAAATAAGTTTTGTCCTTTTATTATTTAAAAGTGCCAGGTGGCTATAAAAAGGCACTATTTGGTATTTAGTTTTAAGTTGTTTTTTTTTTTTTGGTTTTTTTTTTAAATACTGCAGGAATATTGTTTGCGCTATGTATCAATAATTTTAAGTAAAATGATGCACTAAAATAAGTAAGCAAGTATCTGTTTTAATCTCCCAATGTATAAAAACAAAGAAAGGGCAAATTTGGAACTTCATGCCCGAATAGAAAAAAAATCAAAACAAAAACGAAGTTTCAAAAAGACAGGATAGGGTCATGACAAATGGAAGCAAATTGCAAATTTACACTTAACATCAGGAAGAGGCAGTTGAGATTTCTGCGGCAGGTTATCAGGAATGAAGTCTTGGAAAACTTGACACTAACAGAACAGATTGAGGGAAAAAGGGACAAAGGAAACAGCGCTTAACATACTTACTGAGCTTGAATAAATGGATGGTAGAACAGGATTTGGGCAAAATAATAAAAAGACAAAACTTATTAA
Source organism: Acanthosepion lycidas (assembly GCA_963932145.1). Classification (NCBI taxonomy): domain Eukaryota; kingdom Metazoa; phylum Mollusca; class Cephalopoda; order Sepiida; family Sepiidae; genus Acanthosepion; species Acanthosepion lycidas. The sequence goes on along the minus strand of OZ010594.1, from coordinate 73,410,779 downwards.
GAACTACAAGAGACAGGAAGATATGGAGGATTATGATCGCCAACGTTCTGGAGAGACAGCTCATAAAAGAAGTAGATATTGAAGAAGTTGTTTATTTTCATCCCTGTGCTTTTATATTCCATTATATTTTATTTCCGACTTGAAATTATTTTAACTATATTATTAATTAATTGGGTATTCCAATAATTTTAAATGTGAATTAAGTTTAAGCGTCTAATTATTACTTTCTTATTCTTTCAGATTTGGCGAACATTTGGGTGATATTATTTTTTCACATATAATCGCCATGACTTAAATACCATGATCCAAAGGAGAAATAAATAAATTTTCACGAATAATACTGATTCATTTACTGCTGACTTGGATCCGTCTTAATGAAACACCTTTTTCTTTTCTAATCTATTTTTTTTTTAAGCATTTCGCCCCAAGCAAGGCGGGAAACCACTAGCATGCAATGGGTTACAGAGAGTTGGAACAAGAGCAAAGAGGAGTGATACAGGAGATGAGGGATAGGGAATAGATCAGGGCATCTGGAGACGTCGATTGACATTACATTTGAATAGCTGGAGATTATAGCAATCAGGGAAACAGGAAGAGGGAAGGGAGTTCCACGGGCGAGAGGAGCGAGACATGAAGCTATTGGAGTAGAAGAGACAAGAGTTTCGACAGGGAAAGGGTGTGACGAGATGCCAGCCTAGTAGAACGCTTAAATCCATGAGGGAGGCAACGGCACGTCTGTGAGAGAAATCTCCTCGCATCCTGCTTTGGCATTTTTGCTGTTTTATTACTAATAATAAACATTGAATTTTTTGGTAACTTTGCTTCTACCTTATTTGTATGTTTCCTGTTTCTGTATATATTACTTTTTTTTTCCAGTTTATGTAATACAAGCATGTTAAACTTCTATTGATTCCAATTCATTTTTTGCTTAGACACGTTGCCTCTATAGGAATGTTGTTACGAACTCTTATATATTTTACTATCAGTAATGTCTGGTTTATTTATATGTTCTGTTTAATGTAATGATTCGACGCTTTGTAATTTCTCTACTTATTTTCGTTTTATTTTATATCCACTTTATTAGACAAAAGAAGAAATACACACTCTGCATTAACCTTTTGGTAATAGTGTTGTTTAGATTATTTTTCATTTCCTTTTGCGCCTTCTTTTTATTATTAATATTATTATTATTATTATTATTATTATTATTATTGTTGTTGTTGTTGTTGTTGTTGTTTTTGTAACCTAGGGAAGGTTACTGAACAGAATAATCAAGGTTGGTAATAGACGATAATACTTAGGACAAGAACAACACATATAAGTTTCCGCAGCGGCGCATAGAAGGTCAACTGCTAGAAGAGTGTCAAGTGAATTCCACAATCAATTTCCAACTGCAGTCCAACATACAATATTTATTACTGTATTTATATGAATAGGGGCATACCCATTATCGTCTGTATGTATGCTACAACAATTATTATATGTACCGTGTCCCTTCAGGACTTGGGCGATCATGGCTCTCAACAACTTCCTATCCCGTAAAGTTCTGCCACTTCTTGTCCTTTTTGATTTTATATACCCAGGAAATTTTAACTTCCCGTTTCTGATTCTTAGAATTAGTGTCCTTTTTGTTTCCATTCAAACTACGACTTCTTTTCTGCTTACGACAGTCATTAACAATATTCCCAGCATTCTCCCATAGAATCAAATTCCTATTGCTTCCAATCATCTCTTTATTTGTGAGGAAATAGTCCGGTATTCACTGTTATGTGTGTGTTGGTATTACATAGCAGTTCTGCACTCTTTTCTTCGTTTCCAACAAAAGTTTTCCCTGTTTCTTAATATTTTTGCTATTCCAGTACGTGTTCAGATGACGGTGTTACATTTTCTATCTTCTTTGAAAATATTCTGTTAAAAGAAGGCAATAATCAATATTATTATTATTATTATTATTATTATTATTATTATTATTATTATTTTCATCTTCTTCTTCTTCCCATGCAGATCTCAAGCTGATCAGGCGAGAGTCATAACAAATGATCATAGGCTCTGTACTTTCTGCCCCAAAACTTTTCTCATAATTCTAATTGTCTCAGGCAATACTGTTTTCTGAAGCATCTCATTTCGAATCACGGTCCTAATTTTAACCGACCATTTTTGGAATTTGTCTCTCAGTTCCAATGACGCCGACAACAGCAGGAACAACTCCTACTTACTTAAGCCCCGACAAGCGAATAATCCCATCTTTCCAAACACTGATACATTTCTTCCTTCTTTCTGTTCTCTGATGAGACTATATCCGTGGACCAATATTGTTTGGCTTCTTTCTGGATTGTAATGATGTCCGGTGGTCTTGCTTCAACAGCATTATTACATTCCACTGGGAAGATGCAGATCCACATCACATTTAGTTTTCTCTACGCCAAGTGCTCTATGCGTATATCACTTTCCTGCTTTCTCCTTTTTATATTTACGTATAGCATCCAGTGTATAATAAATCAGTGTTATTATTATTATTATTATTATTATTATAAATAGTAGTATTAATAGTACTACTAGTAGAAGTTGAATGTTGGTTGTTTTGTTTGTGGAGGCACGGTAGAGTAATGGATAGCGTTTCAGATTGAGGAATCAGAGAGCCGAGTTCGGTTCCATTGCATTCACTCTTGGGGAAAGGTATGAAACTTCCTCTTCTCCGCCTAGTTATGGGTAAATAGCAGGACAGACCGGATTCTATAGCCTTGGATGGCAACTGGTCTACCGCAGAAAGAAATGGCAACGTACAACGGGAAAGAAATCATGTATCGAAAGATGCCTGATCGCCTAAGCATGTATCACGCATGGCACATAATTGTTTTGTTTAGCGGCATATTAACATCTATAGAAAAAAATAGATTTTGGCATTAAATATAATGCCGAAATCTATTTTTTGTATGTAATGGGATTTATTTTTTTTGTTTGTTTGTTTGTTTTCTTTACATAATAATGATTTTAGCGATAAAAAGTTTTAAATTAGGCCATACCTGGGGTAGAAGAGGTATATTAATACCTTTCCCAAGTGTATTCGTACGTAAGTAAATATAACGAACCTGATTAGAATTGGAACGCGGCTCACCGATTAAAAATTCCGAGTCATTACACTACACGCACATCCAAGCTTACAGTACGTAGTATAACCAAGCGGTCACCCATCTCGGTAGTGACCAAGCTCGACATTGCTTGAGTTCGGTGATCGTACAGAAAAAGGTATGTCAACGAGATGTGGCCGTAAGCCAGTAGGAGTTGTAGTATTCGACTTAGTTATCTGACATTTATTAATTGTATTTTCAGGTGGTGGCTAACCTCTTCAAAGCGTATCGTTCACGATTCTTCCTTAGGTAATCTGCACCGTTTAAGTCTTTCTCCAGACCATTTTCGCGAAAAACGTTTAACTATCATTAATGACGCATTACCAATGGACAAAGTTGTCAGTCTTATATTCAACAATTTCCGGTCGCTTTCAAGAGTCTTATGTTTTGTTTTTGTTTTTTTTTGTTTTTTTATTAATCGATTTTTTTTTTTTTTTTTTTTTTTTTGTGGTTGGAGATGCATCTTACTCCTAGAGTGTGTCTGTTAATGTTACTATTAATTTCTCAAAATTCAGTCGATTGACAATAATCTAAAAAAAATCCAGCACTATTTTCTTACAATGTCTCTGACACTAATTCTAAGATGGTTTGAGAAGTATGTGTCCTTCTTCATTACCTTTAGTATAATTATCAAAGGTGGAGACTTCACCTATAAGTTGTAAGCATCAGTTTTCAAGCAGGATTGTAGTATTTCGCCATTTTCCTTTCAGATCCGGTCTCATTAAGTTAGAAGCTGCACTCTTCAAGAAACAGCTTAATATATCTGAAACCCGGCCAACAAAATCGAAGCGAATACCATCTACGCCAAACGGATAAAACAGAAAGCAAAACAATTTGGGAGGACAAAAAAACTGGGAAGACAAGGTGTTGCATAGCAAATACCTAAAAACAACGAAAAAGGCACATGTGGACCAACAGAAAACGCATCAGTGGCTGAGGTGCACCGGGTTGAAAGCTGAGACAGAAGACCTAATTATTGCAGCTCAGGACCAAAGCCTCGCAGCCAGATCCTATCACTGTCACATAATCAAGGGTGGAACTAAACTGAAATGCATGATCTGCGTAAAATATGATGAAACTATTGGCCATATTATCTCAGAATTTCCCGAACTAGCAAAGAAAAAGTATATACCCACAGACATAGCAAACTAGCGGTAAGAAATTATGCAAGAAGCAGAAATTCGAATCCCCTGAGGAATGGTATGAGCACCTAGCAAATACAGTTACCCCAAATAACGATGTAACTATCCTCTGGGACACGCCAATTCAAACTGACAGGGACATAAAAGCCAACAGACCTGATATTATCATAAAAGACAAGGGATTCAGGAAGTGTACGCTTATTGACATAGCAGTGCAATCTGAGAGAAACAACTCAATGACAATTATGAAGAAATTACCAAAATGCAAAGACCTGGGGATCGAGATCAACAGGATGTGGGGAATGAAGACTGAGTCTGTATCAATAGAAATCGGAGCTCTGGACCTCTTGAGAAAAAGAATGTACAATTTTACTAACAGTATCCCAAGTAACATTAATATCAAGTTCCTCAGAAGATCGCCCAACTAGGAACATCCCCTATACTAAAAACTTTATTATTAATTAAATGACAGTTCTCCTATAGGGTCTAATTACCATATTTTGGACACGGCTCTACAGGGTACAAAGCAGGAAACATAACACACAAATAATAATAATAATAATAAGAAGAAGAAGAAGAAGAAGAAGAAGAAGAAGAATACTTCATCTAATTATCTTTTATAAAATAGAGTTGCTCCTCCTGCTAGTGATATTTTACAGGCCATGTCTCCTCAGATTGTTTGCAACCATAACTCTCTACAAATTCCTTTTCTTTATTTACTGTAAAGTACCATGCCTTCTTGTGAATGATAGTAGAGTGGTTTTCAGTTGCTTCTTCATGGTTTGGTATTCAGAGATTTCCTTCCCCAAAGCTCGAGTCCATTCTACCCTGATAGTTAAACCCTTGCTGCTGACGGGAGACTACCAATACCTGTGTTTAAACAAAAAGGAATATGGCGTTAAGAAAGATTGTAAAACAAATGGTGAGTTTATAGGTTAGATTTATTCTTCTGTAAAGCAGCTAATTACTCAAAGATTAGTCGATTAAAGCAGATTGTAATCCGGCTTCCATGAGGTAAATGTAAAGTGATTTTGATTCTCACCGGGGTTCTTCTTTTATTTCTGATCTGTGCTGTCTAAAGGCTGCTTATAGAATGACGTCTTCATTAAAAAATATTATAACAGGAAAGCAAAATAAATAATATAGGAATATTAATCGTATGTATATTTCCTCATATCCTAATATAATTGCTGTAGCATACAACGGTCTGATGTGACACAAGGCCGAATTTAATGTGTAGGCTGAGTCAAAAATTACCCGTAGACCCCGTATAAAACGGGGTCGGGTAGCTGTTTCCCGAGACGAGACTCTGCCCTTCGACATAGCCTCGTCTGCGGGCCCTCTCTTCCCGGAGGCAGAGATTTTGACTAGCACAGCTTGAGACGAATCTCCAACTGCAGACCAACATACAGTATTCACTAGTGCATTTATATGAATGGGGACATAGCCATTATTGTCCGTGGATATGCTACAACAACTATAAGTGGAAAAATTTTGAAAAGGGGATTATTTCTGGTGATAATGGCTACTGTACAACTACACCGCAAATTCAATATAGATTGAATAAATTGATGCTTATTGGTTATAAGAGGCGAAACATAATTGATGAGATCTTTTTGTTTTTCCTTGTTTCTTGTTTTGCAGGTTTTTTTTCTAAATTTTAACATTTTCTGTTTATAAACTCACATTTTATATACAGTTGCATTATTCGACATTTTCCTAACATGTTGGCGAAATCGAATTCTTAGTTTTGTTTTCGTTTTGTTTTTTGTTTTTTTATAATTTCAACCCAAAGCAGGCAATATAGCCATGAACCATACAGGGGGTTACTTAGCGTTAAAGAATATGAGAATAATTACCATTAAGGAGAGAGAGGACAATTTAAGTACAACAATTACGAAAACAAAAGATAACAATTGCATCTAATTTTAAGTAGATCAAAGATGACTTGGAAACGAGAAACCGGAAGAGAGTTCCACGGACGTGAAGTGTGGTAGAAGAAACTCTTCATAGAACTTACAGTTGCAACTAGCCATTACAACTGCAAAACGATGAGTCCTTGCCGCCAAACTAGTACCGCGCTTAAATTCATAAATTCTATGTACACTGTAGAAAGTTCATCAGAACAATTACTACGAAAATATTTATTAAAATGGCAAAGAGAAGCTACGTTAAGGCAGTTGGAAAGGGACTGAATCTGAGATGCCGGCTGAGATCCAATAATATTGCCGATTTTTCTTTGGTTTTTATCAAGAAACTTACTTATTATAAAACGCAGATTGTGTGCGTGTGTGTGTGTCTGTTACGTCTATATATTGGATCGGATTTCCTACAATTTTCAACCGATTTCAACAAAACTTTACAGGACTACGTTAAATTACCTTGCGGTTGTTCTAACAGCGCCAAAAATTGGAAAAACACAATTGTTTTTGCACAAAATCAATTTGAAAACACGATTAAGAGGCATTAATGAAAGGGGGACGAGTTATACTTATTATAAAACCCAGGTTGGTTGGTTGTTTGGATGTGTATGTGTTCGTTTATATATGGGATCGGATTTCCTACATTTTTCAACCGATTTCAACAAAACTTCACTTTTTTTTTTGGCAGGTAATGTTTCTTATTGTCTTGCACACTTTTTTCTTTATTTTTACATTCAGAATGCTTTAAAAATTCCATTTACAAGACAATTGTTTATAATAAAATTCTATTCAATGGGTAGACTCCTAACTATTGAAAACAATGTTTTTGTTTGAGTTTGGGTTTGACCAATTCGTAAAAAAAAATAATAATAATTAAGACATGCGTGGCCGTCAACCTTGAACAATAATCTTTGTCAATTTTATTTTTTAGTCTTTATGATGGTCGATACTTGATCTATCTCTTAATGTTACATCCACGCTCAACGCCGGGCTCTACTGCTAGTCTCTAAATATATAGCAGGAGCACCAGACCAAATGTGGCATAAATATGCAAGTCAAGAACTAATGGTAGACTTGTAAATATATAATATGGATTCTGGCGAGAAAAATTGTTTAGCACAACATAGTGAAAAAATTCTGTAAAGTCAGCTATTGGTTCAATATACTTTTCTACTTCCTATCAGCTGAAAACTTTATTCTGAGAAGGAGCAATCTGTCACTTTCTTGGAAGTTAGCATCAGCCATGCTGTTAGAAAGAAAAAAGGGTTCTCTCAGATGATTAAAAGAGAACTGTTTCGTTTTTGAGGCGTTAAAATTAACAAACCACTCCTTGCCCCATTAAACAACAGATTGTAGGCCATTTTTTAGATCCGCTGCTAATTTGACGTTACTGCATAGTACTTCTTCAGTTATTCTCCTGATTTTTTTTAAACGTGTTCTTAACAAAAATGTAATTTTAAGAGGGAGAATTCTTGGAATGGAACTAATTATTGCAAGAGAACAAAACTTCGATCAAGTTGAACAACATTCACATGATTATGCTTACTGGAATATCGAACAAAACGTCGGAATAGCTGAACGACCGAGACTTCACTTTAAAACAAACAACCAACATTAAAAGTAAATAGGAAAATGTTATTGCCAAAATGGAACATCTTTTAGGTTGAAAATTACAACCAAAAACATATTGCTCCTAACAAAGTAGCCGGTTACAGAAAAGCCTTAAGTTGGAAGTTAATGAACTTCAAAGCAAAACAAAATAATACTGCATTCATTTTACTGCAAGCGTTGATTCGATCGCTTAGAAATGGCGTTCAAGTAAATAATGTTAAAATTACCAGTAAGGCCTCAGGCTGAGTCAGGATGTGGCAGCGCAATATTCTGATGTTTTCAAATGAATAATCGAAGGTGATTACACTTATCAAAAAACTTCTTATGTGGAAGAAATAAGCATGTTCTTAAAAAGGGATGCCTTCCAGGATTTTCGCTGGCGAAAAAGAAAACCTCGACTTAGATTTAATGTGCCTTTGGATTGCCTAGATCTTTTTCTTTTATTGGAAGTTATTTCAGAAGTTTTTAAATTAAATACATTGCTTCTTTATCGATCCCCGATTCTTAGCGCGCTTATAGGCGATAACCATCGATCTTTTTTAGTTGTTTTGCAGTCAAAAAAAAAAAAGCATGACTGATTAAGCTATTTTCGAAGAATGGTTTTCAGGTTATTTTTGTCCAGTCTCTGGAGATTTTGTACGAACAACAATATCTCGTTTAAAGCATTACTGATATTGAATAATGCTTCCAGATATCTTACTAGACTTGTTTTATTTTGTGCTAATGTAGAAGTTATTCTAGCCGCGCAAAACACACCATTATTGAATCACGTAGACTAAGGAACCATTCCAACAGGCCTACCACCTAAGGAAAAAGTCCGAAATGGGATTTGCTAAAACTACAAACATCAATACACGTTCTTTATCTGACTTATGGAAAACTTTTAACATCAAGAAGCAATGAAAAATATTTACTACTCTTCACACCAAATGACAATATAATTCTTGTAGATTCTGCTATGGAGGATAGTAACAGTAGCTCACCACGCAGCAAGCAGGTTTTTTATCAGGGTAAGTTGCCAGGGCCTTAAAATTCTTTTTGTAATCATTTCACCCCAAACTAAGTGATAATGGCACTACGACGCAAGGGGTTACTAGGAGTGAAAGAAAATGAGAAGACTCCAGTGAGGAGAAAGGACAATTAAAGGACAGAATTCAAGAAGATAGCGATCGATGTCGCATTTAACATTTCGAAGGACATAGATAGCATATAAGCGAGAAACTGGAAGATAGTTTTTCAAAGGCGAGAAAAGAAATTATAAGAATAGACCTTACAGTTATATCTAGCTATTTTAATAGTAAAACAATGTAAAATATTTACCAATCTAGTACTCCGCGTAAATTCAGAAAGCCGATGTAGCAAGAAGAGCTCATCAGAACAATTACCATAAGAATATTGATAGAAACACAGAATGCAAAGTCGTTACGACAGTAACACCAATAATTAAACATTTTAAGAGTTTATACAATTATAATACCAAAAAATCAATAAGATCTGTGTTCAGGATCAATGTTAAAATTAAATGTTAATTTGGCAAAAGAAAAATATTATAAATAAAAGAAGGTTATGTTGAGAAAAGGCGCTTTTATCCAATGAATGAAAAAAAAATTATAATGAGAAAAGGCGCATACCCCCGATAAATGAAAGGACGTTATGATAAAAAAAATAAGGGCTTATATACAATGGATGTCATGATGAATAAAACGCGCATACATCCAATGAATGTAAGAATTTTATCGTGCAAAAAGGCGCTTATATCCAATGAATGTAAGAACATTATAACTTATATCTAATGAATAAATGAACGTTATGATACGAAAATACCTTTATATAAAAAATAGTAAATAGATACAATCAGAAATTGTATTTATCATAATATATTATTTAAATGTTAGGGAAAATATAAAAGTTCATCAAAATTTATTAAGCTGTTTAAGGAGTATGTATTTCCATATTTTTTTCTTTGCGTATTACATTACCTAGAAAAGATAATACGTTATAAGATATACACTTCTATATTAATCGAATTAAATCCTATCCCAGTTGATACAATAATTATTCTAGATGATTTATTATAAATGAACTTAAAAATCCTTATCTCTATTATTTTTATTTGCCCTAAGTCAGTGTCCGAGTCAGTTACCACATCTCTAATGTCCTTTACTGATACGCCCTTTGTGCGTATGTGGAACTAATATTACTTCCTCCCTCACTAATTATGGAATTCTTATATCTACTTTCACTGTCTTCCCCTCCCCTTTGTCTTCCTTGTGAACCCTTGTTGCAGTGCTAGTAGTACTATTAGCTGACATGATACGATCCGTATCATCATTTTTCAGAAGGGACACTGTTCGAGCTAATACCCGCTCTCCAAAACGAGGTTCATTCGTTTGGGCAACCATTTTTTTAATTTTTTTTTTTTTTTTTAGCGTTTCACCCCAAGCAATGAGTTACGGAGAGGTGGAGCGAGTGCAAAGAGGAGTGATAGAGGAAAGGATGCAGAAAAGGATAGGTGATAGATCAAGGCATCTGGAGACGTCGATTGACATTACATTTGAAGAGTTGGAGATTATAGCTATCAGGGAGACAAGAAAAAGGAAAGGAGATCCACAGGCGAGAGGTGCGAGACATGAAATTATTGGAGTAGAAGAGACGTCTACATTTAACAGTTTCGACAGTGAGAGTGTGAGAGCGAGATGCCAGCCTAGTTGAACGCTTAAATTCATGAAGTCTGGGAACCAGAGCAAGCAGCTCATCGGAGCAGTTACCACGACAGTATTTGTAAAAAAGACAGAGGGAGGCAAAGTCATGTCTGTGAGAGAGCGACTGAAGACGAGATGCCAGACTAGGGCCAATTACATTGCATATCCGTCTTTGGATTTTATCAAGGACCTTGAAGCAAACAGAAGGGACTCCAGACCATATATGGCAGCAATACTCTATGCAAGGGCAAATGCTTGATTTGTAGATTTGAAGGATCGACTCCTGCGAAAAAATTTCCTGACATAGCACAGGGTCCTAACTTTCCTTGCGGTGGACGAAACTATTGACTCAATGTATTTTTTCCATCTCAGGTCAGCGGACAATGTGAGACATAGCAGTCGAAAAGATGTGCTCTCGTGGAGTTGAGCGTCAAACATTCTAATGGGAGGCAGGGATGGTTCTCTCTGGTGAGTAATAAAGTGCAGTTTTGTTTTTGAGGCATTAAAGAACCAGCCAATTCCTGCCCCAGTCCACAACCGATTGCAGGTCCTTTTTGAGACAAATGGCCAGGCTAGTTTAATCAGCGACACTAGATTTGTTTTTGAGGCAGGAGTAAATAGTAGTGTCGTCCGCATAGATGCCTACTTGGGAATCTATGACATCAAGAAGATCGTTATTGAAGATAAGGAACAGAGTATGGCCTAGGATAGAACCTTGGGGAACACCTGCGTTTGTGGGATAGGAGCTGGAGGAGAATCCATTGAGAACGATCTTGAATATACGGTTTGACAGGAATTATTGTATTAAGTCAAACAATCCCTTTGAAATTCTATAACCCTGAAACTTGCGAAGAAGGCTGGCTGCTAAACCCTATCAAACGCTTTGGAGATATCTGATACATCTTCCCTCCACCTAAGTGTATTTCTCTTTTCTCCATCTTTAGCAATGGAAGTGCTGAGTTGAGGCTTATCTGCGCTTCATTATATTGAAGCCAATTCCTACCTAATATCAAGATCGTCCACTTGTGTTCCGGAAAAAGACCACCCATTCGTGGATTTCGGGTGGTCAGTTTTTCAAAAGACTCTACTTTTATGATTATCTAAAATCGCCAACAAAATTTCATGTTTACCAATTCAAAGGCGGACCGAAAACAGGGTTCCTGAACATTCTGGTCATTAAACTAATTTAAGAGATAGACTGGAGATGAAATTCCTTAGAAAGTCCGGTAATTAAATTGACTTAAAAGGAAAAAGAATCTATCTATTTAACTCCTAAGGATATGTGAGAAATACAATTGTGACAATAGAGTGGATTGTTTAGGTCATTATTTTCTCTTTGATTTACATATTCAATGCATTTTAGTTGTTGCTGATACTGAAAGTCCGCTAGAGATGTGATTGTTCGTATTTTCTATTTTTCGTTATGATTCTCTAAGAACAATCAACTAAATTCGGAAAAGAATGGTTCTCTCTTGAAGCATTTTTAAATCATTCATCTGAGAAAGCGGTTGTATACAATTGACAGCTTAGATATTTCTGAATGACTTGGGCACCATGCGTGAAGTCCATATGAAAGTCTCAATCTAATGATGCTATTTAAGAACATAACTCGAGTTTTCAGGTTAATGTTTTAGTTCTGTAATAGTTTGCGATGTTGGGTGAAACTAGCCCGAGTACAGATAATTCTATGTTCAATTTCCTTATCTCCAATACTAAATTTGTTAGAACTGTTCTATGTATTTAGTAGTCCAGCATCCTAATTATTTTTATGATAGATTCAGTGAACCCATCACTACTTTTATTCCAATTCCAGATTATAAATTCTGCTTTGGAAAGGTTTATGCTGAGCCCTATGTCTTGGAACAATTGGTAGAGGGTGTTAATTTTTAATTCAATATTATCTTTATCCTGCGTATACCTATGTCATCAGCAGCACCCTCTTCATCTAGCTTCGGGATGGAAAATAAGAAAGTTGTTTTTTATTAGTGGGATGTTGCGTGAAATGCGTAAAATGATCAGTGACCATCTCTTCAAACGCATGCTTGCAAATGCGTAGGGAATAGTCTAGGAAAAGTTTAAAGATTTAGGCTACACTTAATAACGTTTGAAATATTTCGGTATTGAGGTCTTGATCGGACATGACAGTGTGGACCGATATTATTCTTATATTAGTTGTGAGTTAGTGAAGTGGAAATGGAAGTGAATTAGAGCTTGAAATTCTAACTGAGGAGACAAAGATTTCTCTTTTGATGTGGTCATATGCTTCTGTGATATCGACGAATTGGCATAGAGGGTACTACCAAAGAAATATGCTATTTCAGGAGAGACATGATATTTCCTGGAGTTGTTTGATAGCATATATGCCATCACGACACTCCTTATCTGAATGAAAGCTAAATGGGTTTGTGTGAAGTTGACTTTCATAGAACGGTGAGAGCCTAATTAAAGTAATGTTCACACGTACTTTCACCATCAGGAATCCAATCGCAATACTTCTCTACATGAGAGTGTCATAGGAACGACCTCTTTTAATTCCATAGTGCACTAATGGGCGATGTTAATCACATTTTTGGGGATGCACTTTTGATTCGAGAATTCCTTCCTGAAATCTAGAACGTTCTTATTCAATTCAGGGAGTGGGTAAGCTGTTTTCAAATGTTCAGCCTCAATATCAAGTGATGATTTATTATATATTTTTATAGCTTCCTTCGATTCCTCATTACTAGGCTCGTTGCTGTTTATGTTTAGGGATGGACTTTGTAATACCTATACGATTGTAGATTCTATTTCCATGGGGATCCTCAGCTTATTGTTGCCATAGTTGAAATATAACTAGAAATGTTTTTACACCCGGATATTTCTTTCGCTTTCCTTTTAGTTGCATGTTTATCGTGATTTGTTTGCAAGTCTCCATTACCAACACATCGTCTCTTGACTTATTTATTTGGTAACATTTGAATTAAATTTATTATTGTTATTTTTTAGTTATTGTATCTTTTATTAATTTCAACATCTTACAGCTTCTCACCAATTATTTCAGAATTTAGGTTTATGGGTAAATATATGTATTAGGCATAGAATTTACAGCTGAATCTTTCATTATCTTTATTCTTGGTACGTATCTCTTTAGAGTTTCTTTTAATTGTAATATGAAATAATTTGGGTATTTTACTGTTATCAATGTATTTTCAATGGGGACGGGAAATGCTCTCAGACAAAAATTTAATATAGCGGTTTTACTTTTATTGTGTTGATGTAATATACATGTATGTAGTCATTCGTATTCTTTTATTTTTTTTATATATTTTAAATTTTAATTGATTGGCGCAAAAATAGAAAGTATTATAAGATAATTATATGTCTTCTCATCTAATTTATTCGAAATTTACAGTAAGGCTGTTCTAAGAGAACTAGATGTGGCACCAAGATTTATTCTTGGCGAGCACAAACTTAACATTACGAGATATGCAGATGACTCCATGATGATGACGGACACAGAAAAATGAAATTGTAGAAACTCCCAGATACAGTAGTAAAAGAACATGAAAGAAAGAAATTGTAAAAAAAAAACAGAAAAAAAAAAACAGAATGTATGTTTTTTAGAAAGAGAAAAATCCGAAAATGCAAGTTACAGATTCTTTCTTTATTTTTATGTGTCATATCCTTTCAGGGCGTTGGCGATAATGGCTCTCCACCTCGCTCTATCCCTTGCTGCTCTCAACAAGTTCCTTCCCTCTGCTTCCTCCCCCAGACCACGTTCTGTCGTCCACTTGCTTAAGTCCACCAGGTATATCACGCGTTTATTTCCATTATCCCTCGTTCTGTGTATTCGACACGTGAGTATCAGCCCTCCTTCCTCATTATGTGTCCCAGAAACTTCAGCTGCCTCTTCCTGATATTAAGCCTCCTCCTTGTTTGCAACCTCTCTAAAACCTCATCGTTGCTCACATGCTCCGTTCATGATATCCTTAGCATCCTTCTGTAGAACCACATATCTGTCGCCTCGAGTCTCTTCTTCATCTTTGAGGAATTCGTACAACATTCGCAGCCGAAAAGACGGGCAGATGTCAAGTAACAACTCAGTATTCTCTTCTTTGTTACCAAAGAAATCCTCTTGTCTCGCATTACTCTGCCCAGCTTTTGGAATGTGTGACCATCCAATACGCCTACGGATCTCAGTGTCGCACTTACTGTCCTCTGTCAAAACGCTTCTAAGATATTTAAACTTCTGCGTCTGCTTGATTCTAGTGTTCCCGACCTTCAAATCGCATTTCGGGATCTTCCTCTTACTGACGACCATGCACTCTGTCTTCTTATAGTTTATACTTAGTCCATTCTTCTCAGTCTAACTCACTACCTTCTGTAGAAGATTTTGTAATTTCTTTTCTGTGTTTGCTCTCAGTACTGTGTCATCTGCGTATCTTATGTTGCCCATGCTAGTAGGATTCCCAATTCTCTCAGAAGTGTCTCGCTGTATAGGTTGAACAGGTCCGGTGAGAAGACGCATCATTGCCTTACGCAATTTTCTATTTCTGTATATTCACTGAACTCATTCCCTATGCGTATGCATGCTTTTTGCTGCCAGTATAGGTTCTTGATTATTCTATCTTTCTCGAATATATCGAGGTTGCTGAGTAGATCCTTGCGGCGTACTTTGTTGGATTAGAGAGGTGAAACTCATGTAAGTACAGAATTTCAAATATCCTAGAAGTGTTTTAACAAAGGAGGAAAATGTGACACCTAATGGCGAAAGATGCCTCCGAAATCTGAACAAAGTATTAAGGAAAATGAAAAGTTCGATTTACAATGTTTATGTTGTCCTGACAGTTGCTGTCATTTTTAAACAAAATGTCGTGATTGTCAAGAAACATGACGACAACAGTGCGAATTATGTAAATAGATATAATACCTCATCTCAAAAATATAGACAGGTGAAAAGTTCGTTAGAAAACAAAGAAAAGATGGCTGAACTGCGATGTAATATTAATATTTCTATATGACAGTGAATGCTTGGTAATTTCCTCACAGATGAAGGGACAACTTGATTCAACAGATATGTGGTTCTACAGAAGGGCGATAGAGTACCATGGTTATAGCGTGTAAGCAACGTAAGCAGTGTAAGAAAAGATGGCTGAACTTCTATGTAATATTAATATTTCTATCTGATATTGGATTCTGGGCAATTTCCTCGCAGATAAAGAGACAACTTGAGTCAATAGATATACGGTTCTACAGAAGGACGATAGAGTACCATGGATATAGCTTGTAAGCAACGTAGAAGTTTTAAGGAAACTGAAACAAAAAACATTACATACTTAGAATCAAAAGTAATAGATACAGTTTCTAGGACTCACAATGAGGACAGAAGGCTTTTAAAATGTAATACTCACAGGACATATTGAAGGCAAGACGGAGGAAGGAAAGAGCGTGTGATGGGTATAGTATAGTAAAAGGTTTGTAATAGAACAAAGATAGTATACGAAGACTGTAGAACAGGGACAAACATTGCTAAGGTCTACAAAAGATAGGACCTTATGTAGGGCATCGGTCCACAACCGTTCTCCTCCACGCAGCGGTTTCATGCAAAATGATTCTTTCATGGAGCCGGGCTGGGTGTCAGGGACCGACATAACAAGTCACAATAAACAAGTCTGCGATAGTCAATAAAATGGTAGAAAATACTATTCCTATTCTTTCTGTTCTGCCCAGTAAGAAATGGTCCGCGGCCCAGTGGTTGGGGAATGTATTATCATGACCGTTCACCTCCTAAATGAACACGGCGCAAAGAAGAGAAAGAAGAATATATACGCACTATAGGCCTGAGAAGAGGGTTTGATTGTTTATCGGCATATAAACTCCTCATGGGTCATTTGATACCGAAATGTAATTTTCTTGGGAGCATTAGTAATTTCATTCAAAAAATGTATTGCTTGTAATTTATTTTCTTCAAAAATACATTGTTGGCAATTATTTTGTTTTTCAATGAATGTTTTGGTGGTATTGTTACTATGAAAATATATTTGTATACTGTTAGAGAGTTTTTACCCCAGTTTGAGGGTTAACTATTTACCTATAGCTAGGACCACCCTATCAAGTGCTGCCACCCTAGATTAGGATGGGCCCAGCAATTAAGAGGTGGCTCTACTGCCGGTTGTTGTTTATTGTCATACCGAGGACGGGGTTGAGAAGAGAGTGTATATCTTACAAGCTGAGGATAGTAAGTACCTTCATGTGTGTGTCCTTCACAAAGGTAAATATAAATATCCCAGGCGAACTCAAACAAAAATCAATTCACTCAAGAATTTCGACGTTAAACATGTTAAGTGTTAATTAATCGTATTAATTAACATCTTAATTAGACTAATAATTATATTTTACAAACTACGCTAACTGAATTAATTGCCTAAGATATTTTTTAGTATTAAAATAAAATACAGGGAAATGGTCGACGCGTGCATGAATCCCTTGGAAAATCAGATTAGGACGATAAAGTACATATAAACTCAAGCAGACGCCGTTTTCACCTATTGTTTCTGCATAAACAAAACACTTCTTTGCGATTTTCTTGGAATTGAAAAATGGAAAACCGAAATCACTCGAAGTATTGTTGTTCTGCGTTTCAACGTCATTCACTTTTTCACTTTCATAAAATCAACTCGATAGGAAATAATGAATTCACGGCTGGGAAATGAAAAATAAGCAAGACGAAAAATATTTTTCTATCAATGGAATAATAATAATAATAATAATAATAATAATAATAATAATAAGAAGAAGAAGAAGAAGAAGAAGAAGAAGAAGAAATAACGACAATCATATAAATGCCATGGTAAGTAAGACAGAAAAAGAGAAAAACATGGCCCAGTGTATAAAGACGTTGGTTAGATCTGCGGACCAGACACAAAGAGTTGGGAGTTCAATACCAAGCTACAGTAGTGGTGAGCCAAACTTGGAGTGTTGAGTTAAAGGGAAATGACTGAGACATCCGTAAGAGGCACGGCACGTGGATCTAGAAGAATCTACCCCCGGTGGACGAAATAATGATTTGGTTCGAAATTCCAATCATCTGAAGAAGGCCGAAACTGAAACGTTGTGAATATGGCAATGAAGATAACAGTCCGAATAATGTAAGTAATCATATACCTCATCACAGAGAAATAGAGAGACAGATATAGAAAAACGTAGATTTTTTTTTTTTTTTAGAAATTAAAATCGAGACTATAAACATAATCAGTGAATGTAGAATATAGTTTCAGAACGAATAATAAAGTAGGAAGGTTTGCGCGAGAAATATGATCCACGTGCAAGCATCGACATTTTGAATACGCATAACAATGCTATCTGCAGGGGGAGGGGGCTGAATGTCTTGTCACCCCTACATAATATAATTTTCTATTTCACATGGCTGACACGAGCTCCTACAGTTTAAAAGAGAGGTAATGGGTGACAAGATTTTCGGACCACCCTGTACTTTACATGCCTTCCCCCCTCAGGAAGTAGACGATCATAAGTCTCCACAATGTCCTTCACTTGTAGCTCTTAATAAATTGTCTTTCTGTTAATTCTCCTAGCCTCTGTTCCGCCATCCATATACTCAAGCTCGCTAAGCACGTCATGTCGCTCTTGCCATCAGTCTGCCCTGTGAGTATCAAATTTTTCAAACCCACCATCCTCATGATGTGCGCTAGAAACCTCAACTGCCTGTTCCTGATGTTAAGTATATATTTCCTTTTTGTTTCAATTTTCTCTAAGACTTGATCGTTGCTTGCATGTTCGGCCCATGGTGTTCTCAGCATCATTCTGTAGAACCACATTTCTGTTTCTTCAAGTCTCTACTACATCTTTGAGGAGATTGTCCAGCACTCACTGCCATACAGGAGGACAGATATCACGTAACAGTTTAGTACTCTTTTCCCTGTTTCTACGATTTTTTTTCCTTATTTCTCAGTACTCTGCTTAGCTTTTGGAAGGCATCTTTCGCTATCCCAATACGCCTTCGGATTTCGGTGTCACATTTTCCATCCTCTGCTAAAACGCTTCCCAGATATTTAAAATCCCATATTTAATTTTCGTATCTCCGATATGCAATTTGCATTTCGGGCTTTTTCTTTTATTAAAACATGTTTTCTTGAAATTGATGTTTAATCCTTCCTTCTCGCTTTCCTTCACTATCTTCTGTAGGAGTTTTAATATTTTTCTTTCTCTGTCTGCTATCAACACTGTGTCATCTGCATATCTGATATCTGGTAGGACTTTTGGTTCTCCCAGAAACGTCTGTGTAGAGGTTGAATGAGTCTGGTTAGAAGACACATCCTTCTCTTACCCCTTTCTACTTTTGTATATCAGCTGAACTCATTTTCTATCCGTATACAGGGGGTTTGCTTCGGATATAGGTGATGGATTATTCTGTTATCCTTCCCAAGTATATCAAGGTTGTTGAGCAATTCCAGTAGATCTCTGTGGTGTATTTTATCGAACGCCTTTTCGTAATATAGAAAACATAGGTACACGTCCTTCTGCATTTGTATTGCTCTTTCTAATACTATTTTGAGCATAAATATCGCGTTCCTTGTTCCGGTGACTTTGACGAACCCGCACTGTCCCTGTCCTATTTCCCGTCTGATTCTGCTGTGCATTCTATTCATTAGAAGTCGGATGATAATTTTTGTTCTAAGGCTTATTACGCTGATTGTCCGGCGTAGTTCACATTCGTTCGCGCCTGGTTTCTTAGACCGTGCTATGAAAATAGATCTGATTAGGGTTTCCGGTATAGCTCCATTGTTGTAGTTTGGTCTGGTTTGTTTTGTTTGCGGCATATCTATCGCAATGGGTTAATTAATGCCGACAATTTTTTTTTTTATTGCCGGTAATGTTTTTTGTTCAAAAGTGTATTGCTGGTAATATTTTTCCTTCAAAATTTTATCGCTAGTAATATTTTTTTTAAATCTATAGCCGGTAATATTTTTTCAATAATGTATTGCTGGTAATAATTTTTTTCTTCAAAAATGTATTGCTGGTAATATTTTTTTTTTTAAATTATTTCTCGTATTAAAACCTATTTTTACACTTTCATAGTGTTTTGACCCTAGGGTGGACATGGAACATCAGCAATTAAGAGGAGATTCCACGCTCCTCAAAACCTCCTGATCAATGGCCTTGCTGTCGGACGTAGTTTATCATCTTACCCAATACGCGGATGTAGTTTATTCCATTGTATAGATTTAATTTATTATTTCTGTGATTTTGTCTATGCCTAATTCGTCTAATGCTGCAGGCATCTCTATTACAATTCCGTCTGGTCCTGCTGCTTTTTTTCTGTTCAATTTAGCCAGTGCATCTTCCCATTCGGATTTTAATATTTCGGGTTCGTTGGTATTTCTGTGTTTAGCCGGTTGATCTCTTTTGTCGTGGAAGTGTTTGTACGATATATTCCTTCCATCTGAGAAGTGTTTTTCTTTCTCAAATATCAGCTTTCCGCCCTTGGATTTTATGCATCCTGTTCATGAGTATGACTTTTGCCTCTTACTTCACTTAGTTTTTTTATACATATCTGCTTTATTTGTGATATTAATTCCTTCTGTTTCTCGGTATGACGATAAACTACATCCGACAGAGAGGCCTCTGATCAGGGGGGCTTTGAGGAGCATGGAACCACCTCTTAATTGCTGGCGTTCTCAGGTCCACCCTGAACCGGGGTGTGGGCGATTTCACCTGTTAAGGTACCAGCTATGGACAGATAGTTGACTCCTAAACTCGGGTCAAAACACTATGTAATTGTAAAATTAGGTTTTAATACCAGCAATACATTTTTGAAAAAAATTACCAGCATTGAATTTTTGAAGGAAAAAATTATTACCAGCAAGACATTGTTACCAGCAATACATTTCTAAAACAGCAAAATAATATCAGCAATATATTTTTGAAAAAAATATATTTCATATATATTTGTTAAGGAAAAAATTATTACCAGCAATAAAAATGTTGTCAGCATTAAATAACCCATTGAGGTTGATATGCCATAAAACAAACCAAACCGAACCAATCTATCCTGTATCAAGCGGTTTGCTCCCAGTATAGTGTCTGGATTAGTTTAATGCGCTTCTTCCCCCCCCCTTAGCTATGGGTAAAATAGCAGGACAGACCGGATTCTATAACCTTTGATGACAACTGGTCTACCGCAGAAAGAAATGGCAACCTTCTGCGGGAAAAAATCTGTCTCGTCAGACATGTATTGAACGATAGCTGATGGCCTAAGCGTATATCACGCATGGCATATAACTGGCTGAATATCAGCGTTCAGCCCTTGGATTTTAGGCATCCTATTGGTGAGCATGTCTTTTGTCCTGTTAGTTTTCTTATTTTTTTTATGCATATCTCCTTTATGATACTCATTCTTTGTATTTCTGCACATTTATGTTGAATCATTCCTTCTTTAGCCTGTCTACATTTACTCCTTATTTATTTACGTAGCATCCTGTTTCCCGGCTTGGTAATGACATTTTGCCGCTTTTTCATTCCTGTCATTCATTCATTCATTCATTTTTTTTTTTTCGCCTAATTTCCTCTGGGATTATCTCGATTGCTGATGTTATTAAAGTATCTCTTAAAGTGTCGCACTTCGAGTTTCCATTTTCTTTTAATCCTATATATCAGTTTTTCACACTGTCAATAGATTTCTCCTTCATATTCGGGTCGTTCAAGAGTCTGCCATATTACAATTTAGGCGCTACCTTAGTACTCTTCAATTGCCGTAGGCTCACTCTACGATCACTTCCAAAGTCGGTATTTGGATGTTTCGCAGTGTTAAATTGCATTCCTGTATCTTGTTGATAGTTATGTATTCGATCTGATTTTTGTTTCTCCTGCTTGATTTCTCCATGTCCATATTCCCCATGGGTGTTTTTGAAACCAGCTGCTGGCTACTACCTAGCCATTCTCCGTACAACATTGGATTTATTCTTCCGTGTTCATTACGGTTTTCTAGTCCGAATTTACCAACTATATCACCATGCCTCGTGTTGCCTTCTTTAACATTTATGTCTTCCATAATTGTCATATCTTGCGATTTGCAAAATGGCGTTGGTGTTGTCTAGTGTAGAGTAGAACTTTTCAATTTCTGTTTCTGTACTTAGTTCAGTCGGTGCATAGACAAATATAATGGAAAGGCTTTCCATTCATAAAAAAAAATCATTTCAGAGAGTTTACTGCATCCCAGAATGCATTTCTTCATATCTTGATCTAGTATCACTTCTACTCCTCTTTCAAATTTCTCTCCGCCTGTGTATATGACCCTATGTTTGTCACTAACAAATTCTCCGTTGTTTGCCTACCGAGTTTCGCATACAACTAAAATATTGTTATATAACCTGGCCATTTTCTGTTTTATATTCTTTAAATGTCCATAGTTGTTTAATGTTTCAATATTACATTTCCGAGAATAATATTCTTTGGGTTGTAATCCTATATTAAATCGGATTCTTAATTTCTGTGGAAAACGTCGAAGACATTTTTACTCTACTAAATGGATTATACTTAAATCAGATACTTCTGAGAACCTCAGAACAAGTTCTGGTTTAGCATTCCAAGTTATAGTCTTGGAATATAGTTCCAGATAACTGATTTTCAAAATGTTATTTCCTTTGTTTTTCTTTTACTTTTAATATTCTTTCTATCGTTCTCCTTATATGGCCTTTTGAGGCAGAGATGCTAAACTAATCATGTGCGCCACTAAACCATGCCACCTAGTAAATTTCTGAGAAAATTGGACAACTTATCTATTAAATAAAAATATACAAAATCGTCAGGGTGGTAAATTCTAATCTGTAGCGAATAAAACTTAAGGTAAAATTCAAGTAAATTCCACCGAGAAATTCAAGGTATAATTTAAAATAACGTTAACAGTTAAGCGTCAAACTCCTCTGAGGGCCTCTGAACAAATTCTTGTTCAGCATTATTGCCTTAAAAAATGATTACTGCAACACCTTACTGAAGTTGTCAAACTCAAAAACCCAACTATGCAAAGGGGAACTCCCATGGGCATTGCATAGTTGCAGGACTCGTCCTGAGTCTACTCAGGTACTAACTTACGAATCAAGATTAATCAGAAAATTCAAACATAAAACAGTGAAGAATTAATAGGAATTTCTGGTACTGATGGTGACCGAAAGTCTTAGGCCCCCTTAGCAAATAAAGACTAATGAAATGTGCGATATTTTACAAAGCTATTCATTAATTCTTAAACATGTAGCATAGAAAGAGCCGTATTTTTGTTTTTCTATCTTGTCACTGACTTGCTCAATTAGGTTTTTTCTTTTAAATCCTGATCTTCAAGAAAAAAATAATAATTTCAAGATGGCACTTGTTAGATGACAAACTAGTCTACAGGGTGGTCCAAAAGTCATGTCACTCCTTACCAAAAAAAAAAAAAAAAAAAAAAAAAAAAAAAAACGTAATTATAATAGAACAATTAATGCAGCAATACAAAGCACACGTACTGGATTCATTTTATTCACTTTTATTGACGCAGACACATACCGAGAAAGTCTGTATGAACACCACCATTTTCGTGTCAGCTATCTGAAAGAGAAAATATGGTGTAGCAGTAACAAAACAGACGACCCTGTTCATTTTGTCTTATCAAGTGCAACGTGATTTTTTTTATTTATAAATAATCCCAGATGATGTGGGCTATACAAAAATATTTGGTTAATGCATAAACTCATATACCTGAACAGGTATTCTACATGGCATGACGTATTGTGCTCAGCGAGAGTGATATAAAAGCCAAGTATATACATAGTTTATCATATAATGCCATCTGCGCCCTGATTGCCATGCTACATTCCAAAGGCAGTTGATTAAATGGTTTACTGTTTAACTTCTCAAAGATGGCCTACCTTCGCAGAGGCTATGCAGCTCTATCTGATAGTAACAGATTATGTTAGACTACAGCTTACCGCTTGTCGGTAGCAGGAATCGATCAAGAACGATGTTATCTATTAAGTTATAACTTAGTATAAATCTGACTGTTAGTTTGAATTTTCCCCTTAACACACAGGGATTATACATAGGCATAAAGATAACTTTAAATTTTCCTATGATGATACGAGTGAGAAGTTTCAGAATTATTTGTTAAAACATATTCTTTCAATCTATACAGCGAGACAATTGTGAGTGAATAGGAGATTCTACTAGGATTCATCATTGGCGGCCACAATCTTACCACCACAAGGTACGCAGATGACACTGTGCTGATAGCAGACACGGAAAAGAAACTACAAAACCTCCTACAGAAGGTAGGGATGAGGATCGAGGAGAAAGGACTAGTACCTAAACAACAATACAACAAAATGCATGGACATCAGTAAAAGGATGAGCCCAAAATGTGATTTGCAGGTCAGGGACAATAAAATAAAAAATGTCCGGAAATTTAAGTATCTGGGAAGTATTCTGACAGAGGACGGTAGGTGCGACGCTAAGATCCGAAGATCGATTGGGATGGCTAAGGATGCATTCCAAAATATAGGTAGAGTATTGCGAGGCAAGAGGATTTCTTTGGTGACAAAGGAAAGAGTATTGAGCTCCTATGTGACATCGGTCTTCTGTCTATTTTGACAGAGGACGGTAGGTGCGACGCTGAGATCCGAAGATGGATTGGGATGGCTAAGGATGCATTCCAAAAGAAGCAAAGTATTGCGAGGCAAGAGGATTTCTTTGGTGACAAAGGAAAGAGTATTGAGCTCCTACGTGACATCTGTCTTCTGTCTATTCTGACAGAGGACGGTAGGTGCGACGCTAAGATCCGAAGATCGATTGGGATGGCCAAGGATGCATTCCAAAAGATAGGTAGAGTATTGCGAGGCAAGAGGATTTCTTTGGTGACAAAGGAAAGAGTACTGAGCTCCTACGTGACATCTGTCCTCCTATACGACAGCGAATGTTGGACGGTATCCTCAAGGATGAAGAAGGGACTCGAGGCGACGGAGATGTGGTTCCACAGAAGAATGCTGAGAATATCATGGACCGAGCATGTGAACAGCGACGGGGTCTTGGAGAGGCTGCAAACAAAGAGGAAACTTATGCTTAACGTAAGAAAGAAGCAGGTGAAATTTCTGGGATACGTGATGAGAAAGGAGGGCCTGGAAATTCTGATACTCATGTGACGAATAGAGGGGGAAAAAAAGGGGGAAAACAGTGCATGACATTCGTGGTGGGCCTGGGCAGGTGGACGGTGGAGCGTGGTCTGGGGGAGTTAGCAGAAACACAAAACCTGTTGAGAGCCACAAGGGATAGGGGAAATGGAGTGCCATGATCGCCAATGCTGAAAGGACACGGCACATAAAAAGAAAGAAGAAAACATATTCTTAACTTTCATTTAAATTTCTTATTTCTTCTAACCCACTTTTGTCTGGTCTAATGAGGGAAGCAGTTTTATTATTTTTTTTGCGGACATTGGTGAAAGTAAGAGGAATGTCTATTTTTTGTGGCTAGAAAGTGTCCACTACCTACAATTTAATGAGACGGCAGGTAGGTGGGGCATCATGGGGAGTGGTGCTGGAATAAGGGAGGTGAAGTAGTGCCAGTGGCAGTCGTAAGAATCGAGATTCGAACTAAAAGTGCCAAGCAAATCTATAAAACGTTGGGACATTATTTTTCTCATTTTCATCTCCCATGGGCTTGCATATAGTGAATAGCCATCTTTTCTTCAATTTGTTTAGCCAGCCACCAAAAATAACAGAACAAGCCCGTGTCTGATCAATTAAATGTAGATATTGAATACGAAGGATTATGTTGTAATCAGTAATCATTATAATGATAAAACGTTACGATTATATATATATAATGGCTGGCGATTTGTATTCGAGGATACTCGTCTACTAGGACGGCTAGGCAAACCCTATTGCAGGCTCTTGCCCAGGCACATTTGTGTTTGTTCAACACCCACAGAGCTAACCTATGGTTTATACTGCAACTATGCAGAGAAGACCTTAGTTAAAGTTTCTTGGAGAAATCGTGTTTTCTAAAATGATCAACAGTCGCACTCAAGCCCTCGTCCACTTGTGACTTCGTGCTTGCACAGTTATCGACGGCCCCAAGAGTTATGTCTATCCAATTTCACTTACATGGCTTGGATCAACCCGTGGTATTTAGGCACTTTCCAAAGGTGTGGCATAATATCAGGAAGTCTCCTTACTGACAAATCGACCATGGTGACATTCGAACTCGGGTTTCACGGCCAGAAAGCGAACATTCTACTCAGTCGGCCACGCGCCCATACTTACTTTTATTTATTTATTTATATATGTGTATGTGTGTGTGTATGTCTCTCTCTTTCTTTCTCTCTCTCTCTCTCTCTCTCTATATATATATATATATATATATATATATATATATATAAAGATATAGATATTAGGTTGGTGCAAAAATAATGACGTAATAATGTCGGTTTTTGACGTTAAAAAATACGTCAAAAACGACATGATTACGTCATTATTTTTGCACCAACCTAATATCTATCTATCTATCTATATATATATATATATATATATATATATATATATATATATATATAGCATTCCTTATGATAATACCACAAGCGAAAACTTTCTAAATTATTTGCTATAACATATTCTTACCTTACATTTGAATTTATTCTAACCGCCCGTTGACTGGTTTAATGAGGAGGCAGACATTCTTGTTGGATATTGGTGAAAGTAAGAGTTTCGGTTATGCTGTGTGGCTGGACACTATCAACCTCCTACTATGTATTGAGACAGTGGGGAGGTCAGAGGGGAAGTGCGGTGGTCAGGGAAGAGAAGTGCTGGCCGTGGTGGTAGCAAGAAATGAATCTATGCTATACAAAGCAGATAATACACAAAAGAATGAAACAAAATATTCTAGAATTTTGAGATTCCAGCCAGTCCTAACAAACTAGATACTCCGCTTTTTAAAATAATAATAATAAATGCCCAGATGCTCTACCTAAATAGCTCTCCTTGCTTCTGATCTTAATTATTAATTAAGAAGATTTAAGCTAGAGTAAATATCCTGTTCAGTCCTACACATTTGCTCATCAGCTATCTGTCCATAGCATGTTGGTCACGTTCCCTGGGATTTAATGCACCGTGCAAGTCTGTTCATGAGATGAAGTCGAGGATGAGCATCCTGGTCTGGTGTCAAGAGTGTTGTATAAAGCGATTTGCGAGTCATATCTCGACAGTAGATGCAAAAGTGTTACCATGCCTGTTTTGTCTTGGAATTAAATTGAGCTACAGTAAATGCCCCGATCCGTCCCACAGATACCATGGCCTCTCACAACAAAAGAAATTACTTCATGCTATCGAAATATATAATAACTGTTAATTATTGGATGACATTAAACCAGTATCAGGGGAGTGACCTCTTCTAGAACAATCATTTTGTCATGTCACTATGAAAACCTTTTTCAAATGTCTGTAAGGAACAGCAAACAAATAATAGGGAATTTATGATTTTCCCAATGGATGAAATAAACAGATGCCTCTTAAGCATCGTTTCATACCTGACATTTGTAATTGAAAAAGCAATCCCAGTGCAATGAGTAGCCATGGTTAACTGTAAAATATATAAATAAATGGTAGGGACTCCCTAGCAAAAAAAAAAAAGTTTGCAATAAACAGAAGCAAGAAAAAGAAAAGAATAGGGCAAAAAATAATATAAAGTAAGCAAGCAATATGTGTAAGGCAAGTTAACAGTAATAAGGCAAAGCAACAGTAATATGGCAAAAGGTTCACAAACTAAGAATTAGAGCAAATTCGGACAAACAAGTGTAGCATTTTGAATTCGTGACACGACAGACTGGGACTGAGTTAGATGAAATCGAGAAACGGACAATTTTTTCATGCCCAAGCAAAGCGCGAGTGTTACTAGCACGCAAGGGGGGGAGTACAGGGAGAGTGAGAGCAATAGGAAAGAGAAGTGTTTGAGGAAAGGATATAGAGAAAGAAGGGGTTCAGGATCAGGGCATAAGAAGATGTCGATTGACATTACATTTGAATATTTGAAGATTAGAGCTATGAGAGAAGCAAGTAGGAGGAAGGGAGTACCACTGACGGGAAGTGTGAGAGAAGAAGCTTTTGGAGTAGAAGAGGCGGTTACAGTTAACCGTTTCGTCAGTAAAAGGATGGGACCGAGATGTCAACCTAGTTGCACGCTTAAAATTCATGCAGTTGGGGTACTAGTGAAAGTACCTCGTCAGAGTAGTTACTATGAAACTATTTGTATATTTTGAAAAATAAAGGAAAAGTTTTCAGAACAAGAAAATGGTATTTGTGCCATTTTTATTATTATTGTTGACAAGGTCCATGGGTTACTAAAGATAAAGCGTTATTAAATGAAGTTGTTGTAAGTGCATACAGGGGTGAGAGCAGAGTATGATGATGAAATTGCAAGGTCAGAGGGGAAACTAGTTGCCAGGTTCTGGTCAACTAGTTTTTTGGGGTTTTTTTAACGCTGGTAAACCGTGGTATTGGAACACTGAGAACCTTCTCGCAGAACATTACAAAGAAATTGAGAAAACTGAAAATCCCATGAAAAATGTTCTTTTATGTGCCCTCTATTTTCAGAACGTAAGCGCTCATGGCTCTTCACCTCCCTCTATCCCTTGCAGTTCTCAGCAAGTTCCTTCTCCATCTGCGTTCTCTCCAAACCACGTTCTGTCATCCACTTGCGTAAGTCCGCGCGGTATGTTACGCACTGCTTTCCCTTTTGTCTCTCTTTCCTGCTATTCAACCCGTGAGTATCAGATTCCCCAGGCTCTCTCCTTCTTCATTATATGTCCGAGAAACTTCAGCTACCTCTTTCTAGTGTTAAGTATTAGCCTTCTCCTTGTTTGAAAGACCCCTAAGACCTGCTCGTTGCTCACACGCTCGGTCCATGATATCCTTAGCATCCTTCTGTAGAACCACATCTCCGTCGCCTCGAGTCTATTCTTCATCTTTGAGGAAATCGTCAAACATTCACTGACATATACACAGAAAAAAAGACAGCCAACACTGTTATTAAAATATCTTAGAATATTGTAAAAGTTGTTCACGTAGTAATGAGACTTGTTGTCACTTGATCTTTAAATAAAGCACTATTTCTTATTCATGATTATAATAATGTCTGTAGGAACACAGTAATAATAATAAAACAATGGAGAAATAATAATAATAATAATAATAATACTTGACACCTCTGTTAACAAAAGCGCGCAGCGGACGCACTGGTCATGTCTTGCTGACCCTAAACAAACAGAACGTGATCAAAACAACCAGAATCTTTTTCTGTTAATAAAACCAGCAACACAACAACACGATACCCCCACTGTCCGTTCATATTTGCAGCCTCTACCCCGTTCTATCCATCTATTCAGCCATCTATTCTTCCCTCTCCGCCTACATCATACAAATCACCCCGATCCCTCACAAAACGCCCTCACCTTATTTCCAGTTCTATGTCGCCTTTAAAATAAAGAGTAGTATTCAAATCACGCTTTACTGACAGTCTGGTCGGCAAAAGTCTTTAACCTGAGGGAGAAAGGAAGAAAAGATAGACAGAAAAAAAAAAAAAAAAAAAGAAGCCCAACAGACATCTTTAAAACTGCAACCATTTTTTTTTTATTTTCGCCGAATCAAACTTTTCCGATAAATTAGACATTTCTCGTTTATTACTAGCTTACCAGTACAGTCAAAAAATGACGATGCTCTGTCGGCAGATTTCAGAATAAGCCGACTGCATACTTCGTTGAGGGGCAAGGAACCCATCAACAAAAGCGCTACCTACCTCGTAATTGTTTACAGTTTTATTACATATCCTCAAACCGACTCAAATATAAACGACTAACCCTAACCTATACCTAAACAAAGTAAATGCTTATAGACTCAAATGCTCGTAATGTTGGTAAAATGATTGTCTTCTTATAACGATCGAAAAAGTATCTGAATCCTTCTATCATGTTTTCCTTTACAAGAATCAAATCAGGTACAAATATGGAGTATTGCTACCATATTTGACTGGAACGAACGACCGAAAACTCTCTAGACTTGAAAATTTTCAAAATTATTTACGCGGCCTTCTAAGAAAAGACTTATTTCCCAGTCTATAATCTCTGTCACACAACCTCAACGTCGCCAGCCGAGCTCTACTTCCATAGCAAATGATCAAATGAGAATACCACCAGCTCATGCCTTTACACCCAAGACCGGCCTTACGACAACCTCGGGGTTAAATCACCCTAACGTATTCCTTTAGTAAGATCAACATTGACAATTTGGGCGATTTATTGGGTGAACTATATAGTGATTTTCCAAGCGTAGCTTGGATGTGGCACAAGGCCGAAAGTAAGGGACACCCAGTGAGGATCGAGCTCACTACTCATTCGTAATTGTTCTAGCGAGACAAGCTTGCTAACCATTACACCACCTCGAGGTACCCTTTGGGTGAACTATGTAATATAAGAGACCATTTGACTTTGCCTATACCAAGTAAATGCCGGTAGATTTAAATATAAGTAAATAATATTTTCTGGAATAAAAAAAAATACTTATAAAACTCAAAAATAAGTGACCAATATTTACATATTCTCTAAGAAGATACTTACAGATCCATACCTAAACGATGTTTACAAAGACTAAAATATAAATGACAAATATTTCAGTCAGCCATTTAAGTCCCATACACGATACATGCATGGACGATGATGTCTCTTTCGTTTCATGACTGACTGGGCAGGAGACTTTTCCCCCAGTAGGTTGCCGGTTCTTTCAGCGGTAGACTGGTTGCCAACCAAGGCTATCGTACCCAATCTGTTCTGCTGGAGAGAAAAGAGATGGATTCATACTTTTTCCAAGAGTATTTGCGAGTAAGTGAATGCAGCGAAACTGACTGAAATTCGAACTCAACTCTTCGATTACTTCTTTCGGGCCGTTGACTACTATACCACAACCTACGTCTGTATTTCCCTATACTTATTTTTGTAAACTCAAATAGGAACAACAAGTATTTACCTATCCTCAAACCAAATTAGTTGTTGGGGGGTGCTGGTTCATGTTTCCTGGGACATTTATACCAAAACAAAAATGGTGGACTAGGATGCGAATTCTGTTATGTGTATACATATATATATATATATATATATATATATATATATATATATATATATATATATATGCATATATATATATATATATATATATATATATATATGCATATATATATATATATATATATATATATATATATATATATATATATATATATATATATATTAAAATAATTCGAGTCTACAAGAAAACTCAACAGAATAAATTGGACGGCTGTTTTCGTCCTGTTTTCGGACCCTCAGCAGTGCGCATCCACAACCGAGAATGGAACACAGACTCTTGCCACACAAAGCAAGCATCATACGTAGTAGATTAATGGACCTCAGTTACAAAGAGGTAACTAACTAGACTCGATATAGCGCCGCTCTAAAAAATTCTATCACTTGTATATCCTTGATATATGGAGATTTGAATAATCATATATATATATATATATATATATATATATATATATATATGATTATTCAAATCTCCATTAAAAAATGTTATCACTTGTATATCCTTGCTTGAAACGGCTTTTGATGCCTTGGTGGGGGCGGCTTTGGGAAAGAAGACGTGGCTCATGGGGGCACAATCCTTTGGGTTAAATATACTTGGGTGAGTTGCATCACGGAATATAGGGAAACTGGTGCTTTCTATCGTAGACCTTACAGTCAGTGGGCTGAATTTTCACTGCCAAATAGGCGAAGGATCTCCAAATTTATGGTGATTTAGAAGGCTCAAAATAATCGGGGACTTTTCCCTCCAAAATTGTTATATATATACATAAATACATATATATATATATATATATATATATATATATATATATATATATATATATATATATATATATATATATAAGAAAGAACAGTAAGATATATAATCCGGTGTTCTTATAGATATTTTTATTTTTACAAAATAGTGCTCAATGTAAATTTACACAGCATTAATATTATAAATTAATTGATTTAAAATATGTTTTTCCGCTACACAGTTCTAACCCTATTTCAAAAATGGATGGTCCGAATTAAATTTTATAATTAAATTAAAGACATTAGTTCCATTTCATCCTCAAGCGAATTTTGGATTAATTTTTAAAATTACTGGGTTTTAAAGACACAGCTAAAATCATAATTCACATTTCCAAGGTTACAGATTAATTCACTTCTACTAGAGAGGGGTGTTTGCGTGTTCTATATGTCTATATTTTGATGTATCCGTTATTAGCTACATTTTGGTAGGAGGTAAGGATGTATTCTTCAATGAAATCTGACATCCGTTAAATTCTAATACATTTACTTGTTCTTAAAAAAATATAGTATAATAAAAATTAATAGTGAAAATATTTTTAAATTGTAGTTAAATAAAACGTATTCTAACCTGAACACCCCCACAAAAAAAAACATATTTTAAAGGATGGAAAAACCATATTTTCAGTCAATTAATTTATAATATATAAATAATATCCTGCTGAGAGGAGATATTACAAAAAATATATAAACATTTTATTAGACATTTTGGTATGATTCATCTTATGGTATCTTTGCTTCAGCCACTTCGCACCATCGTAACGTAGCTTCCCTTTGTCTCTTCTATAAAGATTTTCAGGGTTAATTGTCAGGATGTGCTTTCCTCATTGCTACTTCGGCTTTACAACTTTAAACGCAGTACTGGATTGGCAACTAGGTCTCGTAATATCACCGTTGATATTACTAGTTGTAGCCAAATGTTCTATGCTGATAATTTCTTCTCTCGCACTTCTAGCTTGTGAAAATCTCTTCCGGTTCCCTGTTATTCTGCAAACTACAATCTTCAAAAATTTAATGCAGTGTCAATCAGTGTCAATCGCAGGCATCTGTCTCTTTGAATCTGATTCTTTTATTGCCTCCCTTGTTTCTTTCAGCCTTTGTCTTTTATATATATTTTATATTGAATCTGGTTCTTTTATTATCTCCCTTGTTTCTTTCAGCCTTTATTACGCCTTGCATGGTAGTTTCTTTTATTACTTTGCTTGTGGGAAGGATATTAAAAAGAATAGCAATACTTTTGCATACAACCTTTATTGCAATATTTATACTTAAATATATATTTACTCTTAATGTTACAGTCTTTATCTTATAAATATACGATCCTTTTTCTCATATACTGCCACTAAAACTCTGTCGTAGTTTTGGCCGGGGCTTCGAATGGATGGATGTCAATTAATTATACTTTGCCACAAGGTTTTTGACCTTCTCTTTTTATTTTTATTCCCAGTTGGATCCATCTTAAGGCAATTTTAAGTATTACTTCTTTAGATACTGCGTTTCTTTATCTCAGGGTAAATGCTCCTGCAGTCTACTCTCTTACGCGGCGACTCATTAAAGATCTTGTTAGGCCAGAAGATATTACAGATATTTCATAGGCGGAAGATGACGATTTTTTTTTTTCGCATCTTCGTGATTCTTCAGCACATAGAACAATTAAATAAAGGACGGCCTTGACATTTCCATTATAAAGCCTGATCATTTCAGATACTGTCTCTGGTTGCGCCAAGAAGCCAACCCTTGTTATTTTACGTGATGTGACAATTAGACTACAGAAAAGAAGATAATATTTATTTGTGAGCTGGCAAGTATTAGGTTGGTGCAAAAATAATGACGTAATAATATCGTTTTTGACGTTAAAAAATACGTCAAAAAACGATATTATTACGTCATTATTTTTGCACCAACCTAATACAATGCTGCCGAATGTTTTTTTTGTACGGATTTACTGTGTAGTAATTTGTAAAACTATATATATATATATATATATATATATATATATATATATATATATATATATATATATATATATATATATATATATATTAAGACATGTCTCATTGAATAATTTAAACAAGTTTTCTAGACTTATTTTAATAGGATCCTCTCGTATTCACGGACAAGTTTCTTAGCATCCTTATGAAAGAAACAGAAATTGCCATGTTGATACATATTCTTTTATTTTCGACATTAGCACAATGTCATCTTCAAAGTGCTGTTCTTTTTCGAAGACAAATTTGTTAAACAATTTTTTTTAAACTGTGAAGTGGAAAACGCTTAGGGTATGTACAGTCCGATTTAAATTTCACCATGAGGAGATAATTAAGTTTTGAAATATGCAACAACTACGCGTGTGTTTAAATATGCTTTTTCAAATTTTACCGCAACCCTAATTTGATGATTAATATTGTCAAAACCTCAAGAAATCAGCCCAGTTGTACAGGTTTCGCCCAATCTCGTGAATATATATATACATATATATATATATATATATATATATATATATATATATATATATATATTCACGAGAGTAGGCCAAACCTGTACATATATATAGTGACAAGTATGACATCATTTGAAACTCGAAAGCTTCAAAATAAAGCTTCGAATAGGTAATCCATCTCATAAAACATAACACATTGGCAGTGATACAAGTTGAAAAACGGCATTACGCCAGAATTGGTAAAACTCAAATTAGATGACTTCAGTTAACAAACACGATATACAGCCAAAAAAAAATGCATCCGGATTCATAAATATTTCCAATAACCCCAAGAATATTTTGAACAATAACCGTTACCTTTCACTAAAACAAACGTTAGAACAACACACTAAACTACTGAAAATGCATCAGTGACCTATATATATATATATATATATATATATATATATATATATATATATATATATATATATACATACATATATATATATATATATATATATATATTAGGTTGGTGCAAAATAATG